>CM070770.1:78088610-79291110 GCA_036346955.1 Dipus sagitta | reverse complement strand
TTCGAATGAGAAAGTCATAATTCAAAAAGAAATCTTAGGACAAATTAAGTAAATGTCAACAACAGTTCCAAATAATTTTAAGAATTCTTTTGTGCATATATTTTAATTTTTTACAAGGTACAGAGTCACTGTAGCTCAGGCTGACCTGGCTGGAACTTACCCTGCAGCTCCAGGCTGTCCTCAAGCTCATGACATCCTCCTACCTTAACTTTTCAAGTGCTGGGATTATTTTTCCTACAATTTAAGATTGTCATATAGGGCTGGAGAGATGGCCTGGCGGTTAAGTGCTTGCCTGTGAAGCCTCAGGATGCCAGTTCGAGGCTCAATTCCCCAGGACCCATGTTAGCCAGATGCACAAGGGGGCACACACGTCTGGAGTTCGTTTACAGAGGCTGGAAGCTCTGGTGCGCCCATTCTCTCTCTCTCTCTCTCTCTCTCTCTCTGCCTCCTTCTCTCTGTCACTCTCAAATAAATAAATAAACAAAAAAATTAAAATTGTCATATAACAAGCAGAAATTAAAAAAAAACATTGTGTGTAGAACAGAAACAATTAGAAATGCTTGAATGACAATAACTAATTGAATAATCACATTACTAGATTTGATAAGTCTGGCTTTAGAGTCTAAAGTCTAAGCATAGTAATTTGAGAAATGTCAGAGAACTATATTTAGTGATTAAATTATTTCAGTGTACATTTAAGATATATTCCAAGGAAGCAGAATAAAACACAGTTGAAAAGTAAAGTATAAAAACACAATGACTGGACTAGGAAAATGTCTCAGAGGGAAAAAAAAATGTATTAAGCATGCATGAGGACCTGAGTGTGCCTAGTTTGATCCCCACCACCCACATAAAAGCCAAGCAAGGCTATACATGCCTCTCACCCCAGTCCTGCAGAGTGGAAACAGCCAAATCATTATGGGATACTTGTCTGCCATTCTGAACAAAAACAAACAAACAAAAAAGTAAAAAATAAAAATGAAACAAATAGGTCTGTGTATACTGACAGACTGCACTTCAAGAAAATAACAAGGAAGAGAGACAAAGAGAAAACACAACATTCTCTTCTGGCTTCCACACATGTGTGGGGTACATGTATCTTCATACACACATGCATACATTAAACATACCCATTCCACACCATACACAGCATACAAACAAGAATCCCACAACACTAAGAAACTTTGTTTCATTGGAAAACAATATGCCTTTTTCAAATTAAATAACATGGAGCAAGCAAAGTAATACAAGTAAGAATAAGCCTATGAATTCAACACAGAAATTTCAGCATTATTGATCATAGATAATCACTAAAGAGATCACACATATACAACCACAAGTGCAAGGATGATTCGAATGGTAGAAAAATTTTCATCTAGAAAAATGTACGCTTGAAGGGAAAATACTTTTAAATAATACACATTCAAAATGGATACATCTAGGAAAAATTGTAAGGAATATTACCAAACATTAAATCAAAATCAATATTACTTTTATAAGAAAAATCCGCAAATGTCTCTTCAACATTATAATTTCATTAGACATAAACTTCTGACATGTAATGTATACATTGAAAACATGAAAATAATTAAATCAAAGTTATAAGCCCTCATATTAAGGAAATAGAACTAAGACAAGTGAAAGCCAAATGTTGAAAAAACAATAACACACAAAGATAAATAGGTGGTCAGGTGATATGGTTCCCAAATTGTAAAAAACATAATTCTAAGATTCCACACAATTTTTTCCGTAAAAAGGATAAAATGTTTTGAAATTATTTCATAAGATTGCAAGTACCTTATATCAAAATAAGAAATATATATTACAAAAGACATTATAGTCTAATAATCACAAATGAAGATACAAATAGCTTATCAAAATTTTGACAAATCAATTTAGCACTATATAAAGACAAGTTAGTAAGTTGGTAACCATTCCTATATGGCAAAAACTATGTTCAGTTTTACCCTAATTAATCAAGTGATTTAACAAAATAATTAAAATTATTGTAAGCTCATAAGCTCTAATTTAATTTAACCAAAATAGATTTTCATTTTTACAATATTAATTTGGAAGATTATATATACAACTTGATTTTAAAGCCATTGTAAATGCTATAGTAATTAACCCAGTGTGATATTGATGCAGGATTCTGGGGTTCAGAAGAGGGTCTCCCAAAATTGTGTATCCCAAATTTGGTTTCTTACCCTATTTAACAAAGAATTGTTAAAATAGACTTAAGATAGATTTTAATTTATTGAGTTTATTTATGAGGAAGCATAATTCATTAGATTTATTTAGGGGAAATTTATATCTAGAAAAAGGCTGGGTCAGTTACACACACACACACACACACACACACACACACACACACATACGTGCACACATGGAAGATTGGACATGGAAGCTCCTTCAAATAATAGACCAGAAAGGATTAAGTAATAAAGGACTCAGAGACCAAAGATAATTCTTACATATGATTAAAATGAGAGTGGACCCCAAAGCATGGCACAGATAGAAGGCAAGAAGAAAACACCCAAGTCAAGGTTAAGTGTTTATCCCTTCACAGCCAAGCTGGTCCTGGGAAGGAGGGACAGAGTCAAATGGTGATGAGCCCTACCTTCTGGCTTCGGTGAGCCACAGAGACAGCAGATTGGTCTGATCTAGGGTCTGTCTCAGTAAGAGGCTAGCTATGACACTAAGTTCTGGGGACTATACTTGACCAACCACAATGGCAGGATTAAATCCTAGGAAAGAACCCCCACCCTCCCAGGAGTGGCCCAGGATGTTTGTGGAAAAACAGATCTAGGGATGAATTAGTCAGGGTTCTCTAGAAGAACAGAACCAACAGAATGAACTGCATGAAAAATGAATTTATTGGATTAGCTTAAGGCAGTCCAACAGTGCCAATTTGCAGGTCTGAGAGTCAAGGAATTCAGTAGCTGCTCAGTCCATGATACCAGATACCTCAGCCATCTCAATCTGGCACTGAAGGCTTGAAGGCTTCCTGGGGAGCTGTTGGTCTTCAGTCTTCAGTTTAATGTTCACATTAAAGCCGCAAGCAGCACTGGTAGCCAGGTGAGAAGAGGGTATACTCTCGTTTGCAGAGCTTCCTTAGAAAGAACCCCCCTTTAAGAGTCCCCTCCCCACTCTGGGGGAAGGGCTCATGCTCCGGAAGGACTTCCTCCTTCAGTTAATCATTCCTGGGACCAAAGAGACCCATTTATGAGGAATGTCTGTGGATTCCTAACCAGATCAAGTGGACACAAAACTTAGCCATTACAAGGGAAGCAAAACAAAATCAGATCATACTTTGATCTTTAGCAAAATGGAGCCTGCAAGGATACTTTCAGAGGCCCAGTAACCCTAACTAAGCTACCTGACGCCCTCTCAAAGTTGAGCCTCATCATCAGGCTCAGGTATGTAGGATGCAACCTGATTGATAGGGGCCAAAATCTGATTGGCTTGTGGACTCAGGGGTCTAATCCAGGGGGATCCAAGATCTGACTGGTTGGTGGACTCAGAGGGCAGACCCAGAGAGGTGTAGCTAAAGGAGAAGCAGGAAGTTCCTGCTATGCTGTCACTGGAAGCCATCTTGGAGAGAAAAGATCAGACAGGATCAGAAAAAGTTCCAGTTTTGCCAAAATGGACAAAATAGCATGTCTTTATTCTTTCTGTGTGCTTCTGTCCCTAACTGACTGCCTGATTTAAAAGAAATGCCTTACTCCTATTTAGCCTTCAGTATGAGTATAAGAACAAATATATGTTTCAATATAATAAGAATGACCATAAATAGACCTGCACATTCATAGTCACTACTTGATCAAGATGCCAAGGTATTTGACTTGAGACACAACTTTTATTAAATTTCACTAAAATAATTGAATAATTTATAAACAGTAGGAATACAATGAATATGAAGAATATATATATATATATATATATATATATATATATATATATATATATATGTGATTTTTGTTTGGTTCTATGTATTATGTAGTATGGCAAATGTGTATGTGTGTATATTCCTATATGGATCCCTGTATACTAGTTTTTGGTGGCTTTCACTGACCTGCATTGGCCATAGACGTACATCAAGTGTTCCCTGACATTGACCTTATGGGCTTTCTTTCCCAAGTCACAGTATTTTATTAATTCCTGAACGTGCCATTTTATCACAACCCCTGAAAATTCTCCTTTTTATTCTCTTGACTGGGGTTATTTTTATTCTCAGAATTAGGGTTACTGACAATGTTGATTCATTCTGCTGTTCATATGGATCCTGGGGATTGAACTCCAGTGGCTTCTCAGGCCTCCTTGTCTCTATTCTAGGACAGAAAATGCTCTTCACCACTGAGTCTTTAGGCTTTGTTCCATCTCTCTGCCCCCCTACTTGGTTATTTCTCAGTGTTTCTATTTCATTTCTGAATCCATCTTCCATTTTTTGGACTTTCTTGTCCAATTGGATAATTATTTCATTCACTGTGTTTGGAGACTGACTTCTCAAGATCTTGAATGGATTTTCTTCTTTCATTCATCCTCTTATTTGGGAATGGGCCCTAGTAGGTTGTTCCCTCACATTCTCTGTGATTCTGTGTTGTGTTTTTCTC
Source organism: Dipus sagitta (assembly GCA_036346955.1). Taxonomy (NCBI): domain Eukaryota; kingdom Metazoa; phylum Chordata; class Mammalia; order Rodentia; family Dipodidae; genus Dipus; species Dipus sagitta. Next base: position 79,286,497 of record CM070770.1, on the reverse strand, counting down.
CTCTGTTCCAGATATTACTCCCTTTCCCTTTTCTGTACTAAGTTATGGTCTGTTTCATCTTCTGAGTGACCTGCTACAGGGCACTTCACTAGAGATTAAGTTTCTTGTAACTGTTTAGGCTGACGGTCAGTGGTGCTCCAGGCATATATATTTATTGCCAAATCTATATATGCCAAGCTATAGAAGATTTCACATTGTTCTTGTGTGCATGGAAGAATTTTTATATCTAGGGGATGAATGCTGGTTTTTGTGTGAAGGTGGCACCAAGGAGGGCTTGAATTCAGAACCGTCCCCTTTGGGGGTATAGGAATGTTCTGTTAGGTATTAGCTGGTCTCTCCCACATGGTCTAGAGTTGTGGCCAACTCTTGTCAAGCTCTGCCTGGAATATCCCACAGTGTTATTTGGGCTGGTGGGATAATATTAATTATTAAGATTGCTATAAAGAGACCTGTAATTACAAATTGTCATGCCTACTAAGTGAGGTAAGTAGTAATTTGTGAATTAATGTCACTGAAATTGAGATAGCTTATGAAGTTATTGTTATTCTATATCTGTGTCTCTGGCATAGCTCACTTAAAACATCCTCTGAAACTTGGCAGAGGGAAAAGGCCCCTGCAGGTTTATGAATTAAATTCCTCATCATGATTGTGAAATTAAAAAAAAAAAAGAGTGTTTCTCCTTTTGTTTTTAACATTAGAAAAGAGATATTTGGACTGCTTAAGAGTTATGAATGTTGAGGCTCTCTATCGCAGTCAGTGAAAGCCAGCAGCATTATTAAGAATGGCTGATAAAGTTTATGTTGTTCGTCTGACAAAATAGTTCATGCTGTTGGTATGATTATTAATGGATTGCAGTATGCCTGCTTATTCAAAATTAACAAAGGCAAATTACCTATTACTTTCACAGTCTCTCATAATTTTTTTAAATTTTTTTGTTGTTATTTTTATTTATTTATTTGAGAGTGACAGACAGAGAGAGAAAGAGGTAGATAGAGAGAAGGAGAGAGAATGGGCACGCCAGGGCTTCAAGCCACTGCAAACGAACTCCAGATGCGTGCGCCCCCTTGTGCATCTGGCTAACGTGGGTCCTGGGGAGTCGAGCCTCGAACCGGGGTCCTTAGGCTTCACAGGCAAGCACTTAACCGCTAAGCCATCTCTCCAGCCCCCCGTCTCTCATAATTTTCTTTAATTTCTTTTTGTTGACCATTGAATAACTTGAGACCACAGTAACACATCTAAACTAAAATATTGCTTCTCTGGAAACAAGAGCTATGTGATTTCATTAAATATTATTCTTTATATGCAACTTCTTTGAGACTAGACTAAACTGAAAGTCACCTTACTCACTCTAAGTTTATATCTCAGTGAGGACATTTCTCATAAGAAATAACTTGGATGACAGAATTATGAAAATATAATTTTGAAAGCATTTTTGAAATGTTTAGTTAATTTGTTTTCTTAACAAGTACATTTTTCTAAAAGAAGGAGTTTTTAAATGTTCAAACAAAATTGTATGAAGATTATACCTTTGAACCCATTTGTCTTGTAGTAAGCATACAAATAACATATAAATAATAATGTCTAGCATAAAAGCCAGCATATTTCTAAATTACTCTGCAAAAAGCAAAACAAAACTTATTGCGTTTGAAGCACTACTAAATATTAAAAGAATATTTTGAGGCCACTACAGAGTGCAGTTGTAGCAAGAGTTTGTCTATAGTACTTTGTTTCAGACTGATATAAAACACTTTTGGATACTTTTCATATAGTTTTATAAATGATTACAAATTAAATGATATTTAATTTCACAATGATGTTACCACTTCTTTGTTGAAAGACACCTTTATTTCTATATTTTCTACTTATTTTATTATTTATATTTTATGTGTTTTAATTAGCATGTCAAGTAATACATTTCATTCTGATATTTTCAATTATACTTTGTTGTTGTTCACCATCTCTGCTCCTCTACCTATCCTTTTGCTTGCCCCTTTTGCCCCCTTTCTACTTTATATCCAGTTGCTTAAAAAAATCGTTTAATTACCATTGAAAATGAAGTTTTACAACTAAAGCAGTTAATACCAATGCACTCAATCATAACCAAGAACAAGAAATAAATATTCATAGATTTTTCTTCTCAGGAGGAAGTTTCATGATTCAAAACAAATGTCATTTTTGTCATCATTTCCACAAATTCAACAAGAACAACAATAAAACTTGGGCTCATGTTGCTGTAAAATGAAAATCATTTGCAATGAGAGGCCAAGGTACAAGATCTACCATTATTGTCTGGAAAACTCCCCTTCTCCCAACTTTGAAAAAATTTCTTCTCTATTCCTACCAAGTACTCTGAGTCAGTTACATGCTGGAAGCCTACTAGAAACTTCAATTTGTGTATGATTTCCAAATAATAACCCAACTTTTACTATCCAGCAGTGGAAATAAGTTAGTATGTCTAAAAGAACTAAATAATAATGGAATGTATTCTACAATATAAAGAGACATTTTGTATGCTACCACCCAATTCACTTAGATATCTTGATTGGTCCTTTATCTATTATTAATATTGTTGATCACAATTGCTGTCTAAATTTTGCAGAGTAAATAAATATACCTAACACAATGTGATCACTTTTTTCCCATCTGAGCCTTTGTCACCTATGACAATAATAAGCCCACATTGTTATAAATAGAAATATTAATTAAATATGGTAATAAATATAAGGTGCCCTATATAGTCTCTGCAAACCTACCGTAATAGCAACAAATGTATTCTCTACCAATTTAGAATATCAGAAATTGATCAAATAACTTATACTAACAAGATAATAGGAATTATCATAATTGTGAGTGAATAGGTTGAATAAAGTAAGTCTTATAGAATTTAAGAACCTTACAAAAGAAAACAGTACTTAGTATGTGTGTCTACCTAAGTGTTTCTCTGACCTGAAACTTACCTTTCTTTCACTGTGGCATTGTAGAAGAGATTAAATTTTGGCATTTTCAGTTATATCCCATAAAAGTCTATTAAGATTAGATTAAGAGCAGAAAATCATGTAAATTTAATACTGTTATGACATGATAGCCCTTAAATAAGTGAGGACAAAAGAGGCAAACAATGTTGAATATTTACATACAGAGCTGGTAGAGTACTTCACTGTGGAATACAACTAGCAATAGATATTTGGACTAGGAACATTAGCTAGTCAGTGAAGTCACTAGAAAAAAAATAATAGTTAATTTATAAAGGTGTGTTTGTAAAGATTTTCCTTAGCCAAAATTTCATTCAATGGTAGAAATGTATTGTCCTTGTGGTGGAAGGGAGATTCAGGTTACATTGGGTTTTTGTCACCTCTTTTTAAGACATAGCATCATTGTGTTCTTGTACCTGTTGGTTTCTTAACTAAAAATGGTGATACTGTCCTTTAGGATGTAGAATTCTATGGCACCATTGATTGCTGTTTGGGTCCAGTTTTTTGTCTCTCACCCCCACCATTACCGTCCCCTCCCTCCCCTCCCTTCCCACCCTATTGTCTGGTCTGGAAGAGAGTCAGTCCCCAGACAGTTCTAGTGCCAGAAGTTGCTACATGTGCTACTGGGGGAAAATGACCAATATCTGTCCTAGCAACTAGTGGTCTAAGTTAATCAGCAGCAAACAACATGATGTAATGCTCATACAAGTGCAATAATGGCACATAGCCATGGTGGGAAACCAACTGTGCTTGATTTGGCTAACTGATCTGCTCAGTGGAACAGAACCCATAGCTGGAGCTGGGAAACAAGTCAGAATCATATACAAAAAAGAGCTCACTATCCATTATCAAGCTCCCACAGATTGTGGGCTACAAGAGGGCCTACACCTGTTAAATTCTCTCTCTCTCTCTCTCAAAAAAAGCAATGATTATCCTATATATCTGGTGCTAACTTTACTCTCCATTGGAGAATTTGCTTCTCTTTTTCAGATAGACACAGATCCTAAGGGCAGAACCAGCCCATCACACCTCAAAAGGGCCCCACCTGAAACTAAGAGTAATTGGGGAAATAAGCAAGAGTGCTGCTTTCTTAGTGAACCTGGTACCAGCACAAGGGTGAAGGAGATAGACACAGAGAGTACTCAACTCCTACCAAACCAGATATCCAGAGACACAGAACCTCCCAAGACCTCATCACTGAAGCAGACCTAAAATGAACCCAATATGGCTCAGGGAAATTTGTGAAAGAGGGGGCGGAAAGAATATCAGAGCCACACATTGGGTCGTGACACTTCGAGACATTTCCTCTTACCTAAAACTAAAGGCTAACCCCACAATGCACTACCCATAAACCCCAACAAGGAGGGTCCCTGTGGAGGGGGGCAAGGAGGAGGCTAACTAACAATGGTACCAACTGGACTGTATTCAAATAAAAAGAAAAAAAAATAAGCTAAAGCACATTGAAAAAAATCAAAAAATGTCAGAGTCACACTTTGGGTCATGGTACACAGAGACATTGCCTCCTACACATAACTGATGGATAACCCCACAATGCACAATCCATTTTCCCGAACAAGAAGGGTCCCTGTGGAGGGGGTAGGACAGGGAGGAGGCTAATGATGGTACCAACTTGACTGTATACACTGAGTACAAAACTAATTTAAAAAAATCGTGATACTTAGGGAAAGAATGTCCTAAAGTTTTTTGTTACATTTTCCATGATTTGGGTATTGAATAGTTAAGGATTACTTCACATCCATAATGTTTTGTAGCCTTAACTTTATCCTATGAAGCAAATAGCAGAATTTTCACACAATGTAGGGGAAATTTTAAGTAAAGAAATAATGCAAAGATTACTGAAACTTATCTGGGCACATAGAAAGCTTTATTTATTCATCTTTCTTAACTGCGATTCCCAGAGGGTTGAGGAAGTAGCTCAGGGGTACGGAACTTGCATAGTTCATGTACTATGACCCAAAACTGAACCCCAGAACAGAAACGAACAATCAAACAAGGGCAGATTTGACTCTTCTTAATTAAAGAATTGCTATAACTTTTAAGCCTTCCAATATCATCAAAATCATATTTGAATGATGTTTAACCTATGCCTGAGTTTTAATGCTCTAAGATGAGAATAATAATGCCTAAAACAAATGTATATTACATGACTTTGTTGTATTTGCTCAAAATTCTCTACCTTTCACTTTCATGTCATTTATTTATTTCTTAAGAAAATTTGGTACATCACCGAGTAATTCAGACTGTTTTGAATGTTGTAATAGCATGTACTGTTAGTAAAAATATTGCCATTTCCCACAGTGGTTAACTGTAAAGAAATATTGATTTGGATTTTTCAGCATACATAAAGCAAATAAAATGAAATGAAATGAAAATTAGAAAGTATCTATAACTTTTAGTAATTGAAAATTATCCAATAACTTGAAAAAATATAACTACTAAGTCAAAAGTGAAAGATAAATACTGGAGCCACATTCACTCTATACAATGGTGGGAAGAAAGCAAAAAGGAAGGAAGCAATTATGAATATGCAACAGATAAAAATGCATGTGATTCCAGTTAACTGCTATTTAAGGGACACCCATAGCAACACTACTTGACAAAGGATGATGCCACTAACTGCTTTTTGCAAGTAGTATGTTAGAACAGAAGATTTATTTCAATTCAATGTAAGGATAACAAAGAAAATAAAAGCTGAGGTAGAAATTTAAAAATCATGAGCTTGAATAAAAGCAAAGATAGAAATAGCAATTTCTTTGAGTTCAGTAACATTGTTAAAATTCTAGTCATGCTGATCAGATGAAAAGAAAGAACACATAACTTGTCAGTAACAGACATGGAAAAATTAACATTACTGCAGATTCTACTAATTTAAAAAATATGGTCTGTGACAAGGGAGCACATCATGGCAGACATATATTACAGAGGTTGCCCATTCACCTATGGTTGGGAAACAATAAAGAATGAAGAGGACTTCACCATCCACTTCAAGGGAATGCCACCAAGGCTAGAAGACTCCCTTATAAATCATACATACTAATCTTGCTACACCTCCCAATACCCACACCTCAGGAACTAAGATGTTAATGGGCTTTTGGGAGACTTTTCAAGTCCAAATTTCAGCAATCGTTTGGAAGACTCAGTAATATCAAGATTTAATTAGCCTCTAATTCAACCAATAGAGCCAATGCAATTAAAAGCAAATCCAGGTAGGCTTTGCTTTAGAAACTGAAAATTGAATCTTAGCCTTTGTGTTGAAAAGCAAACAATTTACATCAAACACATGGAAAGAAGTACAAAATTAGCTGAATAACAGAGCCAGATTTATGAATGTTACATTGATAAACCTATAGTAATAAAGACAGTATGATATCGACATATACATAAAAATGCAAAGTGTTTTCCAACTAACCTATTTAAAATAATAATAAGTCTTCAATGAACACATGAAACAGGAAGAACTCCTATATGATTAGTGTGAATGTGAAGTGAACAACCATTTGGGAAGAAGAATCAATAATTTTAGAAACATTCATCTCACATAAGAGTCTCTTATTATAATTATATGCATTATCCCTAAAAAGTAAAAGATTATGTACATACATAAAATGGTACATTAATGTTCAAAACAAGCTAAGTTATACTTGCCAAAATTATTAGCCACCCAAATGTCTTTCAATCAGTGGAAAAATTGAAGCAACTCAGATACATAAAAATATTCTGCAATGTATTCACATAGCAGACTGTTATTCAAAATAAACAAATAAATAAACCAGGTGTGGTAGCCCATGTCTTTAATCCCAGAACTAGAATGACATTCCATTCAGTGTGAGCTAGAGTGAGATCCTATCTGTGAAAAACAAAACAATAAAAAGTATTGACTTGTGTTACTAATTGCATAAATCTAAGTAATTAGGACAAATAAAATAAATCATATCTTACTCCCCAAACTGCAAATTGCACTATTACTTTCTCTGTATATATGACCTTTAATTAGAAGCAGCTATAAAAAGAAGTAACTTTTGTTGTTAATTAATATATATCCTTGCAGGAGGTATAAGAGGCAGGTTTTATGTTTTCAAATAAGGGAGAATACACGAGAAATAGAACATCTAAGATCTTGGTTCTAGATGCTGTGATTGGTTCTTATACGTCCCCCAAAGGCCAAGTAGCTGAAGATTTATCCATGTTTTGCATTTCTGGAAGGTAATGGAGATGTCAGAGTTGGGACTTCATGGGAAGTTAGTAAATAATTGGGAAAATACCATTAAAAGGGATTGTGAGACACAGATTACTTCCTCTTTTTCTGTTCAATTCTCCATGAGTTATCCTTCCACTATGATGTGATGGTTCTAATCTAGACAAAAATGAAATAGGCTTGTCACATCATGAGTTGAGAATATGGGAAATATGGTAGAAATTTCTTAAAATATTTTTTGGTGGGTAGGGTGATGGCTCAATGATTAAGAGTGCTTGTTGCACATGCATGAGGACCTGAGTTCAATCTCTAGCACCCATGAAAAAAGCCAGGTATTGTAGTTGTCTTCACATGGTTGGTCAAGACACTGAACCAAGAGCTGTAAATGGGAAGAAAAGATTTGTTTATACTCGCAGTCTCAAGAGGAAGTTTCAGCATGGCAAGGAAAGGATGGTGGAGTGGAGGCTGGACATTACATCTTGCCAAAGAAGCTGGGAGAATATAACAAGACTGAGCTGAGTTAGCATTGGCAAGGTGGATAGTTGCTATTAACATCTACTCCCAGTGACACACATCTTACAAGAAAGCTCCACCTCCAAAATTCTCACCAACTGGGGACCAATTATTCAAAACACATGAATCTATGGGAAATTTCTCATTCAAGTTAACATATTCAGCCCCTGTTCCCCATAGACTCATGACAATCTTACAATGGAAAATGTATTTAGTCCAACTTTAAAAGTACCTATAGTTTTTATCAATCTCAACACTGTTCAAAAGACAAAAGTCTTATCTGAGATATTCTCTTAACTGGGAGCCTTTAAAATTCAAAAACTTGGAACATAATAGTACATAGTAAAACATTTCCTATGTAAAAAAGGAGAAATGGGGAGATCAAGGAGTGAAAACAATCAAATCCTGCAGTTCCATGACTGGCTTGTGAGCTTTTCAATTAAAGTTCCGGGGTGCAAAATCCACCATTGTACCATTGTCTACATGCTTTCTAGGCATATATACCTGAACCAGAATGAGCACTTTTCCTTGGCAGCTATCTCCTATCTTGACATCTCCAAAATTCTGGTGTCTCCACTGCAACCCATGGTTCATCTTCATGGCTCCCTGCACAGTTCTTCATGGCCTCTATTCAGGGAAAATGACCCTGTTCCTCATCACCTAGGAGCCATTTCAAAAAAAAAAAATGCATTACAATTCCAATGGTTTTCTCTTTACTACATTTGTCATATTTCCACAATGTGAGTTTGAAAAATTATTAATCCAGAGGAAATAAAAACAAAGTTGAGGAACAGGGAAACACCTTCAGTATTCGTCAGGTCAACTCCTTTCAAAGTGTCATTATTCTGCATACTGTTCCAATGCAGAATAGCTGGCCCAATATCAATGGTCTTAATCTCTCAAACAATTACACCTGATCCTAGCTACATTCTTTGGGCTGGCACATTCATTTCTGTGCCAAGCCTTACATATCATTCTGCTGCTTTCCCTACCAAACATATCAGTTCATAATTTATCTTCTCAGGACAGAGCAAAAACACAGCCAGCATCATACACACACTGCCTCTACCCCAGTCCCTGCAAAGTCCTTCTTCCCCTCATTAGCAAAGACTCCCCAATTCACAGTTGCTTCTCCATTTAATTCTTTCAACTTTCATCAGAATTGTACATCAGTCTGCTTATAACACTGCAGGCCCTCTCAGTCCATATTCCTCTTACAAATAAGTTCCAAGAGGTGGATAAAACAACAACAACATGTAATCAGCAATAGGCTCACTCATGGTTACTAATTTTGTGCTGTTGATGCTTTCACATTATTGGGACAAAACATCCAAACCAAACAACTAATGGGAGAAAAGTGTTTCTGTTGACAGTTTCAATGGATATTTTAGTAAGGGTAAATGATGGTAGAACAGAGGCTAAACATCACATCTTGACACACAGAACATCTGACAAAAGGTAAGAGTGAGTTGAGCTAACTGGCAAGCTGGAAGCTAATAAACTGCAAGGTCATCTCCCATGACAAACCTCCTCCAACAAATCTCCTTCCCCCAAATCGCTACCAGCAATGGACCAAGTATTTAAAACACATGAGTCTATGGGAGACATCTAACTCAAACCACCACATTGGATATAATTGACAGTATATGCTGGTATCCTCAAAACTGAGATGTGAAGAGACCATAGGGTGGCTGGGACTAAATGGTCTAACAGTTGAGCAAATAGCACAAACTAAGTTCACTGATAAATGCTGTTTCAAGGAAATATCATGAAAGAGCAATAAAAGAGGATACTCAATATCATCCCTCACTTCTGCATATGTGTGCATGGAACACATGCATCTGCACACATACGCTTACCTATACCACATACATACATACACACATATCACATAAACTACACAATACACATCAACAAAAATATTTTTCAAGTCATAATTATGCACTAGACACTGTCCTAGTATGATATGTGCCAGTCATTGTAGCAACATGCTCTCATGAATATTAATTAATTTTCTGCTGGCAAGTATTACTGCATTCATTTTTACTCGGCCCAGATCTCAATTTGGAGAGTAAACTATTGCATCTATCCAGAATTTAGTATTTTTTGTAAAGATTTGTGAAACAAGTTGAGGATCTTCATATATAAATTCTCTTGGGCAAATGCCATTGTGTCAATAATTATTGAGGAATAACCAATGAGAAATGGTTATCACATTCTTCAGTAATTAATAGGACAGAAAAGTTTTTATGGTGTGTGTGTGTGTGTGTATCACATATGCTGGTAAATTACCTATGATATTTCAACTTCACAGGATTTAGAATCACCATAGAAACAAATCTATGAGCATTTCTGTAAGGGATTTTCTAGATTAGGTTGGGGGTAGTAACATTTGCTGAGCATTAGCCTGGGTTGTACAGAAAGGAGATATTTGGCTATGAAATATCATGCTTCACTTTCTACCTCATGGCTATGAACTGACTGTGACTATTGCAGTCAGATTCATCTTGATGGCAGAAATCACCTGACCAAGAACAGATTTTGGGGGGAAAAGGGGTTTGTTTTGGCTCACAGACTCAAGGGAAAGTTCCATAATAGCAGGGGAAAATGATGGCATGATCAGAGGGTGGACATCACTCTCTGGCCAACTATCAACAGGAGAGTGTACCAAACACTGGCAAAGCGACACTGGCTATAATACCCATAAGCCTGCCCCCAACAATACATTGCCTCCCAGAGGAGTTAATTCCCAAATCTCCATCAACTTGGAACCTAGCATTCAAAACACCTAAGTTTATGGGGGACATCTGATTCAAACCACCACATTATGCCCCTGGGCCCCATAAACTGATGACCATCCATAATGTAAAAAGCAATGATTTCCATATGACTTTAAGAGTCCCCATAGTTTTATCCATCCTAACAATGTCCAAACATCCCCATAATTCAAGGGCTTTTAACTGTGTCATAATACCAAAAAAAAAACTAAAAAGCCATAATGGCACAGAACAAATACTCACACTGTAAAAGATGGCATTGGGCATAGCAAAGAACCATTCAACCAATACAAAATTTAAACAGGGTAAACATTGAACTCTGTAACTCTAAAACCCACAACTTTAGTCAGTGTCAAATCTCTAAGTCCAGTAATTCTAAACAGCAACAAGTCTCTGGAATGCCAATTCTACCACCACATAGGCTACTCACAGTCCTGGAAAACATCATCCGGGGTGCCAGCTGTCCTTGTCAGCCATCTCGTGGTCCTGGTATCACCATTGAGTCTCCACTGCAACCCACAGTTCATTCTCATTGCCCTATGAGGGTCTCCATTCAGGCACCCAGCAAACCAGATTCACACTGCCCATGGCTGTTTCCAAAATACAAGACCGTGTCAAAAATTCAATGACCCTCTCTTTCTTGCATTTTTTATATTCCATAATACCAGGTAGAGTGGCAATTTGCTAATCCAGGAGGCAGTAAATCAGACTTTAAAGAACAGGACACTCCTTGAGCTCTCAGGCCCCTTCAAAAGGGTCTATATTCTTCCTGTTGCCCCAGGGCAGGTCAGCTTGCCCAATCTCAAAGGTGGTAATCTCTCAAATGCAGCTGAACTAGTAGAAGTTTCAGCCCAAATATTTCATTTCTGTGCCATATCTTTCTTCTCACACTAGTCCATTTCTACACAAAGCAACCCTGCAAAAATTCTCAGGACATCCTCTCACACGAACTGCTTCTAAACAGTACAGGCAAAGCTCTCTCTCACCCTCATAAGCCAAACGTCACAGTCCGTACTCACAGTTTTTACTGCATTCAGGTCTTTCAACTCTGACCAGAATAGTCCATCAGGCTGTACTTACAGCACTGCAAGGTGTCTCTTAGGCTGAGGTTTTAAATCTTTCCACATTCCTCTTGAAAATTATCTCCAAAAGGCCAAACCCACACAGTCAGGTGTCTAGCAGCAAATGACACCACTCCTCGGTACCAACATTTCTGTTGGAGTCAGGTTTGCATCGCTGGCAGAAATCACACTACCAAGAGCAGTCAGTGGGAAAAAATGGGTTTATTTTGGCTTAATGGCTCAAGGGGAATCTCCACACTGGCAGAAGAAAATGATGGCATGAGCAGAGGGTGGATATCACCCCATGGCCAACATCAGGTGGACAACAGGAACAGGAGAGTGTGCCAAACCCTGACAAGGGGAAACTGGCTATAATACCCATAAACCTGCTCCCAACAATACACCGCCTCCCAGAGGCATTAATTCCCAAATCTCCATCAGCTAGGAATGCAGCATTTAGAACACCTAAGTTTATGGGGGATACCTGAATCAAACCACCACAGTGACCAAGTGCTTTCTGTGCCTTTGCTGCCATGACAGACTGTACCTCATCCAACTGTAAGATAAAACAAACTATCCTTAACTTTATTTTAATTTTTTATCTTTTTGGTTTTTTGAGGTAGGGTTTCACTCTAGCCCAGGCTGACCTGGGATTCACTATGGAGTCTCAGTGTGGCCTCGAACTCACGATGATCCTCCTACTTCTGCCTCCCGAGTGTTGGGATTAAAGGTGTGCACCATCATGCCTGACCTTAACTTTATTTTGTCATGCATTCTATCACAGCAAAAAACAACAAATGGACTATGTCTAAGAAAATAAACATGAAAAACTGGTGATGTCTCTTCTTAATTCCAATAAATACAAAACTAATTTAATATGCACATACTATCTCACTCATAGCCTTTTGGGAATATGTTAAGATATTACTGAAGCCCATAGAGATGCATACATTGTATAGATGATAAAGATAATAGGTTGTAAGAGTAGGACTCAAAGCTATGCTTATATAACATGAGAAGCTATAATCTATTCAATTAGCTCAGTAATGTTATGTTTTACTGTCATATTTTCTCCAAACTCCAACATTGAACTCATCATATACTTGATTTAATACTTAGGAATTGTGGTGTTTTTCATGAACTGTTATTTTAAAAAATGGCAGACATGTTGTCTAGTGAAGGCATGAATATATAAAGTATAAAATATATAAAAGTATTGAAAACAGGCATACTTATGAATTCATCTGACTGTAATGAAGGACTTTGGATATTTCTTTTATGAAAATCTGATTCCCAAATTACTCTCATAAATTTCTGGTTGGGGATATAATATGGTGAAGGATTAGTCTTCTTTTATCATATTAATTTATTCTTAATTATTTTTAAATCATTTTGAGTTTTTAAGTATGTAAGTTCATGAAGGCATTTGTGTCCACCAAAAAATTCTTTGAAAAGGATTAATACAATTTGAGTTAACAATATCTTTATGCTGTCAGAGAACAGATCAGTCAAGTGGATGGACATGAAGCAAATTGAGAGGACACAATCCTCAGAAAACCTTCAGTCCCTGCCCTGTCTATCCTGTGAAGTATCCAATGTCTTCTTGGAATATAATTGATATACTGTTTATATTGTTTCAAATAAATAATTTATGAGAGAGTTAGAGAGAGAGAGAGAGAGAGAGAGAATAAGCATGACATGCCAGGGACTCTTAACACTACAGTTAAACTTGAAACGCATGTACCACTTTGTGCATCTGTTTTAACATGGGTACCGGTAATAGAACCCAGACCACAAAATTTGCAAACAATTCCTTTAAACTGCTGAGCCATCTTCCCAGCCCATGTGTTTATGTTCTCAGAGAATAAATTACTTTTCCCTTTTATGTGCCACAGATGAGATGTGGAAGTATTCTTACTCATACCAGTCTAGTCACGTAAAGATGCGTGGATGAAGAAAATCAACAAATGCAATTGTGTATGTGTACTGTGTTTCTGTTTATGACATTCAGTGATCACTTGTCACTCAATATCTTAAAACCTTGATAAGACTTTTAATGCATTTTTAACAACTTAGAATTAGTGGAAAAATTAATGGTATATTTTGTACCTCTGCCACAATACTCTAATTCTTGAAAGAGGATTTCTTGAAAACAGGCTGTTCTTTACCCTAAGTTTAACTATATTGTATGAAACAGTGGTTTTCAGGATGGGTCTTACCCTGGGAGACTCCACTAGACAAGCTGAACTTCACTATATTTCAAGTGAAAACACAGAGGCAGAATGACTCAGCATCTTGTACACATAAACACCATCTGTCTAGCACCACACAGTGAGGCTTAGACTGATAAATAACTTATTACTAAAAGTCAAAAGGATACTAACATTTAAACTCATCAAAATAAATTGGACCATATGAGCACATGGGTCTATTAAAATATCAGGAAATCCAAGCCTGAAAACTTATCAAATACAAAAGAACTTAATGAAAAAATAAATGCTGTTGTCTAGAGTCCCAAAAGGTGAAGACACCAAAAACAGTAATGGCAATTGGCCCCACCAACGTACCATCAGATCACCTGATAAATGTGTATATTAAAAAAATGACAGGCAGAGAATGGCTGAATGCCCCAGGGCATTCAGCTCAGTTATATCTTCACTGCTGAGGCAGCCTATTCAAATCCATTCTTCCTTCTGCCACTCCATCCATGGTGACCCCGTCATGCACTTTGTCTTTATGGGTCATTATTCTGCATCTCACTGTGGCAACTTAACTCAACTGTGAGGATTAAGTCAACTCTGATCCTGTGGCTGGGCTCTGGGGAAGTCTCCAACAACAACTCTCCAATAAGACAGGACAACTCTCCAATAAGGTGTATCAACTAACTCCCACAGAGTTCCTCTCTGCATCACTGCCAGTCATTTACTTATTTCTCCCGTCAGGCCTTTGCAACTCCTGACATTCTGTGGTGGTCCATTTAACTACTCTTCATAGACATATCTAACTTATATCCATGGCATGTATATATACAGGTATATTTGCCATATGATCTGAGAACTAATATTAGCAGATTGCATTGGAATAAAAGAACCTATGTTTGGAGCTGGGGAGGTGGCTTACCAGTTAAAGAAGCTTGCTTACAAAGCCTGTTGGCCTAAGTTTGATTCCCCAGTATCCTTGTAGGGCCAGATTTTCAAAATAGTGCATATATCTGGAGCTCATTTGCAATAGAAAGAGGTACTGATGTACCCATATTCTCTCTTTGTCTGTTAGTCAGTCTATCTGTCTATTTCTCTCTCTCATGCACACAAAACACACATGTTTTCTAATAAATAAAATATTTTTTAAAAAGTTAAAAAAATGGTCTGGAGAGATGGCTTAGTGGTTAAGCCACTCGCCTGAGAAGACTAATGTTTGACTCGTCACAACACAGGAAAGCCAGACACACAAAGGTGAGGCAAGCTCAAGGTTACACATGCTCACTAGGTGCCACAAATGTCTGGAGTTTGATTGCAATGCCTGAGGTTCTGGTGCACCAATTTTCTGTCTTGCTCTCTCTCTCTTTTGTTCTAAAATAATTTTAAAAAAAGTTATTAACCCCGCGGCTTCCGGCGCAGCCATGGACCGCAATCCCTCGCCTCCGCCGGCCGGCTGCGACCAGGAGGAGGTGGACTTGGCCGCGGGCGACTGCATCGGGAGCACGGTGTACAGAGCACGGTGTACAGCAAGCACTGGCTCTTCAGCGTGCTCAGCGGGCTCATCCAGATCGTTACACGTGAAAATGGCAAGTCCAGCTCAGATGACGAGGAGCAGCAAGTGGAGCTTGAGGAGGAAATGGAGAATGAAATCTGCAGCGTGTGGGATATGTCAGTGGATGAGGATGTGGCTCTATTTCTCCAAGAGTTTAATGCTCCTGACATATTTATGGGAGTACTGGCCAAATCCAAATGTCCACGATTAAGAGAAATCTGTGTGGGAATTTTAGGAAATATGGCCTGTTTCCAGGAGATATGTATGTCCATCAGCACTGATAAAAATCTTGGACAGGTGTTACTGCACTGTTTGTGTGACTCAGACCCACCTACTCTCCTGGAAACGAGCAGGTTGCTGCACACTTGCCTTTCCCAGAAGGAAGCGGCCGGCATCTGGGTTCAGAGGATCCGGGAACATCCGGCCATTTATGATAGCGTGTGCTTCGTCATGTCCAGTTCCACAAATGTTGACCTGCTGGTGAAGGTGGGGGAGGTTGTAGACAAGCTCTTTGACCTGCATGAGAAACTGATGTTGGCGTGGATTAGACATGGGGCTGCTCAGCCTGGCGACCAACCTCAGGAAGGTTCTGAAGAGCAGCCAGCATTTAGGATTGTGCCCTGTGTACTTGAAGCTGCCAAACAAATACGTTCTGAAAACCCAGAAGGGCTTGATGTTTACATGAATATCTTACAGCTGCTTACCACAGTGGATGATGGAGTTCAAGCAATTGTACAGTGTCCTGATACTGGAAAAGACACGTGGGATTTACTTTTTGATCTGGTCTGCCATGAATTCTGCCAGGCTGATGACCCACCCATCATACTACAGGAACAGAAAACAGTGCTGGCCTCTGTGTTCTCAGTTCTGTCTTCCATCTATGCCTCACAGGCTGAGCAGGAGGGCCTGAAGACAGAAAAGGCAGATCTTCCTCTAATGGACAGCCTGATTCGGGTGTTACAAAATCTGGAACATTGTCAGAAGAAACCAGAGGCTTCAACAGACTCAAACACAGAAGAAACCAAAATGTGTGATTTAACCCAAGATGACTTGCACTTGAAAATCTTACAGGATATTTCCTGTGAATTCCTGTCTAACAATTTTCAGATACTGACCAAGGAGACTGTGGCGCAGGGTCTGAAGGAGGGCCAGTTAAGCAAACAGAAGTGCTCCTGTGCCTTTCAAAACCTCCTCCCTCTCCACAGCCCTGACGTAGAAGACTTTGTTAAAGTCCTACATGAAGTTGATAAAACCCTTGCCAGTGACCTGGAGGAAGACTTCCCGAGTTTGAAGGTTTAGACTTGAAACTCAAGTTGGAATTTGTCCTGTTCAAGAAATCTCTAGAATCTACAAAGAACTCAAAAATCTAAACAGTAAGAAGTCAAACACCCCACTCACAAAATGGGGCAAAGAGCTGAACAGGCAGTTCACAGAGGAAGAAATAGAAATGGCAAAAATACACTTAAGAAAATGTTCATCATCCCTAATCATCAGAGAAATGCAAATTAAAACAACTATGAGATTCCACCTTACCCCAATAAGGATAGCAAACATCAAAAAATCAAATAAAAATAAATGCTGGCGAGGATGTGGAGAAGTAGGAACACTCATCCACTGTTGGTGGGAATGTCGGATGGTACAACCACTTTGGAAAGCAATATGGAGACTTCTGAAAAAGCTGATTATAGAGATACCAACAGACCCAGTTATTCCCTTACTGGGCATCTAGCCTAAAACCTTCAAACCACAGACTAAAGAGATTTGCTCAACCATGTTTATAGCGGCTCAATTTGTAATAGCTAAGAGCTGGAATCAACCCAGATGTCCATCACTAGAAGAATGGATAACTAAGATGTGGTCTATCTACACAATGGAATTCTATACAGCAGTAAGAAAAAAATGACACAATGAAATTTGAGGAAAAATGGTTGAACCTGGAACAGATCATTCTCAGTGAACTTTCTTTTTTAATTTTGAAAAGAAAAAAAAGGTATTAAAGCAGGCGTCGTGGCGCACGCCTTTAATCCCAGCACTTGGGAGGCAGAGGCAGAAGAATCACCATGAGTTCGAGGCCACCCTGGGACTCCATAGTGAATTCCAGGTCAGCCTGGGCTAGAGTGAGACCCTACCTCGAAAAACCAACCCCCCCCAAAAAAGTATTATACTTAACGCAGGCCCACAAATGACTGGACTTCTATGTAAGTAGGAAGAAAACTCAGTAGCAGAGGCCAGTAAGCTAGAAAGGAGATATAAAGGGAATAGAAAGGGAGGGGGGACTTAATAGGATGGTATTGTATATCAATAAGTAGAAGAATAGATTAAAGGGGGTAAAAAAGCTTAATTGAAGGCAGGGGAAGAGATTGAGTAAAGGAAAGGTAGAGGGAGGGCTAATCAAAAGTCTAAGTGTATATAAAAAAGTCATATGGAAACCTATTTTTTTTTTTTGGACGATGGGACACTCAGGAACTATAGATTGTTACTAGAAAATTTCCATTGCCAGGGATAGGATACCTTCAAGTGAGTTGTTGGCCATGGAGGTCCCTGATGCCCCAAAACATTACAGGCCATTTCCAAGGTCCTTGTTTTTACACCAGGAATAGATGGTAGGATCCTATTACTGAATACTGCACAAACGTGTGCTGCAAAGTCACTGAGAAATCCTGCTGGAGTTGAGCAGAAAATCTCCTCCATGTAGATCAGCTTACAGAAAGCTGGAAAAAGCCACACTGCATACAGTTCAATGCAAGAGAGAGAATTCACCAGTGAAGATACTTAACAGTGGACACTGCAAGCCTTATATTTGGCCAGCCAGGCCAAATGAGCCAACAGATAGTGGAACGACTGTTATGGGGGGAACCAACTGCCCTCTATTTAGACTAGAGGCCCACTTCATGGGAGGGAATACATCCTTGATACTGAACATCAACAAGAGGGGTAGTCATGAGCCCTAGGGGTGTAATGTCTGCTGGTGTCTGGCTAAATGTATATACTATGCTCACCAAACTGCCCAGTAAGCACTTCTCTTAATGTTCATACCCATATATTAATGCTATTCTCACCTTTGATTTGAAAAGCTTCTCTTTTCAGATGGCAGTGGCATTGGGATGACTCAGAAGGCACCATGGTGCTGAGAAGAAGTGACATAGGAGTGCTTAGCACTGAAATATCTCTATCACATCTTCCAAGGCTCAAGGTCTAATTGCAGAAGAGGTGGTGGAAAGAATGTAAGATGCAAAGGAAGGGTTGGTCTCCTTTCAACGTGCTCCTCCAGACACAAAATGGCCTGGATATCCATGACCTCACAGTGCCTGACACTACCTACACAAGACCATCATCATAGGAGGAAAAGATGATGACATCAAAATAAAAGAGAGACTGTTTGAGAGGGGGAGGAGATATGATGGAGAGTGGAGTTTCAAAGGGAAAAGAGGGGGGAGGGAGGGAATTACCATGGGATATTATTTATAATTATGGAAGTTGTCAACAAAAATAAATTAAAAAATAATTTATGCATGCCAACTCTTCCA
Organism: Dipus sagitta; assembly: GCA_036346955.1. Classification (NCBI taxonomy): domain Eukaryota; kingdom Metazoa; phylum Chordata; class Mammalia; order Rodentia; family Dipodidae; genus Dipus; species Dipus sagitta. Next base: position 79,267,681 of record CM070770.1, on the reverse strand, counting down.
GAATGTCATACACATGTCAGACTATTTCTGATCTACCTTGCTCACTACAGCTATCATGGCTTATATATTCTTTATTTCTCAGAGCCTGACAAAACACCTAACATGTAACAGTTTTTATTATAAGATTTATTGGATACTCTAAAATTCAATATTAATAAATCAATTGACTGATAAAATAGTACTCAATCTCTGGCTAGGAAAATAATTGATCATCCCCTCTAATCGTATTACTCTTATTGTTAATTTCCATGATGATAAGAGGACAAAGAAATTAAATAAATTTATGACATGGCCATGCTGTGGCATTGAGTATGCTACCAACAGTCTCTGCCTTATGCTTCCCATTGGCATATTGGAGATAGTACTAGTTTGCTATTATATTATTACTTTATTGTGATTATTGTTAATGATTGATGTGCTCTGTTTTATCTTGGGAAATACTGGAATATAGCTTAGTGAACATGCTGTGATCAATAACAATTTCATGTAATTATTCAGGTTTACTTCAGTTTTTGTAATTTTCAGTTAGGCAACCTTAATTATATATTATGAAACAGCTAATACAGATTTAGTGGAAGTATTGATCTTTCTTGAATGAACCATTCATTCTAGCCTAGCACTCTTGACATTGTATTACATACACTGGACTAACTCCTCTCTAGTGGTAATTCTCCAGACATTCTAGGTCTGCCGGTACATTTGGTAAAACCTCTGATCCCTAAGTTTTCCTTTTTGTCACTTGTATTACCCTCTCCTGTACTGACTGTCTCTTTTTCTATGTAGCTTGAAAATTCTACTGGAAGAGTCTAGTTTGTTGCTTCTTTCTTTTTTTTAATTTTTATTAATTAGTTTTGTATTCAGCAAATACAGTCAGTTTGGTACCATTATTAGGCTCATCCGTGATCTACCGCTTCCCTTGGCCCCTCCTTGTTAAGGTATACGGGTCATGCATTCTGGAGTTAGCCCACAGTTATGGGTAAGATAAGTGTCTGTGCATATCATGATCCAACATGTGGCTCTGACATTCTTTCTGCCCCCTCTTCCCCTAAATTTCCCTGAGCCATGTTGGGTTCATTTTTAGTCTGCTTCAGTGATGAGGTGTTGGGGGCCTCCGAGGCTCTGGCTCACTGATTTGGTAGGAGTTGATTTTCCTCTGTGTTGATCTCCTTCGCCCTTGTGCTGGTATCTAGTTCACCAGGAAAACAGCACCCTTGCTTGTTTCGCCAATTTTTCTTAGTTTTCAGCTGGGGCCCTTTTGAGGTATGATGGGGTGGCTCTCTCCAACGGAGAGCAAGTTAGCACCAGGACAAATGAGATAACCTTTACATTTTTTATAGAGAATTTAATAGGTGTAGGCCTCTTGTAGCCCATGATTGATGGTAGCTTGATATTGGTGAGTGGGCTTATGTTTGGATATGGTTCTGACTTGTTTCCCAGATCCAGCTATGGGTCCTGTACTACTGAGGGGATCAGTTAGCCAAATTGAGAGCAGTTGGTTCCCCACCATGTCTGTGTGCCACTATTGCACTTGTGTGGGCATCACAACACGTTATTTACTGCTAAGTAGGTTAGACCATGAGTTGCCTGGACAGATATTGGTCATATACCATCACTATAGTCAACTCTGCTACATAGAAAAATGATAACAGAATAACTTCACAATGTATGAGGCAGACAGCATTATTATTATAACTGCTGCCTGCTCAGTTAATTTAACATGAATATAGTATAATGAACCTGTGTTTATATTTCTTTCCATAAGCTGGAAGTAAACATGGAGAATCCTAAGTAATCTCTTGACTGCTGTCACTGTATAACTTTTTCCTCCAGACATAGCTTGAATCCATGGAGTGAGATGGTGATGCAGCTTTTTGGGGTCACTTATGCATCTTTAAGTAACCACTCACATATCCTTGGCATGTAAGCCCAACTTGGACTTTGGTGAGTTATTTTGCTCTGTCTTTGGTGCCCTAGAGTTGAGAGCCTTTTGTTCATGTCTCCCCATGAAAACTGATGAAACAGTTCTCTCCATTTTTAGCTGGTTCTCCGTGAGCTTGCTCCTATTTCTACAAAACACCACAGAATTTCAGTCTTGATTTATCTCAAAATCCACTCCTTTACTTAAATGTTTTTTTTTTTTTTTTTTTTTTTTTTACAAGATAGGGTCTCACGGCAGCCCAGGCTGACCTTGAATTCACTGTGTAGTCTCAGCATAACCTCAAACTACAGTGATCCTCCTACCTCTGCCTTCTGAGAGCTGGGATTAAAGACCAGTGGAACCATGCCTAACTCCAAAATCAACTCAATTTATCCCTCACAAAATGAGAACCAAAAATGTCCCTGTTCTGTATCAGCTGCTACATTTTAATAGTCACCAGTAGCTTCTTTCTTAGTAGAAAGGTCAATTTCAAGAGGCATATTTGTTAAACAGAGGAAGAATAAGCTCATATCTTTGCAAAAGGAAATAATTTTGCAATTTGACACAGGGAGGCCACAAAAGTTATTGCTCTGTTTATGAACAGGAGCTTAGATTACAGGGCCAATCTCCTTACAGAACTACATAGTGAAGACTCAGCTCCTATGTCTATAAAGAAGACATTTGTGAATCATAAAACTGAAATGTAATCATGTTGCTTATATATATTGACATGTATCTCAAAGAATGGAGAAAGTTACTGTGAAGTTTAGAAGTTACAAGTTTTCTGAAGTAAGTCATGAGAGGAAATAGAGAAGAATTAAAGCCCATCTTCACAAGGAAAAATTAAACATCTCATTTCTACTTTTTTATTTATCTTCATGACAAGTAATGTTTTTAGAATAAGTAAATTCAACATATTCACATTCATGTCTGTTGGAGATACCTCATGTTCTATTTAAGTAAAGTCACTTGGAAAGCATCCCACCCGATAGCTGTTTTATTTCCTGAACATAAATTACAGATTGGTGGTTTCTGAATTGTCCAGGGAGTGGTAAGGTGTTTTTTTTTTTTTTTAATCATTTCATGGAGCTCCCTTTGCTCTTCCCTAAGGTGTTTAACCCTGGCATGGTATACTTTATTGCCAAGTGTCTACTCATCATTTATGATTGCTCCCAGTTAGTATTTTCTGTGATGTTTAATTGCCCCTATTATTTTTAAAAGCAGTGAACTTCACTATATGAGAAGAATTAAACTGTAATAATTCATTACATTACACATCTGTGTAACCATTTCAGTGTAGTTCTGAAGTAACAATTCATATCACAACTAAACCACAGACCTTATTTTTAATGATATAAATTTAATCATTTATTTATTTATTTTAATTTACTTATTTGAGTGAGAGAAAGAGGGAGAGAGAGAGAGAAAGAGAGATAATGGGCAGGCCAGGTCCTTCAGCCACTGCAGACGAATTTCAGACACATGTACCACCTTGGCATCTGGCTTATATAGGTCCTGGGAAGTTGAACCTGGGTCCTTTGACTTTGCAGGCAAGTGCCTTAATGGCTAAGCCATCTCTCCAGCCCTAATTTTATTTTAATTGTTTTGTAAAGAAGAGTCTTTGTATGTAAGTCTACTTTTCCACCACAGGTGCATGTATATGTGTGATGTGAGTCTAAGTGTGTGTTTTCATGTGTAAGTATGGGTACCATGAGTGTCAATGAGCATATGTGAAGGTCAGAGAACAAGGTTTATGTGTCAGTGTTTGGCTTCTACTTTATTAGAGGCAGGCTCGCTCCTCTCTTACTTTCTGTCTCTTATTTTCTCTCTTACTCTTTCTTGTGGTTGGCTGCTGCACTTGCTGCAAGCTTGTGTGCTTTCAGAAAATTCTATTCCTCCCTCCCAATATGCTTTCACAAGCCAGTCTTTTCTATGGGGTCTGGAGTTCAAACTCAGATACTCAAGCTTCAGCAGTAATCATTTTATACACTGAGCCATCACTCTGGCAATACTTTTCAAAGGTTACTTTAATTTGTTTTTGAGATAGGGTCTTATGATATAGCCAAGGATATCCTTGAATTTTGAATCATCAGTATCATTTTACCATGTGCTGGGATTACAGGCCTAGGCAACCACACATGACTCTATAATCTGAGTCATTAGTGACTTCAAGAAAGCTATACTTAGTATAAAATTTTCCGTACAACATAATATATTTGAGATATGCTATCTTATTTAATACTACAAGTGCAATTGTACCATAATTATTGGAAAAGTCTTAATAAGTATGCAAGATAATTAGGTAATTAGTAATAAAATATGCAAGGGACTAATTAGGTATAAAGTCAGAAAACACAGATTGTGAAACATGCTATGAAAACACAGGCACAGAGAGCCAAGCTCCAAATTGTCCCTCATTTGCAGAATATACTCTAATATCTGAACTATATTTGGTTTGCATTGTAGTATTTAAATACATGACCAAATGTATAATTTTTCTATTATCAATTATTTTAAAGTGTTTAAGAAGATAATGAAATTGTGGGTCCGGAAATGGATCTATGGTTACGGTTGCTTCTTCATAAGGCCTGATGGCCTGGGTGTGATTCCCCAGTTCCCACCTAGAATTAGAGAACTAGAGTTCATTTGAAGTGGCAAGAGGTCCTGGCATGACCCTACCCTCAGTCTCTCTATATGCACACTTACTTTCAGTACTTTGACAAATCAGGCATTTCATCATAACTGACACTTGCTGCTCAAAGTTGCTTCTCTGAACAATCTATGGGCATAGACATAAATGTTTAGGAGGCAATCTTACAGAAATATTATGTGCATTTAGCCAGTAAAAGCAGCAACTTCCTCACTAGAACCTATCATCTCCCTAGTCATGGGAGTTTGGCTAGGCTTACAGTAACAGACATGAATTTCATCCTGTGAAATGAGCCTTAATTCTAATGATAAACTAGTTGTTCGCACCCATAACAATCCTGCCACCAGCACGTACACCTTGCCTGACATGTCAGTGGTATAGCACACAGGGTTTCACAGTAAGTAAAACTGTTGATAATGATCTTACCCAAGAATTTGTACACCTTCTAGCACTCAAAAGCTATATCCAGTGGGAAGAAGTTTTCAGCTCAGTCCCAATTCATTTCTTTATGACCTGCAACCAAATTATGGTGGTTTTCCAACAGCAGGGTCTTACCATCTAGTTGTTGTGAGTACCAACAGCAGTGATAATAGTTTGTATTGTATGATGATTTGGAAGCCTTGCTGGCCAATTTATCTTTAACAAGTCAACCACCTCTGCCCACTGGATTTTCATTTAATCACATTATAGATGCAGAGAGTATATTTTCACATGCACATAGATTAACTTAATTTAAAACATATAACTCTTACTTTTACTTTAAACTTTCTCACTGTCAATTTAACATTTAAAACAAGAGGCTCTTGAGGATTTTTCTTATTCATTCTATATGTCATCTATGCCCTACACAATCATAAAGCTCCCAAGAATGTCACAGGTTTCTGGCTTTTGCACCCTGAGTGAACTGATTTTCCATCTTTGATCCATTTAGATGTGCTTCCACGTTAGTCAAAGATTTTTTATAAATCTGTGAAAAAGAGGTTAGTCTCATATCATATATGAAATGAAACCATTTTTCATAGGGTGTGTAGAATCACTGAAGACATACTTTCCACCATTCCAAGCAGGTCCTGGTTGACCTCAAGAATCTCCTGCTAAGGGAACACTAAAGAAAAAAAGTGACCAAGATCTAATGCAGCATGAAAAAATTTTTAACATTTTTATTAATTCCTCAAAACATCAATGCTGTGTAAAGTACCTCCATAGTCTGTCATATCTCAATGAGGTTCCAAACTTTCTCAACCTGAGGTGCTCTCACAGGGCCACCATCACCTCCTTCAAGAGGTTCATTGGGGGTATGGCTGGCTCTCAATATTATACCTGACCTAGAACCAAGGGAAAGCTATGCTCTTATTTGTTATGCCCCAAAAGACTTTATGTGTCTACTTAGTTTATTCACTTTTCCAGTATGCAGACTGATCTCATCTGCCCTCAAGTCACATATCCTCACAAACCAGGCAATAAGAGACTCACTTATTTCTGGTTTAAAAGTCTGTCAGGGAGTGAAAATTAAAACAACTCTGAAATACCATATTATCCATCAGAATTGCTACCATCATGAAAACAAAAAGCAAATACTAGCAAAGCTGTGGAGAAAGTGGAATGCTTATTCACTGTTGTTGGGAGTGCAAACTAGTACAGTTATTATTGGAAATCAGTATGGACATATTTCAAGAAATTAGAACTAAAACCCCCATATGACCACTCCTGAGTATATATCCTAAGGACTGCACATTCTACTATAGAAATTCTTCTCCATCTATGTTTATTGCACTCATTTACAATAGCTAAGAATTGGGATCAGTCATGATTCCCATTTGAATGGATAATCAAAATGTGATACATATTGTTGCAGTCAGGTTCACATTGCTGGTAGAAATCACCTAATCAAAAGCAGTTTGTGGGAAAATAAAAGAGGTTTATTTTGGCTTACAGGCTTGAGGGGGAAGCTCCACAATGGCAGGGAAAATGACATCATGAGGAGAGGGTGGGCATCACCCCTGGCCAACATAAGATGGATAATAGCAACAGGAGAGTGTGCCAAACATTAGCAAGGGAGAGCTGGCTATATCGCCTATAAGCCCGTCCCCAACAATATACTGCCTCCACTAGGCACCGATTCCCAAATCTCCATCAGCTAGGAACCTCGAATTTGAACACCTAAATTTATAGAGGGGCACCTGAATCAAACCGCCACATTCTGCCCCTGGCCCCCGTAAACTGATAATCACCCGTGATGTAAAATGCAATGCATTCATAAAACATTAAAAGTCCCCATAGTTTTGTATCAATTCATGATGTTCATATATCCCCATAATACAAGGTCTTTTAACTGAGCCATAACACCAAAAAAAAAAAAAAAAAAAAAAAAACCTCAAAATCACATAATGACACAGAATAAACACACTACAAAAGATGGCATTGGGCATAGCAAAGAAACATTTAACCAATACAATATTTAAACAGGGCAAATATCAAACTCTGTAATTCCAAGTTCAACAACTCTAGCCAGTGACAAATCTCCAAGTGCAGTAATTCTAACCAGCAACAAATCTCTTGAATTCCAATTCCACTCCTCCAGCTAGGCTACTCACAGTACTGAAAAATGTCATCGGGGCCAGTAGCTCCTTGTCAGCCATCTTGTGGTCCTGGCATCTCCACTAGGTCTCCACTGCAACCCCAGGATCAACCTCATGGCCCCTTGGGGGTCTCCATGCAGGTATCCAGAAAACCTAATTCATACTGCCCCTGGCTATTTCCAAAACACAAGTCTGTGTTGCAAACTCTATGACCCTCTCTTTCTTGTATTTCTTATACTCCACAATACCAGGTAGAGTGCCAATTTGTTAAGCCAGGGGGAAATAAAGCAGACTTTGAGGAACATGACACTCATAGGTCCCTTGAAAGAAGTCTACATTCTTCCTGTTGTCCCAATGCATGTCAGCTGGTCCAATCTCAATGGTTGTAATCTCTCAATTGAAGCTAAACAGGCAGCAGTTCACACAAAGATTTCATTTTTTTGTGCCATATCCCTCTACTCATACCAGTCTGTTTCTATGCAAAACAACCCTCCACAACTTCTCAGAACGTGGGCATAACAGAAAGCTTCTCACACAAACTGCTAGCACAATCCAAACAAAGTTCTTTCTCGCCCTTATAAGCCAAACCTCACAGTCCATAGTTCTTACTGCATTCAGGTCTTTCAACTCTAACCAGAATAGTCCATTAAGCTTGTGGGGAAAAGGAGGTTTATTTTGGCTTACAGGCTTGAGGGGGAAGCTCCACAATGTCAGGGAAAATGACGGCATCAGCATAGAATGGACATTACCCCTGGCCAACATAAGGTGGAAAGTAGCAACAGGAGAGTGTGCCATGCAGTAGCAAGGGGGAGCTGGCTATAACACCCATAAGCCCACTGCCAATAATACACTGCCTTCAGGAGGTGCCAATTCCCAAATCTCCTTCATCTGGGAACCTAGCATTCCGAACATCTAAGTTTATTGGGGAACACCTAAGTCAAACCACAACACATATACATAATGGAATTCTATTCAGCAGTATGGAAAAGTGAAATTATAAAATTTTAGGAAAATGGATGCACCAGAAAAATGTTCAGTGAATTAACCCAAACTCAGAAAGTACAAATTCATATGTTCTTTCTGTTCAGATCCTAACTTGTAATATCTCTATGTCTGTATATATGAGGATGGGCAAAAGTGGAAAAAGCTTATAAAAATAGCTTGGTAACCAAAAGTGAATGTAAAGAGATAAGCTGGGAAAGGAGGGAGAAAGCGTGAAAGAACAAATGTGACATCTAAGTAGAAGGTGGGTGTGGGAGGCATTGGAGAAAAGAAATTGGGGACAAGACAAGTTGAGGACAGGAGAGGGGCAAGAATCAAAGCAATTTATATTTGTAAATGCCACAGTGAATAACAAATAAATCTCTATTGCCAAAGAAAATAAAATGTTAAAAAGTATTTCCCAATTCAAGTAGTTCAAAATCAGAATATTCCCTGATTATCAATATTTCTATGACTGAGTCATTTTATAGCACCCATCTATATGATATATTATGTGTGTTTCTTCCTCTGTATTAAATATCTGACCTGAAGGATATCTTTTCTCATATCTACCTCACTTGCTCCTTACTCCTAGTTTAATTGTTCCCATGGGTTTTAAGTTTTGGGATCCCAGAAGAGACTATTTAGCACAGATATAGTTCATAATTTTTTTTCTCATTATGCCCCTCCATGAGCTTTCAGAAATGGCAAAACATAATGTCCAACTCAAATTTCACTTTTTTCACTCCTTGTGGATTCAAATTCTGGTGCAAAAGATGACCTCTGCACATCTTCCTGCTCTAACTGCTTCCTCAGGAAGGCAAGTTCTTTCCAGGTGGGTAAGCAGTGTTAATTGCAGGTCTAATTACCCAGATGCCACATCCCACTTATGATTTTGTTCCATTAATGCTATGTTATGGGACTATAATAGATTCTAGTGTATCAGCTTTGGGGGTGGAGGAGGAAAGTATGCTCACATTGTGGACAGTCCTCATCAAGGGAGCAAGTTAGCTCCCTTGAAAGCCCCCTCAGGTCCTCCACCTTCAGACAGAAAAGCTTTTGTTCCATGGTTTGCTTTTATTTTTGATCCATAAAAACCTCAATGAAAATGCTACTGCTGCAAGAAATCCTACCACTTCATATTTCTCCAGGGTGATGTCCATGTTGGGTTGCCCTGGCACACACTTTAAACTTGGACCGGTTTGTTTCACATGCATGTCTTATTACCCACAGCAGGAACAATGCAAATGTTCTTCCCAAACACATTTGGTTCTGTCATGTCTTGCATTTGTACATCAAGTGTTGTATGTGAACTTTTCCCCAGGGAGATGAAGAAAACTTCATTCACATCAAATAGAGAAAATGATAGACTAAATAAATAATTCCACTCAGCTCTTATTTGGTGGAGCAATAAGTTTAATAATGATTACTTACAGGAACATGAGAGAACTACTTACTTACCTGCAGGTACACAAATGAAGAAAATGACCTTCATTTTCCTGTCAGCTGTTAAATGCTGGTATACCCTCATGGAGGGGTGGGATTTCATGATCCCCTCCTCTTTCATAATTAATGTCAATGGGCACCAAATTGTGTAGGCTTTTGGGATAATCACAGCTGCTGAGAGTTCAAGAAAGCCACAGCCAGGTCCTGCTCAGAGGACAGATTTTCACACCAAAATGTGTTCTATTTGCACCTTCATTTAGTCTCACATGACAACTTTAATAAAACACAAAAGTGTGAACAATATGTTTAACACTTACTAAATGTTGAGCTGAATTTGGGACATGTTAGGATGCAATTTACCCATTCAAGAGGCTATATGCTTTAGAAATTTTGATATGGAGCTTTAGGCTAGAGACGCATAGACAAATAGGTTAGAATGAACACAGGTTTTTTTTTTTTTTTTTCTGAAAGCCATGCAACTTCACAAGATTCACTGAAATGTAAGTAAAGAATATAATGAAGATGTCAAGTATTCATCAAGGAAAACTATACTGCAACGGACGAATCATGGTAGAACCTTACAGAAAATTCTGTGCAACAATAGTTTCCCCAAAGAGGAAATAATTGGTCTGAAATACTGGGTGTTACAGCAGTCATGTGTATGCATAGCAGATACACACAACTTAATTTTCTGTTTCTTGACGTCACACTCAAGGATGGAAGGGACATTTGAGAAGTGACGACTTTTTCCCTATGGCCTGTAAGCGAATGATGGTTTCAAACGTGTACACTTATCGTAAACACATTGACTTATTGACATCTAACGGGAGGAGTTTTATTTATATCAAACCTTAACAGAGTGCTTTACAAAGTACGGGTGATGGATAAAATAAGGAACTGAGAATTTGATTCAGTATTGTGTAGCTTTCGACTGAACTTGAAAGGAAAGTGTGTGTGGTAGCATAGTGAGAATCCAAGCATAAATAGAATACAATTAAGAGGACACGAGGAAAACAGAATAGTTTGAATTCAGGATTATTTTAAAGTAAGTTATTCAAAGGAAAGGAAAGAAATAGAATGCTGCTTGACATAAGCCTTTAAGTTCAGCTCTTTGGAGGCTGAGGTACAAGGATTGCTGCAAGTGAGTTCCAGACCAGCTGGAGCTACAGAGTGAGTGAGTTACTGGTTTCCTGGTCAGCCTAGACTGGAGTGAGACTCTGTCTCAGAGAAACCAACTGAAAAAAGAAGAAAAGGCAATGGGAAATAAATAAGACAATAGTAGTTTGAGGGTGGTTTGTTAACAGGAAATATTTTCCTTTCCTTCGTGGGAGAGATGATCATGTTCTTCTGATGAGAAAGATACACATGGAAGTTGGAGAAAACAATGATTCAGAAAAGACAGAGGGTGTTTCTGGAGTAATCACCCTATTGGATGAGATGAGGTGGGATCTACAGCATGAATTCAAGGCTGCTCTCAGCTAGGCACACGTAGAACATGATGAAAGCAGAAAAGGCAGAGTATACGAACACTACTGTTAGAAAAGGGGGTTCATAAGTGGGAATGGTTACTAAAAATGGTCAGGAAAATACTTTTTTGTATTTATAATACTGAATTTCAAAATGAAAATCATGTACAGAAAGCTGTTTTGAATGCATTAATATTATATAGATATTCTTTGGTTTTAAGGGGTAAGCATTTTAAGTCAGAGTATATTTGTGTTTTATAACTGCCATATACTTATATATTATCTTATAATGTAAGCAGAGTAAGTGTATTTTTTGGAAAGGAAAAGCAATAAAATTTATAATTAAATTGAAATCATAGTGGAAAGGTCACATCACAAATAGCCAAATATTACAATGACTTTTGATAATTCATTTTAAATCACATACCACACGCGTGCACGCATGTGCACACACACACACACACACACACACACATACTTTGTAGAAATTGCGTAAATTTATTCTAACAAGTAAAGTTAACTTTGTAATAATATCACTCTAAAAATAAAATAAACCTCAAGACTGACACCAAAGGGATGTTTTATCTGGAGCTTTGATTCATGTGGTTCAAAGCTTTATATTTTATAGGTTTATGATGTTAATGTAAAGACTTGTTGAAAACTTATCCCATAAATTATTAAATTAAATACACTAAAATTGAGACAGTTTGGATATTGTTTAATTGGGGAACCTACACTATTCACTAAATTGTAGCAGATGCTAAGTGTTTCTTGAACTTTTTTAAGAAGATTCATGATATGCCCATATATAGTTAGCTTCACCCCGCCAAATAAGATAAATCTTTGGGTCTTTAAGATTCTACTTTAAGCTGCACTGTTTGTTTTCTTTTTTTGTTTATTTATTTTTTTTAATTAAAGAGTGTTCAAATGCATGCATCTTTCTTCCATGGCATTCCTGCAAAGGTCCCATGTTTGTACTTGTACACTGTGACCACAAGAGACTTTTAAGGCAGATTATGAAGCTTTTATTCTATAGCTGGAATTCACTGACACTCTTCTTTCTCCATCTATTGATTTCTTTCAAGTCACTGCATCAAACTCTTTACAAAATGCTTTGCTACCCCTGGTTCAACACTGATTGTGTTGATACTGAGGAAGAGAGGAGCTGATGAAAGAATTTCTTTCAATGTGTTTTGATATCTTTTAATTATCAAATAGGTATTGGAGACTGTGGTCACACAAAGCATCAACTGACTGGCCTACTTTCACATTTCTCAAAATATTCTATTTCTGAACCACCTTGACAGTGCAATGCAAATAAAATATGTTGCTTATATAAGTTTAAGTACTCTCAAAATGTTCTACCCCATATTTTAAAGGCACTAGCTATTTTGCTAAAATATGAAAAGGTAAAGAAAAATGTACAACTAACTTATTTTAAAAGTACATAATTATTAAGGAAAAAATAAAGTAATTCTTAAATACAAAGGGAAACAATACCAGCATTTGGCTCCATTTCACTAGGAGTGAAAATATAAGCAACTCTTGAAGAACAGATCACTCAGCAGTTGGATAACTTTTCTCAAACTCAGCTGGACTTTCATTCATCTATTTAGTAATCAAGTTCCCAAATGGAATTGGACTTATTCATTTTTATTTAATATTTATTTAATTCATATTTATTTAATTTATTTAATTTGAAGTTTTGAAATCACAAAAATTTCTTCTAAGTTAAATTTTAATAACAAAGTGTTGAGTAGGTGGTTTATCAGTGGGTATTTTAGTCCATTAGCCTCAGCTTTTTAAAACATGATGTTGAAAGCAAGTATATACAAGCTTTTCATGCCTACCACAGTGAGTTTTCTTAGATTAATTAATATCAAAATATGTGTGTTTGTGACACCACTTGTGCAATCTAGTCATCTATATGATTTGCCACCATATAACAAGTCAGGGGAAGACAACATGAGAGGACACAGAGAGACTAATTGCAAGTTTGGATGTGACACGAATGTATGAATGTCTTTTGCACCAAGAAGGATGTGTCTTTCTTAATAGGGCCCCCCAAATATTATGGCAATAGAAACTAACTGTTCATATGACATACACTGATAAACATTTTATCCAGAGGAATACATTTCTAATATAACTAAGGAGCTAATTTATTATTAGTGAATGAGACTTGCTCTTTTGTTGTATTGCTTAACTATCCACTAAAAATGCCATGATGCACACTGACCATATTTTGACAAACAAGTTGAAGAGATGCATGTACATGCGTTTTATTAGGAGTATTTCAGAAACACACACAAATATATCTGGCAAAGAAGATTAACTAAACAGTGAAAATTTACAGTAGCAAACTTGCATTTTTTTGTTTATAGAGTAGTTTATTTCATTAATCATCAAATATTTATTGCACACACAAAATGAGGGGATATTGTGCTTCTTTTCATCTTATACCTTTGCGACCCTAGCTAGTTATCAAAATGTCAGAATTTAATCTAGCATTATTTGTTGAAGCCTGCATTACTTCAATGAGGGTGAGTAAATGAATTTATATGAAGGCTGTTATTAAATGTAAAGTCTATTATTAAATGTAAAGTTTCATTGTAAAATGTACCTCACATCCCCATGTGTTTGCAATTAAGCCTCATAATGAATCCTTAGCTGGCCTCCTTGGGAGGTGGAGTCTTGCTGGATGAGGTGTGTCACTGGATGTGGACCTTGAGGTTTATTAGTCCCCCTACTGGGTATCAAGGTAGACTCACCTTTGCGGCTCCCATCCCGGTGCTGATGTACGAACAGGTGAACTGGTCGCCTGCTGCTTTTTTCACCATGATAAAACTTACCTTAAAACTATAAACCTAAAATAAACACTTCTTCCCACAAGCTGTTTCTTGGCAGGGTTTTGTCCCATCCTTGAGGAAGTAACTGCCAAAGCTTTTGTGTATTTGGGCATTCTCTCTAATTTAGGATGTATGGGGCCTATTAGAAGATGGGAAGTGCCATGACATCTGGAAAGTAAGCATGAATCTAAAATATAGAATTTAAAGAAAAAGGAGATATTCATACATGGTCAATTATATTAATCAAAATAGAGCATTATAGTGAATTGATTTAACAAAATTTATACTTACTTGCCTAGTTACAGAAATATAGAAAGAAAAATATACAAGGATAAAATTAGCAAATTCCTCTACGAAATAAAAATAATTTAGCTCAATTTCATACGTAATATGTAATTTGAAACAAATAGCAAATTCTAGCAACATTTTACAATGATAAACATATACCACTATGTCTTTATGGAATATTAGTTATCTTACATTTATTGTTAAAGTTCATCTATATGCACTTTCAATCTGTTTTCATTACAGAACACATTTTATACTCTTCTCATAAAGATTTTTCTACTGAGAAAAACACACTAGAATACTGTTGACACTGTTATATGTGAAGCACAAATTAATCTATGATATTGTATTTCTATAATGGGTGACCATCTCTCTACCTCTCACCAATCTTCCTCCCTTGGACATGTTTTTAGCTTGACACTTTGGTTTCATTTTTATTTGTTTTAGTATGTTTTGTGTAGTTAAAACACAATGTCTGATTCTGGAAACTTTATTTAAAAAAAAACATAGGTTTATTTGGCTTATGTTTCTGGTGGCTGAAAGGTCCACTGTATCAACATTCTGGTAAGTAAAGAATGCCATCAAACCATATGCAAAAGGGACCAAAACATAGAGTGGCCTCTATTTATATCAACTTACTCTCACAAATTCTTACTCAGTAGAGGCCTGATGTACTCCTAAGTTACAACGTTAATTCAATCAGGAAGGTTAAAAGCCTGCATAATTTAATTCCCACCCACAGCTCTGCTCTCCACCTCTTAAAGTTTCTAATACTGTAATGCTACTGCCCTAGGGACCAAGCTTCCAGTACATGAACATAAGTGAAACAAAACTTATGCAAAGCACAGCACTATTTAAATACACTTAAACCTACCTTACCCATTGTTTATTTCATCAGAATGTCTCACTTGTGAAGCATACCCAGTAGTATAAAACAACACTGTCAAAGAACATAATTGTCATGCAAAAAGTAAAATGAAAACCCAGTCATATTTTTAGCACTTTATATACCACAGGAACTTGCTGAAGGCCTACACTACGTCCAATATAAACTAGAATCATGACATTTAAATCATATTTTGCCTTCTGTTTTGGTAAAAAAAGGCACAATCGTATTTAAAGTAGAAGAGGTTATGTTGATGTACCAGGAAAGACTCTCTCCCAGCATATTTCCAAAACAGGGAGAAATCGTTTCAGTAGCAGGAAGCTCACTATGTAATTGGTTTGTATATTTAGAAGGAAGGAAGAATCTTTAGCCATGAAAATATTTCCACACTCATGGCAGTTAATCATCAAGTTATCCTGTTCAAACTGGAGTGTTGGTTATAGCTAATGAAAATCAGGGCACTTTTGAAAACAAAACTGAAATCTCTTTGGCATTGTGTATTTCTAAGAAATTGACATATCATTAGTAGAGTTGTGATATTCCCCAAGACATTACAAAAATAATTCAAATTGTCTCTGCCTTTTATGGCATGTAAGATAGCATTTAAGAATTAATATCATGCGAACAATAGAACACTATGCATATATATATATATATATATATATATATATATATATATAATATCACAAACCTATAATAATAATTAAGAAAACTTGTGAAAATCAAATTTTCCCAGTGATATGAAAAAAACTCCTCCATTATTATTCAACAAAGCATTGAAAATCTTAGTTAAAACAATAACAAAATAGAAGCAAATAAAAGGTGAAAATAGGAAAGAAAGAAGTCAAATAATCCTCATTTTAATATTATAATTCTATACAGAATAGACCAAAACTTCTCAAGGAAAATTAAAGCTGAAAAATACATTGAGCAAAGAAGCAGGATATAAGATTACTCACAGAAATCACTATCCTTCCTACATATCAGTTACATGCTGAGGGTGAAATGAGGTGAAACAACCTCATTTACAATTGCCTCAAAAATAGTCTTGGACTAAAACTAACTGAAGAATTGAAAGATCTCTACAATAACTTTAAAACATGTAAGAGATAAATTGAATAATATGCTAGGAAATGGAAGGCATCCTATTTTCATTGATAGGAACAAACAGCAGTCTGAAAATGACTATTTTGGCAAAAGCAATCAACATATTTAATGCAATTTTCATTAAAATATTAACATCATTAGTCAAAGAAATAGAAAAAGCAGTCTTTAGCCAAAGCAATATTGAAGGGTGAAAATTTGACTGGAGTATCATCACACATGATTTCAAGATATATTACAGAGCTATATTAACAGAAACAAGAAGTTACTGGCCCAAACAAACATGTAGCTAAATGATATAAAATAGAAAATCCATATCTATCTATCTATCTATCTATCTATCTATCTATCTATCTATCTATAAAAACCCTTGAAGCTATAATCATCTAAATTTTGACAAAAAAAGCCCAAAATACTCATTAAAGAAAAAGGAATCATTATTCAATGTTAGTAGTTGTGCCAATTAGTTCATTCATTATGGAAGTCAATGTGAAATTTTCAAATATGTGTGAATGTTTTATGAGAATATCCAAACCTGTTATGCGTTGTGGTAGTTTGAATAGATGGCCCCCAATATTTTCAGTTCTTTATTGTTTTAGTTTGCATGTACAGCCACCTGGCTGGAGGCAGTGTCACTGGGCAGATCTTAAGGTATGGTGGTGGGTTTCAGATTTCAATCTAAAGAAATGCAAAGTGTGCCTAGCTGGAGTTCCTAAAGAGTGTTATGTGGCTTTTGGCTTGTGCTTCTCTCTCTCTGCTTGGACCTGTGAAGGCAGGCCAGCTTCTTCTGCCATTTATGGTACTTCCCCTGGATCTGTAAGCTTCAATAAATATCCCTTCTTCCATACCTGTGTCTGGTCTGAAAGTTCATCTCAGTGAACCTGAATCTGTCTGATACATGTGTCTTGGGATAGTATGAACTTGAATCAGGATATGCAGAATGAAACAGCACTCCAGAGAGTCTTTAAAACATGAGTGAGGCTTGTCTTTGATTGTTTGCTTTATTTGTTTTGTTGAGTGCACTCCTTAGAGGACAGAAGGGATTTGCCACTTCTTAAGATGGATTTTACATGGTGTTGTTTGTGGGTAAAATGTCTCTCTTTGGGATTTTTCTTCTCCTTTTGAGGTCAAAGAAAGTTTGACATAAATCACCAGAGATAAAATAATGAATGCTAAGCAAGTACCACTTCTTACATGTTGTATTTTCACCCTACATGGCAAAGCTAAACCCTATCAGGCAATGCTTACTATATGGCATTGGTGATGTGAAAGGCCCCTGGAGGTCCCCCTCCACTCACTATGGGGAGATGACTATTTCTTATTGCTTATCTTTGTTCTTTCTTTAATTTTCATGCTTTATGGAAGTAGAGGTTCCCAATCTCTATTTTTTCTCTCTCTTTCTTTCCAATTTTGATGATTTCTGACATAATGATAACCTAATGCAATATTTTTCTCACATTCTCCAATATTGTCTTTAATATTAGTGACACATTTTCATTGAATTAAAAAAATCTAAACCAAGGCAGCATGAAAAATTAGAAAATAGTCAACATTCAATTGTTAGTTCATCCCCTAATATATGGATATGAAGAAAGCACTGCTATGAAAGCAGGCAGAAGAAAACTTAATTCAGAAATGTCCTGGAAGAGATGGAGATGGTGATTTCAAATCCTGAAACATACCACAACTGACTCAGCATTTATATGGTCCTGTCAGAATAGATGGTGCTCCTAACAAGTATTTTGCATAGATTGCTGCATACTATCCCGTGTGCAGTGGAGTGACACAAAGGAACAAACTGTGCCATAACTGAGTCAGACACTGATGCTGTTCTTCCCATTGATTCTCACCTTGTTTCAATATGCAAAGTAACAAAATTTACCTAAGCTCCCTAACTTAGGCACTGCTTTACTTCCACAGATTCAGACAGGGACATGTTTGTGATATCTGGAAGAATCCATTTAATTTCTAATATTGGAACTGGTTCCTTTTGGAAGAAGGACCAACATAATGGATTATTATCTGACCCAGGACAAAGATTATATTTCAAAAACAAGGAAACCTAATGAAAAGAACGAAAAAAGAAGAAATAAAAGAACACAAGTATAGAACTGAAATGAAAAGAATATAAAGGAAAGGAGAGGAAAGGAAAGGAAATGGGGTAGATAGGAGAAGGGAGTGAAGGTAATGGAGGAAAGTAAAGACAAGTAGAAGTATAGAAAATTAAGGGAGCACAAAGGAAGGGGAGGGAAGTTCATAGGTCACATTATTCTCTAAGCCATAGTTTCCTAGCTAGTTCACAATAAATCAGAACTTTCTGGAAATTTCCTGCATGCTGACCTTTAAACCCTGGCCCAAGGTCCAAAACAAATACCTTTCTAAAAATATATATAATGAAGTGATTTGATTATGAATATCTGTCCCCCATAGCCTCAGATATTTTTTGGTTAAGGTTAAACTTCTTGCTTAAGTCTCCAACGGCCTCCTGTAGGAAGTGTCACTGAGGGCAAGTCTCAATTCCAGCTCAAAGGTGTGTGTAGAGCAGTCTGAGCTCTGGTGGATTTTGTCCAATTTTCAAATTGTTATATAGTTGGTGAACAGCATTTTACATATTCCAGAATATTGAATAGACATAATTTTTTTTGTTTTTATTTATTTGAGAGTGACAGACAGAGAGAGGAAGAGGCAGAGAGAGAGACACTGAGAGAGAATGGGTGCGCTAGGGCTTCCAGCCACTGCAAACGAACTCCAGATGCATGTGCCCCCTTGTGCATCTGGCTAACGTGGGTCCTGGGGAATCAAGCCTCAAACCGGGGTCCTTAGGCTTCATAGGCAAGCACTTAACTGCTAAGCCATCTCTCTAGCCCCATGAATAGACATAATTTTTAAAATGAGAATGAAATGATATCAAGCAAATCTTCCAAGATTAAAATAAATAATACATAAATAACAAATTAGTTTAAAAATATATAAAGGTCCTAAAGTAAAAGTTAATGACTTTTGTTATATGGTATAAATGGTTACTCATTTAGTAGAATCTTCCTCATGGATTTATAGAAACTATGATCATTGCAAATCATTTCAAATTTCATCTATGATTATTGAGTTATTTCCTAGTAATATGAGAAGGGCATTGCTTAGTATGCTCTACTAATACTCTCCAGGCTTGTTGACCACTTACCATCAAGCAGGACCTCCTCACCATGATCTCAGAGCACTGTAGCTGCTGAAGAAGACAACCTTTACTCTGATCCCTTTACTAATCATCAACTCAAGCTTGATTAAAGAACATTAACCTTCTACTTCAGAAGGGTCTGCCCTATTTGTCATGATCACTGATGACTGAAGAACTTTAAAATGCACCATGGATCCATGCAGAAGCCCAGCCATTAAAGGTATTTGCTTATAAAGTCTGTTGTCCCTGGTTCAGGTCTTCAGCTACCAAAGTAAAGCTTGATGGACAATCATTTGCAGTGGATCGAGAACCTGGCATGCTACCCACACACTTGAAATTTTTAAACAAAAATTAAAATCAGGCTGGAGAGATGCCTTAGTGTTTAAGTTGTTTGCCTGTGAAGCTTAAGGACCTGTTTGATTCCCCAGATCCCATGTAAGCCAGACACACAAGATGATACATATGGAAGGTTGCTTATGCACACAAGATGGTGGATGCATCTGGAGTTGGAGTATGGTGGTTGGATGCCCTGGCACACCAATTCTCTCTTGCTCGCTTCTTTGCTCACTCTTGCTCTCACTCTCTGTCTCATAATAAAAGGCCAGTCTCTTGGGCTTGCCTCAAAAAAATAATCAATATCAGTAATAAAATAAAAATAAAATTTCCATTTCTTAATCCTCCAGACTTCTATAATGGCAGTCTAGAATAAATAAACCTATTGTAGGCCCTCTTCTGGCCAAATCTAATTGATTTCTGTGGTTGTTTGAATGAGATGTCCCTATTAGGTTATATGTTTTGAAAGTTTGGTCCCTAGCTTGTGGCAATTTGGGAGGTGGAGGCTTTCTGGAACCGGATTATTTTTGGGAGTGAACCTAAGCATGTTATTGCCAACTCCCCCTTGTCATAACTCAGTTTGCTCTCATGCTCCTATGTTTCACCTGCTGTGGCAAGTGTGACAGTAGGCTCATGTTCATGGAATTTAGTTCTTCCCATGTCTCCCTACTATCCTGAAGCAGCTGGCTTTATTAAATGGTTGAATGGCCTTTTATAGAAATAGTTACAGTGCCAAAGAGGTGGCAATAGCCTGGAAGGCTGGGGTAGTGTTCTTCAGAAAGCTGTATATATTCTTAATTTGTATGCAACATACAGTACTTTTGCTCCTATAACCAGGATTTATTGGTCCAGGAATCAAGGAGTAGAAAAGGGAACGGTACCACTCAACATCACCTCAAGGGACCCACTAGCCTACTTTTTGCTTGTTGATCCTACAAATTTATGTTATGTTGGACTAGAATGGGGTGGAGGTGGTGATTTTGCCAGAAGGCACAAAAAAGCATTCCATTTGTTTGCAAGAGCAAACTTCTCCTTGGCCATTTTGGACTTTTGATGCCCCTGAGACAGCAGGATAAGACAGCAGTTACAATGTTAGCAGGGGCTCCAGACTATCAGGGGAGAATTGGACTGGTCCTCCACAATGGAGGAAGAGTATTTCTGGGGTGCAAGAGAACCTTTAGGTACCCCAATTGGTGGAATTATGACCTTCAAAGGCCATATCCTCCTAGTCCACAGAGAAGTTCAATAATTCTGAAACTTTGTCCCCCCACCAAAAAGAAAGAAAGAAAGAAAGAAAAAAATGCACTTCTTTCCTTTGAAATAAACTCCATGGCTGAAGGTTGGTAGACGAAACACTCATTGTCTTCAGTGATATTCTCATGCCTAGTCACTGTGGTAGAGATTTCTCCAGGCTCCAGAAAAATGTATGCCAACTTTCATAGAACACATGAGGTCCGGGGGAATATTGTCTTATTTCAATTCACCTTGAAATATGCCCAAAGTAATGGCATTACTGTGGCTTATAGGAAAATTCCCAATAGCTTTCTATTTCATCAAGGTTTGATGTACGACCTACATCCTTCATATTTTGTCAACTCTTGTTCTATTTTTATCTGCTTTGCTTTTCTCTTCAGGAGTATTCAGGGACACTGGACTGTTGGTCCACTATATATAGACAATGGACACTAGAGTTATCTACTCTTCAGAACAGCTGAGTATTGTGTGCAGTTCACTGTTATATACATTGTGGTGGTTTGAATAGAATAGATGGCCCCCAGTATATTCAGTTGTTTATTTGTTTGTAGTTTGCATTTCTAGCCACCTGGCTGGAGGGAAGGTCACTGGGTGGATCTTAAGGTGCGGTGGTAGGTTTTAGATTTCAATCTAAAGATATGGAAAGTGTGCTGTGCTGTGGCTTTTGGCTTTTAGGCTTGTACTTCTCTCTCTCTCTCTCTGCTTGGAACTTTGAAGGCAAGCCAGTTTCTTCTGCCATTATGGAACTTCCCCTGGATCTGTAAGCTTCAATAAATCCCTTCCTCCATAACTGTGTCTTGTCTGGAAGTTCATCTCAGCGAACCTGAAGGTGTCTGCTACAGAATTTGGTACAGAGGAGTGGCTGAGATGAACCTTATTATGTGGATGTTGATGTGGAACCTTTGTTTTAGAGGAATAGGCATGGACTTGGTGCTTGTAACTGAAGATGTCTTCTGGAGTGGTAAGCCAAGTTTTATGGACTATTCTGAGTCTGAGAATGCTAGGTGCAGATAGCATTGAACTTCAAGGCTTGGCTTACGAGCTTTCTAAGGGGAAGGAAAGACTGCAGAGGACTTTGTTGGAACTGGGCTACTGGCATAAGGGCTGGCTACATTCTGCTGCCCAGGCCCAGAGAGTTTGATCAAGGTTAAATTTGTAATGGACTGATGTGCTTGGATAGAGATATTGGACTGAGAGATTTAAGATTTTAAGCTGGGAAACCTCAAGCAAGTTAAAATTACAGGCACTGAGACTGGTTTTAGGTTACTGAACCTACTATTGTCAAGCACATTAGCAGTCTTAAGGAAGATGTTCCAACTGTTTTACATTAAAACAGTGGAAAGGATGCCTGAGGAAAGACTATCATAAAAATGCAAACACTTTTGGAAAGAGTTGACTGGAGAAGGAACCTGCTTTTCAAGGCTATGATTTGTTTTTTCCCTGAACTAAGAATATGGCTGTGTCCTGCACACCTGGTATTGGTTTCAGAAGCATGAAAAATGCATGGAGTGGTCGTGAATTGCACATGGTTCCAGGAGCAGCTGCTGAGATGCTGCACGAGGTAGGGCCTGATGCCCTGACAGGCTGAAAGAGCCTTTGGAAAATGTGAGGAGTGGTCATGAATTGCACATGGTTCCAGGAGCTGCTGCTGAGATGCAGCATGAGACATGGCATGATGCCCTGATAGGCTGAAAGAGCCTTTGGAAGATGGACCGTGGTTTGCATGAAGACCTCAAGATGTTTTGAATATACCAGGACTATGGAAGGGCTACCATAGAGCGCACTACTGCCCTGGGATGGAAGTGTCCCCTGACTACTCTGCCCAGCTGGAGGGGCGGAATTGGAAAATCTGGAGACTGTCAGTCTTTGGTTGTATTGGACTTCAACTGCAGAAGTTTGATGTTTGTTTGATGGTGGTTGAGTTTGCATTGCTGTAGTCTCTCCTTGCTATGCCTTATACCAGTTGAAAATGTTTACTCTGTGCCTTTATATGTTAGAAATGTTTAACTTGCTTGATTTTACAGGTCTTAATATCTTAAATTGGTCAAGACTGTGGGGACCTTTTGAAATTGAACTGAGTACAATTTACAATGTGTGATTGTTATAAATCTATTGGGGACCAGGGGTGGAATGTGGTGGTTTGAATAGAATAGATGGCCCCCAATATATTCAGTTGTTTATTTGTTTGTAGTTTGCATTTCTAGCCACCTGGATAGAGGCAATGTCACTGGGTGGATCTTAAGGTGTGGTGGTGGGTTTTAGATTTCAATCTAAAGATATGGAAAGTGTGCTGTGTGTAGCTTTTGGCTTTTAGGCTTGTACTTCTCTCTCTGCTTGGGCCTTTGAAGGCAGGCTAGTTTCTTCTACCATTATGGAACTTCCCCTGGATCTTTAAGCTTCAATAAATCCCTTCCTCCATAACTGTGTCTGGTCTGGAAGTTCATCTCAGCGAACTTGAAGCTGTCTGATACATATATATATATATATATATATATATATATATATATATATGCATATGTGTGTATGTGTGTATAATTATATAACATATATATGTATATATACATACATACATATATATATATATATATATATATATATATATATATATATATATATATATCCTTACACACATTGCAGTAAATTGATTATTCCCTGCCAAAATTAAAAGTTATTAAATGATGGGATTCTCAGATAGGAGGGAAAGAGGATGGTACCAAACATGTGATGATTACATATGTAATAATAAAAAAAGGGAAAAACAAAAAAAAAAGCTACTATGTCATGAAACTCCACCTTTAATATTGAGGTAAGGCCCTTTTATCAGGGTTTAGTTAGCATTGCCTTCTTCCTGGTTTATGCCCTCTGCCATGTGTGGTGCATCCAGGAAACTGTCACCATACAAGAGATTCTGGTTCCTTGAACGTTAATGTGAAGGCTCTGTTTTAGGAACTCCCAAAGTTCATGTTCTCTATTGTGACAGAATATATGGACAGATACCCCCACTTTGATGATTCTGCACCTTACCTTCTTTTCTCATACTAGGTTCCTCTCTCTGGCCTTTCTTCTTTTCTCTAGCCTCTTGCACTGGGTTTTTAGTAATAAATCATCCAGTTCTGCCATCACACAACACAAAATAAAACAATGAATAAATAAAAATTTTAAAGTATAGGTGTTGTTTTTTAAGGAAAGGAATATAGTATTGAGGTACAGTACTCCAAATATGGAAGTGGTAAATCACATGTTTTGGGAAAGTTGGTAGTTGAAAGATCAGTGAATGTTCTATCTGACTTTAAACCATGACCATGTAGTACATAGATTGGCTATTGAGGATTGGATGACTTTCTAAGTCATAGAAATGTCATGAACTAACCAATTTTGAGATATATAGTTACAAATATGGAGCTGACATGCACTGATTAAGAACATTAAGAAGGAGTAAAGTCACTCCAGTGATGGTGGGTCAACCCATGATGGGGGGGTCAACCTCCTTGATGGTTGATCACCTAGTGATTGTTACTAATAATAACAAAGCTCAGAGAAAGATATATTTATTTCACAAAACACAGTATCCTATTCTTATTATTAATTGCCAGTTTGTGAAATTTCTATTAATAAATACCCAACACTAAAAATGTAAAGAATTACACATATTTTCTCTAATCTTATCTTAGTTACTATACTATTAAACAATGAAACTAGAATTATTTATCACAAAATTATGATGACAAAAGCTTTGTAATTTTATGAGATCACAGTGGTTGATTAATGGTTTTATTTTCTGAGCAATTGGAGTTATATTCAGAAAGTCATTACCTATGCCAATATGTTGAAGGATTTCACCTACCTTTTCCTCAAGCAATTTCAGAGTTTCATTTCTGTTATTAATGACCCTGATCCACATGGATTTGATTCTTGTACATGGAGAAAGACAAGGGTCTATTTTCATCTTTCTACATATAGATATCCAGTTTCCCCAGCACCACTTGTTGAAGAGGCTGTTTTTTCTCCAATGAATACATTTGGCATTTTTGTTAAAAATCAAATGGCTGTAGCTGCCTGGATTAACATCTGGGTCCTCTATTCTGTTCCATTGATCTACCTGTCTGTCTTTGTGCCAATACCATGCTGTTTTGCTTACGATGGCTTTGTAATATTGCTTAAAATTGGGTATGGTGAAACCACCAGCCTTATTTTTGTTGCTCAAAATCATTTTGGCTATTCTTAGTGTTTTGTACTTCCAAATGAATTTTAGGATTGTTTTTTCTATTTCTGTGAAGAATATTCTGTGAAGAATGCCATTGGAATTTTAATGGGGATTGCATTAAATATATAGATTGCTTTTGTTAAGATTGACATTTTCACAATATCGATTCTTCCAATCCAAGAACATGGAATGTCTTTCCATTTCCTTGTGTCTTCTGTAATTTCTCACTTGCGTATTTTAAAGTTCTCATCATAGAGATCCTTCACTTCCTTGGTTAAGTTTATTACAAGGTATTTTATGGTTTGTTGTCTGTAAGTATAGAATTTGTCAATAAATAAATACATGAATATAATTATTGTATCAGACAGCTTCAGGTTCACTGAGATGAACTTCCAGTCCAGGCACAGTTATGGAGGAAGGGATATTTATTGAAGCTTACAGATCCAGGGGAAGTTCCATAATGGCAGAAGAAACTGGCCTGCCTTCACAAGCCCAAGCAGAGAGAGAGAGAAGCACAAGCCAAAAAGCCACAGCACACTTCAGGAACTCCAGCTAGGCACACTTTGCATATCTTCAGATTGAAATTTAAAACCCAACACCACACCTTAAGATCCGCACAATGGCACTGACTCCAGCCAGGTGGCTGCAGATGCAAATTATAAACAAACAACTGAATTTATTGGGGGCCATCTATTCTATTCAAACCACCATAATTATGATGTGAAATTCCTTGATGAAGTAATTATTATAGTACCAATGTAAAATATAAGTATTTTCAATAACAGCTTTATTACATTTACTATGATTTGTGCTTTCTGTGAGAATGAATCAGTATAGGTAACCTGTAATGTTTGAATTAAGTAAACTAAAGCACAAAATTAACTTTAAACTACTGTGTGCAGTATTATGATTAAGAAAATCTGATTACTTAATAAAACATACCATGATATAAACATGAAAATAAAACATCAAATTAAAAACTCTAAAACTATATCAGAATTTAAAAAAAGTGGATATAGTGACTACTGGTTAGAAACAGTGAAAACATCAGGGGATAAAACATTATCAAGTAAGCTAATGTATTTAACTTAAGAGATTAATATTTTAACTGTTATTACAATTTGGTATCAATAACTTAACAAATGAATGTCCAAATATACGAAATAAAATTATGAATACATATAATCATCCAACTTACTTAGAAGGAGGTAATAAAAGTGTGCAATTTATAGTCAAGAATCTATGCAAAAAAGGCAAAAAAGCAAAGAAAAAATTATATGTGTCTGATGAAGAGCATTTATATATACAGGAAAGTCAGCATTCCTAAAAAAAAAAAGATGTCAATATTTAGTCTGTTCAAAATGGAAAAACAAATAAAATCGGTCTACAAAATGTATTTTTGTCAACTATAACCCATAACATAGCCAAAAGATGCAGTTAATAATCATTATCAATTACAACCAAAATTCTGTAGCTAGGGAAGCCTGAACAAAGAGATGCTAGCATTCTATATTTAACTGTTTTTTAAAGTAAATCAATTAACTATTCAGTTTAATGAAAAGTCACCAAATAAAACATGTTTTATCACCAAAATTTATAATATAAAAGTTATAGCTAAGTAATTAAAGGAATCCAATATTAATGATTTTTATGATAATAAAGATTCACATTGATATATCTATGTCAATAATAATGCTGATATAATAATTCTTATATAATTATGATGAACATATAAATAAATGTAGCACTTTTGGATGCCAAGAATGTATCATCTATCATTTTTAACTTTTATTTCATTCAGAATTCTTGTTTACTACCATAAATTAATTTTACCAAAATTATTGCCTCAGTTCTAAAGAATAAATTCAATGTTTATTCTGAAAAGTGTTTGAATGTGTAGCAATAGGTATTTTTGTATAATATATAGATATAAATGAAGATATGTAGATGTTGGTAAACATCGATATAGAGATAGAGATATAAATATAAAACATGAATATTGTGATTTTGTAATTTCACATTTATGATCTTTTAATGTGATAATTGCAATAGTAAATGTATTACATACTAGTGTACATTCTCATAGTAAGAGAGGAGAAAAAGGAATATTACTACATCCTTGCTCCAGCCCATCCTTGGCTGAATTTTAGGGGTGTCACATATGAACTGTTCCCTAGCTTGAACAGTTGCCTTTGGAAGTGTAAGAGGGTTGGGCAATATCTATTTATTCTGGTGAAGTTTGGAGCAAGGCCATAAGCTTTACATACACTGTGCTAAAACTTAACATCGGAAGCTTGTGGTTCTAGGGCTTCCTGAAAACTAAAGAACTGGTTATGTACAGAGAACAACAAAGTTTTCTCTGGTTATGTGCTAAAGATAAGCCTAGATTCTGAGGCAGAGATAAAATTTCATGTGTCTGGAAGACAGCATGAGCTTTGGCACAAGGAGGGAAACATGGAGACAGGAGCTCAGAGGATTTAGCATATTAAAGTTGTTAATTTTCCCCAAAGTGAAATTCAGATTAAAACATAATTCTTATTGAAATAGCATAAATATTTTGGATTTAATAAAAATAAGGTTATTTTAAATTTATGTGGATTTGGAAATAAATGATGCAACACTTTTTGATTATTAGAATGAATGACATGGCTTAGTCTACTGAATTTTAAGACATCATCTGTGTTAACCATGATTGTGGGCACTGGCAGAAGAATATGCAGCTAGACAAAATGGAACAGAATAGAGAATCCATAAAGAGAACCAAGTAACTATATTCAATTTTATGACAAAATGAAAACATAAGATAATTGACTTCATATACCTTATGCAACAAATGGTGCTGAGTCCATTGGATATCCATATAAACAAATGAACCAATACTGAGTAAACACCCTTGACCTACGTCTCAGCTCCTACAGAAACAAACAAACAAACAGACAAACAAACAAACAAACACCTAAAACAGATGACATATCTGAATGCAATTCATAAAACTGAAACATAGCTACAAAAATGAGATAAATTTTTGGGATGTATAAGGATGGAGTTTGTACACTTGGTTAAGAGGCATAATTCATAAAAGCAAATAGTTTAATTCAACTTCATTAGAGAAAAAAAAAAGTAGCCCATTTGCTTTGCTGAGAACCAAAAAAAAAATCACAGAACTGGACAATATATTGCAAACAACTTACTTAAGTAAAAAGAATAATATTTAAATGTATAGCAAGCCCTCAAAACAGTAAAATATCTAATTAGAAATTGTGCAAAAAGGCCAGGCATGAAGGTTCCTGCTTATAATGCCCACACTTTAGGTGCCTTGGCAAGAAGATTGGTAAAGATTATTTCTGTTTGTGTCAACAGGTGTTTGCTGAAGCAATTGACATGTTTGTCATTGAACTAAGTAAGGGGAGACTTGCCCTGATAGAGTTAGTAGTTTCAAATTGAATATAGGCCTTGATGGATTCAAAGGTGGAAGAAGGGTGAAACTCTCATCAACTTGATTTTTGCTCCTGTTACTTATTGTACATGGCAAAAAATATTCTGAGATTTCTAGCCTTTGGATATAGACTATAACAGTGGCCTACTAGGGCTTTCAAGTTTTCAGACTCTAACTGAGCCAGCCTTATTAGTCCCTCTCTTTCGAAGTTTTCCAGCTTCGCAGACTCAACAGCAACTTATTCCTAGCCATTCAGCGTGTAGCCAGCCATTGTTAGATTAGTCATCAGATCACGTAAACTAATCTAATGAATCCCCTAATTGTATCATACAATATTTGTTCTGTTTCTCTGGAGAATCTTATTAATAAGCAAGTACATGTGAGCCTTCAAAAAGACAAATAAAACATCAAAATAATAAAAGCAAAGGAAAAATAAAGATATCTCCAAATTGCTGGTAACAGTAAGAGCTGGAGAAAGACTTTATTTTTAGAGCAGATTTACGGGGAATCTTAAAGGAACTTGTTTAGGCTCATATCAAGTAATACTAGAAGGGTATCTGAATCCATGTGAAAAAAATTAAAGCACTGGTAATTAGTAAGTCATTTGAAAAGACATTATAATTGCATATTTCTTCTTCTCAACTGATTAAAAAGCAATTGCAGAAAATAATATGTATATAATTATACAACAGCACAAAAGAAATGAGTGGGAACAAAGCTATCTTAGAGTAAGGATGAAATCAGAATGTGAACGTGAATCCATAGAAATGTATGAAATAAATCTTAAGTACAATGCTGAATACAACCAAAAATGTAGCATATGCTGACTATTTTTTCTGTTTTGGCATCAATTAATAGTATATCATTGTATAATATAATGATCATAGCAATCTATCATTGGGTTTAACGTATATACATAGAATATGTACAGAACACAGTGAACAAAAATGAAAGAACACTGAATTTTTTGGAGTAACATTTCCATATGCTCACTGGAATTAATTCCCAGTGAATTCAGTCAAGGTACATTTTGTGTATCCTTGGTTAGTTACTAAAATAACACCAAAATATTGGGGAAACCATAATTTTCCCAGTAAGTATAAAAATAAAAAAAAATCCTTTTTCAATACAGCAACAAAGTAGAAACAGAAAAACAAAGAAGACATGTAATATAAAGAAAAAAAAAACAGTAAAATAACAAAGTGTATCCAATGATAAGAACTTCGTGTTCCCTAACCCCGTGTGTCAACTTGACAGGATTTAGAACCATCATGGAAAGAAATCTTCTGGCCATTTTTTTTAAATGATAATCTAACAGATTATCCAGCTTTTCTTTTTGTTATTTTTATTTATTTATTTGAGAGCAACAGACAGAGAGAGAGAGAGAGAGAGATTGAGAGAGAATGAATGGGCGCGCCAGGGCCTCCAGCCACTGCAAACGAACTCCAGACTCGTGCGCCCCCTTGTGCATCTGGCTAACGTGGGTCCCAGGGAGTCGAGCCTTGACCAGGGTCCTTAGGCTTCACAGTCAAGCGTGCTTAACCGCTAAGCCATCTCTCCACCCCTCTTTTGGCCTTTTGGTTAGCTATTTTCTAGATGAGAGTAATTGGGATAGAAGACCCACACAAACTGTGCGGGCCACCATCCCATGGCCTGGGTCCTGAGCTACATATAAAGGAGAGGGAATAAAGGACAAGATATCCAAGCATTCCATATTCATTTCTCTCTCTCTCTCTCTCTTTCTTCTCCCCTCCCCGCTTACTTCCTGCTGTTGTGACCATGTAACATCAATTTTCTTCTGCTGTCCTTTTGGGTCCATGATAAATTTCCCCCTTAAAACAGTAAGCTAAAATTAAAAACATTTATTTATTTTTTTAATTTCTTTATTTTTAATTTTGTTTATGAGAGAGGAGAGAGAGAGAGAGAGAGAGAGAGAGAGAGAGAGAGGATGGGCACCACATGACCTTCAACTGCCACAAATTCCAAATGCAGGTGCCACCTTGTGCATATGGCTTAAATGGGTCCTGGAGAATTGAACCTGGGTCTGTTGGTTTCAAAAGCAAATGCCTTAACTGTTAAGCCATCTATCAAGGCCATATAATGGGTTTTGAATGTTTGGTAAACAACTGATAGCAACTGAGTCTTTCTGAAGGAGGTGTGTTTCTGGGGAAAGGTTGAAGAGTGTTTTATCTTAGCTTCTCCTTTCCAGAGATTAGCTAACTCTTGACACTGTCTTCTGTACGCTGTAGAAAGCCATAATACAAAGCTTATGTTCTACCAACATTTCCCTGCCATGTGGACTCCCTCCCCACTTTGACACATAAGCCAAAATAAACCTTTATACCCTTCAGCTGTATGACAATCATTCTCACATTGTTAATGCTTTTTTTTTTTTCTCTTCCAGAAATTGTCAGTGTCATAAATTTATATTGAGATTTTTTAATTAGTTTTGGACATACTCAGTATGTAAACAGCAATGTTCATATTATCCGTTCCTTATTCCCGGCCCCCATCCAAAGTGAACCTCCTCATTGGGGATGTTGGTCATCACCGTTTGTGAGTCATGCACTGTGGGGCCAGCCTTTAGTTATGGGGAAGAGGCAATGTCTCTGTGCATAATGCTCCAACTTGTGGCTCTAACAGTCTTTCATCCCATTTTCCATGAAATTCCCTAAGTCATGTTGGGTGCATTTTAAATCTACTTCAGTAATAGGCTCATAGAAGCCTCTGGATCTCTGGATCTTTGGTTTGGTAGGTGTTGACTGTCCTCAATGCCTATCTCCTTCACCTTTATGCTAATATTAGGTTCACTGAGAAAGCAGCACTCTTGCTCATTTCCCCAATTCCTCTATGGTTTCACCTGGTGCCCTGGTGAAGTGCAATGGGTAGGATCTCTCCTCAGGTCCTGATTCCATCTGAAAAAGAGACGCGGATTCTCCAATGGAGAGTGTAGTCAGCACAGGTTAAGTGAGATAATGATTGTTAGTTTAGAGATAATTTAATGGGTGTAGACCCTCTTGTAGCCCAATATTAGTGGGAGCTTGATATTGGAAAGCAAAATCATTATCTGGATATGATTCTGATTCATTTCCCAGTTCCAGATATGAGTTCCTTTCCACTGAGTGGATCTGTTAGCTAATCCAAGGGCAGTTGGGCACCCCCCCACCACCCCCCGGCTCTGGCTGTGTACCGCTACTGCACATGTGTGAGCATCAAGTCAGTTTGTTTGTTTCTGAGTAGCTTCCGTTGTTTAGACAGATGTTGGCCATTTTCCCCCAATAGCTCATGTACCACCTTGTAGCACTAGACGGCTGTCTAGGGAGTGACTCTCTTCCAAGTTCCAGCCAGGTCTCTCCATGCTCCATGCCAACAGCTATGTTATTTTTAGCAGTAGGGTCTTATCATTAACTTCTGGTACGTAATCAAGTGCTCTGCAAGAAATATGTCTTGTTTTGTGAAACCTTGTAGGCCTTTCTGATTAACAACTCACTGTCGGTGTTAACTGCATCCTGGTACTGGGAGTTACAGGCCAGCACCAAGGGAAAAGAAAGAAGAAAAAGAAAAAAGAAAGAAAGATAAAAAAAGAAGTAGGAAAAATTTAAGGTTGGACTTCATTTCACCCTCCCCGGGGCCCCTTCGATTCAGTTGCTCCCTCTAAGGTCCTGTTGAGGGTTCAACCTTTTAGTCTGTGTTCCAGGATATAAGATTCTATGGTACCAGTTTCATTTGGGTTCAGTTTTGTGTTCTCCTCACCCTTACCCTCCCTTCAAGCTTTGAAGGACAAAATATAACCAAAATAACATTAACAACAAAGAATAATGTTGGAAGACTCATAGTTCCTAATTTTAAAATGCGCTACTAATCTAAATATTAATGATAGCTTATTAATAGAACATAAACACTCAGGCAAGTAATTTTAAATATAAGCCAATAAATTTACAAAAGTTTGGAAAACATACATTACAAATTCAATTTTTTTCTTTTTGCAAAAGCATGTTTTTATTATCTTTTGGTATATATAGGTTTATATGCACATATGTGTGAGTACAGCATGCATGTGCTTTAGTGTGCATTAGAAGATTAGAGGGCAATCCAGAGTATCAGTCTTCATCTTATACTTTCTTTGAGACAGGGTTTCTATATTGTTCAACAGCCATGTATACCAGAATAGCTGACATGTATGCTTCTTGGATTATGCTGTCTCTGCCTCACATCTCACCTGAGTGCTAGGATTACAAAAACACATGTAACCTAATTTTTTTGGCTTTGTATGTCTTCTGGGGATTTGAACTCAGGTTGTCACACTATATAGCAATTGTGTTATTCACAAAAAAATATCTTCCCAGCTCTGAAATTCAATTTCATAGGAATAGTCTTTACAACAAAGGTTACTGAAGCACCTTGTTCTCCACCTCCACATCAGTGCAGTTGAGTCCTTTCCTCATCCACACCAGAATTCATTGAAACCATATCGTGAAACTCAAAAGATGCACAGACAGTGCCTGAATTATGCTGATTTTCATGAACTTTTACCTTCACATTGGTGTCTAATGATATGAACACAGTAGGAATTATTTGCTGAATTTTAACTTTTAACCTTTGAGCTAGGGATATGCACTAAAAGATACTCTCATGATGTTAGGTAGTTACAGGGGGCTAGAGCTCACACCCACCCAAATTTGAGAGTAAAAATAAATAATCCACAGCGTATTGTCACTAGCCATATTTCCTATGTTATGTTAAATATATTTTATTATAACACTGCCCATCTGTGGTGTGTGCATACATGTATGCATGTTTGTTTGTGTGTTGGCATCCATGTGTGTGGGAACATGCACACACATGCACGCATATGTATGGAAGCAAGAGGCCAATATCTGGTGTCATTCTCAGTTACTCTCCACCTTATTTATTGAGATTGGGCCTCTCACTTGATTGCAGAGTTTGCTGATTTGGCAAGTCTTGCTAGTTATCTTGCCCCCAGATTTCCCTGTCTCCACCTCCCAGGTGATGAAATTACAGATGAATTGCCATACCTACTGGTATTTACAGAGGAGTCCAAAGTCAGGTCCTCAGACTAGAACGACAAATTAGTTTTCAATTAAGCCATCATCCAAGGCCTTAAATAATATTTTAGCCAAATTGTTACCATGAGTCTACTGGGAAGGTCATATATTCTAAGTTGTGGATTATCTATAGCAGTGTATGTTGCAATGCATAAAGATTGAAAACATTATTCTAAGTGAAAGCAACACATAACAAAAGACCGAATACTGTATGCTACCATTACATGAAAGTCCAGAGTTAACCTACTGGTTAAGGACAAAATATATTTCAGTGGTTGTCTACTGCTGGGTTATGGATATAAGTACAGGTTGAGTGAGGTAAGGTTGGAAATTCTTGCTCATATGCATAGACTTATGGATTATCAATTTACCTGGATTGTGAGGTGTTGGAGGATTAGTAAAAAAAAAAGTCTGTGATGGCATTTCCAAAAGGAATTGACATGTGAGAAAGCATCATGGTGTAAAAGGCCTACCCTGAATGTGTTTTTATGTATTCTATTTGGGAATTGTCAAATGTTCCAACCACATTTGAAGGAATATTTATAAATTGTGTTATGTCCTCAGGCATAGACATAGGCAATTCCAGTTTGTGTGAATTCATCCAAGTGAAATGAAAAGGTCTCCTCTTATGAACAGTTGTACATTAATGTTTGTAACAAATTATATATATATATATATATATATATATATATATACAAATATTTTCATGTAAAAATGAAAGCATGAATAAAGGCATTATTCACAAATTGCTTTATATAATTATTTTGTATAACCAGGTATCACAAACTTAATAATTTAACACAAATATATCATTTTAAGATTCTAAGGTTAGAAGCCCATAATAAGTCAACTAAAACTGAGATTTCTGGGGCCTTTAGATAGGTGCAAAGTCATCTGATTTCCCAACTTCTAGAAGCTGGCCACACTCCTCAGACCATTGCAACATTGCCTCTCTTGATTATTCTTCTATAGTGACTTGTCCATCTTACCATTAACTGAAATCTATGTTTGTAAAGTTGAGAGAGAGGGAGAGATTATTCAATTTTAAAATACTGGGTTAGAATATTGTATTACATGGCAATACTGAAAACTTTTGGACTGTTTAATACACCAGAGACTCAGGTATGACTTTAACACTGTGTACGTGGGGCAAAATT
The DNA here is from genome assembly GCA_036346955.1 of Dipus sagitta. NCBI lineage: Eukaryota > Metazoa > Chordata > Mammalia > Rodentia > Dipodidae > Dipus > Dipus sagitta. The sequence goes on along the minus strand of CM070770.1, from coordinate 79,232,889 downwards.
TTATCTTTTTTAGAAAACTGTCTTTTCTCTTTATGCCTTCAAGTAATTGAATGAAGTGAAACATGGGGAGTAATCTGATTAAAATCAACTGACAGAAAACACAGGTTATACTTAAAGTAAAATTCCAGCCACATCTAGTCTAGCATTTAAGTACCATAAACTGTGTTCCCTATCATGTAAAATTAGCCATTACAACAAGGGATCATATTCGTTCCACTTGGTTAATGCAGCATAATTTCTTATCTCAAAACTCTGAATTTAGTCTCATATTCAAACTCACTTCCAGTTGCATATTTCTAAAAATAGAGTCTGGAAAATGTTAAGTGAAAGCAATCACCCCGTAGCAATACTATCAATACATTTATATAAAAATAGATCAATCCAACATACAATTACAAGTTGATTAGTAGGTGGTCTAAGAGCCTAGATGACAGAAACAGAGAAAGTGACAGAAAAAAAGACTGTGAGGATGTTCAAATTATTCTATATCTTATGGTCACAGATTCATATATCTTTTTCAAACCCAGTGTGATTTTATGATGTAAATATTTACATTGTATTTGATTATCATATCTTAAGGTTATTTTTAAAGTGTAAACAAATGCAGTTGCAAACTTAAAACCAAATGTAATTTCTCTATTGTACAATATCCAATGAGGCATAACCCTCATATGTATAGAAAAAATATTTACTTCAAAATCTAAACTGTGTTTTGTCAAGACAAATGATGTATAATTTCCATGTTATATCTCTTGCATTCTATATTCCTCAAGTGGTTTTAAATGAACAGGCCCTTTAAAATAATATAAAATATATTTTCTGAAAATTAAATTGAATTATCTATTAGAAAGTTTACTTCTAAGAAATGGTTTTCTTATGATTGAAGTCAAAGATCCTCACAAATTTAATAAGCAAGGATAGTCACTCCATCAAAATTCATAACATGAGAAATTGAAAACAGCTGATCTATCTAAAATCTGGGAAAGTAGGTAGTGTTGTTATAATCATTTCATAGAATACTGTTGACCACTTGAAATTTCTGTATGGTAAAAGTTGCTCATAACATAGAAAAGAGATGATCTGCTAAGTATATTGAATAAATATCTGAAAGTTAGAATGTTGTGCTTACTATGATCTAATGTCAACTATATTTTCAAGGATGAGAAACAGTAAAAATTTGTTAGCAATTCTGTCATGGCATTTGTATCTGCCCCTCTGTATTTTGCATTGTTTTTTATAAATGCATATATTTTTATTATAAAGAAGTCAGAGAACATTCCTAGTATTACATTTGATATTTTATATTAATAATATTAAATGACAGAAATTAACCATAATGCTCAAAGTAGGAAATATGTTTGGATATGGTTAGTTATTTCTACTGTATAGTGAAATTAAAAAAAAGAGCAGGCTTGCCAATGCACACAGTGAAGAGTAGAGTGGGCACAGATTTGTAATTAAACACATATATTTGACAACTTTATACTTCAAAGGGTTCAAAACTGCAAATTTTATAGATTTCCTAAGAGACTGGATTGCTGTCTTAGTAAATTATTGGTGGCATATAGCCATGTAGGACATTTGTGAAAATAAAATATTATTTCTATCTCAAAGCAGTAATAATTAAATTTTAAGACTCTAAGAATTAAAAATATTTTACTAGAGTATATTTTTCTTGTTAACAATTTTTGAAAGATTTCTAGCTTATGCTTAGAATTTATTTGCCATAATAGCAACAGTATATGAGATGATATCTATAGCGTAACTCACAGAAGACTATTTAACCTACAATGGAGCTAAAATATAGCTGTAATTTATCCACATAAAATCATGTTCATAATAAGGATGCCACGGGGAATTGAGTGCACAGTTTGTTTCTAATGGAAACATTAGAATGCACAGCTCTCATGGGACTAGAGCCTATGTTTTCTTTGTTGTTCACTTTAGTGTGGATAAAAATGTATTAAAATGCTTGTGGTGCCATGAGCATGTTTTGCTTGAAGCGTCTGTGGCCCGGGTCTGCTGATGCGTGCCATTGCTGCTTTCATGCCTACTGCACTGAGAAGATGAGAAGTAGGCCAGGCGTCTGAGGACTTGGACTGCATTCTATTTCAGATCCAAGTTTCCGGTGCCTGTGTTCAGGTCAGGGGAATGTTCTTTGACCAGGTTTCCACCTACGAAGGAACTATAGTTCCTTAAAAAGTATCCAATATGGTTACTAATAGATATAATAAAATTAGTCAATTGTTACATAATCAAATGTCTTATACTTTTATGCTATTATATTTAATGTTGAAGCTTGATAGGAATAAAAAGAACAGTCTTATTCTTTGGGTCTTATATATTCCTTTTCATTGTGTGTGCATATATATACCTACTTTTTTGAAAGAGAACATACAGATGACAAAAGTACAGAACAAACCCTCAAAAACATACCAATACATAAGTAATTCAAGTGGTAGGATATTATATTTTATGAATAAAGGATATTAGTCCACTGATGGCATGTCATAATGACAATGGTGTTTGTCAGGCACTATGTGGTATACTATATTACTAAGTCCTTATTGAAAAAAGAATGCTTAACTTAGAACATTGTAAGAATAAAGTTAAGCAAGATAAGAAAATATGACACCATAAGGGAGGAAAAGAACATGAAAACTCTCAACAGCTTACTTTCCTAGTTGTTTAGCCACAAACAAATTGCTGCCTTGCTGATCTATCACTCATGGTTCTCATACAACACAGTTGGATTTTTCATTTGTAGATTCTCCTCATTGCATAGATTTTAAGATTTCTATCAAGAGTAGGATATAACTAAGGAAAATGATTCTGTTTCCTTTTTTTCCCATCAATACTGTGTGATTCCTTCTTCATACATCCTGAATGGTGCCTATATGGAAAATTACCTCTCTGTTATCAATGATAGGTATTATAATCCTGACCCTAATGCTAGACACTTGAGTTTAAGAACCAGTCTTCTCATTCACACTGTGTGAGCCAGAGCACACTTATTTCTCATAGGACAGAGTCTGTGTCTGGCAATTGGAAATAGAATAAGATTGAAGAAAAGATTAATCGAGTTCATGCTCTTTGTCCAGTTCCTGTTAACAGTGTGATTTTTGAATAGATGTCATTGAACAGTGTTTTTCTATTTTTTCTCTGTGTGTCCCAAATAAATACTAGGTATTCTGTCTCACTATTATTGAGGCAGGCATAATAATATTTGTGATGAAACAAAATAAACAATATTTATTGAGTTTCTTCTATTAGTCAAGTATTATACATTTTAAATGATATCCTCTGATTGTCACACCGCTTATATAAAGCAATTTAAGAAGCTTGCAATAACATTTAAGTCAATTGCAAGAACAGCATTGTTAAGAAAGGTGCTTAAATATTAGATCCATGTTAGCACTTAATCCATGAAATATGTAAGTGATGTATTTTAGGTGTCCACTCTCATATATGCTAATTTTATTTTATTTTAATACTTTATTTATTTATTTGCAAGGAGAGGGGAGGACAAAGGAAAGAGAAGAGAAGAAGACAGGAGAGGACAGGAGAGGAGAGGACAACAAAGAGACGAGAAGAGAAGAAAAGCGAAGAAAAGCGAAGAGAAGAGAAGAGAAGAAAAGAGAAGAAAAGAGAAGAAAAGAGAAGAAAAGAGGAAAGAAGAGAAGGGAATGGGAATTCCAGGGTCTCTTGCTACTACAAACAAAATCTAGATGCATGTGCCACTTTGTGCATCTTATATGGGTACTGGAGAATCAAACCTAGGCCATCACTCTTTGCAAGCAAGTGTATTTAACTGCTGAGCCATCTTTCCAGTCACATATGCTCATTTTAAACAACCTGCCCATATACTCTGAATAGGCCATTATTGTCTCTCTTCCACTACTTAATGCTTACGATACAAGGAACTTAGGAAGGCAAGTTCACAATCTTGAAATGTGTTTAAATACCTGAGCATTCCTTAAAGCAGTCTAAAACTGGAAAGAAGATTTTAAACTCTTTAACAAAATAAGTAATTAAAATAAAATTCAAAATGGCTGTAAATTACTACCTGCTGAAGTCATCTAAATTAAGATATGACTGATATCTTCAAGGGTGAGACCACTTTGCCTTAAAAAATCACATCATGGTTACAGACAAAAAAAAAAAAGAGTCTATGTAAAACACCTGTTTATAACCATACATTTTCTACTTTTTTTGTTGAAATGATTTTAGGCAAGATATATACTGATGAGTTCATAATGTCTTTGTTTCCCTTTCCCCTTCCACATGTTACATACCTGTGTGTCTACACATTAATTGACACCGCTGTGTTACCTCCTTAACAGTTTTAGGACTTGAATTTTATAAACCTTGAAAATCATAAACTGATTGATATCATATTTCCTGAAATTAAAACTGAATGAGTATTGGGGCTGAATAGTTTGCTCAGTGTTTAAGTTATTGGCCTGCAAAGCCCAATGACCAGGGTTTAATTCCCTAGCACCTGCATACAGCCAGGTGCACAAAGTGGTATATGCATTGGGAGTTCATTTTCAGTGGTTGGATTTCCTGGCATACCCATAGTCTCTCTCTCTCTTTCTCTTTTTCTCTCTCTCTCTCTTTCTGTCTACCTTGCAAATAAATAACTAACCAAATTGAGTAATTCTGGTATACTTAATTTAAAATTCCTTGATAGTTTTACTCTCTCACATTACCGCTCATCTTGCCTCCAAAGTTCCAAGTAAGAGATGAGGTAGCTTTCAAAGGTGTAACCATGATTTATTTAGATTATATTGTAAAGTTGAAGACACTGATAACACACAAAATCTGAAGGGGTATTGTATTTTCTATTTGAGTCAACAGTATAAAGGGATTGGACAGTATGTGTCTCACTCAAGAACAGAAGTGTGTGTGCATAATCATATATATATATGTATATGTATATATATATATATATACATATATATAGATATAGATATAGATATAGATATAGATATAGATATAGATATATGTATATATACGAACAAATATTTTTAATGATAACATTTCGGTGCTTATTTTCTTTACTTACTTTCCTAATGGCTCATTTTATTAAGTAATATGAAATGAAAAGTGAAGTTTAGGCAAATTAAGTAAGGTAATATTTAATTAGAAAGTTAAAAGAATAATTACTACTAGCTAACTTTTCTGCTGTAACATAAGCTTTTTATTAAAGTCTTTGCATCATTCAATTGAGAATAATTCTAAAGAAAATATCCTTGTGACAACATGGCACTGATATATTTGCAAATCAATGATTATTACAGAACTATTCACTAAAACTAAATTGTGGAACCAGCCTAGGTGTCCAACAACAGAGCGCTGAATAAAGAAAATACGTCTTATATGCAGATATACTTTTTATAGCCATCAACAATAAATTCATCTGGGCGTGGTACTGCATGCCTTTAATCCCAGCACTCAGGAGGCAGAGGTAGGAGGATCACCATGAGTTTGAGGCCACCTGAGACTACATAGTGAATTCCAGATCAGCCTGAGCAAGAGTGAGACCCTACCTCGAAAAACAAACAAAGAAAAATAAAGAATAAATTCATGTTACTTATAGTCAAGTAGATACATCTGAACCATTGTGAATTGTTATTCAATTCACCAGTACCCCCAGAAACACAAATTCACGAAGTGGCACATACATCTGGAGTTTGTAGTGGCAAAAACCCTGGAACATTTTTTCTCTCTCCTATCAGTCTCTCCAAACAAATAAAAATACTTAAACAATAAATTTAAGACAGATATTGTATTTTTCTCTCATTTGTATTCTCTAGATATTTTAAGTACATAAAGTCAGATATGTACTGATGATGTATAAATGTAGAATGAAAGTGTCTGGGGAACAAAGCAGGGCAATGAGGGAGGAGGGTAAAAATGGGAGGATAATAGTGGAATATGGGGGTATGATCAAAGTATATTATATGCTAATATGAAATGGCCTTAGGTAACTCTGCATAATAATCATTAAAAAAATAAATCACTGAATTTTCAAAAGATAACGAGTGAGGCGATAAGCTACTGATATTGGGCAGACAATTCTGTAGTTTGCATAAAGAGCAGGACAAATCACATAAGTGTAAACACTTCTGTGGCTATAGGAGAATGACATTTTGTTATTTTCACTTATCCCATTTTACTTGAGTAGCAAGTACACTTATTTACTACTACTTTTTCAGTACTCATAATTTATTCTAAAAAATATTTATGTGATGCATGTAGAAGGAGTGAAGAAGGGGTATGTAAATATGCTGACCCACATGGTGGTAGATACTGCTAGAACCTGACTGTGAGGAGATGGTATTGTGGACACACTTCTTCACTCAGCCATGACGGCCCTTTACCAGTCCACTTCTATGCCGAGGAGCAATTTTCCCAGAGCTCCAGTCAGCTCAGCTCCTCAACCTCAAGCAAGTAAGGGGTGATGAGAAATAAGTGCCCTTTGGCTTCACACTTTACCCTGGCTTTTGCCTTTTCTTATGAATAAAATGTTGAGAGGAAACAGCCAAGTTTCTCTTCTGTGCTTGTGGGAAAATATCAAATTATTTACACTAAGCATGTTCTATACTCTCCTCAGTTTGTATTCTTCAGTTAGCCATTGTGATAAGTATATTGGTAGACAATTTTTCCCCCTGCATCACATCCCCTCTCCTCTTCTCACATGAATAACAATTCCCAAATAACATACTTTCCCAAAAATTTTAATCTAGAATAGCTGTTGGGTGAACCAAACCATAATGTGATACCTACTACCATGTCAATCACACTCTACTACCATGTATGTGAAAATGAGATCTATCATCACCTTAAAAGAAATTCTCTGCATTGCTTTGAAAAGCTCAGCTTCTTAGATATATTGAACCAAAATCTATGGTGAACCATATTGGTTAAATCCTAGTTAAATTATGGTTACAATCTAGTTAAATTCTAGATTCCCTCAAGTTACAAAAACACTAGCCCAATAGTTAGCATTGGCTTTTGCAATATTTTTGGACTTGAGTGAAAAGTTATTGAGTTTTAATAAAATAATGGATTGGTATCACAAATATTTTAAATATAGGGAATAAAAAATATATATAATTAAGACAAAACTTGTTTTCACATATACATTATTCAAATTCTGAATTGGTTTCTAATACCAGATATGAATTTTCTCCCACTGAGTGGGCCTCATGTCCAATCAGAGAACAGTTACCTACAGAGTCGGATTGCCACTATTGCACAAGTGTGTATTTCTTGTCTGCTGGTTGATTTCATATTCTGCAGAGTCCCTTGCTTATTCATGCCATTGGTGACATTTGTCCTGCCTCACTGCCATGGGGCGCTCCAGCAGTCTGAGAGCTAGTCATAAAGAAGCTAGTTTTCCTTTGGGTTCCAGCATGGTATTCCAATGTCCTATAACTACAGCTTGTGGTGTCTTCAGCAAAAGGATCTTATATTTTAGCTTTGTCAGGTAATCAAGTGTTTTGTTAATAACCTACATTGTTTTGGGGACCTCACCTTTCTTCCTGGCCAATAGCTCACTGTGGGGACAAACCAGTTCTAGAACTGGGATTTACTAGCCAGAATCCATCATTTTAAGCTTAAGCCAACATGAAGCCGTTCCATAGAAACCATCATGTATCTAATCCCAGCACTTGGGAGGCAGAAGCAGGAAGAGTACATTTAGTTTGAGGCCACCGTGAGACTACATAGAGAATTCCAGGTCAGCATGGACTGGAGCAAGACACTACTTGAACCCCCCCTCCCCCCCAAAAAAGAGTTTCCAACAGCACTTGTCTGCCCTGCCCTTTTGGCTTCTGCTGTGCATGCACACAGTAAGAAGTGCCTTTCAAAAACAGAAAGTGTGTCTGGACCTTGAATCGACACTCTCCAAAACATGTCAGAAATTAATTTCTGTCCTTTATAAAGTACCAGTGTCAGGCATTATGTTGTAGCAGCAAAACAAAGATTGCATTCTGAAGTGTTAATTCAGGTGCTTTAGAGTACAACTGACGTGAGCAAAGCTAAGGTAGGCATTCTTCCCTTTAAGAATATAGCATATTAAGCAAGATACGCAGAATAATATGTAAGTCAGATTATCAAGTAAAAATAATGCCTGTTATGACATGATACATTCTAGTATGACTGCAGGAGAATAGTAAACTGAGCCTTCTCTTGACGACAGAGAATTACAAATAGTTAGGGGGTATTTGATTGATATTTAAGAAAACTTTCATAGTAGAAGAAATTATTTTTCTGAGCCAAAATGGGATGTCATTTTTATATTGAATTTGGGTTAGATAAATTGAAAAAAATTAAGATGATAATGCATGATTTTAGTGATTGTATGAATCTCATATTAGTTTATTGGGATATTATTCAAGGACATGAATTAGTATAAAAAGTGACCAAGATACCTGTGCAAAATGAGACTATAATTAGATTAGAGTGAAAATTTATTTTTAAGAAAAATTGCAACAATTAGAGCCTGATAACAAATGACAATGAGAGAACTTTTTGTATGTATGTATGTATGTATATATGTATGTATGTATATAGATGCATATAATCATCAAAGGTCAGGTTCCATCTTGAACATTGTGAAGGCATAGACGCATTTAGACTACTAGACAAAAGTGCTTTTCTCAGTAACATCATCATTCTTAATAATACTCTAATATAAAGAAAAGTTTCAATATAATTAACCTATTTTAGTATTCTACAGAGAAATTAATTGACCCTACCCCTACCTCATCTCTCTGGAGAAACCAGCATTTGACTTCTTTTCTTTATAATAGAACTATTTTTGTACTTGGAAAGTACTATGCAATCTCTCCTTTGATTCAGTCTTAATAATCCAAGTTACTCTAACCTATGCTCAGAGGCCAAATTTCCCAGCACTTTAATTATCATTGTGGCTCTCAACTGAGTACTGTTCAATTTAACCACATCCCCATTTTGCTCCTCCGCTCAGAATTGAAGATGTAATTGTAATGAAAGTCTGACCATGTGGAGTATAATGGGAGATCATTTTTCAGTTATAGTGTTCACCAGTATAATGAATACTTGTCCTATACATTTTCCCATTCATATTGTGGTATTTCTAATTCATAATTGCCATATAATATTTGTCACCTCAAAATCTATTTGTATCTCAATTACTGAGTATTATATGCATCTAGAGCAGACATCACAATTCCTTAGAAATAGTACTTCTGTATACTATATTTTTGTCAAGTTTGTACTCTTTAAATTGTATAATGTACATATGGACATTATTCTTATGCAAGGAATACAAACACTTGTATAATAACAAAAATAATCATGAATCTTGTACAAGATCTGCTTTGAACTACTTAACTATGGAAAAGACGCATTCTTTTTGTTCTTTAGTATTTTTAATAATAATAACAAAGTCCCTAGTGATGTCACTGAGCAAGGCCCTCAGTGAAATGGGAATGGGTGAGAGAATAAAAGGGAATAAGATGATGGCAATATTAACAATATAAAATGTGTTCATATATTAAACTCTAAATAAAAACTTAAAAACAAAATAACTGACAGAAGTTGGTACATTTCAATTTTTTCTATATCTCTAAAGTTTTGTGAGTAATAGATTGTCCAGCTAATATGAATGATAAGCAAAATCTAGGCACCATGGTGCATGTAGACATAGCAATTAAAGAACTGAAGTGATAAGAGTCCATGAGTTCAAAAATATATCACTATACCTGGATGTGGGATTATATGTCTGCACTATCAGAACCCAAGATGCTGAGGTAGGATGATCTCAAGTTTGAAGACATCTTGGACAAAATAGTGAGACTTTGTCTCAAAGAAAGCAAGGTAATACGTTTTGAGCATCTATTTTCTGTTAGTCAAACACTGCTGAGGCATGCGATAAAGGAGAAAAAATTATTTGGAAGATTCACATTCTGTTTGGGAACTATACAAAATAAATAAATGTTCAAAAATAAAATATCAATAAGACAATACAGAATTAGTAAAAGGATGAGTTTTTTACTACATTATGTGAGGAAAGCAACTGGTAAATGTTGTACAAGAAAGCCTAAAGGAAATGAGCAAAACAGTTATCACAAAGCAATACCCCCTTCAGAATGAATCACAAGTCCTGAAGTGATAAGATATGTATTTGGATGTCATGTTTAAGCAGCAAACAGGTTCTGTGCATCCCAGTGATGAAAGAAATAGCATTAAGAAAAGAGATGAGAAATGCAGTCAGTGTGGAGAAACCAAGTCATGCCTTATAGATCTTTATGAAGATCATTTTCACTGCAAGTCAAATAAATAGTTCTAGCATATTTTAAAGGTCAAACTGCAATAATATAATTAGTTAGAGGCTTTGGTAGTCATTAGGAGGCATTATGGTACAAAACTGGTGATGGCAACTGGAGTATAGTGGTAGAAATATAAGAGAGACAAGTGATGAAGTTCTAAATATATTTTAATGCTACAGTTGGCAGAAAGTAAGGATTGATCTGATGTAGGCTGTATGATAAGGAAAATGCAAATAATCATTGAATTGCAATATGAGCCAATAATCACTATAGACATTCTCATGAAAAAATACTTGAAGTATTTATAGAATTTCCATTTCCAGTTATTTTTTCATGTCATCTTCTGCACATTACTGAAAGGGTGAAGAAAATTTTCATTAATTTGTAAAGAATAATTATGGCTGGAAGTGCATTATTTACTTGGAAAATCTGATGGTAAATTCACTTTTGTTCTGTTTACAGGTGATATATTTATATTCTACCCTAATCTCAAAACATATTGTTGCATAGCTAATGGTTGCTAAAAATTTGAATTTGTTTGTCATCATTTTACTTCCCAGCCATGCATGAAAAACCATCTCTACCACTCAGTGTTTTTATATGACAGACAAGCTTCCATCTTCTTTGATTATATAATGATGCACAAATAGTCACTAGATCATTACTCTGTAAATTTTCTGATAGTACCAATTCCTGCACTGGATTAAGTTAGTCAGTTATGAAATTTTTGGATATAATGTCTCATAATTTTGAAAACTTTAATTTATATATTAGTTCATTCTCCAGAGGCAAATTGCTCATTTGAAAATATTTGTGTTATTTAATTCTTGTTATAGAAAATATAAGATTAGTATTGGCACTGATACTTTTAGACACAGGGAGTTCAAGAAGTAGATTTTCCAGAGGCAGGATAAAAACTGGTTACAGTAATAATCATAATATTTAAGTTCTGTTCATTTTTTTATTATTGCTTTTACTTAATACCCACTGTGTTCCTACTGAGCAACTCAGAAACGTATTTGCTTCAAGTGCTTGTACTTCCAACTGTTCAGTTAACGATGCATTCCTCTGGTCAACATTCCTCTGGTCTGAACACAGTGTTAACAAAACACAGTAATTTGACAACATTAGAGATTCAAAATAAATTTCAAGTGAACCCTTGAAACTCCACAGATATTCTTTAATATTCATTTTTGATAGAACTTTATCATTTTGCTAGAATAATTTGGTAAGAAAAAAACAAGGGTTTCTTTTCTCAGCCTCTTGTGCTTTGTAGCAAACAATTTTAAAATTAGAGTTGGTCAGGATGTTGTGTTTTAGGCAAACAAGCAAAACACACACATACACTCAAATCAACACCCCTAAATCATCCCCATTCTCACTATAGTTTTGCTCAAAGGGTTCCTTTTGAGAAGATATGTGGAGTTTGGGATTTTTGTACTTTTTAGGTTTCTTCTTAGTAAGACAAATGGAAAGACCTCCCATGCTCCTGGATAGTCAGAATTAACATTGTGAAATCCCAGCATTGTTCTTCACAGAGATAAAAAAGTGATCTCAAAATTCATATGGAAAGGCAGAAGGCCTTAGATATCCACGTATATCCTCAGCAAAAGAAATACCTCTGAGGACATCACCATACCTGATCTAAACCTATATTACAAATCCATAGCAATAAAAACAGCATGGTACAGGCATGAAAACAGGAGTATAGACCAACAGAATGGAATCAAGGACCCGGATATTGAGTCAAGCAACTACAGCTACTTGATATTTGACAACAGCTCTAACAATATAGGCTGGAAAAAAGACAACATCTTCAACAAATGGTGCTGAACGAACTGGATGACCATATGCAGGAAATTGAAACTTGATCCACACACCTCTCACCAGGCACAACACTCAAATCCAAATGGATCAAAGACCTCAATATAAGACCAAAAACTCAGCTACTATGAGAAGAAAATATAGGAGGAACTTTCCATGATATATGAATGGAAAAGACTGCCTGAGCAAAACACCAGTAGCACAGGATCTTAAACAGTCACTCAACCAACCAATGGGATCACATGAAGCTGAAGAGTTTCTTCACAGACAAGCATACATTAAGCAAAACCAATAGATTACACACAGAATGGGAGAAAATATTTGCAGAATATCCAATGACAGAAGCCTAGTCTCTAGAATCTACAAAGAACTCCAAAACCTAAAAAATAAAAAGTTAAACAACCCACTCACAAAATGGGGCAAAGAACTGGACAGGCAGTTCACAGAGGAAAAAATGCAAATGAGAAACACACACTTAAGAAAATATTTATCATACCTAATCATCAGGAAATGCAAATTAAAACAACTATGAGATTCCACCTAATTCCAGTAAGGATAGCAAACGTCAAAAAATCAAATGCAAGTAAATGCTGGTGAGGATGTGGAGAAATAGGAACCCACATCCACTGTCGGTGGGAATGTAAGATAGTACAACCACCTTAGAAAGCAATATGGATATTCCTAAAAAAGCTGACTATACAGTTACCAACAGACCCAGTTATTCCCTTACTGGGCATGTACCTTAAAACCTCATAGCCTTTGTCCAGAGAGATTTGCTCAACCATGTTTATAGCTGCTCAATTCATAATAGCAAAGAGCTGGAATCAACCCAAATGTTCATCACTAGACGAATGGATAACTCAGATGTGGTATATCTACATTATGGAATTATACACAGCAGTAAGAAAAAAATGACACAATTAAATTTGAAGAAAAATGGTCGAACCTGGAACAGATCATTCTCAGTGAATTCATCCAATCACAGAAACATAATCACTGTATAGTCTCACTCATCTACAGCACCTAACCTGAATCTACCCAAGGTGCCAACATACCCAGCAAGCATCTAAAGGACCAGACAATAGGGTATGAGGAGAAGCAGGGGAGGGCAAAGGAGGGGGTGGGGGACAGAAATCCTTACCCAAATGGCAATGGCAATGGGACCATAAAACTCTTCATCCTAAAAGGCAGACCAAATGGCTGAACCTTCACCATGCCCTTAGAGGGAACACCTGAGTCACAGGGCCCTGGAGAGGATACAATAAAGACTGACATTAATATTGTACTGCTTCTCTCTCTCTTTTCTCTCTCTCTCTGTCTCTCTCTCTCTTCCTCTTCTCTCCAATAATTCAACAGAGTAGTTTTATATGACATTTGTGTACATATGTTTGGCATGTTTTAGGTAAAAATATCAGTTACAATAGAAATGCATGTCTTAAAGTTAGCTTCACATTGCTGACAGAAAACATCCAAGCAAGAGAAACTTGTGGGAATAAAGGGTTTATTTCGGCATATAGACTCAAGGGAAAGAACCATGAAGGCAGGGGGAAATGATCATGTGAGCAGAGGGTGGACATTACCTCCTGGCAAACATCAGATGGGCAACATCAACAGGAAAGTATGCCAGACACTGGCAAGAGGAAGCTGGCTATAACACCCATAAGCCCATCCTCAACAATACATAACCTCTAGAAGGATCCATTTCCTAAATTATCACCATCTGGGGACCTAGAATTCAGAACACATAAGTTTATGGTGGACATCTGAATCAAACCACTACATTTCATCACTGATACCCATAAGCTAATATCCATCGATAATGTAAAACACAATCCATACAGTTCAGCTTTAAAAGTCCTCATAGTTTTTATCAATCTCAATACTGTTCCCATAGTGTAAAATCTTTGAACTGAGCCATAATGTGATAAAAATATTATATAGGCACAGAATAAGTATTCACATTGCAAAAGTTTATATTGGGCATAATAAGGAATAAATTAAACCAATACAAGTTTTAAAACAAACAAGGCAAAGCTCAAACTCTGTGGCTCCAAATCTGACAACTCTAACCAGTGACAAGTCTTCAAAATTGATCATTTTTAACCAGTGACAAGTATCTAGAGTTCCATCTCTGCCCCTCCAGCAAGGTTAACTTCAGTCCTAGAAAACTTTATCAGGTGCCAACAGCTCTACTTGGCAGCCATCTAATAGTCTTGGCTTCTCCATTGGATCACCACGGAAACCCATGCTTCATCCTTACAGCCCCACCAGACCAAATATGAGTAAACCCCCAAGACTGCTTCACACTACCCATGACCATTTCCAAAGAACAAAACCATGTTTCAAATTCAATAACCTTCTCTTTCCTGCATTTGTTATACCCCATCATACTAAGTGGGTTGACAATTTATTAATTCAGGCATGGGGATATAAAGCAGACTTTGAAGAATAGGCCACCCCTTTATCATTCAGGCCCTTCAAAAATAGTCTGCATTCTTTCTGTTGCCCCAATGCATTTTAGCTGGCCCAATCTCAATGGTTGAAATCTCTCAGACAATTGCAGATGAATGACATCAGTTTGGGCCCAATTTTTTCACTTCTTTCTGTGCAATATTCATCTGTTCATACCACTGCATTTCTATGCAATGAAATCTTGCAAAAGTTCTCAGGACATAGGCAGGCATAACACAGCAAGCCTGTCACGCAAACTGTTTCTAGCTTAGTCCAGGCATAGCTCTTTCTTCCCCTCATAAGCCAAACCTCACAGTCCATAGTTCTTATTGCATTCAGGTCTTTCAACTCTGACCAGAATAGTCTGCCAAGCTGTACTTACAGCACTTCAAGCCGTCTCATATACCAATGTTTCAATTCTGTTCACATTCCTCTTGCAAACCAGTTTCAAAGGTCAAAACCGCTGAATCATGTTTCTAGCAGCAAGGACTCCACTCCTAGTACCAATTTCACTAGTGCAGTTAATTTTTCATTGCTGGCAGAAAACACCCAAGAGCAACTTGTTGGAGGAGCAGGCTTATTTTGGCTTATGTACTTGAGGGAAAGCTCCATGAAAACCAGAGAAAATAATGGCATAAGCAGAGCTTGGACATCATCGCCTGGCCAACATCAGGTGCACAACAGCAGGAGGAGAGTGTGCCAAACACTGGCAAGGGGAAACTGGCCATAATGCTCATAAGCCTGCCCCAAAAGTATATTGCCACTAGAAGGCTCCAATTTTGAAATTGCCACCAGCTGGGGACCTTGCATTCAGAATACATGAGCTTATGGGATAAACTGGTGTCAAACCACCACAGCATATTAGGCATGATATTAAGATAAAAATATTATGTGTAATACTCAGCTTTACGATAAAAATGTTTTCCTCCTCCATAATGAATGCTCTTCTCACCTTACTAATTTTTCTGATTTAATGTAATAAAAGGAATACTTGGCATATCACAGCTAGGTATAAATAAAAATTTATCTGGACATATGTTAGTAATTTTACTTAGCATATTCCAGAGAATAATAAATAGGAATAATTCAATTGCCATTGCTCCATGATCATTTATTCATTCATTTTTGATAACTGAGTTTTATTCAGCATCTCCTATATACTTTTAGGTATGGTACATTTTTTTGGTACACTGACCACTCTTTTAAAGAGCTACTTTTCTTCATTGTATACTTTTTGAAAATTTTGTACTATGGTTTATTCTTTGCTGACATCTCTGAATTAGTGTCTTCTGGCTATTGACAAAGAATTTTTAACTACAGAGCTTAGCTATGACACTACATGCTGATTTTATTGGTCACCTGCTTTTTTTCATTGATTCTTAAAGAGTTTTAGAAGTATCAACCTTATTCTTTAGTTGTTATACATGATAGTTGAGAATATCAAATCTTGACTCTCAAATACTATTTCAAGAGATTCCATCTAACAAGTCATAGATAATCTCGGGAAATTTGGGAAGTGTGACTACTTATGAGGGAGGTACAGCAAGGAAGATGAAAGTGAGTACAAAATTTTTGATATATCGCCGGGCGTGGTGGCGCACGCCTTTAATCCCAGCACTCGGGAGGCAGAGGTAGGAGGATCGCCTTGAGTTCGAGGCCACCCTGAGACTCCATAGTGAATTCCAGGTCAGCCTGGGCTGGAGTGAGACCCCACCTCGAAAAACCAAAAACAAAACAACAAAAAAATTTTTTTGATATATCATTTCAAAGGACTTGAAGTATGGATGAGTAATTTTTGGAAAATCATTTTTCTTTGATTGGTCAGCTATTGTTTCCCTCAACTGTGATAAATTGTTAGTATTTAAAATAGATTTAAAATAACTGATACAAAAACACAGCCAAATTCTGTAAATGAGAACCCATTCCTTTTCAAGCAATGATCTTGCATCTGACTTCAAAAGCTGACTTTACTCATTGCCTCTGTATTTGAGATACGGAAGATATAGCTACATTTCCTTATCTCTTTCCTCATTTGTGTAACTTTGCCCCAATGACTTCAGCACTTCCTCTCATCTGACAGCTGTACAGAGAATTAGGAGAGATTCCAGAGAGTGCTCACGACAGGGAGCATGCTATGGTCTCATCTCACTGGGCCCACAGACCACAGTTCTGTATTGATGAAAGAGCTGAGCTGGCCTCCAGTATACTGACCTTCTGTTCTAGTTAGTGTGACTTAACTTACACTTATGAAATAGTTTTATTCTATGTAGTTTTCAGTATATTTTTTAAATAGAATTTCTTAATTTAATCATTGTGAAAAATTATTTTGCTGTACTTCTAATTTTAGCAGATATTTAATTGCAATTACTTGTATTGTATAAGAAATTAAAACTATTTGTAGACGATGTAACTCTAATGCAGCCTCTAGAATCTGCTTTTGTCCAGCACCCACCCAGACTCTCCTGATAAGAATGTGCCAGTTTTGGTTTGGAAAGACATGTGGCCCTGGAATTTCTTCTAAGTAAGAAGGAGCTTCTCCATATGCTTAAAGTGGCTATTTTCAGATAACCTGAAAAATACATCTCAAAGATTCCAAAGTAAAAACTAGAGTTACATGCTCAGCAGAAGACAGTTCTCAGAGAAGATTAAACATTTCTAATAAAGTGTGAGCCATGGCCCCCTTGAGAAACAGATATCTGACTAAAGGAGCTGAGGACAGGAAATAACACTAGAACCAAGGAAGAAAGTGCCTTGGTTCCAAAACTATCAAGGAGGCCTTTTCATAAAGTGAGCAGGGTGTAGAGGAGAAGTAGGGGAGAGGATGTTATTGGACACTGTAGAGCAATGTAGTGCCTTGTAATTATATAAAAGGTCATGAAAATTTTAAGCAGAAGAGTGATATAATCTAGCTTCTATTTTAGTAGGATCATTCAGATACTATTTTAAAGGAAAGAAAACAAACCTCAAATATACAAGGGGAAAGGCAGAATTTTTTTTTTCTACAGAGATAGTAGATTATTTTATTCATCCACATGTATTTAATGATTGCCTGGTCTTACTGCTCTTTCCAGCAAATAAAACATGCATTTACTCAGTGTATTGAATGGGACTTGACTCTATTAAAAAGTATGGCTGGGCTGGAGAGATGGCTTAGCGGTTAAGCGCTTGCCTGTGAAGCCTAAGGACACCGGTTCAAGGCTCGATTCTCCAGGACCCACGTTAGCCAGATGCACAAGGGGGCACACACATCTGGAGTTCGTTTGCAGTGGCTGGAAGCCCTGGTGCACCCATTCTCTCTCTCTTCTTCTCCATCTCTCTCCCTCTCTCACTCTCACTCTCAAATAAATAAATAAAGATAAAACAAAACAAAAAAAAATTTAAGAAGTATGGCTATTGCCACATTCCAGCCAAAGGTTTGAATGTACCTGTGTGGTTTGACAATTTCTTCTTGCATTTCTCATTCTGACCTTGGCTTGCTGTCACCCACCAGGACCCAGAATGCCAAGGAGAGTACCTGATCCTTCATCTATAATACTAGAAGAAAATGGAGCCCCCACACACAGGTATAACCAAAAAGACAAAAACTACAGTGTACAGCAGAGAATGAGAGACTGACAGAGATCCTTATTCATTTGTGAAAGATAAGGCAGAATAAATTCTAGTGGGTGTTCTGTGATGCACAAAGCCTCAATGAAACAACTTGATCTATTGCAATAGCATAGCCAATAGATGTAATGTATCAGAATAGTAGCAATTATAATGCTAAGATTTTGTGTATATTTTGAAAGCATAGACAATATGTTGTTTGGGATGTCTCTTCAAAAAATAGATGACTCAAAGATCACTATTACTCTTTTCACTGCTATTCAGGCTATAAACTTATGACTAAAAATATAAAAATATAAAAATACATTTCATTTATAGAAAGCTATGGTTTATAATTAATACAAGATATTCAGGAGCAAAATACACATTTATCAATTAGATGTCAATTTTGTTACTGATGAAGTTTAACAATGTCTGCTTCCGTAATTTAGTTTGCTCATGGATAAAAATTGCAGGCATCAAATATTCATGGTATTTGTGTCCAATTGTGTGTGTGTGTGTGTGTGTGTGTGTGTGTTGTGTGGCATGTATGGTTTACACGTTGGTGTGCAGCTGTACATGATCTATGTATGTGAGTGTGGAAGCAAGAAAAGAACTTCAGGCAATCTTCTCTATTGCTAATCCACATACTTCTATTAGAAAAGATCTCTCCCTCAACCCAGAGTGTATATCATGTAATCTTGTATTGTATATTCAATATCATTCTGTTAACAATATGACTAGAAATGAGGAAAATATTTACTTCTACCTGCAAGTAAGAAAAACATATACCCTTATAATTCACCATAGTGAATGAGAAAGTAGTTATTGTCTTTCTCCTACTTAAGAACTATTAAGACTATAGAGCATCCTTAGTATTTAAGGTGCTTGCCTGATAAGCCTGATAAGGATCCAGGTTCAATTCCCCAGTACCCACATAAGCCAGATTTAAAAGGTGGTGCACGTGTCTGAAGTTCATTTGCAGTGGTTAGAGACCCTGGTGCACCCATTCCCTCTCTCCCTTTCTCACTTGTTCTCTCTTTCTCTCTCTCTTCTAAATAAATAAAATATTTTTCAAAGAACTATTAAAATGTTATAACTATGACATGAGTAAATGAGTTTTATTGGGTAGTCTCTCATATATTTAGCAAAAACACAAAATTAAGAAACCTATCAGATTATCTGTCCTCTTTGAGAAATTATCACTTACAGACCCATACTTTACTTCAATCTTAGTATAACAAAAGCATATATAGTGAAATATAAATATATATCCTGAACATATATACATTTAGTACTTAATATGTTCTGTTTTTGTGGCAGCAGCTCAGTAAGTAGCTTCTTGTCTCACTCAGCCTGTGCATTCTAGGATTATAGGTATGTACTAACAAACCCAGTTTTTAATGTGTCTTTTAGTGATCATACTTTCAAATAAAAGTTAAAATAATAATTATAAAAAGTTTCATTCCAGCTGGATGTGGTGGCTCAGGCCTTTAATCCCAGCACTTGGGAGGCAGAGGTAGGAGGATCGCCGTGAGCTTGAGGCCACCCTGAGACTACATAGTGAATTCCAAGTCAGCCTGAGCTAGAGTGAGACCCTACCTTGAAAAAACAAAAAGCAAAATAACAAGAAAAAGTTTTATTCAAGCTAACTCTTCTACCATTGCATGAATACCATTTTAATTATACTTTTTGTTTTCTTGTTCTCTATTCATCTCATGGTTCATATTATACACTTAGCTCTTGATTTCAGCCATGCATTTATTTTTCTAGA
Source organism: Dipus sagitta (assembly GCA_036346955.1). Taxonomy (NCBI): domain Eukaryota; kingdom Metazoa; phylum Chordata; class Mammalia; order Rodentia; family Dipodidae; genus Dipus; species Dipus sagitta. Next base: position 79,212,933 of record CM070770.1, on the reverse strand, counting down.
CCTTTCATACAGTGAAATCAGCCAAGTTCTTATTAAAGAAATCTCATTTTATTCTTCTGAAGTATATGCTTCAATATGCTGAATTTCTTAGAGTGCTGACCTCCTGGTCATGCTGATTTATGCGAGTGATTTTATCTGCTGAACATCATCCTTCCCTGTGTCTGATCAGTGGTGTGAGTGTAAAGTCAGCAGAACAGATGTTAAGACACTGACTGAGGATCTGTGTGTGAGAAAGCATGGGCTAATCCAGCCTAAACCTATGAGGGAATTGGTAATGTTACACTCCCAGCATCAGTGTGTGAATATACATGTGTCCATGTGTGTGCATTTTTATTATTCTGTAGATTATTATTTGCATTATTGTGAACATAGTTGTATTGACTCAGGAAGAGAAGACAAGTAACATCCAAGAGAAATATTGAGTTTATTATGATTTAAAAAGGGAGTAGAATAGAAACAATGACAAAACTCCAAGTCTCAATCCTATTTTAGGCACTTTAGATACATTTGTATGTATACTCCTTAAAATATGGACTGAAATGAAGCCAACACATTTTAGAGATTTTTCATAATTCCCTGAAGCACACAGCTCCTCAGTGGTTGCCATCAGATGTGAACAAACAAGATTCTTAAAATTCTTCCTTTTCCATAAACTGTGATCTAAAGAGATAGTAGTGGAGCACTTACTTTCAAAATCTTTAGCTATCAGTTTCCCATTGACAGTGATATTTTGTATGCTCCATCCATAGAACAAGTGAAACATTTCCCCTGACCATGTTTTCAACCTAAAGCTAATGTGAAGTCTGACTATGAGAAGACTTTTGATTTGTTTCAGATGTTTTAGCTTTTGAGATATGGATAACGAGCACAGGAAAGACTGGGTATAGACTGTCCCTTTTGATTTTCCAAAAGGAACACTAATACTGCCTTGCTAGCAGTCTTCCATAGCTCACAGCAGAAAACAGATAGATTCCCTTGAAGGTCAACCCTCAACCCCCCCCCCCACACAAAAAAAAGCAAAGTGAGGCATGGATGGAAAAGTCTGCTGGCAGCATCTCCTTTTCCCTTCCATGGAACTGTGACATATTTGTGGCATCACTACTTGGCATCCTTACACATAAATACCCTTTTGATATTGGGTCCACTAAAAGTATGATTATCACTAAGCATCAGGAAAGAAAATCACAGAAATATCTAGCTTTCCTCTTTATTAGATTACCATAAACTCAATATTGTTTTCAGAAGTTTTTTTTTTTTTTTTGCCAAGTATCATGGAAGAAATGTGACTTATGAGTAAGTTTTACTATTTAAATGTTGGTCAGTCTCATTTAGCTGCTTACAGGCAAGGTAAATTTTGGAATAAAAAAAAATCTCACTGCTCTCTATTAACAATGTCACATGCAAATGATTACAAGAAAACTTCTAGTACAAATATTTATGTCAGTAAGAATTAGTTTTTAGCATAAGGAGGTTTGCGCTCTGGAAGTTTATCATTTAAGTTTTTAAACTTTTCATATGCTTAGCTAAGTGCCATTTTTTAAATAAAATCACAAATACTAAGATCAAGCAATATTGAAAATCACAACTGTAGAAATCATATGATACCTTCAATCCTCAAAATGGAATAGAAGATTTTTAAGTTCGTCCATTATTTTCCCAAAGGATTTAATAATTCTGTAGAATAATTCTCTTTGGAGGAGCTTAAAATATTGTAAATATCCTGAAATTTAAAGCTGGTGGAAAATTCTAACTTGATTTAATTAATTGCATGTCTTTATTGAGTGATCTTCAGACTCGTGTATGTTCTTGCATTTGATTTCTCTAGTAACATCTATGGCTCTGACTCAGCACACTCTCTGAAGAGTTCTTTCTTTGAAAACGATCTATATCTGAAAATGCAGATGATGCAACTTATAAAGAGCTAATTGAGTTTAATTTGTATTGTGATTTAGGATTCCTTTGAAATGAGAATTCAGTTGTTTACTCATCCATCCTCTCCTTCCATGTTTTTTGAGTACTTATGAACCATTAGCACTGCTAGATACTGGTCCTAGCAAAATGAAATGGATGCAGTCTGTGCTCATGCATTGACTGTGTGTGATCAAAAAAGGTGGCAGCATGTTACATACAGATGACTGAATTTTAGTTGGGTTCTCATAAATTATTTTGGTTTGTGGAGATCAGAATGTGCTGAGGAAAAATACCTCAAAACAGAAGATGTCATGTGCAAAGAGACAGAAACTACATTTCAGAGAACTGACAGGGGAGAATGGATGGCAAATATCATGCATGTTTTGACATCTATGCTACCACACAAGTGCAGGTTAAGAACTGTAACATACCTGATTTTTACTTCAAATCAAGTAGAAAATAGCAGAAAGCATTTCTTCCTTGATACATAAACTGCATACCAGGGATGTCTGAAGGTGAAATACCATCCCAGTTCCCGTTCCTGAGCACTTTAGGTGTTGATTCTCCGAATTTGCGCCATCGTATTCATTGTTTCCACTGCCGTATGACACCAACAGGAAGCAAGTCCTGTCCTGTTACAGAGTGACTCCTCACAAATAAGTTGGTCAGCCTTTTTATTAAGTGAAAGAAAGTTTCTGGAATGAACCTGCACTCCTCTCTGGAAGCTGACTTGAATGGGAGAAGGAGGGAACAGAAGGGAAATAGGGGGAAGGATATAGGTTTACTTGAACTTGTTCTGATTTTCCGTTTATTTCTTTGAGACTTTTGAGACCCTATTTTTGGGAATGTAACATAATTGGTACATGAAAGTTGAACTCATTTTTGATGCATGTGTGTATCTTCTGAGGCCTCCTCCATTTTACTGGACCTTGCATATTGTGTTTAAGAGCCCCAGAATTGGGGTAGAGGGTATAGCTCAGTAGTAGATCATATGCTAAGTAAGAAAAGGTCATATGTTTGATTATGAAACGAAAGAAAAAGGATAAAACAAAAATAGAATAGAGGAAGAGAAGGGAACCACAGAATATAGGAGGAAAATGTTGAGAAAACTGAAACCAAGAGTTCTGCTCAGTGGCACAGAGCCCATAGCTGGAACTGGGAACCAAGTCAGAATCCTATGGAAATAAAGATTATGGACTCCAGTGAGAAACTCCTACCAGTCTTTGGCCAAATAGCAGCTACACTCATGAGGATTTCTCTAAATAAAAAGGTTTATCCCCTTTAACTTTTGCTGACTTCACTCTCTCTTGAAGAATCTGTTATTTTTCAGAAGGCAGTGAGAACTGAAGACAAAGAAACATCTATCAATATGACAAGAAGAGATAACTGATTCCCTGTCAGGAGATGAACCACACCTCACACATCAGCTAGGGACCAGATAAAACCTCAGAGGAATTGGTAAGATGACCAAGAGTGCTGTTTCCATGATGAGCTTGAAAAACTATGCCAGAGTGATAGACTCAGACAGTGAGCAAAATGTACCAAAGCAGAAATCCAGAAGCTACTGAAAGCTCAACACTGAAGTAGATTTAAAATACACCCACTATGGCTCATGGAATTTTGCAGTAGAGGGGGAAGAAAGATTGAAAGAGCCATAGGGTGGGAGGGAATATCTAGAGTCATTGCCCCTCCACTACACATGACTGCTGCTCTAACACCTTAAAATACATAGCCCCGTGGTGAATATCAGCAATCACACTGAAGAAGGCCCTGAGTAGAATGGAGGCAAGGAAAAGGAAAATGATGGTACCAACACATGATATGTCATAAAATTGCTAAATAAATGAATATATGTGCATATATATATTACTGATCATATTGTGTTATATTAATTATATGTTGAGAGATGACTTAGAAGCTAAGGCACTTGCCTGCAAAGCCAACGGACCCATGTTTGATTCCCAAGGCCCATGAAAGCCAGATGCACAAGGTGACACATATATTAGGAGTATCTTTATAGTGGCTAGAGGCCCTGGTGTGCATATTCTTTCTAGTGTTTTCTCTTTCTCTCTCTTTTTCTCTATTTCTCATAAAAAGTAAATAAAAATATTTTTAAAAAGAAAGTAATAGGAATATCCTACATTTTATGCAAAACTTTGTGTGAGTTATTGGCTATGCTTTTGTCAAAACAAGGATAATAAATATTTAAAACATTGTATGCTATTAGCTTATCACATCTGTGAAAAGTTATTCACATGGATGCAACAATTTTAGTGACTGAATTATCTAAAGATTTTTGGTAAAGTCTTGTCACTGTGAATCATCTGTAACATTCAATTAATTTAGTAGACTTCAATTGAACTTTTACTATTTGAAAGCGAACTAGAAGCCATTGAAAAATGTCATTGACCAACATGCAATCATCTTCCAGAACTTTCCTGTATCTGGTGCTAAGTGTGGGCAAGGTGCAGTCAATCAGTCAAGAGAGCTTCATGAAGAGCAGATGAAGAGGAGAGAAGTTGGTGCACTGCAACTACAATAGCAGAACCCAAGTTAGATTTTTCCCTACTGTATTACGTGCTGTCATGTATGGTATATATATCCCTTTAGTCTGACTAGGCAAGAAAGAAATGGAAAGAGGAGATTCTAAAAGATAGAGAAGGGAACTTAACTAATTATGTGCTTGCTAAAAAATAATTATTCTGTATAATATAGATAATGGTGAAAGAAAAAAGTTCTGGAAAATAGGCTGCACTATTTAATGAAAATTCTTCTGAACATTCTAGGTAGTCCAAAAAGGGGGGAAAAAAGAGAAGAGAGAAATGCTAACTTTAGAGAATGAAATCAAATTGCTATTACTTCTAAATGGCATATGTTCAAATTCTGTTCTACTCAGTGCAAAACTAATTATAGCGTATTAATAAGTGAATTTATCAGTAAATAGTAAAAATGCATTTAAAATTGTATTTTTATAATAAAAATATGAAATAATAATAAGGGTGCAGTTAACCAAACAAGAACATGATTTTAACAATGAACATTTGCACACATACACATAGAAAATTATGAAAAAATGAAAACACATTAAAATACCTGAACAAATCAGACCAAGTTTGAAGGTATGATGAGTCAACCTGGGTGTGTGCGTGTGTATACATACACGTGTATGGAGACCAAAGAATGACCTCAGGAGTCATCCTTAGGAATGCTGCTCACTTCTTGAGAAATTGTCTCTCACTGACGTTGACTTATGAATTAGGCTAGACACTCCAGGTCCATATTTCTAAGATGGTAATTCTATCCAAATTTACTCATAGATTCAGTTATCTCAAAATTAAATTTCCAGCACATACTTTTTTCTCATGATAGTGCAATATTAATTCTAAAATTTATGTGAAAGGGAAAATTCTTACAAAAGCTAAAATACAATATTAAAAAAGAAAATTAGAAAAATAAATATAATTTTCGTGAATTAAAGGTAAAACAATAGGGATTAAAAAGCAGAGATGGAGGTGGGCATGGTGGCGCATGTCTTTAATCACAGCACTGGGGAGGTAGAGGTAGAAGGATCGCTGTGAGTTCAAGGCCACCCTGGGACAACATTGTGAATCTCAGATCATCCTGGGCTAGACTGAGACCTTACTTTGAAACACACACACACACACACACACACACACACACACACACAAACAAACAAAGCAGATATGGAAATAAGGATGCATAATGTGATAATCGAATTTAGAAAAAGAACATAGATTCCAAGGTATTTTATTTTATTTTATTTTTTGATGCTTTTGAAAATGGGACTATGTCCCTTATTTTTTTCTCTGTAACTTTGTCATTTGCATATAGGAAGGCTACTGATTTTTGTGCATTGGTTTTGTATCCTGCTATTTTGCTGTAGGAGTTAATCACCTTCAGGAGTTTTGGGATGGAGTCTCTCAGGTCTCTTACATATACAATCATGCCATCAGCAAATAAAGCTAAATTAACTTCTTCCTTTCCAAATTGTATCCCTTTTATTTCCTTCTCCTGTCTTATTGCTTGAATTAGGACTTCCAGTACTGTATTGAAAAGCAGAGGTGAGAGTGGACAACCCTGTCTTGTTCCTGATCTTAATGGGAATTCCTCCAGTCCTTCTCCATTAAGTATTATTTGGGCCTTCGGAGCTTTGTATATTGCCTTTATTAGGTTAAGATATGAACCAACGATGCCACTTCTCTCCAATGTTTTGATCATGAAGTGATGTTGTATCTTGTCAAAGGCCTTTTCTGCATCTGTCAAAATGATCATGTGGTTTTTATGTTTAACCTTGTTTATGTGATGTATTACACTGATGGATTTCCATATGTTGAACCACCCCTGTATTCCTGGGATGAATCCCACTTCGTCAAGGTGGATAATGCTTCTGATGTGTTGTTGGATTCGGTTTGCAAGGATTTTGCTTAGGATCTTTGCATCTAAATTCATCAGGGAAATAGGCTGGTAGTTTTCTTTACTTGTGGCATCTCTGCCTGGTTTTGGAATTAGGGTGATGCTAGCTTCATAAAAGGAGTTGGGTAGCTTTCCCTGTTCACCAATTGTGTGGCACAGTTTGAGGAAGATTGGTTTGAGTTCTTCCATGAAGGTTTGATAGAATTCAGCTGAGAAGCCATCTGGTCCTGGACTCTTCTTTATTGGGAGGTTTTTTTTTTTATTACTTTTTCAATCTCCATGAGTGTGATGGGTTGATTGAGGTGATTAATCTGCTCTGTGTTTAGCTTTGGTAGATGGTATGCGTCCAGAACTTTATTCATCTCCTCCACGTTATCCAGTTTGGTGGAGTAGAGGTTTTTTAAATAAGTGCTGATGATTCTCCCAATTTCACTTATGTTTCTTGTCATCTCTCCTTTTTCATTTTGAATTTTGTTAATTTGAAGCTTCTCCTGTTTTTGCTTGATCAGATTGGCCAGGGGTTTGTCAAACTTGTTTATTTTTTCAAAGAACCAGCTCTTTGTTTTGCCAATTGTCTTAATTGTTTCCTTGGTTTCCATTGCATTGATTTCTGCTCTGATTTTAATTATTTCTTTCCTTCTGGAGCTCTTTGGGTTGGATTTTTCTTTTTTTTTTTTTTCCAGGGCCTTTAGGTGGATGGTTAGGTTATTGATTTGGGACCTTTCTGTCTTTTTTATGAAGGCATTGAGTGCTATGAATTTTCCCCTGAGGAACGCCATCACTGTGTCCCACAACTTTTGGTACGATGTGCTTTCATCGTCATTCAATTCCAGAAATTTTGAAAATTCATTTTTTATTTCATCCACTATCCATGTATTGTTTAAAAGTGTGCTGTTCACCAAGGGGGAAGGAGATCAGCACAGAGAAAAATCAACTCCTATCAAATCAGAGAGCCAAAGCCTCAGAGCCCCCCAACACCTCATCACTGAAGCAAACCCAACATGGCTCAGGGAAATTTTGCGGAAGAGGGGGCAGAAAGAATGTTAGAGCCACATGTTGGGTCATGATATGCAGAGACATTTAGCTTACCCATAACTGTGGGCTAACTCCACAATGCATGGCCCGTATACCTCAACAAGGAGGGGCCAAGGGGAGGGGGTAGGTCATGGATGAGCCTAATAATGGTACCAAACTGACTGTAAAAAAATAAAATAAAATAAAAAATAAAAATGAAAAAAAAAAGTGTGCTGTTCAGTTTCCAGGTACCGTTGGGATTCTTGGTGGGTCTTTTGTTTTTGATTTCTAGCAATATAGCATTGTGATCTGATATCATGCAGGGAATTATGTCAATATTCCTAAATATGTGGAGGCAGTCTTTGTGACCCAGTAATGGTCTATTTTAGAGAATGTTCCATGGCCTGTTGAGAAGAATGTGTAGTCTGTGGTTTTGGGATGGAAAGTTCTGTAGATGTCTGTTAGGTCTAAGTGATCTATGGTTTTGTTGAGCTCTCTTGCTTCCCTGTTGAGTGTATATTTGGATGATCTGTCTATTGCTGATAATGGTGTATTGAAGTCTCCAGCTATGATAGTGTTGGTGGTTATTTCTGTTTTATTGTCAAGTAGGTTTTGTTTTTGAACTGTGGTGCCCCTGTGTTTGGTGCATACAGATTTATGATTGAAATATTCTCTTGATGGATCGTTACTTTGATAAGTAGGAAGTGTCCTTCTTTGCATTTTTTTATTATTTTTGGTTTGAAATCAATTGTATCTGATATTAATATAGCGAACCCTGCTTGTTTCTTATTCCCATTTGCTTGGAATATTGTTTTCCATCCTTTCACCCTGAGGAGGTGTCTGTCTTTAGTATTGAGGTGGGTTTCTTGAAGGCAACAGATTGAGGGGTCTAATTTTTTGATCCATCCTGTTAGCTTGTGTCTCTTGATGGGTGAAAGAAGGCCATTAATATTGGGGTAATGACTGAGAGATTTGATTTGATCCCTGCCATATTGTGATGGTAAATATGGGTTGGTGTTTTCATGGACGTTGAAGTTTTTTGTGCCTACTCTGAGTTTGGTTGTTGTGATCTGCTTCTTGTAGGCAATTGAGTTTGATTATTTGTTTCTTCTCTGTGGAGAATTTCCTGAAATACTCTCTGTAGGTTTGGTTTTGTGTTCATATAATTGTAAAGCTGAGTTTTGTCATGGAAAGTTTTTCTTTCACCATCTATTATGATTGATACTTTTGCCGGGTAGAGTAGTTTGGTTTGGAAGCTATAGGTTCTTAGACTTTGCTGTGTTTCATTTCAGGCCCTTCTAGCTTTCAGGGTTTCCATTGAGAAGTCTGAAGTAATTCTGATGGGGTTACCTTTGAAGGTGGTGTGCTGTTTTTCCCTAACTGCTTTTAGGATTTTATCTTTGGTGTCAATGTTTAGAGTCTTAATGACAATATGTCTTGGAGAGTTTCTCCTTTGGTCCAGTCTGTTTGGAGTTCTACTGGCTTCTTGTATCTTGATGGGCCTTGATTTTAAGAGACTAGGGAAGTTTTCTTCAATTATTTTGTTAAATAAGTTCTCCGTGCCTTTGGTCGTAATTTATTCTCCTTCTGGTAGTCCAATGATCCTGATATTAGGACATTTAAGTATATCCCACAATTAGTGAAAGATCTATACAACAAAACATGAAAACACTCAAAAAAGAAATTGAGGAGGACTTGAGAAAATGGAAAGACCTCCCATGTTCCTGGATAGGCAGAATTAACATTGTGAAGGTGACAATACTACCAAAGGCAATATACAGATTTAATGCAATTCCAATGAAAATCCCTACAATGTTCTTCACAGAGATAGAAAAAATGATCTCAAATTTCATATGGAAAGGCAAAATCCCTTGCATATCCAAACATATCCTCAGCAAAAGAAATACCTCTGGAGGCATCACCATACCTGATCTAAAAGCCATAGTAATAAAAACAGCATGGTACTGGCATAAAAACAGGAGTAAATACCACTAGAATAGACTTCAGGACCGGACTTTGGGTTAAGCAACTATAGCTACTTGATATTCGATAAAGGCCTGAATAATATAGGCTGGGAAAATGACAGCATCTTCAACAAATGGTGCACAAACTGGATAACCATATGCAGGAAACTGAAACTTGACCCACACATTTCACCATGTACTACACTCAAGTCCAAGTGGATCAAAGACCTCAATATAAGACCACAAACTCGAATACTACTGGAAAGAAATTTAGGAAGTACTTTCCATGATATAGGAATGAAAAAGACTTCCTGAACAAAACCCCAGCAGCTCACAAACTTAAACCATCACTCAACCAATGGGATCACATGAAGCTGAAGAGTTTCTTTACAGACAAGCATACAATGAGCAAAGCTAATAGATTACCCACAGAATGGGAGAAAATATTTGCAAGTTATCCAACTGAGAGAGGTGTAATCTCTAGAATCTATGAAGAACTCAAAAATCTAAACAGTAAGAAGTGAAACACCCCACTCACAAAATGGGGCAAAGAGCAGAACAGGCAGATCACAGGGAAAGAAATACAAATGGCAAACATACACTTAAGAAAATGTTCATAATCCTTAATCATCAGAGAAATGCAAATTAAAACAACTATGAGATTCCACCTTACCCAAATTAGGATAGCAAACATCAAAAAATCAAATAAAAATAAATGCTGGTGAGGATGTGGAGAAGTAGGAACACTCATCCACTGTTGTTGGGAATGTAGGATTGTACAACTACTTTGTAAAGCAATATGGAGACTTCTGAAAAAGCTGAGTATAGAGATAGCAACAGACATAGTTATTCCCTTACTGGGCATCTACCCTAAAACCATCAAACCACAGGTTAGAGAGATTTGCTCAACCATATTTGTAATAGCTAAGAGCTGGAATCAACCCAGATGTCCATCACTAGAAGAGTGGATAACTAAGATGTGGTATATCTACACAATGGAATTCTATACAGCAGTAAGAAAAAATGACACAATGAAATTTGAGGAGAAATGGTTGAACCTGGAGCAGATCATTCTCAGTGAACTTACCCAATCACAGAAAAACAAAATTGCCACATAATCTCATTCATCTAAAGCACCAAATTGAATCTACCTAAGATACCTTACATATCCAGCAAGCATGTCGTGGACTAGACACTAGGATGGAAGAGCAGGGAGGGGAGGGCATCAAAGTGTGGGAAACACAAATCTAGACCCAATCAGCAATGTTACCATAAAATTCTACTTACTAAAAGACAGACTAAATGGCTGATCCTTCACCAGGCCCTTACAGGGAACACCTGAACCACAAGACACTGGAGAGGGTAGGATCATGACTAACCTTAATCTTCTACATCTTCCCTCCCTCCTGCTCCCTCTCCCTCTCCCTCTCCCTCTCTCTCTCTGTCTCTTCTCTCTAACTCTTGTATATTAGACATATTTTTCCTCATTTTCTTAGTGGACACTGACCTGTAATTCCCAGTACCAGCATGGGGCTATCATCCATAATGAGCTTTTGATCAGAGAGACCTACAAGGTAGAGTCTTCAGCAATAGGGTCTAATGATCTATTCCTGGTGGGAAACCAAGAGAATTTGCAATGGCCTGTAATATTTTGGGGAATCAGGGACCTCCCTGGCCAACAACTGACTGGAAGGTATACCACCCCTGGCAACTGAACTGAATTGTTTTCTAGTAACAATCTATGGCTTCTGAGTGTTCCATTGTCCAAAAAAGTAGGTTTCTATATGGCTTATATCCTATTACATTTTGATGAGCCTTCCCTCTACCTTTCCTTTACTCAGTCTCTTCCCCTGACCTCACTTAGTCCTTTTCACACCCATTAATCTGTTATTTTACTTACATATATGCAATGCCATCCTACTAATTCCCCGCCCCCTTCACTTTCCAGTCCCTTTATATCCCCTTTATAGTTTACTGGCCTCTCCTACTGAGTTTTCCTCCTAAGCACATAGAAGTCCAAATTATTTGTAGCTATGATACACATATGAGCAATAACATGTGAGGTTTGGCTTTCTGGGCCGGTGTTACTCACTAAGTATATTCCTTTCCAGATCCATCCATTTTCCTGTAAATTTCAAAATTAGTGTTAACAATTATTGTGGAATGTTTAAGTTATTCTATATATAATTTTCTATTTGTAAACCTCCGTAATTGCACTGCTTCTTCTCTATTTTGAATATTCTTTTATTTCTTTCTCTCAACTAATTGCTATTGCAAAGGTTAGGAAGGTATATTGAATAAGAATGGAAAAATAGGCAATTCATCTTTTCCAGATCTTAGAGAGGGAAATAAATGTCTTTTTTTTTTTTGGATTTAATGTGGTTGAGGTGGTTTGTCATATGTTGTGGTGATTCTGTAAGTTATGTTTATTTTATAGTGAATATATTGACAGTTTTCATCACAAAAGCATGTCAAATCTTATGAAATGCTCTTTCTGGGTCAATTACTATGATCATATATTGTTTTGTTTTCTGATTATTTTGCTCTTTCAATGCTTTGCTAATTATTTTGTATATGGTGAATCATGAATAATTCTCACATCTTTGGGAAAGATCCTATTTTATTAAGATATATGGTTTCTCCAACATACTTCTGTAATTGCTTTCTTAGTATTTTAGTCAGAATTTTGAAATTTAAGCCTTTAGAGATATGGTCTGTAGTTTGCATTCCTTTGATCTCCTTATGATTTGGTAGTAGAATAAGATAAACCTCATTAAAAGAGTTACATAGTTATTTCTTATTTTCAATGTTTTTATACTTTGAGGAAAAAATGAAATCATGTATTCTTTTTTTAAAAATTTTTTTTGTTATTTTTATTTATTTGAGAATGACATACAGAGAGAGAAAGAGGCAGATAGAGAGAGAGAGAGAGAATGGGCACGACAGGGCTTCCAGCCACTGCAAGTGAACTCCAGATGCGTGCGCCCCCTTGTGCATCTGGCTAACATGGGTCCTGGGGAATCGAGCCTCGAACCGGGGTGCTTAGGCTTCACAGGCAAGCGCTTAACCGCTAAGCCACCTCTCCAGCCCATGTATTCTTTATTTTTTACGGAATTTAATTGTAAAACCATCACTTTCTAGATTGTCTTTGCTGGGATAGCTTTAATTACTGACTCAATGTCATTATTCACTATTGGTCTTTTCATATTTTAATTTTTTTTTCCTGATTCAGTCAATAGTAAATATGAAGATGACCAAAAATTCAAGAGAGATAAATGAGAATATATTTACATTTGATATTAAACATTACATATATAAAAGTCTAGTACTTAAATGCCATTTTTCACATAGTGGTACATTGGAATGAAAAAATGAATTCATTTTTGTTTTTAAACATGTCATGTCTTATAATCAAATGAATAGGGCTTTGAGATTTAAGTAAAATGATTTACAAAGTTCCAATGCTATGTTAAAGGATACCTCCAAAAATGAAAGCTGAGGTTCCTTAGTATTTTATTTGTTATTATTATTATTTCTAAAAAATGATGCAGTAATTTACAAAATTTGGGAATACCAAAAGATGATTAGTGAGATAAAGATGCTAAATAAGACATGGAATTGCATGATGATCAAGATCAAAGAAGGAGATAGTATAGAGCATTTCAAAGAAGGAATCAATAATTTTGGAAAAGAATAGTGGGAGAAACATAAATGACACATTTTGAGATGGTAAAGACTTCAGACTCTTCCCTGAATGTGTTTGTCTTCAGCTGTGCAGCTGTTGCTCATGTACTCTTGGGCCATGTCAAATCAGCAGAAAATCAGCTCAGATTCAAAGAATCTTTCTTGATTGGATCATCACTTCCTAAACTACATTTATAGTTTGTTTCATTTACAAATACTGTGCACTTATCAATTATACATAGATTCAGAAGGCATGTCTGGGGTAAAATGCCATTAATTCATTCCTGTTGAGCTTCTCCAAGTGCTTGACAGCAACATCAGGAAGGCACTGTGAGAAAGTAGTCATCCATACACTCAAAAGACTTGTATGAGGTCAATTGGTTATTTTATTTTTAGGAAAATTCTTGAAGAAAAATATTATCAAGTTTAATAAAGTAATATTATGAGATATTATTTCCCCTCCAAACAAATTGAATTAAAATTCTTTAAATCCTTTATGGCATGGTTTTCTTTGCTGAAATCACAGAGTTAGATGTACAATTATTATTTAATTGAGGATGTGAAAATATTTTCCCTTTTTAATTCAAATTATCTCATATACCACCACTGCATTATTCATTGTATCTAATAAAATCTACTTTCATCATGTGTATGCATTTACAAGAGTCAAATCAAATATTTCCAAATTTCCAGGACTTAAGGGAAAATTTTGCTGACATTTGATTTTTAACTGTTTATAATTAAACTTAATAGGTTTTTCATGATTATGAAGATCTAAGAAGGAAGACCAGATGTATAGATAAAAGAGACCCAAGTCATTAATGTAAACTAATTGGTGATTTTGTCAACTTGGAAATTCATTTGGCAAACAATTATTGACATCTCATTTTTTCCAGCCATAGCGCTAGGCGTTGAATCTCAGCATGATTTCCTACTTGCAGATGTTTTCAACCTGTAGCCCTCAAGCCTCTTGCATACCAAGATTGCTATGAATACAGCCCAATGCATTAGTAGTTGTACACTTCATTGTTGTAGTGTCAAATGAATGTACATTCTTGGTAATGTTCTGCATGCAAAATAAAGGTGTCTGGTAGCTTCCATGGATAATTGAAGGAGAAGAACTACTCAGAAATGGGGATGATATGAAGTTATAAGATGAGATGCCAGTTAAGCATGACAAAGGCACTGAAGGTCATGGGAATGTTCTGTTCGCAAAATGGTGAAAGAGGTAAAGATGGTTGAAAACAAGTGTGTAGAGGAATTACTTAGCAAATTGGGCTAAAATATATAGAAATCATATTGTTAGGTTTAAAACATACAAAAAGAAGCAAACTTTTTTTCAAAGAAATTTATGTATCTGTAGCTATTTAATTAACAATGATTCCACCAATGAGTTTATTGAGTATCTGGAATAAAACACCAAATCAAAAGCAGCTTATTTGAGAAAAGGGTTCATCATTTCAGGACTCATAGTGATCATTCCTGCATCAGCCTCTGAAGTACTGATGTTATAGGCATGAGGCACCATACCTAAGTTTCAAAGGAATATTTAGGAACTATCATACTCAAATTCAAACATTACTAACTATCTGAAAGCCATATGCTCACAAATGACTCCTCTGTAGTCAAGAGCTTTCTAGAATCTCTATTTCTGTCATTCATTTTCTCTTATTCCAGATTTTCCTTTCTCCCACCTCCACCATAAAAAGGCCATAGAACTAAACTTTGGTTGGTTGGTTTTGATGTGTTTATTTCAGCACCTGTTTTTCTCAAGAGTCAGATGAATCGTAGGCACAGTGACCTGAATATTACATGAGGAATAAGATGGGTGACTGCAGGTGTCTTTCTGGGTTCCCTCCACAGAAATCCTAAGCAATGAAAAGTCTACAGGTGTGTCATTAGTGTTTGAATCATGGAACTGAAGTACAGAGGAAATTTTGAAGAGATGCAATAGAATATGATGGTCTTATAAGAAAGGAAACAAAGTGTGAAGAATATATTATCCTAGCTCTCAAATTTAACCCTGAACTAAGAAAAACTTTGCTAGTTGTGGGAAGAGTAAGTAGAAAGTACATGTAGTCTCAACCCACTCCACTTTTGCCTGTGGTCCTCACAGGACATCTCAATAGCTAAATCCAACATATTGTATGTTACTTCAACCAGCATCTTACTGTGTAGTGCCATCTTGAGACATTAGGTGACCAGGATTCTATAAAGTAGATATCTAGTTCTGTCTAGCAGCTCTGTTGAGCTAACACTGGTAAAATTCCTGGTGGCCCCATCTATTCTTTTTCTGCCTAGGAAGGACCTGTGCATCCTATTTTGGGTGTCTTTATCCATTAGTGCCTTAAGAACTATAGGCACTGACTATATTCTTAGTCAGAGATCTCACTATGTATCAGCTCCTGGGGAGGTCAATGTCAGAGTCCCTAAAATTACCTATACAGTCCTTTGACATTGTCACACAGTATGTTCTGGCCTACTAGTGCAACCCAGCACTTTCAAGGCTAGCTAGTACTTATAGGTGTCCCACATAACTCCCATATTTATTCAACTGCACCCACACGGGTATCAAAAACTAAGAAATTGTTCTCATAGAAGTAGACAGAATCTTGACATGGTGTGAGGAAAAGGGAATAGAGAGATGATCAGTGGATATAAGACAGAGTTGGATAGGAGGAAACTCACCTAATAAGATATGCACAATAGAATAATTATGGTCATGGATGGATGAGAATAATAAATATTTCAAAGCAGGTAGTACAGAGGAGTTTATGTTGTGAGAAAAATATGTCTGAGATGATAGTTCACTTATCTGACATCATCATCATCATATACTGTATATGTAATGAAATGTCACATTATACTTTACAACTATATGTAATTATTAAGTTCCAAGTATGCAAGTAAAAAGAAGAAATAAAAGGAATGTGAGAATAATCATGTAATAAGAAGAGTAACTTTCTATCACACTATGAAAAAATGGTTCATGTAGACAGCTTCATAATTTAATTTTCATTTATAAAATACAACAAATGCTCATTCTAAATGCCCATACTAGCTTCAAATTACATTTGAAAACATACCACATTTTATGAGGGTGTGCTGGAATATGCTGTTGAGTTTTTTCATTCAGCATGATTCTTTCTTCAAACCTTTACTAGACTGCAAATTTTGCAGAAAAGTTCTGTGACTATTATATATTTTCAGTTTTTTTTCTTTATTAGTTAGTTTTGTATTCAGCAAATACAGTCAGTTTGGTACCATTATTAGGCTCATCCATGACCTACCCCCTCCCCTTGGCCCCTCCTTGTTGAGGTATATGGGTCATGCATTGTGGAGTTAGCCCACAGTTATCAAAACTTTGTAGGGATTAAGATTGCATTTTAATTTAAACACCAAATTTTTATTCCAAGTGTTCACGAACAAGAAGTCATCAATTTCCAGGGGGTGAGACCATGATTGGATACATAGGAGTAACAGCTAGATCACCTGGATGTGCTGTTTTCAAGAATAATATTGAGCTATAAATTTAGTTCTGAGACTAAGAGGTGACTGTTACTGGATCATTGAGCGCCCTTCATTGACTGCACATGGCTATGTGAAGAAGGCAGCTATACATGCTCGCTTGAGTGGTTGTTATTGATGTTGAATATTGAATGCATGTACAATCACATCCCATTTCTCAGATAAGGCAGAAACAAGCATACTTCTTAGTAAAATCTTTCTCAGGGAGAGTAGAAAACTTAATGGTAGAGTGCACACTTGCATTTCATGATGACACCTGCAAGCCAAATATTATAGTGAATTCTCATGAGATAGCTAATTCTCATGATGTGGACAAGATAATAAAACTTGTGCAAATGTGTGCACTTTTTGTGTCTGTGTTTATTATGCATGTATATGGGTGTTTTGCAAATGGTAAGGCAATATATTTTGTGTAGTTTCTCCACAGTTTGTACATGTATCTCCAAGTGGTATTTCCATTAATGTTGACTGGTACTCTTTTGTGGGTTCTGTTAGAATAGAATTTGAAACCAACGGGAAGAATATTTTCTGAAAGATGACTATATATAGGTTATGGTCTATAAGTGTGTGTGTGTGTGTGTGTGTGTGTGTCTCACGGGGTTGGACATGAGGGTGCCACATTGCTTGTGGGAAGTTTACAGGACAACCTGGAGTGCCGGTGTTCTCCTTCTACCTTGCTTCAGGCAGTATTTGTCTGGATGTTCACAATTGCACAAATCAGACTAGCTGGACCGTGGGCTTTGGGATTCTGCCTTAACCTTGGTTCTGGAAAATGAACTTGGCCTACAGTCACTTGTGTTACATGTCTGGCTTTATCCAGATTCTAGGAATCCACACAAAGGTTGTCAAACTTGGGAAACAAGGACATTATACAGTGAGAAATCTCTTCTGGAAACTTTAATAGGCCAAATTTCTCCCTGGATTTTTCTGTAAATGCTTTAGGGAAAAGTCAATGTCATCACCCTCTATTACTACTCATAAGCACATGTAAAATATAATCATTGCTCCACTTTATGAATAACTTTGAAATTCATACTACATTGCAGCTTCAAATTCTACTTGAAAATTCCTAATTGTATTGATATTCTAACTTTTATGAAATAATTTAGAGTTTATTTTACCAGTTAATCATAAGGAATACAGCAATTTTATATCAGGGTTTTTGAAGCAAATGCCAGAGAAGTTCATTTTTGATTGCAATTTATGTAGAAAATAAGAATTTCAACAACTTCTCTAAATCTTAATGAAAGTTAGATTGGAAAAATATTAATACTAAATAATTTATTGGGATTGGAAATGGAAAATCTGGAATGAAAAAGAATGGGTGTACTGGCATAGTGTGAATTGAAAGATTAGCCTGGCAATTAGGAGGGAGTTGGCTTGAATGTGGCCAATATTATTATTTTATTATTTTATTTTTTAGTTTTTAGTTTTAGTTTTTCAAGGTAGGGTTTCACTTTGGTCCAGGCTGAGCTGGAATTTCAATATAGTCTCAGAGTGGTCTCAAACTTGTGGTGATCCTCCTACCTCTGCCTCCCAAGTGCTGGGATTAGAGGTGTCCGCCACTACGCCTGGCATCAATATTTTAATGATTATATTTTCTGCATAAAATTATTGAATACAAAGAAATATTGAATTCCTGATGTTTCCTGTAGATTGCATGTTTTCCTGTGACATTACAAATGGAAGACTGAAATACCATTCCAGGTACAGATTCAGTGAACATGAAGCTCATGAAGTGAAGAAGGGCACATGACTCTGAGCAAATTAGGCCTAGTTTAACTCAATATTTGTGTCAAGTTTTCATTAAAACACTCTTCAGTTTAGTATGCGGTGGGTCCTAATTGCTGGAATTTGTTAAAGTATCTTTCTTTACGATGCTATTTCTTCTTCACTTTTACCATGTGGAAGAAAGTACTGCACACTCCAGCAAGGATCAGGACATGTGTGAGAGTTATGTTCATTGATAGCTGTTTAAAAAGCAGAGTTTACGGATGGCCATGAAAATTAATATAAGGACAATTTCCTTTACCTTGTTTTAGTATTTAAGTGGAAGAAGCAGACAGTGTAACTGACACTGCTAGTTCAAAATTAGCCTAGGGAAAGATGTTATAGTGTAAATTATAACCAGTTTTAGGATTAAATCAGAAATTATTTAAACTCAAGACCCTTTCTGTTTTAAATTGCACAGTTTTAATGATAATTCAACTTTTAGTTAAAGGCTTAAGCAATTTATTCTCAATAAGAATTATAACTATTAAGATTAATCATAACTTATAATAGTTTTTAAATTAACAAGGTCTTTGATTTAACAAATCTTTGTGCAGTAGGGCAAGAAATAATTATATTTTATGTCTCTTAATTGTGTTAGTAATTAACATTTCTAATTTTGTATATGAAATATATGGTCTGGTTTAAATATAAAAGAGAATTAATGAAGACTGCATTTTATAATTTAAACAGAAGTCAGTAGATATACCTATTCATTTGTTAGCTTTTAATTTTCTTTTAAGACTTGTGACCCTACTTTTTTGTGAGTTTTTAAATATGATGGTACTTTCCTGACAACAACAAACAGCCTTTTGAATATGTTCAAAAGCTGATGTGTAGAACTGCACGACTGTAAACTAATGTTAAAAAGTATAAATAATGGCCCTAAATATATACATTTGTACAGGTCTGGAGTGTCCTTCAGTGCAAAACCATGAAAGTACACTGTACACACTTTAGAAGACAGTTTATTGACCAGAATGGCTAGATTCATTTCACATAGGATGTCTACCACGTAAATTATAGGCCAGCACCAGATCCTATTACTTGAACAGGTATTAAAGTATTACCAAGTGTCATCTTAGAGTTTCTGAACATACTTCATAGGAAGTTGCTAACTAGAAGTACAGTGGATCAGAGACATTCAATAGAAAATAACATTACTCCAAAAAATGGTTGCATAAATTTGGTAAATTATCAAAAAAAATCATTATTTTGTAAGGAACAACATATAGATATATATAAATGAATACAATTAAACTTGCACATCTCATCTGTTTCTTAGAGTTATAATTAAGTGTCTCTGGTATTAACAAAAACAAAATTACTATACATATGCTCCTAAATATTGATTAATATGCTAATTGGCTGCTACAGATAACAATAAAATACACACATTTTCCAAGTTAAATATGAAAATTGATAAAATTAATTCACCTGATTATATTTTATTTTGAGTCAATTTAGAATACACTTGAAGCAACACATAAAACAACCTGTATATTATACATAAAATTTTAATTATTTACTTTTAAATACATATATAAATGGGAAAAAATATTTATATAGACTTCTGGCCAAGATGGTGACCACCTAACTGTGCTGCACATCTCTGGGAAAGAAAGGCAAGACATTAAGGGTTCACTGGATCTTTTAGGGGAGAGCATTCTCCAATAGATTGCCAGTGGGAGGGCACAGAGGGGATGAAACAGGGAATCTCTGATTCCCTCACGTGTGGGTAGCCCACCCCTTCCCCCCAAGCAGCCACAGTACCCACAGTCCCAGCTTCAGGAAACTCCCACACTTACTGTAGGAAAAGGGTCCCAGGCCAACATAGTTCCACTTGCCTCACTGCACAGGCACGATTGCCCTTCTACCCCTGCCCATGAGTGACCTTGGCCAGGCTACAACCCCTGGCCCATTGGAGCTCAGGCTCCTTTGATCAATTTGCCCACCAAACACA
Source organism: Dipus sagitta (assembly GCA_036346955.1). Lineage (NCBI taxonomy): Eukaryota > Metazoa > Chordata > Mammalia > Rodentia > Dipodidae > Dipus > Dipus sagitta. The sequence goes on along the minus strand of CM070770.1, from coordinate 79,192,665 downwards.
CACCGCTGTGTGTGGTATCCTGCTTGGGCAAGCTTAGCCCCCTCTGCCCATTTGCTCACTGACTGCTCCCGCTGCTGCACATTCACCCGTGAGCCCAGGCCCATTGTAACTGCCCATAAGAGCTCAGACTGTCTCTGTCACCTGCGCCAGCTCAGCTGCCAGCCCCTCCCTGTCTGCCATGCCAGCCAACCACCATTGTCCTGTTGCGGGGGAACTCAGACCAGGTCCCAGTGTACATTCACACCTGACTCTGGGCTGCTTTGGTGCTTGGTGCCTCAGTGTCCCTCCTAGGGTGAGCACAGGCAGCTTTGGTGCCCCTGCCATGCAGGAGCTCAGGTAGCTTTGGAAAGTGAGAGCCAAAGCCCAGACTGCTGGGCAACTGCTTCAGGCTGCTACAGCATACCACTGTGCTTGAGCCCAGGCTGATCCACCCACCTGCAAGCCCATACACTGTGATGGGCACACCACAGCACAAAAGAAATAACATGAAAAATCAAATGCAAGAAAATCAAGTTAGATCACCCAGTCCTACAATGAACATCTCTAATCAAAACATAGAAGAGTCATTAGGATCAGGACACCAAAACGAAGCTATGAGCAATTCAACCCTGACCAACCTACTGGTAGAACTTGCAGAAAAGCAACAAAGGACCGATAATCAAGCAGATGCTGCCATCACTAGACTAGATGTAATAGATAAGAAAATGGAAGGAATTCAAAGATAGTTAAGAGATATGAAGGAGACTGAAAAAAAGAGGACCTCAAAAATCAACTGGTGATGCTAAATGAAGACATAAAGAAATGCAAGGATGAATTCCAAGAAGCATCAAGAAAATCAGAAAATGATGTGAAAGGGGAGCTTGACAGAGGGATGGAAACTATGCATAGAAAAGTAATAGAAAATGCAAACCTAATTGAACAAGTCCAAAACTCTCTAGAAGCTCTCAAGAATACAGTCAGCCATGTGGAGGATAGTAACTCTGATCTGGAAGACAAGATGGAAGAAACAGTTTGAGAATTCAAAAGTTTCAGTAAGTTCAAAAGTTTCTGTGAACAGATCATAAGGGAATTGTGGGATACCCTTAAACATCCTAATATCAGGATAATTGGAATACAAAAAGGAGAAGAAATTTAGACCAAAGGCATGGAGAACTTATTTAACAAAATAATCAAAGAAAACTTCCCCAGTCTCTTAAAAGAAAGGCCCATCAAGATACAAGAAGCTAAGAGAACTCCAGCAGACTGGACCAAAGGAGAAACTCTCCAAGACATATTGTCATTAAGACTCTAAACATTGACACCAAGGAGAAAATCCTAAAAGCAGCTAGGGAAAAACAGCACACCACTTTTAAAGATAACCCCATCAGAATTACTCCAGACGTCTCAATGGAAACCCTGAAAACTAGAAGGGCCTGGAATGAAACACTGCAAAGTCTAAGAACCTATGGCATCCAACCCAAATTACTCTACCCAACAAAAGTATCCCTCATAATTGATGGTGAAAGAGAAACTTTCCATGAGAAAACTCAACTTTACAATTATCTGAACACAAAACCAAGCCTACAGAGACTATTTCAGGAAGTTCTCCACAGAGAAGATTCAAATAATCAAACTCAAATGCCTTTAAAAAGCAGAAAACAATAACCAAACTCAGAATAGGCACAAAAAACTTCAAAGTCCATGAAAACACTAAACCACATATACCATCACAATATGGCAGGGATCAAATCAACTCTCACAGTCATTACCCTAAATATTAATGGCCTTAATTCACCCATCAAGAGACACAAGCTAACAGGATGGATCAAAAAATTAGACCCCTTAATCTGTTGTCTTCAAGAAACCCACCTTACCACTAAAGACAGACACCTCCTCAGGGTGAAAGAGTGGAAAACAATATTCCAAGCAAACGGGAATAAGAAACAAGCAGGCATAGCTATATTAATCTCATATAAAATAGACTTCAAACCCAAAATAATCAAAAAAGACAATGAAGGTAACTTCCTATTTATCAAGGGAATGATCCATCAAGGGGATATTACAATCATAAATCTGTATGCACCAAACACAGGGGCACCACAGTTCATAAACCAAAACCTACTTGACAATAAAACAGAAATAACCACCAACACCATCATAGGACCAGATAGCTTCTAAGCTGAATTCTGTCAAACCTTCATGGAATAACTCAAACCAATATTCCTCAGACTGTGCCACACAATTGGAGAACAGGGAAAGCTCCCCAACTCCTTTTATGAAGCCAGTATAACCCTTATTCCAAAACCAGGCAGAGATGCCAAAAGGAAAGAAAACTACAGGCCTATTGCCCTGATGAACTTAGATACACAGATCCTGAAGAAAATGCTCGCAAACCGAATGCAACAACACATCAAAAGCATTATCCACCATGACCAAGTGGGATTCAGTATATTTTCAAAATGACAGATGTTGTTCTAAAACAATAATTTCATCAAGAAACTATAGCTTGAAATAAACATCCTAAAGCTATGTGTTATAAGTTAAAATTTTTAGGTAATATGAGAACCAAGTTCAGAGTCTAGTCTATTATATTCTGGTAGAATATAGAATAGAGATAGAATATAATAAAAGTATTGTGCCCTCTCATTTTATTTATTTATTTATTTATTCATTCACTCATTCATTCATTCATTCGTTGAGCTTTATCAAGTTCATACATATTTTCTCTAAGACTTATTGAATTATTTACATTTAAATTTTTTGGATGTTACTTCTTCAATAAATAGAAACCAGATGACTTTGTATGTTACAGTGAAAAATCATTATGCAGCAGTAATTCAAGGTAGCACCAGAAATCATTTTTCATCCGCAAACATAATTCCCTCCTCAGTCTATGGTTAACATGTTCCTTTTGATCTATATTCTTTCACCCACATTGATCGTTTACGTTTAGAATGGAAATTTGTGTTTAAATGTTTTTGTTGTTGTTGTTGTTATGGTATGCATCTATTAGCCTTCCTCAATAATATGTTGGAGGGTTCTAATTTAGCAAAGGAACCTGGACAAGACTTCCTTGAAATTAGCTACACTCCAAGGTACATGAATGTCTTCCTTTAAAAGCAGCAGGTAAATGATCTAGTAAGGGTAGAAATATAAGATGGAAATCAACAGATGGACAAATCTTTATGTCTCCCACACCACTGATGAAGGCCACTAAATGCTGAAAATGTAAAAAGGAGCATGACTTTTCCATACACTTATGAACATGACTTCAGTTTCTTCTGTAACTTGGGTCACAGGACTAAAATCTGGATGACTTTACTAAGAAAGATACATAACTGGTTGAAGCCTCCATCACGGAGGTTCTTCTACAATAGGCAGTGGTTGATGCAGAGATGCATATCTGGCAACATTTTCACGAGTAAATGACTACTATGTACTCAGCCACAAATGGGACAACCAAACCACTACTGCCTCCAAGGGACAAGGAACCTTGTGGATGAATGTAAGAGTAGAGTAGCGGGATATCGGGAGGGCTGTCAACAGCTGTCTTCTGGATACAGTGTGTCCATTACACTCTTCAATTAACAGAAGCTGGAGTTTCAGATCCAAGGTTGAGTCTGCCAATATATCACCTGTGATGTGGGAAGGATACATGAGGCTAGACACTGCTCAGACTAGCTAATGGCAGTTTATGGTTACTGGGAGAGAGGAGTCAGTTTCAGCACTGGATTCTAGTTGACTGTGGCTCTAAATCACTTTACACAGGGTGAATAGTGGTGCCAAATCCTATCTTTCAACAAATATTGATTGAATACTGAAAATTTACCAGGCTTAGAGCATTGAACTTTGAACAGGTCATCTTGAAAGGAGTAGACAGTTGGAAGGGGAGAGAAGCCACCTTCCTGAGCCTGGGTGGGGAAGGGTGCTCTGGCACCACACTGGTGCTGGACCAGAGTGCCCTGCCAAAATGTTCCCAGATGAAGAAGGAGGTGGGACCAACCTCATCCTTCCCTTACACCCCCAAGAAGCTTGCTGCAGGAATTTGTCTGTGTTGTCCTGCCTCACAGAACAAACTCTTCTATTGCAAGTCTAGCCTGGATTATCATTGTATGGTCTCTTTTCATATCTTCATAAAGAACAAGTGCCACGTGGATTTCATTGAGAAAGACTGAACTTTGGGAAAGGATAAGAATGTGTGTCCAGCCTGTAACTAGTGCCAGGGGTCAAGTAGAAATTCTGATATGAGCTGCAGCCCTTCCCTAGTAAATGTTTTGATCAACAGATCCAGGAGGAACTCCACAAAGACATCTATGCCAGGAAATACCAACAATGGTCTGTGGTGCTTGATTGAATCAATTGTGGTGGGACAAGAGCTGTGCAGTTTCTGTGTGTTTATGTTTATCTGGTGAAGGAGGGCTTTTTGCCCCCCCTCCCCCCACACACTGATCTTTGGAACTGGCCTGGCATCTTCATTAATTGTCCGTATTCTGTTGTATCTCATTGATGGAACAGATGATTGGAAGAGTGGGCAGACCAGTGATCTGGCCAGAAGAGTGCTCTAAATTTCATGACCTGTTCATCACCAATACACCGAGTTATTCAATATGGATGCATCCATGTCCTGTGAGCTGTGAGTCCATCTCTGTTTAGATAATGGAACCCATGCTGCTGGTGAATCCAGTGCACTGTTTTTGCACATCTCCTGTCTTCCAAGTCCTTGCTTGCTTTTATCATCGTGGCATATACCAATAAGATTTTTCCATTTAAACATTTGTCAGAAGTTCATACATATATAGTGTGCATTTTGATTCTTCCACTTACTTTATTTCTTTCTCTTTCTTTCATTTTCCACAATGTACTTCTGTTTCCCCTTTGATTCTCATCTACTTGGATGCCTTGTTTATTTATTTATTTATTTTCGGTGCACAGACTTAAAGTAGGATTGTTTGCATAATCAAGGGTGGGAGGTTATTTACTGGAGGTTGAGCAATTTTCTACTAAAGGATATGATGTCTCCTATCCCAGAAATCATCATCTTCCACTATTTATCATACTATGGACCCCACCCTCATCTATGATGAGATATGATGAGACTCATTCACATACAGGAATCCACATTTTATTTCAGCCAACTAATGTAGCATATATGTTGTATCCAGAAGTTCGTATTCTGAAGCCCCTGTTTCTCATCCTCCCTGTGCCTTTTGTTTCTTTGTTTTGTTTATTATTATTATTTTTTGAGGTAGGGTTTCACTGCAACCCAGGATGATGTGGCTTCAAACTCTCAACTACAATCCTTTGACGTGTGCTACCCTAGTGCTGGGGTTAAAGGAGTGTGCTATTATGCCCAGGTTTTTCTCCTCCTTTTATGCTCTTCCTCACCCCTCCGCTTTAGCGAGGTTCCATGAGCATGTCTAGTTTTGTTTTAGATGGTTTGCTTAGGCCTGAGGACAAACTTGTCACTTATTCTTGGTAACCTTGTTCACCTCTATCATTTACATGAAGAAACTTCTGTGTTCGAGGCTGTGAGTAGTAGTATCAATCTATGGGATCAAGAAGATATATAGAAGGTAGTTTAACACGCTTTCCAATTAGCATACCCACAGTATTGGGGTCTTCCAGGGCTGAGGAGCCTAGCCATAGACTTTTGGCCTAATTACATTATAGTTATGGTTTCCTTCTAGCGCAGCAGGTCTCAAATACAATCAAAGAGCCATTGCTTACTCTGATGACTCTCCTTCCAGTACTGTACCAGTGGACACATTTTGCTTTCTTTGTCATTTGTGAAGTATACTGGGCCCACAGCTGGTTAGGATTGTTAATGCTTTTCTTCCCCCAGCAGCTTGCATAGCACTTTCTGTAACAAGGAAGCTAGCCAATAGTCTCACCCCTCTCTTCTAAGATTGTTTAATGAGTATCCATTTTAATGAAGGAAAACATTTCTATTAGTAAACAAGTTTTTTTTTTTTCTTTTTTCGGTAGGTGTGATCTCTCAGATCTAGGCATGAGGGGAGTGTTACAGATGTAAGGTATTAACCTGGTGGGGCATTTGGTCTCTCCCAGGATGCTTGAGAAGTTTGGAGTCTTTTGAAGTCAGAAGTCTTCTATCTTTCTTGTATTAAAGGTGTTTGAAGTTAAAAGCCTTCTATGAGCAAAAGCAGACCAGTCATCAGGTCAGGGCCTTTTCCTTCTAATGCCTATTTTCCCATGACAGTCTCCTTTCTTTATCTTCTTCTCCTGCATCAGTTGTGATACCAGGAAGGCCAGGAGTAATATAGGAAGAACCAAAGGAAAACTGCAGCTTTATCATGATAGCTGGGTGTTCTAAGGGTTAGAATGTCTTTGTGATTCAATGTCCTGGAAGCTACAGGTGGGTTCCTATGATATCATAAACTGAGGCATCAGAAAACGTTTTAGTGTGCACACATGCATGTAATAAAATGGTTGCATTACCCCAAAACTCAGCTACAACGTGATATAATTTGCTTTGCTATTTTGACCACTTCTTTCTGTTCTTTCCAGGGGATCATAGAAATAAATGCAATAAGATATAAATGTGGCCCTTTTGGAAGAAAAAAAATCCCACCACCTTATTCATATTAATAAAAATTAATAAAACATTGGTTGACAAACCACATTTTGAGTCATCAGCTACAATCTCTCTCTTTATTTCTGGAATACAAGATTCTTTGTTGTACTAAAGGAATTGTTTACAATGTCTATGCTTGTCAACTAAATCTTTTAAGAAGGAATGAATCAAGGAAAACCTTTACCAAGTATCATATACACAAACTATAGGCTTGAGCAAATGAGCCATATAATATGTTACCGTGACACAGGAATTTGAGGTGTTTTGAGAGCAATGGAGTCACTCTTGGCTCTTGGTTGGACTTTAACCCAGTAATTAGAGTGCCAGAAAGTCACAGTCACAAAATTTCCATGAAGTCAGTTGCCTTCAGGTTCTTGTCCTGTGAAATTGACCAATTAAATCCATATGCCACAGAGGGTGAGATTTAGATAGATATTATTAGAGCTTAAAAAAAGGCAGAAGTCCAGTTAAGTATAAGGGGTCCCTAGATATGGGAAAACTGCCTGGTGACCCCAACTTTTTTATGGGAATTTACTGAATTGTATCTGAGCTGGTCCCTTCAGTTCCCATGTGAGGTGTTTAGACATCTTGCTGTCTTATATCATCTTTGTGTTCAGTTTTTCAGGAAAAAGAATGCCTCTAGGGAACAAGAGATATGGAAAAGCTAGATTGCATTCCATATTTCTAGGTACTTTGTAATCTTATTTTCACCCCAACTTCAGGTTTTTAGAGGAGGTTTAATTTTACTCACATCTTTTTGCCTGGTTTATAAAGAAGAGTAAAGGTGATAAAGAAAATCCATATCCACCCTTGCAGTCTGAAACACAAGTTCTACCTTCAGCCCAGAGAGGAAAAAAAGGAAAGAACATAGAAAAAAAAAAAACAACTGTCTGCTTTGGAGGTCAGCTTTTACAATACCTAACATTAACATCATTGACTCTTTAGAGTTCTATAATATTTAACAACAAAACACTGGAACCATTCATAAGGATTAGTATGAAACTTCATGATAAAGCTATGTGCTTGTTTCAAAATATTTTCTTGAACATCAAAGATAAAGTGAGTAAATAATAAAAGCAAATAAGGATGAGATAAAGATAGCTTAGAGGGCTAGAGAGATGTTTCAATAGTTAAAGGCACTTGTAAAGCCTAACAGGCAGAATTTGATTCCCCAGTACCCACGCAAAGCCAGATGCACAAAGTCATGCATGTGTCTGGAGTTCTTTTGCAGTGGCAGGAGGCCCTGGTTCACCCATGCTTTCTCTGCCTCTGCCTCTCTATTAAGTAAATAAATAATAAAATTTAAAATATCTTATAATCAAATTATATTATATATGCCTTGTTGAATTTCATGACTGATTACTATATAATCATTTTCATGGGTACAGTCAAAAAAGGGTGGGGTGGGAGGGTCAATCAAAATTCAAGATATTCTGAATAAGACATATGAAAACCTACTTTTTGGAATAATGGCACATCCAGAAGTCATATATTGTTACCAGAAAATTTTCAGTGTCAGGGATGGGATACCTTCCAGGGAGTTGTTGGCCAGGAAGTTACCTTTGCCTCCAAAACATTGCAGGGTATTGCTAAGGCCCTTGGTTTCCCTTGAGAAACAGGTGATAAGACCCTATTGTTGAAGTCTTCACATGCCTGAGTGGCAAAGTCACTGAGAAATCAAGCTGGTGCTGAACAGAAAACTTTCACCCTTTAAACCAGCCAACTGAAAGCTGGAAAAATCTGCACTGCATGCAACCCTATGGGAGACAGAAGTCATCATCAGTGAAACAGTGGGCAATTAAAGCCTCAAGTTTGGCCAGACAGTCCACATGACTGAACAAGTGCAACACTGGCTTGTCTGCTCTGGGGGAAACCAACTGCTCTCTAATTGATTGAAGGCCTGCTCTATGGGAGGGAATGCATGCCTGGTACTGAAAACCTAATCAAAAGCCTATGGCAGGGGAGGTCATGAGCTTTAGAGGTATAAAGCCTGCTCTTGTCTGTATAAATGTGTATATTATTCTCACCAAACTGTTTTGAAAGCACTACACTTAATATTCATATTCATATATTAATTCTACTCTCACTTCTGGTTAGAGAAGCTTCTCTTTTCAGATGACGATGACCACTGGGATGACCCAAAAGGCAAAACAGTGCTAAGAAGGGACTGAGGAATATCTAGAACTAAAACATCTCTATCACATCCTCCAAGGCTCAGGGTCTATTGTGGAAGAGATGGCAAAAAGATACTACCTACACAAGACCATCATAAAAGGAGGAAAAGATCATGACATCAAAATAAAAGAGAGACTTATTGAGCGGGGGATATGATGAAGAGTGCAGTTTCAAAGGAGAAAGTGGGGGGGAGGGAGGGGATTACCATGGGATATTGTTTACAATTATGGACATTGTCAATAAAAAGAAAAAGAGATGGCAGAAAGAAAGTAAGAGTCAAAGATTTACCTACTTCTTTCAATGCAACTGTCCAGACAGAAACTGGCCTCTATATCCTTGACCTTGCAGTGCCTAGCAATACCTACAAAAGACCCTCATAATAGGAAAAAAGGATGATGACATCAAATTAAAAGAGAGACTAATGGAGAGAGGGAGGGGATATGATGGAGAGTGGAGTTGCGAAGGCCAAAATGGAGGAGGGGAGAGAAATATTAAGGCTTATTGTCTGTAAGTATAGAAGTTGTCAATCGAAAAAAAAGAAAAAAAGAAAAAATACACTATATTTTCAGGTTCTACATCCAGAAAACAATTATTCTATCAACAAAATAAATTAAGGAGGGGGTGAAATTGACAAAAAGTAATCAAAACCTAATGAAAAATTTTAACCTGAATAATTTTTTATCTTTTTTGTGAAATACATTTTTAAATTTTATTTCTGGCTTGAACTGAAAATGAAAATTTGTCATTATAAGGCTTTCATACAATTCTACTAACTCAAGTAGTCCAGATATGGGTCCAAATACTTGAACTCTCACATATTTCTAAAGCCTCTTTTGTCTCCATAAAATCTCCATTGTTTTGTAAGCCTCGGGTTTCTGTCAGTTATTTCTCACTCTCTTCACTCTTCATTTCTCACACCTGTGTTTGTACTATAAAGTTTTGTCTCTGTCTTCATCCAAGTTTGAGCTTTTTTACTGTTTTCAATCTAGACTATAAATCAAGGCCAAATCCTTTAGTTTATAATTGTCTCCACTCTTCTGAATTTTGAAGAAATAATCTCTTTATGCTCTCACTTTCTTAAACTAATTCATCCTCTTTACTAATAGACCTAAGTATAGCAGATGTTTAGTTTCACGAAATTTATATCTGAGTGAATGTGGCAATATCCATCAATAGCTCTTGCTATATATTACATACTTCTTAAAAATCTCTTCTGCACATGCTTAATAGGATGGAAGTGTATATATGTAAGTAGAAGAACAGATTAATGTGGGTGAAAAGGCCTAACTAAGTGAGGTCAGGGAAGAGACGGAGCAAAGGAAAGGTGGAAGGAGGGATAATCAAAATCCACGAGGGTATAAATAAGTCATATGGAAACTTACTGTTTTGGACAACAGAGCACTCAGGAGCCATAGACTGTTACTATAAAATTTTCAGTATGAGGGATGGGATACCTTCTAGTGTGTTGTTGGCCAGGGAGGTCCCTGATGCCCCCAAAACATTACAGGCCATTGCCAAGGCCCTTGATTACCCAGCAATAGATGGCAAGACCCTATTGCTGAAGACTGCACATACTTGGGCTGCAAGATCACTGAGAAATCCTGCTGGATCTGAGCTGAAAACTTCCTCCAAGAAGACCAGCTGAGAGAAAGCTGGAAAGTGCATGTAGTTCAATGGGAGAGAGAGAAATCACCAGTGAAGATACTCAACATTGGACACTGCAAGCCTGATATTTGGCCAGTCAAACCAAATGAGACAATGGATGCAATAGTGGCACGTCTGTTTTGGGGGAAACTGACTGCCCTCTAATTTTACTGGAGGCCACTCCATGGGAGGGAATCCCTGATACTGAAAACCTGAAACAGGGGTAGTCGTGAGCCCCATGGGTATAACATCTGCTAGTGTCTGGCTAAATATATATACTATGCTCACCAAACTGCCCAGTAAGCATTTCTCTTAATGTTCATGCCAACATATTAATATTATTCTCACTTTTGGTTAGAGAACCTTCACTTTTCAGATGGCAGCAACCTTAGGATGACCCATGGTGCTGAGGAGAAGTGAGAGAAGAGTGCTCAGCACTGAAATATCTCTCTCATACCTTACAAGGCTCGTGTTCCATTGTGGAAGAGGTGGTGGAAAGAATGCAAGAGCCAAAGGAAGGGTAGGACTCCTTACAAAGTACTCCATAAGACACAAAATGGTCTGGATATCCATGACCTCACAGTGCCCAACACTACCTACACAAGACCATCATAATAGGATGAAAAGATGATGACAGGGGATATGATGGAGAATGGAGAAGGAGAAAGTGGGAAGAGGGAGGGAACTACCATGGGATATTGTTTACAATTATAGAAGTTGTCAATAAAAAAAAAATCTCTTTTGCCATTCATATATTTAAAATTTCTAACTATTTGACAGTGCTATCTAAGGAGATTATTTGTTGAGAACCATTTTCTTCAACATCTTGTTTCCTTGGGGAAAATAATTTGATCTGGATTATTTCTGTACAAAATTGTTTTAACCGGATGCTGTAGATATGGATGGAGTGCTTGTGAGATGTGTGTGTTCATCTGTGGTTAGGTGGAGTTAGTTCAACATGATAGTGTGATTGAGTCTATGTATATTCTTGCTGGCCATCAGCTTGCTTGTTCTATCCATCACTGAGAAACAAACCAGTCTTCTCAGCTATAATCACAAACATATCTATGTATCTATGTTCTTCTTTTAATTTCAGTTAGTGAAGTATTATGGTTACATACATGCACAAATAGATTTTTAAAAAAGAATTTTATATTGATCATTTTGTTAGTTTTCAAACCTTTGTATGTCTTTATTTATAATGTTTTCCCAGAATCCATGATTGTTTCCTTCATGGCTACTCATCCCTGAAACTTTAAAATCCAGTGCAACTTTGAAGAATCTAATATTTTAGACCTAAGTTGATTTTTTCTGTGCTTAAATACTGTCATTTTATTATATTCAGAGTGGCTTCATGTTCAGTGTCAGAACTGGCTTTCCTCATTGGAAAAATTATGACTTTTTCTCTTTTCTCGCTGTCTTTGTGATATGTGTGGATATATTCATTTGTTAGTCACTTTTATTGTCGTTCATTATATAGTTTTACTTTGATGGTTTTGTCAGTGGCTTTGTTAATCCTACCTACTCTTTGTAGATCTCTTTGAACTTGGAGGTTTTTTTTTAATCTTTATTAAATTTTAGGAGAGTTCTGGCTGTTGTAGGCTCAAACAATTTCCTTTCTTTTATATTTTCTTTCCTCTCAAGTACTCCAATGACACTATATCAGAACTTTTGCCATTTTTCTTTGTATAACATATCCTTATAAGTGCATTTCATCCTTTCTTCTCTTATATCTGGGCATTTTCTGTCTGGAAATATTTTACTATTTCAGGGAGCCCCTCTATTTTTATGTTCACTCTGCTGGTCAGACTTCTAGCTTTCTCTAGATGTCAGTTGTACACTTCAGTTTGATAAGTTCCATTTGATACAAATGATTTTTTTTTCTGTTTTTGAAGTGAATATATCCCTGGAGTCATTTATCTTATTTCCATTAATGGCCACAGTATTTGCAGTTCTTAGATGTTGGATTCTATTGATCACCTACTTATTTCTCCCTTTGCTTACTGCTTTGATTTTGTCTTCTAGAATCCTAGCAAATTTTCCTTGAATATCACCAAGAAATCATTTTAAATGAGGTAAAGGAGAGGCAAATTGAGATACCAAACTTAGTATCTTTCTCTTAACCATATCATTGATTGCATTTGGAACTGACACTGTATATGGCTATCATTGATACCGTATAAAGACTGTATTTCCAACTTTTTTTTCTGTTTTAGTATTGCACAATCTGGAGTATGTTGCTGTGCAAATCACATGCATATCTGTCTTCATGTTCAATATATAATGAACTCTGATGCACATTGCTCTGTATTGCAACTCACTGTGAATCCTCTGGTAGCTTTCCTGAGTATCCCAGCAAGCTAACCCTTATTTTCTCCTGGTTTTAAATCTGCCACAGCAGTACCCCTTAGAGAACAATAACTGCCCTGAGTTGAAAAAGTGTCCTCAAGTTTGGGGATCACTTTCATACTAATATATTTGTCCTCACTGGTTTGGTAGCAAATAAACTCATCTTTTTCTTGTTTTTAATTCCTGCTCCTTAGAATTCTGGAAAGTCTACTTCTACTTACCAGAGATTGTTCCAGCTTTCTGGTTGAATTATTAATTTCTCCATTTAAAATGATAACTTTTTTAAGAAATAGCATTAATTCATTTGAATTGATTTGGATATTCTTTGCTTTCTTTGTAACTGCTGTTGCTTAAACCTATATGTTTTGGCACCTTTAAAGAGATGCTTTTTATTTACAAAAATATTATCTGCAGTTATTCTTCATGGAGAACTGATGTGTTAAAACTGGAAGCATTTTCTACCAGTCATTTTTCTTATTATTGTTATACCTATGCTATGTATATAGGTATCTATATACATATATGATATATACATAGATATTCTGTTTAGTTTTGTGTTATATTTTCATGGCTGCATCATTACATCAATAGCAAATTTTTGTAATGTTCACATTGCATGATATCTCAGAAAAACAATCATCTTGATCATTGTATCAAGTGAATATAAATAAGTTGGTATAACAATAAATTAGTTTTGGGCATAGGCTATTTGCACTAATCCAAAGCTACATTTTTGATAAATAACTTAGAGTTGATTCACTGAGTGCTCAGAAAGGTTCATTTCCTAATACTAGAATGAAATGTGTGTTCCAGACTTTTCTCAGAAGTGAAGGCACATTCATTCAGGTTGCTGTACAATCTCAGAGAAACAAAAAAAAAAAAAAAAAGAAGAAGAAGAAGAAGAAGAAAGAGGAATTATTCTTGCTAATTTCTATGAGTGGGAAGGTATGCTTATTGGTGAACTTTGTCAAAAGATAGGGACAAAAATAAGGGCATGGTGTTGTCTTTGGTATTTCAAAATCAGTGTAACCAGAAGGTCTGTTGCTGTAAGAGCAGAAAGTGAAACTGCCTTGACAAATAATAAGAGAACAGGGGAGGAATTAAGCAGAGCATTGCAATCTCCCAAAGGGCTTTTACCAGACAGGGATGAAATTTAGGATCCCATTTTTATAATAGTGTGCCTTTATTTTTAGCCCTCCTCAACCTTTATCACCTCAGGCATGTTTACCTCTAGGGTTCCAGAAGAAATCCTCTGAGGCTCATGTGCAGAAAATTCATAGCGCCAGAAAGGTTCCGTGTAATTCCTAAGGAACCTGCTGCTTAGTGATATAATTTTTAAAGATTCAATTCAAGTTACTAGTGTACCAAGGTGGCTTTCATTGCATGGAAATTTATATTTTATGTAGAAGGAAAATGATAGTGAAAGAGATACAAAAATTTTAGATGTAATTATGAATGACTTTGCTGGCGTCCACCTGAAGTTGGCCAGGAGGTGATTTCCATACTCTTCTCATGCCATCATTTTCCCCTACCATCATGGAGCTTGCCCAGGAGTCTGTAGGCCAAAATAAACTTTTTTCTTTCTTTCTTTCTTTTTTTTCTTTTTTTCCTATAATCTGCTCTTACTCAAGTGATTTCTGCCAGCAATGTGAACTTGACTGCAACAGTTACTGTTGAAGTTAGCTTCACATTGCTTGGATAAACACCAACCAGAAAGTTTATTGGAGGAAAGGATTTATTTCCAGCTTACAAATTCCAGGGGAACACCATCAATGGTGGAAGAAGCTGGATCACTTCCATTAATCCCAGCAGAGAGATATCATCAACAGCAGCAAACATGAGCAAGCAATAACAGCCAGAACTCCAACTTTCTCTCCACATACCCTTGGGGTGGACTGAGATCCACCCCTTGTGACATACCTCCTCCCCAGTAGGGCTCTGCCTGCTAAAATCTCAATTTACAAAGTCAATGTTAATGAAAAATATTTCAGTCCATGGGTCCATACATTCAAATCACCACAGTAACAAAAAAATTAAAGAGACTCAATGTATTCCATCAAAAGTAAACAAGTAGTAAATTAGGCACAATTAAAGAGTTCTCTTTAATGGTAGATATAAAAATAGCATATCTGAAAGTGTTATGTAAATATACTCATATAAAAGCATTAAATTGAACAAAAGAAAAGCATGAAACAAATAAAAATGTACTGATACTTTATATTTATACAGAGAAATATTAACATTCCTGTCATATTTAAATATGAATTCTGCACATGTCTTTGAAATATTACACTGAACACATGATTCAGGCAACCAGGATCTCATCTCTATGGATGCTCTCCCTTGCTGTTTCCTCCAAATATAAACAGTGCAGTAAATACCTTTAGAGATATGCCTCTTATTGAATCTGTGAGAGCTGATCTCTGAAAATTGATTTCCTGCAGTCCAATAGGCCTCATCTCCCAGAATTTATGTCTCTATGTAATTCACCCTGAATATCGGCAAGACCTATGAATCACTTATAATGAACAAAATATAGCATAAATTAACTATGCTGTGGTGTGACTTCCAAGACCTAGATCAGAAGAAACCTTGCAAATTCCACTTTGATTTCCTGGAACACTCTCTTTTAAAGCCCTGCACCACCGTGCAAATGCTTTAAAACTCCCAAGACTACCAATATGAGAGATTAAGTTATTTAGGTATGGACAAGACCACATAGGGAGGAAAATAGGAAGGAAAAAGTGAAAGAGATTAAAAAAAAAAACTCACCAAATTTGTACATACATTAGTGGATTACACATTGAAATTACACTCCATTCATGCAATGAGCACTTAAGTTATGCTAGTCAAGAGTAAACTATCCAAGTCAGGTATGGTGGTTCATGCCTGTTTTATCAACAGCAGGGACACTGAAGAAAGATTTCTTTGAGACTTAGGCTGGCCTAGACTACATGCTGAGTCCCTGGAAAACCTGGGTACAGTTTGAGACATTGTTTCAAAAAACTATAATGCTAAGAAGGCTGGATTGCTCAGGGGTTAAGGCACTTGTCTGAGAGTCTTATGGACCCAGTACCCTGTAAGTGAGATATACAAGGTGATGCATGCATCTGGAGTTCATTTGTAGTGCCTAGGGGCCCTGGCACACACCTCTCTCCCTCTCTCTTTCTCTGTCTTTTTATTTGTCTCTCAAATAAATATATAAAATATTTTTTTTTAATTTTAAAAAATGTAGTGCTGAAAGAAAAAAAATCACATATTCTCTCATATGTGGACTATAGATTTTAATCTATATGTGTGCATGTGTATATGTGCATACATATGTATGAAAGCACAAGTACTATTTGTGGGGAAGAAAGGGACTAATGTGGATGGGGAGGAGAGTAGGGAGGTTTGAGTAATGACATGCATGTTTGAAAATGTCATATAGAAAACCACCATTTTGTATAATAATTAAAGTTTTAATTGAAAAGAAACTTTAAAAATGTGCTGCCTGGCTGAATTGCTGTTCCCTGATCCACAGAATTATAAACAAATTCAATTAATATGTTACACACTTTAACCATGTATAGAAAAAATATGTAATGACAAAAGTACATGAAATAATGATTTTGGAGACATTGTACATGACAGAAATATTCCTTAAATACAAAAAACAGAGCAAATAGGATATTGTATATATAAAGAATCAAGATAGGTCCAGTAATATCCATGGGTTGAAGGGATCAAGGTAGGAGCCTATGGATCACAAAAGAGCAAGCAAAAAAGGAATTCTGAACACATGCAGAAGATTCTAGTTGAGTTCACTGTTGCCCAAAATCAACAACCCTTTTCAAATGACACTCTAAGGTAAGAGAAAGTACCTTTAGAACTAGAGGAAATCACATCTAGAAATCCCATAGCAAGGATAAGAGGCACAGAGTTCCATTCTTCACATACAAGAGGGAAAAAAAAAAAAATATCAAATTTCTAAAGAATTACGGAATACTAAGACTTCTGCATACAAGTAGAGAGAAATTTGTCCAACAGTTATGGTCAAACTATTCCTCATGCTTTTCAGCACAGAGTCTGAGAAGTGTTGAGTTAATTCCAAGTAACTTCATCACATCCACAAATAAGACCATTTGCAGTAATATTTTTTAAAATATGTACATATTTATTTATTTATGATGGAGAGAGAGAAATAGAGAGAGAGAGAGTGAATTGGCACACCAGGGCCTCTAGCCATTGCAAATGAACTCCAGATGCATGCACCACCTTGTGCATCTGGCTTACATGGGACCTGGAGAATCGAACTTGGATCCTTAGGCTTTGCCGGCAAATGCCTTAACTGATAAGCCATCTCTCCAGCCCTATAGAAATATTTTTTTAAAAAAATTAATAACAATAGGTTGCTGGAGGGATGTCTTAGCAGTTAAGGCATTTGCCTGAAAAGCCAAAGGATCCAGGTTTGTTTCCCCAGGACCCACATTACTCAGATGCACAAGGGGGCACAAGCATCTAGAGTTTGTTTGCAGTATCTGGAGGCCCTGGTGTGCCCATTCTCTCTTCTCTCTCTCTCTCTCTGTCAAATAAATAAATAAATAAAAATTAAAAACAATAATATTGCCAGAAACAAACAAACTAAAATATGCAATGTTTCCCACGCCAAGGGAAAAAAAAAATGAATGGCTTGGCATGCAATGAAATGACAAAATATGACCTATAATGAAAAGAAAAAAAACATAATCATAATTGCTTTAGAAATGAATAAAATAAGATTAGTAGAAAAAGTTGTTAATACAATTACCCTAGCTACATCCTATATATGCAAAATAGAATAAAAATAGAATGTATTAACTTGATGCATAGATGATGATTTTAATAATTAAAACCAGAAGAAAATAATAGCACACTAGACAGTATAGAAGAAAGAAAACAATGAGTGAGCTGTATGGATGTTGCCTGTGCTGAGCTGCACAGTGCAAGCTTGTCATCAAAGAATGCAGATTTTTGGATGTATGTTCAGTGACAGCCCAGACATCATGGTAAAACCATGTTTCCAAGCAACAAACACATATAAACACAACAAGGAATTCCAGTGGAAATGCTGCCAGACTAGAATAAAGAGCATGGTATCAGTGTTGTAAAATATAGTTAAAAGACAATAGTAAAATATTTTAAGATTTATCAAAAACTCTAAATTGGTATGCACAGCAAGTGCCAGAGGCGTGGAATGAGTAGCTTAGATACCTGGTTCCCTGGGCTCCTTCCAGTTTCCTGGTCCCAGTAGGTCTTCCTATGGCTGGCTTGGGGCTGCTTGGACCCTATGTAGGGGCTGTGGAAACAGGCCTGTAGCTCTGGTATCCTGACCGTCCCCTGAGTACTGGCATCCATATTCTCCTGAGTCAGAGGATGCATGGGCCACTGTAGGAGCAGGCCTCTTGTCTCTGGATCTCCAGATTGCTGGTACCTGGTTCCCCAACCTGTGATTGCTATGTGCTAAACAGTACAAGCAAGTGAAGTGAGTAGGCCTGGGCTCCCAATTCCCCAGGTACCTTGATGTACCTGCAATCTCCATAATCTGTGCATGTGTGCTTATAACCTCATCAGACTCTAGTATGCTAATGCAGTCCACATAATACATGAAACATGACAAAACATTCTCTGAAGGTACTAAAAGGACAAAAACTTGCTTATTCCTCAGAAAAATATAGTGTCACCCCAAAATGGGTAGAAAACAACACAAAAAAGCCAACAAAAGTCAGAAAACTGAGAGATCTCCACCAACAATACCTACTCCCACAGTGAAAGCCTCCAATGAAATCATAGAAAAATTAACAGAAATTCAATCCCAAAATGGAAACACAACAAAGAGTGAGACCCAGATCAAACGAATTGCTGAACTGGAAGCAAATCACCAAACAAACCAACAATTGTATCATTGAAATTGAACAGAATCATCTCTTGGAGCATTCAGTTTTTGTGAATAGGCTTAACTTGACTGAAAAAAGTTAGAACCCTCAAAAGAAATATAAATGAACTGAAGGTGAGCCAAGAAATGGAAGATCTCAATAACTGATTAAGATTAATGAAATGGAAGAATGAATTCCAGGAAGCATCAAGAAAATCAAAATTTGAACTGAAATCTTACCTCAAAAAAGAGATGGACACAATGCAAAATAACAGAACAACAACAATAAAAAGTCAAACAGAATTTATAGACAACTCTCTAGAACCTCTCATTATCAGAGTTACTAATGTGGAAGACAGAGCTTCTGACCTGGAAGACAAGACAGAAGAAATTGATCAGGAGGCCAAAAACTTTGCTAAGTTCAAAAAATCAAGTAAACAGAATATGAAAAAACTGTGGGATACCCTTAAATGACCAAACATCTGGATTATGATTATACCAGAAGGAGAGAAAATCAAGGCCAGAGGCATAAAGAACATATTCAACAAAATTATTGAAGAAAATTTTCCCAATCTTTCAAGAGCGGACAATCCAGGTACAAGAAGCTCATAGAACAGAAAACAGACAGGACCAAAGAAGAAAATCTCCAAGGCACATCATAATTAAAACTCGTAACAGTGAAAAATAAAAAAAAAAAAGAGTGCTAAAATCAGTAAGAGAAACAACTCACTACATACAAGGGCAAGCCCACCAGAATTACATCAGATTTCTCAGTGGAACACTAAAAGCCAGAAGGACCTGGAATGGTACACTTCAAAGTCTAAAAATCTATGGATTCCAAACCAAGCTATACTATCCTGCAAAAATATCCCCCATAATAGATGCTAAAAGGAAAACTTTCCATGAAAAAGTCAACTCTATGATTATAAGACCCACAGAGAATATTTCAGGGAATACTCCACACAGAAGTATCAAACAATCAATCTCAAGAGCCAAGAAGAAGAATATCACAACAACCAAAAATATACTAAGCTCAAAACAGTACAAAACACAAGAAAGGACCAAAATCCATGAAGCACCTCATCATAGAAGGGATTAATTTGAACCTCACAGCAATAAACTTAAATATTAATCATCATAACTCACTCATCAAAAGTGACCCACCATAGGTTAGTGGTAAGACCCTACTGCTGAAGACACCATACACTGTTGGCATGTATCATGGAGCGACATGGCTGGTAGCTGGAAGACAGTCAGTCCTCAGTTAGCATATCTAGTGCTGGAAGGTGCTACATGAATGACTGGGGGAAAATGACCAATATCACTCCAAGCAACACATGATCCAACCTACCTAGCAGCAAATAACCTGACATAATGCTCATACAAGTGCAACAGTGACACATAGCCATGGTGGGAAACCAACTGCTCTCAATATGGCTAACTGATCTGCTCAGTGGAATGGAACCCAAGGCTGGAGCTGGGAAACAAGTCAGAACCATATCCAACAAGAGCCCACTCTCCACTAAACTCTATAAAAAAATAATGCTTATCACATTTACTTGGTGTTAACTTGACTGTCTGTTGGAGAATCTGCTTCTCTTTTTCAGATTGATGCAGAACCTAAGGAGAGAGACACCTCATCATACCTCAAAAGGGTGACAGCTGAAACTAAGAATGATTGGAGAAGCAGGCAAGAATGTTGTTTTCTTGGCAAACCAGGAACCAGCAAAATGGTGATGGTGATAGACACAGAGAATAATCATCCCATACCAAACCAGATATACACAGACACTGAGGCTCCCAAGACCTCAAAACTGAAGAAGACCTTATATGAACCCAACATGGCTCGGGGAAATTTGTGGAAGAGGGGGTGGAAAGAATGTCAGAGCCACACACTGGGTCATGGCATGCAGAGACATTTCCTCCTACCCAAAACTAAAGGCTAACCCCACAATGCATGACCCATATACCTCAACAAGGAGAATCGCTGTGGAGGGGGGAGGACAGGGAGGAGGCTAACAATGGTACCAACTTGACTGTATTCACTGACTACAAAAATAATAAAATAATAATAATAATAAATAGACACATGTTATCAGGGTGGATCAAAGCAAATGGACCTTTCTATGTGCTGTCTTCAAGAAACCCATAACACCACTAAAGATAGACACCTCCTCAGAGTGAAAGGATGAAAAATGATATTCCAAACAAGTGGAAATACAAAACAAGCAGGTGTTGCTATATTATTATCTGACAAAATAGCCTTCAAACCAAGAGTAATAAAAAAGGAAAAAGGGGCTGGAGAGATGGCTTAGCAGTTAAGCACTTGCCTATGAAGCCTAAGGACACCGGTTCGAGGCTCTACTCCTCAGGACCCACGTTAGCCAGATGCACAAGGGGGCACACATGTCTGGAGTTCGTTTGCAGTGGCTGGAGGCCCTGGCACGCCCATTCTCTATCTATCTCTATCTTCCTCTTTCTCTCTGTCTCTCTGTCACTCTCAAACAAATAAATAAATATATATATTTTTTTAAAAAAGGAAAAAGCCACTTCTTACTCATTAAGGGAATGATCCAACATGAGAACATCACAATCCTAAATCTATACGTGCCAAACACAGATGCACCTCAGTGTATAAAACAAAGCCTACTTGACAAAAAAATGGAAATAAGCACCAACACCATCATAGTTGAAGACTTGAATACTCCACTACCATCCAAGCAGAAAATTAACAGGGAAATAATAGAGCTCAACAATACCATAAGTCAACTAGATCTAACGAGAATCTATAGAACCTTCCACCTCAACACTACACAATATACATTCTTCTTAGAAGCCCATGGAACCTTCTCCAAAATAGACCATATAGTAGGACATAAAGCATGCCTCCATAAATTCAGGAAAATTGAAATAACTTCCTGCATCATATTGGATCACAATGCTTTAAAGCTGGAAATCAACAACAATAGAGTTATCAAGGACTCCATCAGATCCTGGAGAGTAAAAAACGTACTTTTAAACCATGAATGGGTTGTGGAAGAAATCAAAAAAGAAATTGTAAGTTTCCTAGAATTGAATGATAATGAAAACACAACCTACTAAAACTTATGAGACACAATGAAGGAAGTTATAAGAGAAAAACTCACAGTGTTAAATGTCTTCATAACAAAGAAAGTGAGATTGCAAATTAATAACCTAACTGTCCACCTACAGGAACTGGAAAAACAAGGAGAATCCATTCCTAAGAGCTCCAGATGGAAAGAAATAATCAATATCAAAGCAGAAATTAATGAACTGCAAAGTAAGAAAACAATTTTTAAAAATCAATGATATGAAGAGCTGGTTCTTTGAAAAAATAAACAAGATTGATCAACCCCTGGTCAATTTGATAAAGAAAAAAAAAAGAAGAAGAAGTCTCAGAAAAACCAGAAGTAAAAAGGAGAGGTCACAATAGACATTAATGAAATTGGAAGAATCATGAGGACAGACTTCCAAAACCTCTACTCCACAACATTGGATAATCTGGAAGCAATGGATGAATTACTAGCCACATACTACCTACCAAAACTAAATTCAGAGCAGATTAATCTCCTAAACAAATTTATCAAATTCATGGAAATTGAAATGGTAATCGAAAACTTCCCAAAGTAGAAAAGACTAGGACTGAATGGGTTCTCATCTGAAGTCTACCAAACCTTCATTAAAAAACTGAATGCAATTTTTCTCAAACTGTTTCATATAATCAGCCTAATACCAAAACCAGAAAGAGATACAACAAGTAAAGAAAATTATAGACCTATATTTTCAATGAATTTAGTTGCAAAGATCATGAACAAAAACTGAATTCAACAACACATCCAAAGCATTATCCACATTGATCAAGCAAGCTTCATCCTAGGAGTGCAGGGATGGTTCAATATAAGGAAATGGATCAATGTAATATACTATATATATATAACTTAATCAGAAGAGCCACGTGATCATCTCAATAAATGCAAAGAAGGCCTTTGACAAAACACAACATCACTACACAATTAAAACACTGGAGAGATAAGCATGGAGGGTTTATATCTCAACAGAATAAAGACTACATATAAAGCACCTAAGGCCCAAATAATACTTAATGGGGAAAAACTTAAGAAGTTCCCATTCAGATCAGGAACAAGTCAGGGGTGCCTGCTCTCACCTCTGCCCTTCAAAATAGTACCAGAAGTCCTAGCACAATCAAAAAGACAGGAAAAAGAAACAAACGGGACACAAATTGGAAAGAAAAAAAATCAAGTTAGCCCTATATGTAGATGATCTGGTCCTATACATTAGTGACCTGAAAGTCTCCATCTCAAAACTTTTAAATGTGATTAATTCCCTCCATAAAGTGGCAGGATACAAAATCAACACACAAAAATCAGTAGGCCATCTGTATGCAAAGTACCAATAAACAAAGGAACAAATCAGTAAAGCTGTCCCATTTTTAATAGGAACAACAATGACATGGACAATAGAAAAAAAAAACTTGGAATAACACTAATCAAGGTTGTAAAAGACTTATATATTTGAAAACATTAAAAGAAACCCAATAAAGAAATCAAGAAGGACTTAAGAAGATAGAATGACCTCTCATGCTCCTGGATAGGTTGAGTTAATATTGTTTTCTACCAAAAGCAATATAAAGGTTTAATGCAATACCAATAAAAATACCAGCATCATTCTTCACAGAGATTGAAAAAGTGTTCTCAAAATTCATATATAATGGAAGCAGGCCATGGATATCCAAACATATCCTGACACACACACACAGATGAAAAAAAAAAAAAAAAACTTGAGAGGTATCACCAGACCGAGTCAAAACTATATTACAAAGCCATGGTACTAGCATAAGAACAGAAACATCGAGCAATGGAACAGAACTGAAGACCTAGAATTTAGGTAAAGTAACTACTGCTACTTGATTGATCTTTGACAAAGGTACCAATAATGTAGACTGGATAAAAGATAGCATCTTCAACAAATGGTGTTGGACAAATTGGATGACCATATGTAGAAAAATTAAACTATTGTGTAGATATACCACATCTTAGTTTTCTATTGTTCTAGTGATGGACATGTCTGACATGTAACTCCCAGTTCTAGAGATTGGTTGCTACCCACATTGTGCTCTTGATCAGAGAGACCTCTGTGGTCCCCAAATCAAGACAGTTTTCTGTTGAAGCACTTGATTATCTGCCCAAGGCAAAAGCTAAGACCCTATTACTGAAGACTCCATATGCTACTGACACAGAGCACAGAGAGACTTGGCTGGAATTCAGAAGAAAGGTAGTCCCCAATGAACCTCTCTAATGCTGGCAAGTGCTACATGAGCTACTGGGGGAAATGGCCAACAATGATCTGAGCAACCAGAGATCTAAGCTACTCAATAGCAAACACTCTGACACAATGTAAATGCCAGTGCAATAGCAGTACACAGCCTCAGTGGGTAACCAGTAGTTTTCTGATGGGCTAGGAGATCCACTCAGTGTAAAAAAAAAAAAAAAAAAAAAATATAAATATATATATATATATATATATATATATATATATATATATGTGAAATTTGGAACCAGATCAGAATCCTATGTGGACAAAGATCATGTTCTCCAATGTCAAGCTCTCACTAGTCTTTGGCTAAAAGAGGAGATTCATTCATCAAATTCTTCCTAAATTAACAATGCTTATCCCATTTAAACTATGCTGACCCCACTCTCCATTAGAGAATTTGTTCTTCTTTTTTCAGAAGATAGCAAGACTTGAAGAGATTAACTACATCTCACACTTTAGCCAAGCCACAGCTGAATCCACAGAGGAAAGGGGAGACATGCAAAAGTGCTGCTTCCATGCTGAACCTGATAATCCATGCCAGGGTGTAGGAGACAGACCCTGAGGATACTCAACACCTACCAAAGCAGACATCCAGTGATTTCTAAGAGCTTATCACTGAAGTAGACTTAAAACTTACCTAAAACTTACCTACCACAACTCAGGCAATTTTGTGGAAGAGGTGATGGAAAAATTGTAAGAGCCATAGTTTGAGACATCATGCCCAGAGACATCCCCTCCCCCACAAAAATAACTGACTACTGCTCTCGCAGCGCATAAACTACAACACCATGAGGAATACCCAAAGCCCCACTGAGGAGTGTCCCAAGCAGAATGGGAGCAGGGATGAGGGAAAAGAGGGGGCCAACACATGATGTATCCACACAAAATATATTGTTAGTAATAATAATAATACACATTAAAAAACAACTGTAAAACCATAGGCCTAAAGCCAAACCAAGCTACACCCAGCAACACAGAAAAGTGTAGGGAAGTGCAGACATTCAGTTTGGGGATTATTTACTATGCAGTAAAAAACAACTGGAAAAAATCCCAGATTTTAAAATAGCAAATGAAATTAAGTAATATTTTAAGATACAAAGGTATTAAGATGTTTAGGCATTACTAATCTAACTGCCCTTTAATAAGTTTTTTTTGTTTGTTTGTATGTTTTACAATTTACCTTCCTACTATCTGTGGAAATATGTGCTAGTGTCCTAATTCAGTGGCTTTTTATTTCATCTAGAGAGATGCTGTCAGAATATTTAAGAGCTGAGCCTCTGTGAGATTGGTCTTCTCCAATAGCAACTTTGATGTCCTTGGGAACCATGGATAGTTTTTCTCTGCCTATTTCTCATTCTGGTGATGAGGTTAGTATTTTATCCATCTCATTGAATATTGTTTGGAGAAAGCCATAAATAGTCTTGAATGATGAACAAAAAATTCCATGGAGAATGAAAAATCAGGGGAGAGGTATTTTATTTAGGTATGCTTAGTTGTAGTTTTATTCCAGATGACCCTAGATAATCTCTTGTTTTGTCTGTAACATTAATATGATCTGCAAACCCTTTTTTGCATAAAACTTGACATATTTACAGTCTGGGCATCAGAAGGTGAAGATGGGTCAACAGAGGCCATAATTCTGCCTGCTGCAAACATCATAGCTCACAACAGTGAACATATGTTTCCAGTCAGCCAGGAAAATAAAGACCTACAGATAATTAAAGGGAAATGCCAGTGATCAAATTCACATACAAATTTATGACACAAAATAGAAGGAAAGACGTCTTATTTGGTAAAATGCTTGCTACATAAGCATTAAGCACTAAGTCTGCATCTCTACCACCCATGTAAATGTATGTCATGGTAGCACCTGCCTATATCCCAAGCACTGGGGAAGTGGAAATAAGGAAAATCTCTGAGGAACACTGGCTAGTTAGTTTAGATGAATCACTAAGCTCCAGGTTCAGAGGGAAAGCTTCACAATAAACAAAGTGTAGCATAATTGAAAATGACAGCTGAAATAACCTCTAGCTTCACATGGACACACATATACATATGCACACATGCATCCACATACATATGAACATACATGCTTACCAAATACACACATCACACATGTGTAAAAACATAAAGGAAAAAGATGAATATGTTATTGTTTTATTGAAAAACATTTACTTTAGCTATGCTTTTTGACATAGATGTGGTCGCAACAAATTACAATTAAACCAGCAATAAAAATGCATAGCCTGTGTACTCTTAGAGAGAGTTATGCATTTGGTACAGCAAAGCTGATATCTGCAGTGGTTTGAATATAAGATGTTCCCTATAGACTCATGTGTTTAAATAGTTGTTCCTTATGTGAAAACATTGTTTAAGAAGGTTGTAGCACATTTAGAAGATAGAGCCTTACTGAAGGAAATGGGCTACTGGAGGTGGGCATTGAGGTTAACAGCCCATTATAACTTCCTATTCATTTTCTACTTCCTGGCTAAAATGTGAAAAACCAGACTGATATATCTTCCTGGACCTGAAAGTTCCCTCAAAACTGTAAGACAAAGTAACCCTTTCCTTCCTACAGTTGATTCTGGTAAGGTACTTGTTCACAACAATGAGAAAGTAAATAATACAATATATAAATTATGATAAAATAGGAAATGGTGGTCTGTATTCACATGTAGAGATATATACATGGCACAGAAGTACAGAAATAATCATCTCACCCCATATTTAATTTTGAGTGTTTGTGTGATGTTATCAATCAACTTTAGAAAAAAGTTTTGAAATTACAAAATAGTTACAAAGAAAATTCCATAAGTCTCTCTGTGGTATATATATGTAAATGTATTCTAATTACTCAGAAACAGCTATTTTTTAATATTTTATTCTTAGTTAATATGGACATACTTATTATGTAAACAGCACATGTTGGTACCATTTTTCCCTCATCCCTGCCACTTTTCCAAAGGGACCCTCCTCATTGGTGATGCAGGTCATCCCAATGGGGATTGGGGTTTATGTACTGCAGGGCAGCCCTCAGTTATGGGGAAGAGGCAATGTCTCTGTGCATAATGCCCTAACCTGTGGCTCTAATAATCTTACCAACCCCTCTTCCACAAAATTACCTGAGCCATGTTGGTGCATTATAAGTCTACTTCGATGATGGGCACTTAGTAGCCTCTGGATCTCTGGTGTGGTAGGTGTGGAGTGTCATTAGTGTCTACCTCCTTCACCCTTGTGCTGATATCAGGTTCACCAAGAAAACAGCTCTCTTGCTCATTTCCCAATTCCTCTGTGGTTATAGCAGGGGTTGGGGTAAAGTATGATGAGTCCATTCCTCTCCTCAGGTCTGACTCCTGTCTGAAAAAGAGAAGCAGATTCTCCAGTGGGGAGTGAGCCAGCACAGGTTAAATGGGATAACCATTATTAATTTAGAGATAACTTAGTGGGTCTAGACCCTCATATAGCCCAAGATTACTGAGAGCTTGATATTAGAATGCAAAATCACTATCAGGATATTATTCTGACTTGTTTCCCAGTTCTAGATATGGATTCCTTTCCAAGGAGTGGATCTGTTGGCCAATGCAAGAGCAGTTGGTTACCCACCATGGCTGTGTGTCACTATTGCACTTGTATGAGTATCATGTCATGTTAATTGATTCTGAGTAGCTTAAACCTCAAATAGAATGGACAGATGTTGGCCACTTTCCCTCAGTATCTCATGTAGCACCTTCTAGCACTAGATGGGCTAACTGTTTGGGGACTGGCTCTCTTTCAGATTCCAACCAGGTCTCTCCATGTTCCATGCCAACAGCGTATGATGTCTTCAGCAGTGAGGTATTACCATTAACAAGAGACAGCTATTGATAGCATTCCCTCACTATCATTTCATAGATAGATTTCCATTAACAACTTTGTGTGACTCTGGTCAGACAAGTCTCTGCTGAGTGATCATCTTCACTCTATCCTTGGGCACCCCTTCAATATCCCTTTAGTTCTGTCTGACAAGTTTCTCAACATCCTTTATACCTTGTCCATTAAGACTAAGCCACAAAAATGCACTAAGAACTAGTTGGCTATTTGTTTTTGCAAGGCAACAACCTACATATAACTCCTATACTTGCTGTAACAGTACTTGGCAGCAATTTCTTATCTTGTTACTTGTTATTTTGTTTTCCCTGGACTGCCTGATCCTAGGTGCATTTACCTGAAGGACTTATAGTCTGATTTCTACTGCACCATCTTTAACATGGGAGGCAGGAGATGTGTTAGGTACTTGAATACTTTTCATACACAAAGCCCTGGCCCTGGTTTCAATACCTACCATGATCACAAAGCACACACGCCTAATTTTTTTTTTTATTTTTTGGTTTATTTATTTATTTGAGAGAGACAGAGAGAAGGAGGCAGAGAGAGAGAGAGAGAGAGAGAGAGAGAGAGAGAGAGAAAGAGAGAGAATGGGCGCGCCAGAGCTTCCAGCCTCTGTAAACGAACTCCAGATGCATGTGCCCCCTTGTGCATCTAGCTAACGTGGGTCCTGGGGAATTGAGCCTCGAACCGGGGTCCTTAGGCTTCACAGGCAAGCACTTAACAACTAAGCCATCTCCTCAGTCCCACATGCCTAATTTTTATTAGGCATAAATAAACTGTATTTTCCTCAGTAATTTTTAAAATATTTATTTATTTATTTATCTTATGTTTTGGATTTTCAAGGTATAATCTTGCTCTAGCCCAGGTTGACCTGGAATTCAATTTGTAGACTCAGGTTGGCCTCAAATCCACAGTGATCCTCTTCCCTCTATTGCCTGAGTGCTGGGAGCAGTGGGAATAAAGATGTAAACTACAACAATCAGCTTACTTTTTTCTTTTGTACTATTCAATGTCATGAGATGTCATTTCCTTATGTACTTTCCATTATAGTAATCTACTGTAATTTCATCTTTATTTTGGAAATTTTTAATACATGGCCCATCTCAGTTTATCATCTTCATGA
Source organism: Dipus sagitta (assembly GCA_036346955.1). NCBI lineage: Eukaryota > Metazoa > Chordata > Mammalia > Rodentia > Dipodidae > Dipus > Dipus sagitta. The sequence continues at coordinate 79,163,688 of CM070770.1, read as the reverse complement.
GGGTGTAATTTATTTTACTTATTGCTTATCTTCTTTATATGCTGTGTTCTTTATGATCAGAGTTGAAAATGTGGATTGAATTAAGAGGTAAATGAATACAAACTCTGATAACTAATGAAAGTGAAAAAGTTTGTTTTTTTTTTTTTTGCTTGATCTTGGTATGAGTAATACTTATATTTTTACAATGTATTCTGTACTCTACATAACTTAAGAAAAAAATGACTAACCATTTTGTACACTGTGGTGGTCAGCTTCAAGTTGCTGGAATGAACCTCCAAACCAGATGAGAGATGGAATTTATTTCTAGTTTATAGATCCAGGGGAAGTTCCATAGTGGGAAAAGAAGTAGGCCCCCTTTACATAGATCCACACAGAGAAAAATCCCACCACCAGCACCACAAGCAAGCACATTCCAAGAACCCCAGGCAGAGCTCAAGCACTCTGAAAATCTTTAGTCTGGAATTCAAATCCACATTCTAGGGCTGGACCCTAGGATCTGTCCACAGTGACACCTCCTCCAGCCAATTCGCAAGCTTTAATTAAACTCCTGAATCTTTTAGGGGACATACATTCAAACAATCACACATATCTACCGACTATATGGGACACTAGCTATGTGGAATATTTTACAGATGAATCCTTTTGCTACTTTTCATATGAAAATATACCCTGATAATCTGATTGATGGTTTTCCAAAATAATGATGATAATAAACAATATATTTTAATCAAATTATAACTGAAATCTGAACTGTTACTTTTTATATTAGAAAATATGTTGAATAAGAAGTATAGCTTCTATACTGCTTTGGGGCCTATACCCTACATACTGTATACCACAGAGCCACTTGCTCAGCCATTTTTATTGCTCTATTCACAGTAGCCTGGGACTGAAACCAGCCCAGATGCCCATCTACAAGTGAATGGTTAATGAAAATATGGTACATATGCACAATGGAATTGCACTCAGTGGCAAGGAAAAATGAAACAATAAAATTTAAAGGAAAATTGAGGGACCAGGAAAAAATCATGCTAAGTGAGGTCACACAGGCTCAGAAAGGCAAATGCCACATGCCCTCTCTCTTAGTACAGGTACCTACATAGTTCTGTATCAGTTCATTTTAAGCCATAATAAATATCCACAATTTTCACATGATACTAGAAATGGGGAGCAAAAAGAAGGATATAGAAAAGCCTCAGGAATAGAGTAAGGGGGTGGGAGGAATTCACAAATTCAATGGCAACAGGAATCAATTCCTGGATACCATACTACAAGTTATTACCCTCAATAAAGGTGGTGGTGGGTGTGATCAGAACAGAAGAGCTACATAAAAGTCAGAGAAGGCATAACCCTACAAGAGTGGGCTCTGGCTAGTAATTCCTAGGGTCAAAATTGGTTCCCTACCACAGTGAGCTGTTGGTCAGGGAGACACTAGGTCCCCAAAATAATACAGGCCATTGCCAAAATACTTGGTTACCTGCAAAAGCTAAATGGAAAGTCCCTATTGCTGAAGATACCATAACCTGAGGCCACCGAACATCAAGTGACCATACTAGAAGTGAGAGGGAATCCAGTTCCCTCCCATGTAGCCCTCATAGTGCTTGAAAGTGGTATGAAGTGGCTGGAGAATAATGGTTGCCAACATATTGAATAAATAGTAAATTCTGCCAAAATTAATCAGCCAAGAAAGAAGCCTACACTTGTGCAATAGTGGCACACAGCCAATACAGGTGTAGCAGACAGGTTCAGGTTCGCTGAGATGAACTTCCAGACCAGGCACAGTTATGGAGGAAGGGATTTATTGAAGCTTACAGATCCAGGGGAAGTTCCATAAAAGCAGAAGAAACTGGCCTGCTTTCACAGGCCCAAGCAGAGAGAGAAGCACAAGCCTAAAGGTCAAAAGCCACAGCACACTTCAGGAACTACAACTAGGCACACTTTGCATATCTTTAGATTGTAATCTCAAACCCACCACCACACCTTAAGATCCACACAATGGTATTGCCTCCTACCAGATGGCTAGAGATGCAAACTACAAACAAATAAACAACTGAATATATTGGTGGCCATCTGTTCTATTCAAACCACCACAACAGGTAACCAACTGCTCACAGATTGGACAGGTGAGCCCCTCAGATGGGGAGACCTCATAGCTGGCTCTGATGACTAAACCATATTCCCTAGAATAGGAAACCAATAGGCTCTAGAGAGAACCTTCACTGCTTTTCTTAATAATCAAATTTAAATATATACATATATATATTTGTATATATGTATATATATTAATTATATATATAATTATATATAATTATATATATATATATTCATACACATGATATGTTGCATAGCTCAATATGTAATAATATGTGCACATACAGGTTACACAGGTATTTATTTAGAAAATTTTCAGTTGTAAATAACTACCAATTAAAACCTGGTTTCTTTTTTTATTTTTATTTTAGAAAAATTATGACAGTTTGTTGCAGTCAGGTTTGCATTGCTGCTAGAAATCACCCAACCAAGAGCAGAGGAGGGAGGAAGGGGAGGAGGCTAAGGATGATACCAACATGTGGTGTTTATACCGTGATTATGTATAAATCTAATAAAGAAAAAAAGTGATGATCTATAAAAAAAACCAAATAAATGGATATATAAGAAAATCACATCATAATCTCAGGAGATTAAAAAAAAGTGTCTTTGACAAAATTCCTTATCTTTTTCTGATCAAACCATGGAGAGAATATATCTCAAACACCACATGTTGGTATCATCCTTAGCCTCCTCACCTTCCTCCCTCCTCTGCTGTTGGTTGGGTGATTTCTAGCAGCAATGCAAACCTGACTGCAACAAACTGTCATAACTAATAATGATTACATACTACAAATGTATTACTAATATCATGCCAAATGGAGAAAAAAAAACTTGAAACATTTCTACTAAAATCAAAATTGCAACAAGGTTGTTTAATTTCTTCACTCCTATACAACAGAGTGTTTGAATTCTTATCTAGAGTGTTATGACAAGAGAAATAAATTTTAAAAAGGCTGTACAGGAAAAATAAATGTCAAACAATCCTGATTTGGTAATGCATATGTACATGTCCTCCCTAGTCTCAGGTGTTTGGGATTAAGCTTGGTACTCAGTTGCCAGATGGTGGCCATTTGGGAGGTGGAGCCTTGTTGGAACTGTCTCACTAGGGAGCAGACCTGGAAGTTTATTAGTCCAATTTACCAGTACTACCCAGCTCACTCCGTGATGCCAGCTGCTGTAACAAGAGGTGATGCCCAGTTTCATGCTCATGCTATGCTGTCCTTGCCATAATGAAACTTCCTCCCCAGAATATAAACTGAATTAAATCATGTTCTCCCACAAGCTACTTTTGGTTGGGTTGAATAACAAGAAGGTAACTACAATACCTTATTTCTACATATAAGAGATCCTTAAGACGTCACCAGAAACCTCCTAGGTCTGAAAAACACATTCTGCAAAGTATAGGAAACCAAATGAACATGGGAAAATCACAAGATTCCTATACACAAATGAAAAACATACTGAAAAAGAAAAAAAGGAAGGAATCTCATTCACAGTAGGTGGGAAAAACAGCACACCTTCAGATAAACCTAAATAAGAAAGTGAAAGACTACTATAATGAAAACTTTATACATAGAAAATAAGGGGATAAAAATGCTAGACGATATAAAACTGATCATTCTTATAGGCTTGAAGAATTAACCTTATAAAACTGACCAATGTACCAAAGGCAATCTATAGATTCAATGCAACTCCAATAAAAATTTCAACACCATTTTTGAGTGAAATTGAAAAACAAGGAAACTAATGTTTATATTGAAGCAACATCTCACAGAGCAAATTTGATAACAATATTGCTGGAGGCATCATCATACCTGATTTAAAGTTACACCACATAGCCACGTGGGCACAAAATAGAGACGGAGACCAAAGAATAGAATAGAAGAGCCTGATATATAAGTCCATGTTGTTACATCCATCTGTTTTTTTTGGCAAAGATGCTTAAAAATGCACATCAGAAAAAAAGACATCCTTTAGCAAATGGTGCTGGGTATACTGAATTGCTAAATGTAGAATAATAAGAATAGATCCTTATCTCTCACCCTGCCCTAAAATCAAGTCCATATGTATTGAGAAACTCAATTTATGTCCTGACATTCTAAGGCATCTAGAAGAAAAAGTAAGAAGTATACTCCAATATATATAAGTATAGGTAAGGACTTTCTGACTAAGATGCTAGTCACCCTGGAAATAAAGTCAACAATCAAAAAATGATGCCCATGAAATTAGAATCCTTCTGTACTCTAATGGAGATTGCCTTTTGGGACTATTTTGGTTTGAATGTAAAATTCTCCACTCATAAACTCATGTAATTCCTAGTTGATGGCATTGTTCACAAAGTTTATGAAACATTTATGAGACAGATTCTTGCTAGTGTAAGTGAGCTACTGGGGGCAGGTCTTGAGGTTTTATAACTCAGCCCCGCTACCTTTCCTGTTTCTCTACACTTCCTACTGCTAATGTGAAGATGGCTTCCCCACCATGATGGACTTACCCTCAAATAAGTAAGATGAAAATAATCCCATATGAAAGATGCATGGTATAGGTCATGGAGTAGACACCATAATTACAGAGCTGCTGAGGACAAGCAATATGAGGAAAGGCCAAAGTCCTTCTCACAAGGCCATGAGAAGCCATGGCATGAAGCTGTGAAAATGATCTCAAAGATCAATGGATGCTACAACATTTTGGGGATGTTCTGATGGTCTGACTACAGAATGATTGCTGAGGGAAGATTTAGGCTCAGAGAAGATTCTGTTGAATTTAAGGGCAACAAGTAATGTAGCTGGAGAGGGGGAGCTACCCAAGCTGTATAGAGGCCAGAGAATTTCAAAAGTTCCAGGTACTGAATATGGAGCTGAAGGATTTGATGTTTGTCCTACTAGGTCTCTATTTTGCTTTGTTTCTATCTTTTCTTGCTATTCCCCTATTCCTTCCCTTTGAAAAGGGAATGTTTAGTCTATGTCATTTTATGTTGAAAGTCTGCAACTTATGCTTTGAATTTGCAGGGCTCACAATTAGGAAACCATTTTCCATCTCATGAAATTCAGAAATTTGTAAGTTTTGGAACTGGAAAGACTATAGAGATATTACAGTTGCAATCAACTTGCCTCATGAAATAGCTATAAGCCTGTGGGGCACAGGAGTAGAAAGTGACAATTTGAATGAAATATGTCCTCCTATAGACTCAGGCCTGTGAATACACAATTGTTAGTTGGTTGTACTGTTTGGGAAGACTATGGAACCCTTAGGAGGTGAAGCATAGACGGAGGAAGTATGTTTCTTGGAGTAGGATGGGGAGGGGGGTCTATGGAAATTTGTCTTCTGAATACTACATGGCCATTGCACTCATGAACTAGCAACAGCTGTACTCACTTGTGTAATACCGAAGCAAGATTAGGCTCAACAACAGGACTTATGACCCTCTTCTGAGAAGTTAGTCACAGCCAATTATTGCTCAAGGAGGGAGAGTCATTTTCTTTAGTGACATAAGTACTGATGTTCACCAAGAAGGGAAGGAGTTAATAATAAAGAGAATTGGGGTGGGCTATTAGTACTCACAATACTGTGTATACACATATGAACTTTTAAAAAAGATGAAATATGGGGAAAACGAAACATAAGATACTTAATAAACATGTATACCACAGTGTTTTTAACAAAAGAGAAAAGGAATTCTTGTCTCGATTTAGATTAGCTGCACTTCACATTTTTATTTTTATGTGGGAGTAAAAAATGAAAACTTTTAAAAATTGCACTTAGCAGGGAAAACAGACAAATACACTTTGAATTTCCATAGGTCAGCAGTTTGGAGAAGGCTGGAGCCAAATGGTCAGGTGAGTTTGGCTTATCTCCAAATGTTGGAGAAAAAAAGATTCCTAGCTGTGCATTATGCACTTCCAACTGAGATGCTCCACTGTTTCATGAGTTGAAGGTTTATGTAGTATCATATGTGGGCAAACAAAATCATACTCTACCATCAAGTAAGCAAAAGCCATAGCAGTTTGAAACATTAAGGGGGAAAAAAACAATAAAGTAGAGCAATAAAAGGGGACTGAACTCTGAGTTCTATAAGAATTCCTTCCAAAAAAAGCATGTCTATTGCTGAAATCAAGGAGAAAATGAGCTCCTCCAACAATATGAGATATGAGAGTCTTCTGTAAAGAAGGAAACTCAGACTGCACAGAAGGCTCCCCAGGCTACAGACTCCCAGAAAAGCCTCATCTGAAGGAGCTTTGTAGCAATGGAAACTCTATATATAAGATCTCCTTGGCTCAAGGAGAAAGGAGCTACAGAAAGGAGTTCTGGTTCTTTCTATTAGAAACCTTGCAATCTAGGATAATTTGATTTCTCTATCTATACCAGGCTTTCTTAAAAATGAAAATGCAATTAGCAATATACAGGGTTTGGTAAGGATACAATATAACTAATGCACATAAATATGAATCTTTTATACATTATTATTGAACAACATGGCAAGCTAAACAATTCATCAGCAACATTAATGAAAACATTTCAAAGATTTAGCATCATATAAATGACTTGTCTAGTCTAAATGGGGTAACAATGAAGTAGGAGGCATATCCATGGAAGTTAGCATTCAGAAAAAAAAAATGAAAGAAATTACCCATAAACAGACCAAGTACTTACATAAACAAATATAAATATTTTCAGTCTGAAATAGTTAATCAAAGAATATCAGAGGGGAAATAAAACACACTCCTGATGATAAGAAGAAAACAATGTAATTAAGAATTACAGCTGGGCGTGGTGGCACATGCCTTTAATCCCAGCATTCGGGAGGCAGAGGTAGGAGGATCACCTTCAGTTCAAGATCACCATCAGTTCGAGGCCACCCCGAGACTACATAAAAAATTATTCCAGGTCAGCCTGAGCTAAAGTGAGACCCAACCTCGCAAAACCAATATATATATATATATATATATATATATATATATATATATATATATGCCAGAATATGATTTATTTTTAGACTAAAGACAAAAACAATAGCCCTCCTTATCCTCCCAGGTTTAGATAATTGCTACTTTCCAACGTGATACCTATTTATTTCAAAATTAATAGATATTTAGGACAGTTGTTTTGAATGTTTTAATTATCATCTCTCAAGAATCCTGGAAACAGCACCAACTATGCCTTACATTAGGAAACAAAAGCACAGGCTACTTATCATAGTAAAAGAAAGCACAGTCTACAGTCTGAAGTCTGAACAATTTCAAACATTCATAATTTAACCTCATGAACATTTGCTAAATTTGTCACCTTCTGTGCATTATTGCCCAGGTTTAACATTATATACTCTTAAACTTTTGTATTAAATGCTCAATTACTTTATTCACCCTTATTTGCCCTTGAAAAAAAGATCTGTCTCCTCTTAATAATATTTATTTAATTCCTCACTAATGATGTGTAACTTAGAAATATAAGTGCATTGCTACCTATGAGAAACTTCCAGCACATTGTTAGAATCACTACAGTTAACTGTGCATTTAATGTATGAAACAATGCCATTTAAATTTTAACTGACAAAAATGTATAGCTTAATGAACAAGCTGAAACTTACTTACTCTATAGACCCAGTCAAAAATGTTCCATGCTAATCTCTGTTCTGCAACACTTTAGACAGTCTTAGATGAAGTTTTATCCCTGGTTATTTTCCCACAAGGTGAGGGATCATGATACTGCAGCGTTAGATTGCTGGATGCTTTCAAGGGCCTCTGGGGTTGTATAATCAGAGCCAGAGGTGACTGGGGCAATAAATAAGGATGTCAAGGCTGAACTGATCCGGAAAAACATCTACTTGGTATTTAGGTTGCAGTATTTAGAAAATTCAGAAGGGAATATAGTCGACTGGTCAGTACATTATCCCTCCACTGATTTTCCCTTCAGCTCCTTCCAGCTCATGGGTTTCTATTCCTCATGGCATACAGTCAACCAACTTCTGGGATTGTCTCATTTCCCTTGTGTACATTTGTGCCTACTCAACACTTCTCTACTTATTCATGTCACTTCCACTAATCTCAATTGTGTGCTATCAACAGGATGATTGAGTTTATGTTCAATGGGCTGTGAGATTTAGAGTGAGTGGATCACACAGCCACTGCATAAAGCTGAAACAGAATAGTTTTATGGATTCACTCAACTCTACTCTGCAAACATTAGGGTTTTCCTCTCAGTTTTCAAATTTAAATGGGTACCTTTGAGTAATCCTAATGGTCAGAAGGCAAGCCCCTGGTGCATGGAGGGAAGGAACAGTGATCTAATCTTCTGAATACAAATGATTCCATAGTACCAAGAGTCACACAGCACTACATGCCTATGGCCACAAGGCTCTCTTTGTCTTACATTCTCCAGAGGATCTTTCATGTAACAGCCATATTAGACTTTATCTTTACTGAACACTGTTCAACAGGTGGGGAAAATAGCTGTACCTTGAAGGCATTTTATATAATCACTTTCAACAATTTGGTTTCAATTTAGTGGGAACTCACTTCAAAATGCAGTTAAACATTTCCATCAAAGGATCATAAATAAATGAGTATGTAAATTGGCCTGTACATGGGAGACAAATACATCTTAATTCAAGGTGCACTTTAACTTACAGATCCAATAATTAGGCAAACAAAACAGTTGGTTCTCTCTGTCGTTTTGTTATGTACATTCTAAACATACCAGTGATGAGGCAGGCTATATTTATTCCCAATTTAAAATCCTAAACATACCCACAGAGAGGATGCCAAAGCCTCCTTTAAGGTTGAAGAAATATTGCATTTAGTAAGACAGTTTTTCAGGTTTGCTTTAACATTGATGATTATGCCTTTGGATTTTTTATAGCACTTGAATTGGTGATTTACTTTGGATGTGTATTTAGTAATTGACCATGCAGGCTTCAGTTTTAAAATTCATTCTGCAACATTCAAAGCAGACTAACAATATTAAATCATAATCAACTTTTAGTAAGAATTACAAATGCTATCTCCTCACTCAAGAAAAGGAAAGCAATCACTGTAATGAATCAGGTGGTTTAATCATTTTTCAAAATGAAATTAACCAGGCAGAATGAAAAAAGAAAAAAAAAAGTAAAGAACATTATAAAATGCCTTTGCTACAGAAACACTATAAAATGCCTTTGCTACAGGAGCTAGACTCATTTTTAGCAAATGTGAAAAGGACATTTTATTGCTGCATGATCTAGAAATTCTGATCTGTTTCCAGTGGATAGAAGGATTCATCTCTATAGGTATTTTGCTTCTTAGAAAGGGTATTTCCAGTGTCAATAGGTATGCATTAAATGATGAAAAAAGTTCTGCCATATAATCCACTTGTTTGTATATTAATTATACATCATTTATCCACTTCTTAAAATGTTTTAAATCATGCAAGAATTTAACAGGTGTATTTCACAAAAGTAACATTTATAAATAAAAATATTGAAATTTCTACCATAACAAGCAGGATTTCTTTTAACTAGAGTTCATAAATAACTTTTCTCAACTATGTTATATAAAGGTGAGTCATCTAATATGGAGCAAGAACCATCTGTTCCCTACAATATGCTGGACACTGGAAAAACCAAAGAGAAATGAATTCCCATAGCTTAAGCATATCAAATCCACTAAGATGTCCATCATAAAATCACAATGGAAAGCAAGTTACTCAGTGCAGGAACTAAGCAGCAAATCCAGTTAATGCACAGGTCAAATAGTTCCCAGAGACAAAAGTTTGTTTACAAAAACATAACCTTCTGTTTTGTTTTGAGGCAGGGTGTCACTCTAGCCCAGGCTGATCTGGAGGTAGTACCAGGCTAGCATTGAACTCACAGCCATCCTCCTACCTAAGCCTCCCAAGTGTTGAAATTGAAGGTGTGCACCACCATGTCCAGCTCAAAAAATTATAATCTTTTTTTTTTTTTTTTTTTTTTTTTTTTTTGGTTTTTCGAGGTAGGGTCTCACTCTAGCCCAGGCTGACCTGGAATTCACTATGGAGTCTCAGGGTGGCCTCGAACTCACAGTGATCCTCCTACCTCTGCCTCCCGAGTGCTGGGATTAAAGGCGTGCGCCACCACACCCGGCTTAAATGTGTAGCCCAGGCTGGCCTCGAACTCCTGATCCTCCTGCCTCTGCCTCTTCAGCAAATTCCTACCGGCGTGCGCCACCACCACCGGCTAATCTTTTCAATGGAATAATTATTGAGTGCTGGCTGTTCTGTACACTTTATACATAGTATACCCTTAATTCCTATGCATAATGATTGAGCTTACTATTATAATTACAGTTATGTTTATTATAAAGATAAAAGTGAGATTCAGAAAGTAGGAATAACTTGTACAAATTTGCACATTTGCTATTAGTCAAACATGGTAAAGCAAGCTTGGTATTTGATCTTAAAGTCAACTAAATGTTTATATGCCTTATTGAGTATAATTTATATAAAAGGTTCTAAAGCCTCCATTTAATTTGGCTCCTAACTTGAATCATAAACTCATGTGAAATACCCTGTTATTATTTGAAAATAATTAAACTAACACTTAGCAGTATGATTAACATTTTAAATTTACTATTGCTCAAAAGAAGTACAAAGACATATGAATCCCTTTGGCATTGATATTGCTAACTTTATCTTCATAAAAAACTGCTCTATTTTATATAGAATTTTATGACAGAGGAGCTTTTAATAAGAGAGCAAACAGACATGAATAAAGAAAAAAATCATACAGATCAGTCAGATTTAGTTTTATAATTTATTCTGTAACACATATATATTTTCTAATAAGTATGCACACTTGACATGAAAGTCCTTAACAAGAAATGGTCACTATTGGATGGCAGGAAGATGCCTTTTCAAAACAGCATCTGGGCTCGTTACTGAAGAGAACCCCCCAAAACTCCTGAGCATATCAAAGCCCTTAAAAATCTTTCACTATTATTTCCATTTTCTGATATTTTTATTTTATGCACACATAATTTTCCATGTAATTATTATATGAAATATGCAATGTTACCCATAAAGCATAATTCAGTTACAAAGACAGAGAGATCCCAAATCTATAAACTGCCCACTTTAATATGTTTTAGATGCATCATTGAGTACTATCTGTATATATAAATATACATATATATACAAATATATATATATATATATATATATATTTATATATATATAACATGAAAATATATTCTATGTTTTAGACATATGTATCTGTGTATCCTGAAAATAAGTTTTTTTTCTTTTTTGAAAATAACTTTAAGTATATTTTATATGGCAATTAGACTTATTTAATTAATGTATGTACTTTTATGACTTTTGTTGTAAGCATACATTTCACTTGCACTAAACTTTCACTAAAATAAGGGTAATAAATATTTATATTCCCTCAACATTTTATTTTTTCCAAATATAAATGTGTTTTCCTTCTTTCTTTTGTCTTTACCAAAAACTTGGAAGTCTATCTTCTTAACTTGTTTTTAGGTTGCTTGTATGTTTTGTTTCTTTTCAAGGTAGGGTCTCACTCCAGCCCTTGCTGACCTGAACTCACTCTGTGGTCCCAGGTTGGTCTCAGACTCCTGGTGATCTCTCTCTCTCAACTTCTTAAGTGCTGGACTAAAGGTATGTGCCAAGCAGCTCTTTTTAAGGTGTTTTCTGGAACAGTGTTGAATATTGTTTATATGGCAAGTCTCTACAACTTAGTCTCATAACTGAACCTTTTTTCCTTCTGAACGTCAATTCTTATTTGTCTCATCATTCATACCCTGCAGAGCATATGCTACTCTTTACTTCTATGAGTTTTATTTCTTTCAGAAACCTCTTTTAAGAATTGTGCAATATTTGTCAGCTTCTGACTGATTTCTTTCACTTTGTGTCCTCCAGGTTTCTCCATGTAGTCGCATGTGGTAGGCTTTCTTTTTGCAGACTGAATCTCATTCTATTTTATGTATATAGCATATTTCTTAATCCAAATATTCACTGTGGGCAGTTAGGTTGTATCCATATCATGGTTGCTCTAAATAGTCCTGTAACACACCTAAGATTGCAGATATTCTTGAAATGCTTATTTCAGTTGTTCTGGATTTATATCTGGAAAAGCAATCACTGGATCCTTTTCAACTTTTCAAGGAATCTCCAGACACCCCCAGTGTCAGTCCTCACTCTCTTATACCCCTAACTACACTGTACCATAGTTTTGGATGCTTTCATCCTGGCAACATTTACTTTCTTTAGATTTTGTGATCACGGTTGTCCTAATGTATGTTCAGACACCTCATTGTCTATTTGATAAGTGTTTCCTCATGATTAAGTTGCGCATTGTCTTATATACCCATGGGCCATTTGCATGTCTTGTTTAGAGAAACACATATTCACATTGTTTTTGTTTGTGCAGGTCATTTTTATCCAGGTCATTTGCTTGGGTTAACTTGTTTTGTAATATTTTCACATGCATTTTAGACATACTTTACACATTTTGGAAATTAATCCCAGATCAGATTATTTGAGAACATTAATTTTATCATTTTATTCCCTTGCTAATGCAAAAGCTTTTAGTTTGACACTGCTCCATTTTTCTATTTTTGCTTTGTTGCCTATGCTTCTAGAACCATATCCAAGGAGTCTCTGCCAAGCAAGACATTACAAAGCCAGTCATTTCACTTTGGGAATCACAGTTTCATGTAATTTTTTTTTTTCGGTGTTTTTCCAGGTAGGGTCTCTCTCTAGCCCAGGCTGACCTGGAATTCACTATGTAGTCTCAGGGTGGTCTTGAACTCACGGCGATCCTCTTACCACTGCCTCCCGAATGCTGGGATTAAAGCGTGTGCCACCACGGCCGACTGTTTTATATAATTTTGACATATTAACTGATAAAATAAAAACTACAAGACTGTGAAATCTCAATAATTAATAATGCTATTCTAAATAGTATTAATGGGCCACAGGATACCTACAATACTATGTTAAGATTAGCCACATCTTAAGTAAACACATGAGTGCTTTTATCTTACACCTATCTGCTTATCGTTTTCACATTAATAAAACACTGTACATCAGGAGTATGCTTTTGTCATTGTTATCTCCTATCAAACTGTGCCAGTTTCAACGTGTCATCAGTAATTGTACAATAGTAGGTCTCCCCTGATTGTCCACAGTTATCCTGCATGTGGTAGTTATGCATTCTTCCCCAGCTGGTTTTAAGCAGAAGCTTATAGATACATGATTCACAGCCAGAATTCCAAGCTCCTGAATAAAAATACCATACTTATATTTGTTATATCAGGCACAGGGCTATAGAACACGCACATTCTGGGAGGACTGGTGAACAGATGGGAAGAGCCATTTTCTTAATGGAGATATTACAAGTGTAGACCATTCAGAAATACCTGAAAGTATATGGTAAGCCAGTGAAAACTGTTCAAGATAAACAATAAAAATATGGATGTTGACTAGAAATCAATTTCCCTTAAAGCATAAAATAGAATTAAATTCAACTGACATTTTCATGTGTTCTCTGGTAGAGCTATGTTTTATGTATATATTCTTTGTATGCAAGAAGTACCTGGCCTAATTAAGGTCAGGAGTCATTTTTCATATTTTATATCCTATCATATAGCTATTTGATTTACAGTCTTGCCATATGAGGTTACAGGAGTTAATTCATGTTATACTCTACAAGCCCCAAGAGATGACTGTTAGATACATGTGCATTGCTAGCTTTAAAATAATGATAGAATTCTGGGATCTGTGGTAGATGAACAAAAGCTTTTGTACATGGAAAAGGCATTCTTATATTCTTAATTAAAATCTGACTAGAAGCACATATACCAATACTTATGTTTTGTTATCTGGAGTTCTGGGAAACAGAGTCTCAATTATCTTGCTAATGTGCTCCTTGCCTGCACCTGCATTCATATATGGAATTTTGTTATGATGACTGAATTTGTCATTGTTTCCTTCTTCCATAAAATTAAGCACAGAAGGCTAATGAGGAAGAACTAATGAGGTATTTCTAAAGAGCTTTACACCTTGTGTGGAATAATTTGAAAATTAGGTGTTTATAAAATACATGTTTAAAGCTCACTTGACAGAAGTGAAATATTCAAAATTCATACAATCCACCCATAAATGTGCATTGTTCCTTGTCCTCTCCCATTAAAGTTTGAAATGATGATTCCTAATAAAATTGGGTTAATGACAACATATATACTTCTTAATGAGAAAGATGCATTAGGATTGAAAGTAATGTTACCTAATGTTCCATAATGCATCTGCTTTGCAAATGTGCTTCAAAATGCCATGTAAAGTAACATGGAAGGAATTCTGGTTATGTCATTATTACCACCTACTTTTCTTCCTGTCAACTCTGTCAAAATGGAAACCAAATTATATAGAGACACTTGTGTGTACGGACATGGATTATGATTAAGTTTTCCATTTATGAAACAACATGTAGCAATGGTATACTTACATATTTTCAATATATTGTCATTAATAAAGTGTGAGGATCCTGCAAAACATGATAAAAGGGGAGAAAATATTACATGTGGAAAAGGATTAAATTGTCTTGCAACTACTATTACAATTCTACAGCTTTTAACATGAAAATGCTATTTCTTTTATTTTAGCTGTGGCTTGCTTGGAACTAACTATATGGACTAAGCTGACCTTGAACTTGCAGCAAACCTCCCTAATGCTGGGATTATAAGCAAGCACTACCCTGCTTGACATACTGTGCATTTCTTTTGATAAATGTTGCAAATTTTTGACAGGTGGATTGTTCAGTTTTTCAGATTTTCTTTTTTTTAATATTTCCCTCAAGCAGAAAATGTACCTGTGGTTATATTTTTATTAAAATTGAGCACCTATGATTGGATTAACTAAAAAAAATTAAGCAGCCTTTTTAAGCAACATTTTTCATGGACAGAGGTATTAAGCACTTTAGTATATGTTCTTAACTCACTCAGAACATGAGCAAAACAATCCGACTTTAACTTAAAGGGAATTGTTTTCAGAACAGAAGCTTCACCCAAGATAACAACAATTTTGAAATACATTCCCAACTCTTATTTAGTAGAGGGATGGAAAGCCCCATACCTTATCAGCAACAAATTACTCTCCTGTTAAACTTGCTGCTAAACAAGGAGCTACACCCTATAAAAATCCAATTAAACATTTGATGGTTATAATTAGAACAACTGTAGAAGGTAACTGGCTTCATACACTTAGCTAGAAGTGTAGGACAGTGTTATATGGAACAATAATAGACAACATGCCAGAAATGTGCTGCTGCAATGGTTCTTTCCTCTTTGTGCTGACTTTTATTTGTTCCCTTTTAGCTTTCTTTATCAGATTCTCTAAGTTACTGCCAAAGAATTGTCTTGTGTTCACATTTGTTTCCATTAATAAAGATGCTATCTGTTTTGCATAAGGGAAGCCAGACATTGTAAGGCTAAATTACAATAGTGCTGTAAATCCTATAACACTTATTTTTTAATAAATTTCAGATTTTAATATTCACTTCATTTGGCATCATATGTAGTTATGCTATAGAACCTGTATTTGACCTTTTCATATGGAGGTACCCACAGAAAGTGATTACCTTAAGCATTATAAGAACTGAGTAGAAATGTAGTCATTGTTTTTTTTTTTTTCTGTTCTTAAGGAAAAAAAAAAAAAAACTACTCTCCTACAGTAGCTATAACAATCTTTTTTTTTTTTTTTCTGAATCCTCTGTGGTAGTACTTAGAACTAATTTGTACCACTTATATCCTGTTTATTCTTTTATTCTCATCAAAAGATAGAGGAGTATTTTTGGACTTACATGTGATTATAAACAAAGATTCCTCTTATATTAAGGTTAAAAGTAGAATTCTAAGCAGAAACACAACCTGTGCTGAATATATTTTGGTGAAGGATTGTATTATAAACATAAGCATCAAGAACATAAATAGAATATTAACCATGTTTACTTGCAATGACTTTGTTATGTCAAAATTAAACATTCAAGGAATGAATGTCATACTGTGAAAAATTGGGAAAGTGAAGAAAACATGCTTGAAAATTTTTATATTTCTTGTTTCTTAAATAGGTTAATTTCACCTAGTACATTTTATAATGTCAAAATACTCAGCCATTCTTAAAATTCCTGTAAATTTGTTCACTAGCCCAAGGCTGAGCAGGTAAGTCTTGTACATTATGTGGAAAAAATAGACATGTAGCAGTTGGAGATTTGAGGGTCTGCAATTCCAATAGTGTACAATATCATGGTCTTCTCAATCTCTTAGTCCTTCCCTCTGTTACTCTGTAATTTTTAGTGAAATTTGACTGACTGGCTTGATGATTCTCTAGACAAAAGAGCCATGGGTAACTCCCCAATCATTCCACCATAGTTTGTTCAGTTTTTTTTTTTTTTTTCCCCTATCAATGCTGTAAGGAAAGTATTCAAAATGGTCCAAGTTGGATCAAATATACAATCACTGTGACTGCAATTAGCTCCAGCTATACCCCATGCTCCTTGTTGAGGAAGAGGATTACATTATTAGCACTTGTATTGTTAACCAGAAAAGTTGTGCAAAGAAAACAGAAAAAAAAGTTCTTTCATGTCTGTTATATGAAGCTATGGCCAGTTTATCAGTGATCCTTCTTTACCTTCATAAACTTTCCAAACCTTAACATACAGGCTCAGGGTTTATCACAGACCTCTGTTTCACATTAACAAACCCTACCTGATTCCACTGGTATGAGGAAAGGTAGAGAGAAGTTCATTTGTTTTAGTGAGATGTCTGTCTTTCTCAGTTCTGACTTTTTTTCCCAATATTCTTCACACATGGTTTTGTATGATACCTCTTTATCTTGTTACTGTTCCTCTTCCATTCACTCCTCCTTCAATACCACATTACAATAACAAAACCATCTCACATAACTGTATCTTTGGATATTTTTACATTTCCTTGTATAATTTCAGTGTAAAAATGTTAAACAAAAATTTTTAAAAAGTAGATCAATAGTTCAAATCAATAGATTTTTCTGACATGATTTTTCTCTAAAGTTTCATAGAATGAATCCTTTGGCTGTGTGTCCATGGACACAACAAAAATAAAAGAAAAAGAAAAAAAAAAACTCCCAAGCTGGAGATGTATATAAATATCAAAATATTTACAATTTATGAAATATATAATAGATAATGATATTAATCCATGAACTTTAAAGTTACAAATCATTTGAAGCCAACTTGCTTTTATAAAATCTATCTTTTAATATGTTGTATACTTTATTTATTTTTTATTAGTTATGTACACAGTGTGTACAGTCATGTTGGTACCATCATTAGCCTCCTTGCTGTCCTTCCCCCTATGCAGGGACCCTCCTCATTGTGGACTATTGCAGGTTTAGCCATTAATTATGGGTAAGAGGCAATGTCTTCGTGCATAATGACCCAATGTGTGGCTCTAACATTCTTTCGGCCCCCTCTTCCCCAAATTTCCCTGATCCATGTTGGGTTCATTTTAGGTGGACTTCAGTGATGAGGTCTTGGGAGCCTCTGTGTCTCTGGATGTCTGGTTGGGTAGGAGTTGAGTATTTTCTGTGTCTGTCTCCTTCACCCTTGTGCTGGTACCAGGTTCACCAAGAAAGAAGCGCTCTGTTCATTTCCCCAATTACTCTTATTTTCAGCTAGGGCTGAGTTGGTCTGGTTCTCCCCTTAGAATCTGGGTCCATCTGAAAAGAGACGTAAATTCTCCAACAGAGAGTAAATAAAATCTTTTATTAAAAAAGCAATATAAGGCTGGGTGTGGTAGTCCACGCCTTTAATCCCACTTGGGTGGCAGAGGAGGGAGGATCACAATGAGTTTGAGGCCACCCTGAAACTACATAGCGAATTACAGGTCAGCCTGAGCTAGAGTGAAACTCTACCTGGACAAACCAAAAATAAATAAATAAATAAATAAATAAAATAAATAAATAAATAAGCAACTTAAGGTTTAGAGAGATGGATTAACCATTAAGGTGCATGCCTCCAAAGATAAAGGAACCAGTTTCAATTCCCCAGTATCCATGTAAGCAAGATGCACAAGGTGGCAAATGTGTCTGGAGTTCATTTGCAGTGACTGAAGGCACTGGTGCACCTATTTTTTCTCTCTCTCAAATAAATAAAGTAAATAAATTAAAAAAAATTAATAAAATATTAGTTTAAGTTGACTATGAGTGGCTAATCACTTATTAATTCTGTCTGGAATCTAATGCTATCATATTATGTTAATTTCATTTAAGGCACAGAAATGTGAAAGAATGAAACTGGAACAAAATTTTCATAAATTCACACTTGTTAAGAACAAATGTGTTATAATTTATAAAATTATTATTTTTTTTCTTTTCTTTTTTTAAAAATTTTTCTTCTTCTTTTTTTTTTCTTTTTTCTTTATTAGTCAGTTCTGTATTCAGCAAATACAGTCAGTTTTGTACCATTATTAGGCTCATCCATGACCTACCCCCTCCCCTTGACCCCTCCTTGTTGAGGGATACGGGTCATGCATTATGGAGTTAGTCCACAGTTATGGGTAAGCTAAATGTCTCTGCATATCATGACCCAACATGTAACTCTGACATTCTTTCCGCCCCCTCTTCCGCAAAATTCCCCTGAGCCATGTTGGGTTCATTTTTGGTCTGCTTCAGTGATGAGGTTTTGGGGGCCTCTGAGGCTCTGGCTCTCTGATTTGGTAGGACTTGATTTTTCTCTGTGCTGATCTCCTTCCTCCTTGTGCTGGTATCTGGTTCATCAGGAAAACAGTGCCCTTGCTTGTTTCTCCAATTTTTCTTAGTTTCAGCTGGGGCCCTTTTGAGGTATGATGGGGTGGCTCTCTCCTTAGGATCTACATCTATCTGGAAAAGAGAAGCAGATTCTCCAACAGAGAGTAAGTTAGCACCAGGACAAATGAGATAACCCTTACTTTTTTTTTTTTTAAATAGAGAATTTAATACGTGTAGGCCCTCTTGTAGCCCACAATTGATGGTAGCTTGATATTGGAGAGTGGGTTTACATTTGGATCTGGTTCTGACTTGTTTCCCAGCTCCAGCTATGGGTCCTATACCAGTGAGGGGATCAGTTAGCCAAATTGAGAGCAGTTGGTTCCCCACCATGGCTGTGTGCCACCACTGCACTTGTGTGGGCATCACAACAAGTTATTTGCTGCTAAGTAGGTTAGACCATGCATTGCTTCGACAGATATTGGTCAACTGCCCCCAGCCCCCCATGTAGCACCTTCTGGCACTAGATGCGCTGACTGTCTGAGGACTGACTCTCATCCAACTTCCAGCCATGCCATTCTAATTTGCATGTCAATCACATAAGGTATCTTCAGCAGTAGGGTCTTACCACTAACCTTTGGTGGGTCATCAAGTACTCTGACAGAAATCTGTCTGTCTTTTAGGAAACCTTGTAGGTCTCTCTGATCAAAAGCTCATTGTGGATGATAGCCCCATGCTGGATCTGGGAGTTACAGGTCAGTGCCCACTAAGAAAATGAGGAAAAAGATAACTAATATACAATAGTTAGAGATAAGAGAGAGAGAGACAGGGAGAGGGGAAGTGAGGGAGGGAAGATGTAGGAGATTAAGGTTAGTCTTAATCTTACCCTCTCCAGTGTCTTGTGGTTCAGGTGTTCCCTGTAAGGGCCTGGTGAAGGATCAGCCATTTGGTCTGTCTTTTAGTAAGTAGAAGATTATGGTACCATTGCCGTTTGGGTCTAGATTTGTGTTTCCCACCCCTTTGATGCCCTCCCCTCCCTCCCCTTCCATCCTAGTGTCTAGTCTAGGAGATGCTTGCTGGGTATGTAAGGTATCTTCGGTAGATTCAGGTCAGGTGCTGTAGATGAGTGAGACTATGTGGCGATTTTTTTTCTGTGATTGGGTAAGTTCACTGAGAATGATCTATTCCAGGTTCAACCATTTTTCCTCAAATTTCATTGTGTCATTTTTTTAGGATGGTACAACCACTTTGGAAAGCAATATGGAGACCTCTGAAAAAGCTGAGTATAGAGACACCAACAGACCCAGTTATTCCCTTACTGGGCATCTACCCTAAGACCTTCAAACCACAGACCAAAGAGATTTGCTCAACCATGTTTATAGCGGCTCAATTTGTAATAGCTAAGAGCTGGAATCAACCCAGATGTCCATCACTAGAAGAATGGATAACTAAGATGTGGTATATCTACACAATGGAATTCTATACAGTAGTAAGAAAAAATGACACAATGAAATTTGAGGAAAAATGGTTGAACCTGGAACAGATCATAAATTTTTCTTCTTTTTATTACCATTCGGGAGATTTTTCCTGGTCGATTGCCAAATTTATTGATGTTTTTAGTACAGTTTTATCCAATCCACTGGTGAACCCATTGATTTTTTTTTTTTAATATTGTTGTTAGCAGTAACATAGAAGAGAGTCAGACACAGAAAACATGCATGCCAGAACCTCTAGCCACTGCAAACAAACTCTATATGCACGTGCTACTTTATGCATCTAGCTTTATATTGGTACTGGAGAATCAAAACTGGGATGCTAGGCTTTGCACACAATTACCTTAGCTGCTGAGCCATCTCTCCAGCCTGAAATTTTTCAGTTTTTATTTTTTAATTCTGGTAACAGAGTTTAATTTTCTATTATTCTCTTCAGAGTTTTTCCTAGTATTTTTGACTCTCAACTTATGCTTCCTGCCTTTTATGCTATTTATTTATTTATTTTATTAATTAGTTTTGTACTCAGCCAATACAGTCAATTTGGTACCATTATTAGGCTCATCCATTACCTACCCCCTCCCCTTGGCCCCTCCTTGTGGTATATGTACACAATGGAATTCTATACAGCAGTAAGAAAAAAATGACACAATGAAATTTGAGGAAAAATGGTTCAACCTGGAAAAGATCATTCTCAGTGAACTTACCCTAATCACAGAAAAAAAAATCGCCACATAGTCTCACTCATCTACAGCACCTAACCTGAATCTACCCAAGATGCCTTACATACCCAGCAAGCTTCTCGTGGACTAGACACTAGGATGAGTGGGGAGGGAGGGGAGGGGAAGGGGGGTGGGAAACACAAATCTAGACCCAAATGGCAGTGGTACCATAAAATTCTACATTCTAGAAGGCAGACCAAATGGCTGAACCTTCTCCAGGTCCTTAGAGGGAACTCCTGACCCACAAGACACTGGAGAGGGTATGATGAAGACTGACCTTAATCTTCTACAGCCCCTCTCTCTCTCTCTCCCCTCTATCTCTTTTATATTAGTTATTTTTTTTTCTTCCTTTTCTTAGTGGGCACTGACCTGTAACTCCCAGTACCAGCATGTGGCTACCATCCACAATGAGCTTTTGATCAGAGAGACCTACAAGGTTTCCTAAAAGAAAGATAGATTTCTGTCAGAGTACTTGATGACCCACCAAAGGTAAGTGATAAGACACTACTGCTGAAGACACCTTATGCAGTTGACATGTAAAATGGAATGGCATGGCTGCAATCTGGAAGAGAGTCAGTCCCCAGACAGTCAGCGCATCTAGTGCTGGAAGGTGCTACATGGACAACTGGGGGAAAATGACCAATATCGGTCCAAGCAACTCATGGTCTCACCTACTTAGCAGGAACTAACCTGTTATGATTATCTTTTTCTTTTCTTTTCTTTTCTTTTTTTTTTTTTTTTTTATCAAGGTAGGATCTTGCTCTAACCCAGGCTAACTTGGGACTCACTCTGTAGTCCTAGCTGGCCTCAAACTCACAGAACTCCTCCTACCTAGGCCTCCTGAGTACTGGGATTAAAGGCATGTCCCACCATGCCTGGCCAAATCCTCAAATTTTAAAATTTTAATTTAATAATTTGCACAAGATTGTGGACTTTAGATTGACAGAAAAGCATGAAGTTCATTAACATTGTCATTTAAATTAGCATTTGTTTATTTCCAACTATTAGTCCCTTTAATTTAAGTAAATACTTGTCATTCCTAAGACTCAAAGAAAAAAAAAATGAAGTAAATGATTTAGAGTAGAAACCATTTCATGAAAACTCTCTGGATTATAATAGCAGAATAATATTGAAAATGCATTATTTGAAAATAATTCTCTTAAAATCTAAATCTGAATTCTAATGCATTTTAGAGTAATAAATCAAAATAGTTCTTCCATTTTGGTCAGTGTTCATAAACTTTACAAAATGCTTCTGTGGAATGAATATGTATGATATTGTGTGAATTCTTGAGCAAAAATTTGAATTTGTGACAGTACTAAGAAATAAACTTCAATATTGTCTGTATTTTATCCATGCAAGCTACTGAAATTTTCATTTCATAACTAATGACACTGATTTAAAAAATAATAGTATTTAATTTTCTTTTTCTATGATCTGTTTAACTGCTTTCAAATTTGATTTATATTAGCAAGTGCTGTCTGACCTCTGCTCTCCTTTCTAGTGATCATGTTGTTGCCAAGAATCAATAAAGTAATGTAGCAGAGATGAGAAAAATTTTCCAAGAAAGTATCTGAACAAAGAATGAACAAATCTTTCAATTTTCTAATCTTTATGCCTATACTTATTGAGCACCAGCAATAAGAGTCTTTCAGGGGAAATACAGTAGTATATGTAGTTGGAAATGATACACATATTTATATACACATCAGTACAGAGTAGATTTATTTCAAATTTCATTGTACTTAATTATGACAGTAAAAGTAATTGCACATTCATTTTACAGAATATGTAGAGTAGTATACATTTATTAAAAAGTCAGGAATTCATTATAGTCAAACTCAGCTAGTGTTACAGGATTTGGGGATTCAGGATATTTTCCCCAAGCCCTTGAACCCCAGCCTTCAGGTTCTTTTCAATTTTACAAAAAAATTGAGAAGATTGACTTCAAGAAGGTTAAACTATGAATTGTTAAGTTTATTTAGGTAGAATTCATGAATTATGAGGTTTATTTTAAGGGCAATTAAGATCCAGGGAGGAGTCTAGATGAAAGACTCAAGCCAGAGGAGAATATTCCTCCTTCCTCTGCTGGAAAGGGAGAGGAGAGATGGAGAAAACCTCCATCACACGGAAATCCCCAGGAGCAAAAGGGCTCTGGAGGAAGCATATACCCCCACACAAGGGAGGCAAAGAGTAAGAATCACACACACACACACACACACACACACACACACACACACACACACACAAACCCAGCAAAAAGAAAACCACACATAAAAGACTTAAGAGTACTAACAATTAGCGAAGGATTTGGAGATCAAAGAAAAATTACTTATGTTAACAAAGGTAAGAAAGCACCCCAAAGTAAGACACTTGTAGAAGACAACAACAATAACAACAAAAATACCCAGGCTGAAATAAATGTAGCTTGGTTGGGAAGGGGAAAGATTTTACACACTGGTGTTCAGGTGAAATCACTGGAAGAACAAAGAGGTTTTCCACAAGTGAAAAGCCTCCTTTATAGGAGCCTGGTTATCAGACTCAGGTGTGTAAGAAGAGATTTGATTGGTCCATGGTGGCACAGGAAACCCCAGGAGGAGCCAAGTCCTGATCAGAGGGGCCAGCGCAGCTAGTTGTGCTTGACTGGGGAAGGAGTAAGGGACACTGTTGCTGAGAAATTCTTAGTTGTCAACTTGGGAGAGACTGGATAAGTTGCTGAGTTCTAGATTTGCCAGAGTGGGCTGAGTGACATCTCCTTGTTTCCTCTTTGGGCTTTTGCCCCTGAATGCCTGAAAAAAATATCTATCTTAAACCCAGTTTCTCCTTCAAAAGATAAGTCTTCCCTGAGAATTTCATGACAAAAGGGTTGGGAAGCATAGTCAAAACACTGTGTTCTACGTAATTATTTCTTGTTCTCTTCGGTGGCATGTTCAGATTTAAATAAATGGTAACACTAAATCTTCATTGACAGTGTAGTATTCCTGAATATGTAGTAGTTCATTTTCTCAAGATTACATCATGTTCTGTTTAAAATTAATTGCTTTTATTCCTTTTATTCAGTTTCTGTTTTTATACTTTCAATCAAATCAAGTCATAATTAATATACTTACTTTTGCATTAACACTCTAATTAGTTCCTTGAGTTACATAGCAGGACTTTCATTAAAAGATGGAATGTACTGAAAAAATAATTAGGGCTGTGATCATCTTGAAGCTGGTCCACAAATTTCTGGTTGAGTCTTCTGCCTCTATGTCCCTTCTGGCCCGAGGTAGATGGAATTACAGTTGCTAAACAAGGGCTTTATTTGCTGCACCATTTCCCCAGGCTGATATTGCTTTATTAGCATTAATATTTAAAGAAATATTTAGGAAAATAAATTCAAACACTTGTGCAATGAGTTATTGCATGAAAATTTTCCTCTGGGTACTGCTGCACCATGTCATTGTGTAGTAGAGAATACTTGGTCCTGGTAGTCATGGCAACATTGTAGCAGGACAATCCTGTTAAGCCAGATCTATGGTTATCTTAATAGAATTATTGACACTCTAGTAAAATGGAGAAGGAAGTCCACAAGTTCCTGTGATAGTTAAGGTGTTGTCAACTTGATCTGTTTGGTAATCCATAGAAATCCCTTTTCCAATAAATAAGGCTGACCTGGCTAAGGCTACTGCTGAGTGCCAAATTTGCCAGTAGCAGAGACCAACTCTGAGCTCCCGATATGGTAGTATTCCTCGGGGTGACCAGCCAGCAACCTGGTGGCAGGTTGACTACACTGGACCACATCCATCATGGAAAGGGCAGCGTTTTGTCTTTACTGGAATAGACACTTATTCTGGGTATGCATTTGCCTTTCCTACATGTAGTGCTTCTGCCAAAACTACCATCTTACATACTTACATACTTACAGAATGCCTTATTCACTGTCATGGCATTCCACACAGCATTGCTTCTGACCAAGGAACTCACTTCACCACCAAGGAAGTACGGCAGTGGGCTCATGATCATGGAATTCACTGGTATTACCATGTGGCCCACCACCCTGAAGCAGCTGGCTTGATAGAATGGTGGAATGGCCTTTTGAAGAAACAGCTACAGCGCCAACTAGGTGGCAATAGCTTGGAGGGTTGGGGAGTGTCCTCCAGCAGGCTGTATATGCTCTGAATCAGCATCCTATGTATGGTACTGTTTCTCCTATAGCCCGGATTCTCGGGTCCAGGAATCAAGGGGTGGAAATGAGAATGGTCCCACTTACCATCACCTGAAGTGACCCATTAGCTAAATTTTTGCTTCCTGTTCCCGCAACCTTACGCTCTGCTGGACTACAAGTATTGGTCCCAGAGGGGGGAGTGCTTTTACCAGGAGACACAAAGAACATTCCATTGAACTGGAAGCTAAGACTTCCCCCTGGTCACTTTGGGCTCCTAATGCCCTTGAGTGAACAGTCTGAGAAAGGAGTTATAGTGATAGCAGGGGTGATTGATCCAGATTACCAGGGGGAAATTGGACTGCTCCTCCACAATGGAGGTAAGGAAGAGTATGCCTGGAGTGCAGGAGATCCTTTACAACGTCTCTTAGTATTAACATGTCCCGTTGTCAAAGTCAATGGGCGACTGTAACAACCCAATAGAGGTAGTGTGATAAATGGCCCAGATCCTTCAGGAATGAAGGTATGGGTTACCCCTCCTGGTAAAGAACTAAGACCTGCTGAGGTGCTTGCTGAAGGTGGAGGAAATACAGAATGGGTAGTAGAAGAAGGCAGTTACAAATACCAGCTAAGGCCACTTCACCAGTTATAGAAACGAGGACTATAATTGCAATGTTTCTGTCCTACCTTGATAACAGAGTGTTTGTACATATCTACACCAATATTAAGATCATATCACTAGCTAACTATTGAATTTATATTAGACCTATTACATTAGAGACTAAGCTTTGTGTTGGGAAGATTTTGCGGTTCCGGTTGTACGTGGGATAGTTATGCCATGTTAGGCAGAATTATGAGCTTGTTACCGTTTTCATTTGGAAATTAAGTATGATGTAAGGAGATATGATTTGGTGTCAAGTTGACAAGGGGTGGACTTATGATAGTTAAGGTGTTGTCAACTTGATCTGTTTAGTACTGCACAGAATTCCCTTTTGGGTGGGTCTCCAAGGTTGCTTCCAGGAAGGATCAACTAATGGAGGAAGTCCTTCCCCCAGAGTGAGCCCTTCCCCCACAGCAGGCAGCCCGCTTAGAGGGGGACTTGATATAAGGAAGCTCTGGGTAAAAAGAGCCTCTTCCTTCCTTCCTTCCACTTGGCTGCCAGAGCTGCTCACTACCTTCCAGCATGGATTGAAGACCGGCCCAGACTGAAGACCAGCATCAACTGAAGATCCACGTGGATTAAAACCCAGTGGCTCCTCAGGAAATCTCCAAGCTTTCCAGCACCATCTGCAGTGCCGGGTCGGGACTGCTGAGGCATCTGGCCACATGGACTGTGCACCTACCAGGTTCGGTGATTCTTGGGCCTGCAACTGCTATTGGACTACTATAAGATAATCCAATCAATTCCCTTTTTAACATAAGCCATTCTAGCAGTTCTGTTCCTCTAGAGAACACTGACTAATACAGTTCCTCATACAGGAGTCCAGCTATTGTGCCCTTGTCAAACACTTAGTGATTTGGGGAGGTACCTCAGTATACAGGAAATGGAAAGTTAACTGCAAGGCAAAGTCCATGTGCAGCTGCCCTGAAGTTTCTATGCAAGATGGGATAGGACATTTCAATGATGCAGCTGCTACTGTGTCACCCATATTCCTGTAAGTAACCTTTCACCATGCTCTGTAAGGAACTCCAGTAAACTCTGCGTTCATTAAATTTGGATGTTGATGAAATTGTTACTTTACTTTGTCATCTTTGTCTCCCCTGGGGTGAATAGATGTGCTTTACCACTTCTTCAAAGAAAAAATACATTCACAGAAGAGTAAAATTGGTTATTTACTTTTTGTAAGTATACCTGGGATAATAAAAAATATTGTTAATAATTGCTTTCAGATACATATCTAACAATTCTTATCAGTTCTCAATCAGCATTTAGAATGATCTATTATTTCTTCTTCTGTGACAATTTGACTGTTTAGCTATCCACTGTTGAACTCCTGGTTGTTTATAATTCTTGTCTATTTTGATTCATCATGCCTTTTGAATTTTACTCTCCTTTTGATTAACCATAGTGAAAATTTAAAAATAAAAAGAACACAATAATGTTTCAGAACACAGTAATGTTTCACTTCTAAAATGCTTCTGATGGTATACCATCTTTTTTGGAGTAAACTCTATACTCCTTTCCTATAACCAGTAAGACCTTTTCAGTTCATCCAGGAGTTAAATATAGTCTAATTTCATAATATTTTGCTTTAATGCTTCTTTTTCCAGATGTTAGTCATTTTATATTCTTACAGAATACCTTAGGCAATCCTCTCATTAACAAAGACAAGGTTTTCTTTTGCTCACATTTTTAGAGGATTTAATTTTTCATGTACTAGTTTCATGGTAATTGCACCTGTGGTGAGACAGTATGTCATGGTAAGCAGTATAAGGTAGAGTAAGGTTTCTTACTTCAGGGCCAGAATTAAAAGACTAAAAGGGCATTCTCCCAGTAAACTATTACCTTCATTTGATCTCCACTTAATATGTTTCCCCTTGCCAATTTTCTCAATCTGGTACCAAACTCTTAGCACATGAGCCTTGGACATAGTCTACCTCCAAATAAAGCATCAGGCCTGCCATGTGTGTGCATATTCATATAAGCTTAATGAATCACTTAGTGGGTACCTTTATTAAATTTTCTTTTCCATGATAATTTCCTTAACCATTTTATCAGAAAAAATCCTCTATATTATTATAATATAATATTCTCTCAGGATTTCCTTTTCTGCATTTTAGCACTATACTCTTGTTTGTGCATTTGATTAATGTTTGTATTTCTACTAAGATGCTAACTCCATTAGGTCAGGGACTTTGTGTCTGTTTATATCTGCATCCTTAGTGCTTTAAGCATGCCTGGCATATGGTGAATTTTCAAAAAAAATTACAATGATGAATATTTAAATCCATATGTTCAAAGAGATACTGAGCTACCTTAAAATCTCAGTTTTATCATTTGTAAAATTGGTGTAATTATGACAATATACATTCCACTGAGACTTAGTGAAAAGCCAAATAATATAATGAATTCACTTAAAGTACTTGAAAATTGCAAAGGGCATATATATATATATATATATATATATATATATATATATATATTTTTTTTTTTTTTCTGAGAAAACCTAAACCTTTTGAGGAAAATCCTAGCTAAATATACTGGGTTTCTCACATTTGTTCTTATTTTTATATCCTGGAAAGTTTCTCCTCTCTCTTTATATCAGAACCACATTTTGAAAGTAATGATAGGTCATAAAGTAAGTGACGCACCAATAATCCATATATATTCTCATGGAAGCAATATCATTCAGCAAACAAAGTTATGTTATGGTGTCAAAGGCATAAAGTAAGTGACTAGGCAGCAAAGAACCAAAAAAGTAATCTTCTACTTATTAAAAGAAACTTCTACAATATGAAAGTATTAAGTATTAATATTTTATTTTTAAAAAACATTTTATTTATTTGAGAGAGAGAGAAAGGGAATGTGTGTGTGTGTGTGTGTGTGTATGTGTGTTTGGATGCACCACGGCCTCTTGCCACTGTAAATAAACTCCAGATGCATGTATCACTTTGCATGTGTGACTTTATATAGGTACTAGGGGATCAAACCTGGCTTATTAGGATTTGCAATCAAGTGCATTTAATCACTGAACCATAATCCAACCTCCAAAACTATTAATTTTTAAATATCCCCATTATAGCTATGATTTTTTTTAAAATTGTGAGAGTTATGATATTTTTATAAATAAGATTATACCCAAGAGCCAAGTATGGTGGTGCAACCCTTTAATCCCAGCACTTGGGAGGCAGAGGTAGGACAATCGCCATGAGTTCGAGGCCACCCTGAGACTACAGAGTGAATTCCAGGTCAGCCTGGGCTAGAGTGAAACCCTACCTCAAAAATCAAAGAAAAAAAAAAAAAGATTATACCCAAATGACTAAACTTTAAACAAGCCATGGTTTCATGTTCTTCTCATCACCATACCTGGGAGGCAGAGACAGGTGAATCCCTTGGAAAAGCCAGATCAATGAGTACCTGCTTCCATGAGAAACCCTATTTCTTTTAAGGAGGTTAGTAATTAAGAGGGCACCCAACATTGACCTCTGACCTTCACATAAGCATGTGCATTGTAACTCTGTGGTTTGTGTGCTGACAAGCAGACTACAACTCTTACTCTGCATGAGTTCAGTGTTCTTAGTACTTTCAGTGCCCACTTCTTACTCTAAAGTCTTGCTGCAGGAGTCAGGGTTCTTTAGAGGAACAGAACTGCTGGAATGAATTATTTTAAAAAGGGAATTTATTGGATTTCTTACAGTAGTCCAATAGCAGTCACAGGCCTGAGAATCAAGGAACCTGGTAGCTGCTCAGTCCATGTGGCCAGAAGTCTCAGCAGTCCTGATCCAGCACTGCAGATGGAACCAGAAGGCCTGGAGGTTTCTGAGGAGCCACTGGGTTTAGATCCATGCAGGTCTTCAGTTGATGCTGGTCTGCAGTCCGCTGGTCTTCCATCCACTCTGGAAGGCAGCAAGCAGCTCCAACAGCCAAGTGTGAAGAAGGAAGGGGCTCTCTTCACCCAGGGCTTCCTTATACAAAGTCCCCTTCTGAGAGGGGCCTTCCTCCTTTAGTTGATCCTTCCTGGAAGCAACCTCAGAAACCAAAAAAAAAAAAAAAAAGGGGGATTTCTGTGGATTACTAAACAGATCAAGTTGACAGCACCTTAACTATCACAAGTACTCTGACCAGGCATGAATTCAGAGCACAGGCAACTCACTCCCTGACTACCCTGTCACACCTCTTGGATTACATTTATGAGATTGAGAAATCCCATAAATTGAGAAATTCCCACAATACACCAAGGGCTGTTGCCACATGGAATATGATTCATATGTGAGTTAAGATGTCATACAAATGCTGTGTCTGTCCCTCTTATGGTGCTTTACAACTCATATGCCACATATGAGTTTAGACATATGCAAGCCCTGTTCTTGATCCCTGACTCCCCCACTACACAAGTTCTCTGCACATAAGCTCAGATGCAATGAAACACACACACACACACACACATCTCTCTCTCTGTCTCTCTCTCTCTCCCTGGCTGTTCTGATTCCCTGGATGGACGTGGAATGTGAGTTCCAATATGGGAGCACCTGTATGCCTCCGTCATTCTCTACCCCTTATCCACTGCCATAAAATGTGGACTTCCTGTCTGTGTTCACAGGCTGTGTGATGTCCATGTCCATTTCCCAGTCCTGGCCTACTGCACTATTCAAACTCCACACTTCACTTCAAAGATCATGTGACTCTTGTACCTTTTTTTTTTTAAATTCCCCATCACACCTCACAGGCTCCACATGTGAGGTCAGAGGTCATAAGTTTGTGATACAGCATACCATGAGGACAGATACCATACAATCTCTATGTCTTCTTTGCAGTCTTTCCACAGT
This sequence comes from Dipus sagitta, assembly GCA_036346955.1. Taxonomy (NCBI): domain Eukaryota; kingdom Metazoa; phylum Chordata; class Mammalia; order Rodentia; family Dipodidae; genus Dipus; species Dipus sagitta. Next base: position 79,133,005 of record CM070770.1, on the reverse strand, counting down.
ACTGTCCAAATCTTTCTATGATATCAGATACCATTTGAACCTTGTTCCTGCCCTAGCTAAGCTGGAATCCTCTCAGCTACTCTATCTACAAATTGTCAAAGAGTACCTCCATCATGGGACTCCATACAGCACCAAGTTGAGCCAAAATCAACTAAGATGAGAAAAAAAGCACTTATTGAAACACTCACTCAAGAAGATGTCCAGAATGACTGAACCATGAACATTCTCCAAATTCACAGGTCTTAACACAAAAACATAAGTATTCTGAAATCTAAATACAACACAAGTAAATGTGTCTTCTCTAAATTACTAATCCCAAAGACATAATTCCTAAAGAGAGTGAGTTCAGGAATATTCCACACAAATTGAAAAGGATGTTTATCAATATGTTCAAAGAAGTCAAGAATTACCTCTCACATGAATTCACAGAGAACACAAAAAAGATACTGGGTAAACTAAGGGAGTCAATGCAGAATATGGGAACATAATTCAATAAACATGTAGAAAACAGTGAAAAAATCAACCTGAAAGAAGGCAAAAAAATGAAACTTCAAGTTAAAAGAAAGTTCACTGGAATTTCTTACACAGAGATTACACAGAGGAAAATGTATCAGGGCATGAATACAATCTAAAGAAATTAGGTCATTCAAGAAAAGCTAATAATTGTTTTAAGTGTATAAATGAAAAAATGCAAGAAATTTTGGGCATCATGAAAAGAAAAATTGGTAAATAATGAGCCCAGAAGGAAAAAGATTTTTATGCTAAAGGCCTAGAAAATATTTTTCAATATATTTATAGAATGAAATTTCCAAACTCTAGATAAAGAAAAGTCCATCCAGGTACAAGAGATATATAGAATGCCAAATAGGCAGGACCAGGGATAAAAACTATATATATCATATCATAGGAAAAAATAGTATAACAGAACAATGAAAGTGTATTTATAGCTACAAGATAGATAGATGGAGTCACATATAAAGCCAGGCCTATCAGAAAAAAAATCACTGATTATCCAATAGAAATGTAATAAGGCTTTGCAATGATGTCTTTCAAGCGCATATTCATATACCTATGAAGCCAGACAACCATATCAGCAATATTAACCATCATATTTAAAGGGAAAATAATTTTTTTCCATGACAAAAGCAGGTAAAGGAATTTGTAACAACTAAGCAAAGTCTACAGAGAATATTAGAAGGATTGAGGAGAAGAGCACACATATATAAGAGTGTACAGAAAAAAATAACCAAATTAGGATAATTTATACACAAAGGAAATGTAAGAAAATACCAAACATTACAAAACTATCAACTTGATACTTCATATACACATGTCAATTATAACTCTTAATACTAATGGTCTCAATTTCCCAGTTAATAGACAAAAACTATCAGACAGGATTAGAAAATGGGATCCAACATTTTGCTGTCTCCCAGAAACTCACCAAACCATCAAAGACAGACAGTAGCTGTGGTGGTTTGAATGTGAACATATGTCCCCCATAGCCTCAGGGATTTTGAACTAAATGTAATCTTTCTACTTAAGTCTCTAGCAGCTTGCTGGAGGAGGTATCACTGAGGGCAGATCTTGTACTCAAGCACTAAGATGTGAAAAGAGCCAGTTTGAGCTCTGGCTGTTCATGCTTATTGACTGCATGGCAGTGTCCCTCTGCTGTGGATCTATACAAGTGAGTCAAGTTCTTCTGCAATGATGATGCTTGCTCTAGAATTAGTAAGCTTGAAATAAAGCTGTGCCTCCTATAAACTGCTTATGGTCAGGTGTTTGTCCCAGGAATAGGACAGTAACTATCACAATACCTTGTCATAAAAGGATAAATAAAGTTATCCTATGATAATGTAATCAGGAAATAAGCAGTTGTTGCTTTTCCAGTACCTGATGAAAATAAACTTAAACCAAAATGTAGTCAGAAGAGAAAATGGTCATCTCATATTGATTAAGGAAACAATCCATGAAGAAAACAGCAATTCTAAGTTGGGCGTGGTGGTGCACGCCTTTAATCCCAGCACTCGGGAGGCAGAGGTAGGAGGATCACCGTGAATTCAAGGCCACCCTGAGACTCCATAGTGAATTCTAGGTCAGCCTAGGCTAGAGTGAGACCCTACCTCAAAAAACCAAAAAAAAAACCCCAGCAATTCTAAACATGCACATTAAACATAAACACATGGGTAACTCAGCTTCCTAAAACTAATACTGCTAAGCAAACAACAAAAAAAGGATTAACCCTAATACAGTAGTAGTAAATGACATTAGTACTCCACTGTCCCAAATAGAGAGACAATCCTGATAAAATAATAATGATAATAAAGATATGTGGCCATCAGGAATTATGAAACAGAGTTTTGCAGGGGCTCAGATAAAAGGTGCTCAAATACACAGATTGGAGAGGTAGTGACAGGCCACATTCAATACAGGCCAAATTCTAATAGGAATTTCTTCTAATCTTCATCATTGTTTCATGACAGAACAGTGAAATATACTAGTAGTTGTAAAATGCCATGTTGAGCACTACCTGAATAATGTGTAAATCCTGTGAACCTGGGTCAGGGAGCCAGGGAATACTTTCTATAGTGGAATCTATAGTTAATGATGTAAGGAAGAAACACTTATTTTGAAAGTCAAAAATAATACTCTATCAACCACCTGCTCACAGCCTGCTGACTCATGGAAGATTTAGGAAATAAACCATCTGCTATATCCATGCATACTCACAACACTAGAAGTAAGGCAAGATGATCTCTCACAGACGCTTAGGGAAGATTTTAAGAGTATGAAATGTAGGTTCTTTAAAATAAAGGGAATACTTCCGATAGACTGTTAACCTTGTCTACATAAATAGAAAAAGGAGAAAGAAGAAAATAAAACACAGTCTATAAAATGACCTCAAGTTGAATAAAACTGGAAACCATCTCATCTGAAATTGCTCTATAATCCCTACTTGATGGATCAAAAGAAAGATTTCTATTTCATATGTTATTTTTCCTTCATGATTTATAACAATCTAATTCCATTTTAAATTAATATATCTGCAGTAATATTTTTCCCATTACATCCCATTCAGCCACACTGCTGCTTGTTTTATCTTCAGAACAGGTTATAGAGCTGTAATTTAAAATGTCATTTTTACTCCAGTTTCTTTTTCAACACAGTAATGTAGATATTAAGTTTCCAAAAAAATAGTAGCTATTTTCTTCAATTAAACTTCTATGGTTATAATAAATTTTAATCTAGTTTTAGGTCAGTATTTGCTTTGGATTTGGATTTTAATATAAAAGTATGAAGTAGAAAAATTAAAAAAAAAACGAAAGCATTGAAAATCACTTAAATATAACGAGGCTGAATATGTATTAATGCAGTATGTTATATGTAAAAACTATGACTTTCAATTAAACCAAAAATTATATTTTAGGTTTGTTTTTTTTTTTTTTGCAAAAGGCAAGGATAAATTTCTCCAAGCTCAATATAGTGATGAGGCTAATATAATATTGGTAAGCAGAACATAAAGAAGGATTTCCTCACAGAGCAATCATTTTTATTGACAACCAAGGAAGGACCTATCTTGAGCCAAATGCTAAGGGTCAGTGTTTTTTAATATATAGATTATTGTATTCACAAACATTAACAATCCTTTATTGGATGAACTTAAAATCATTAATGCTGACTAGTTTTAAATATAATAATAAATTTAAGTTCCTGGAGTGCTTTTAGAAAGATCATACAAGAAAAACAATATAGTCTATATAGTTGAAAAAATTATTTTGTTTTCAAATCTTGAATACCAAACATGTCTTTATCCTTAATATCAAGTAGGACATGGATATCTAATAAAATTTTCTTTAAAAAGTTAATTTTCTGGAATAAAGATTTAATAGAAATTTCTATTAATTATACATTTCATTATTTTCTTTATTTTATTTTGTGCGTATGCGACCAATTCTTATTAGACAGTATGAACTGGTCTTCATTTTACCATCTTCCAACCCTTCTTGACCATTTAACATTATCTATACATCATAATAATACTTTAAAATTTTGAAAGTAACATATTTTATAACATAGTTCTGCTCAATTTTATCTTGTAAATTGTTATATTTTTTAGTTCTAAAAGTTATACTACAAAAGGGAAAGTCTAGCATTTTCCTATGACTCTATTATAGTTTCACCTTTGTTTTCTCATTGATCCTTCCATGCTTGTGACAAGATGTTAAAATTATCCCAACATACAAAATTTAATTGAACTTCCTCTTGCTGGAGTAGCTCTTAAATTTTTGTCTTGTAAGTAAACCCTAATAAAACTCCTGGAAAGTCTTGACAATTTCCTGAACAGAACCCATTTCTCTTTCAGCATGGCCATCAGATTTTGAATTTCTAGTTTAAGTCTTTGGGTTACAAACAGATAGGAGAGCATCACTTTGTGGTTTGAAAACAAGAAATTATATCACAATAGTGCTTAACTCCTGGTAGATATACAGAAACTTAGAACAGGTAATGAATGAGCATATGAGGAGATTATTAGGAATTTTATGATTTTGCCAAACTTAGTTATTATCACTTCACTAGATAGCCTGTGTGTGTGTGTGTCTATTCTAGTTATTAAAATATCTTTTTGTCTCAAAATGAGTCATTGAGAACTGGATCTTCTATGACATATCTAAGTGTGGTGGTTTGATTCAGGTGCCCCCCATAAATTTAGGTGTTCTGCATTCTAGGTCCTCAGCTGGTGGCAATTTGGGAATTGAAACCTCCTAAATGTAGTGTATGGTTGGGGCAAGATATGGGTGTTATAGCCAGCTTCCTCTTGCCAGTGTTTGGCACACTTTCCTGTTGCTGTTGTCTGTCTAATATTTGGCAGGAGGTGATGTCCACCCTCTGCTCATGCCATCATTTTCCCCTGCCATCATGCAGCTTCCTCTTGAAACTACAAGCCAAAATAAACCTTTTTCCCACAAGCTTCTCTTGGCTGAGTGTTTTCTGCCAGCAATGTGAACCCGACTGCAACACCTAGAATGCTGAGGAATACAGTGTAAAGTTAAAAATGAGTCTCTTTGGAGGTTCCCCTTTTATTATTTTTAATTTTTTTTGTTTATTTTTATTTATTTATTTGAGAGTAACAGACAGACAGAAGGAGAGAGAGAGAGAGACAAAGAATGGGCGCGCCAGGTCCTCCTGCCACTGCAAACGAACTCCAGATGCATGCGACCCCTTGTGCATCTGGCTAATGTGGGTCATGGGGAATCGAGCCTCGAACCGGGGTCCTTAGGCTTCACAGGCAAGCGCTTAACCACTAAGCCATCTCTCCAGCCCGAGTTTCCCCCTTTAAGGCCAGTGTTTTATTTGCTTTCTAAAATTTTGCATTCTTATGAGCTTTTGATCCCTTTGTAAGACTTGATTGTATTAATTTACTACTGTTTACACATACTTCTGTTATTCTTTCAGATTTTAGATGATAAAGTATTAATATAAAATAATAGAAATTATTTTTAATCCTTTACAATCTATTTTCAAGTCTGAAAAATCAAGAAATAAATCACATTAAATCTAGTTTTTAAAAAAGTTATACAGATTTTTAAGTTTTTAAGTTTATTTTATATAGAATTATTCTTCATATAGTTACTAAATTAAATATATTGATATTAGAAACTCATGATTATATTTTCTCTAGTCAATTATTAATCCATCAATGCATATGTATGTGTCCTAGCTAATATCCCTTCACAAACTAATAAAAATATTTTTAGAAATCAACAAAATGTCTTTTAACTTTGCTATTTCCAACACAATAATTTATTTATTTAACATATGTTAGATATTATAAATAAGTTATTAAATATAGATAGTCTAGACATAAATCATTCATAAAAATAAGAAATATCATTTAACTAGACTTCACAAAATTGTTTTGGTATAATAAATGCCTTAGTGAGAGCAGAGGTCATTGTGATTGTTAAATACATAAGCATCAGTGTTGGTATAGTGCTGTTTGATTGAATTGTTAATCAAGAACATTCTATTGATGTACATTAAGTTTTGATCACTTAATATATACATAGATAATATTTATAAATAGTCATGAAACAAATGAGGGGTGAAGTTATTTATCCCTGTAATATTTTAATGCTTAAATCAGTGTGTATGTCACATTCTTAAGCTGAGACTTCTTACCACTGTTTGCCTCCTATTCAATATCCTAATATGCAATTTAGCTTAAAAGATTAAGGAGGAAAATATCTAGTAGAAACACTCAGAGAAAGAGTGGGAGAGAATTTTTAATGCAAAGAGCAAAGATCCTAAATAAAAATAGATTTTAGGTGGAAGCCAATTATTTAACTAAATGACTAATTAACATTATACAAAATTGCTGCATATGGTTGATATTTGTCCTGATTTTTAAATGGACTTTAATATAATTTTATATAAAAACATTAAATAGTCACATTTTGTTTACCATGTATGGGCTACAAATTATGTCATGAATATTTGTAACCCCTAGCCACTACTAGTGTCTTATGCTGGGAATCCAATATCTAAAATCCATTGTAAGTGGTAAATTGGATAGAAAAATTATTACTTATTTGAGAAAAATGTTGTTATCTACTCTTAAATTGCTTTCTAACACGTTTTATCTCACGAATATACAATATTTTTATGAAGCTTTCCAGACTGTATCAATTCAAAGGGCCTATAAACATTGTACAAAAACAAGAACTTTTGTCTCTGAGTCCTAAGAGATTTTATGCAAAAGAGTTATATCAAAATCAATGACTAATGACTTCATAAAGACAAGTCTTGCATCAAAATAAGTATCATCCATCATTAAATAGAGCTACTGAACACCTACTGAGTTCCTGATACATGGTTTTATAACAATTATGTAACCTCCCACACACTGTGACTCCCTGCAACCAAAGCTAATTGTTTGATGCTAAGGTAACTTATAAATAGGTGAGTTAAACTCACGACTTCTTATTAGCTGCAACTTATTAGCTGCAACTACGTGCCCAGCACTGTGCTGCGAAAACCAATCAAAGCAGTGCTCAATGCCACAAAGCCCAACCTGCCATTCTGTTACTGGGAACTATAGTATTACTTACAGCTACTGTAGAAGTTCAGGTTCATAGACCAAGAACAATTAATAAAAAGTGATCTTCCTATGGAATCTATTTCTACTTCAGGATTTTTTCAAAAAGACAACCTAGGGACTTCCAAGTAAATGACATTAGAAACCCCATCAGTGAGAATAAGTGAACAAAATAAATTCAGAATAATAAGTTTCTATGCATACTTGATTTAATAACTGAAAATGAATTTAATAAGCTAGGTGAGATCTCTACACATAAGCTGGCAGGAATGGCTGTAATAAACTGGTAAGTAGCTGCACCACAGGGTTTGGGCCAGACTTAGTGGGAACCACTAGGTAAGAGAACTTACCCCACACCCTCACCCCCCCACCCCCCGCCACACATAGAGAGGAGGAACAGCTAATGGATAAAAGTAGGCAGTGAAAATGTGGCAAAACCCCAAGAGATGGACAGACCATAAGGTGAGTCATGGGGGATCTCCATAGGCACTTGATGGAGAAGCTGAAGTGTGATACTGTGAGCCTGAAGCTGATTTTCCCTGGCATCCAGAGAGCCCTGTTACTGCCTTAGGTGACCATCAACATATGTTCTCAGAAGTAGCACTGTGTACCCACAAATTTGGTTTTACAGGTTTGAATTAGTGTCAAAATACACTTCTTTCCCAAGCATAGTATATTACATGAAATATCACAGGCAAGAAAAGAATTCAAAAGCATTATAACAGAAGTAGAGATCAAAGCTATGATATTTTTAAAATCTGTTCTACTTTTACTGCACGTTTTCTGTTTTTAATCTTCACTTTTGCATAAATATATTTTAATGGGGGCTAGAGAGATGGCTTAGCACTTAAGGCATTTGCCTGAAAAGCCAAAGGACCCCAATTTGATTCCCCAGGACCCACTTGTCTTGTGCCCATTCTCTCTCTCTAGTATATGTCTTGCCATTATTTTGCTTGAGTTATATAAATGCTTTGTTTTAGAGAAGCACTAAATCATATATAAAGTCATACCCATCAAAATTATAGCCGATTTCTCAACAAATCTGAGACCATGAAATGATAAATTCTAAACTCAAAGGAAAATATTGCCAGTCTATGTTATTTTATCAAGCAAAACTAACTGTCTTGATGGAAAAATAAAGAAAAAAAGTTTCTCCAATAAAAATAATGAAAAGAATTCATGACCATGTAGCCAGAATTGCTTGGAATATACTTAAAGCAGTCTCTGTCTGGTAACAAAGATAAAACATTCAAGAGGAGACCATAAAACATAGATCACACTTGCTGGGTGTGGTGGTGCACGCCTTTAATCCCAGCACTCGGGAGGCAGAGGTAGGAGGATCGCAATGAGTTCAAGGCCACCCTGAGTCTACCTACTCAATTCCAAGTCAGCCTGAGCTAGAGTGAGACCCTACCTCGAACCCCCCCCCCCCAAAAAAAAATGAATAGAAAACACTAGAGCAGTAGCTAAGACAATCAGAAATAGGGCATTTTTAAAAATCTAAATGACAGTTACAATTAATACACAACTTTCAATAATAATTTAGAATAATGGTTTCAATTTCCCAATCAAAAGGATTGAAAAACAGGATCCATCTGTCTGCATCATTCTAGAAATACAACTCATCATTAAAGGAAAATACTGCCTTAATGTATAATTATGGAAAAAAGGTATTCCAAACAAATAGAATTGGAAGATAAACAGGTGTGACTAATTGTGATTTCTAACAGAATATACTTCTAGCCAGAATTGATCAGAAGATGTAGATAAAGGTCACTTTATATTGAATAAGAAAATAGCTGTAGAGGGAGTAACAATTCATGGATTTATAATTCATGTGCTATTTTGTCTGAAGATCTTAACAATTTTACATTGTCCATCTGCAGGAAGAAAGATCAAGCATGGAAAAGTAATTTGCCAGTTATTCCAGTAAACAGGTTAGAGAGTGAAATAAAGAAGTAGAGATTTTTCTGCTCTAATTATTCTGATGAAAGCCCAATTCTATGTGCAGTTGAATTTCGTTTGGGAGGTTAACTCATTTTATCTGAGTGTTATAGTTAGACATGGCTAGTCTAGGTTATTAGCCTTTATATAAATGAAAGTGAAGACGTGAATAGTCTTTTCCTTTCAGATTGCATGAAGCCAAAAAGCACTGGGTGACAGGTACCTTCTAATAATATAACCGATGCCTTCATGTTTGACACTTTTTGTACTTTAACTTCCTGAAACAAGCAAATATTAAGGGTGGGCCATCACCATGACTCCTGAAGAGAAGTGAATCCATGCACAGATATACAGATTCATTCTTGTCTTCTTTCTTATTTCATCTGTCTACTGTACTTGTAGCAGGGATTCACTTTTCATCCATAAGTTTTCATTCCTCCACCGTGACTTTTCTACCCTACTTACATATCCAAAGAAGGTCTCCTTTTTGTACTACCATGAATAACTAGTCATTTTCCATTGCAGACAAGATTTTTACCTGGGATATTTTTTCAATACAATGGAAAGTTGTGTCATTGAAATTTATTGAGTGTACTAACCAGTTCCATTACATATTACTTGTAGAAGTAGGAAAATAAATTATAGAACACTAACATAAATATTGTTCTATAGAAAGAAAAATTATTTCTGAGATAAAACTCATTATCAACTTTTATTATTCTTAACTAATTTTCTTCATGACTTCACTTGAACATTTTTTCTTTACTTTGAAATTCCTTTTAGACCAGTTTGAAGTTCTTACTGATTCCCTCAATAATTCATGAGCCAAAGAAAATACCTAGTGAAATGCTTTCATAGTGTTTATAGTATAGGTGTAGACAGAAACCATTGACTTAAGTAAAATTGTTACTAAAATTAAAAATACCCATATTCATTACCCTAAATAAGAACCTCAAATATTCATTTGATTTAGAGTATTTTCTCAGTTGCATCAAGATCTGACTGAAATTGAACAATTGAGCCTCCAAGGCATTGATTTTTTAGTGAAAGCCTTTATAGTTCTGTGTATTATCCAGCAGCCTGCAGTGGTCAGATCAGGATAACACAACTTGACTTTTTCACATCCTGTGCCTCATAAAATTTATTACCAAAAACATTAACATTGTGGATAATAGACACATCCTGGTACTGGGAGTTACAGGTGAGTTCCCACTAAGAAAAGGAAGAAAAAGGTAACTAAGATAAAAGAGATAGAGAGAAGAGAGAGAGAGAGAGAGAGAGAGAGAGAGAGAGAGAGAGAGAGGCTGTAGAAGATTAAGGTCAGTCTTCATCATACCCTCTCCTGTGTCTTGTGGGTGAGGTGTTCCCTCTAAGGGCCTGGTGAAGGTTCAGCCATTTGGTCTGCTTTTTAGGATGCAGAATTTTGTGGTACCATTGCCATTTGGGTCAGAGACCTACAAAATTTCCTAAAAGAAATACAGATTTCTGTCAGAGTATTTGATGACCCACCAAAGGTTAGTGGTAAGACCCTACTGCTGACACACCTTATGCAGTTGTCACATAAAATGGAATGGCATGGCTGGAAGCTGGAAGAGAGTCAATCCCCAGACAATCAGCACATCTAGTGCCAGAAGGTGCTACATGGGTGACTGGGGGAAAATGACCAGTATCTGACCAAGCAATTCACGGTCTCACCTACTTAGCAGCAAATAACCTGTCGTGATGCTCACACAAGTGCAATAGTGGCACACAGCCATGGTGGGAAACTAACTGCTCTTGATTTGGCTAACTGATCCCCTCCGTGGTATGGGACCCATAGCTGGAGCTGGGAAACAAGTCAGAACCATATCTAAACATGAGCCCACTCTCCACTATCAAGCAACCACCAATCGTGAGCTACAAGAGGGCTTACACCTATTACATTCTCTATAAAAAAGTAAGGATTATCTCATTTGTCTGGTGCTAACTCACTCTCCATTGGAGAATGTGCTTCTCTTTTTCAGATATATGTAGATCCTAAGGAGAGAGCTACCCCATCATACCTCAAAAGGGTCCTGACTGAAACTAAGAACAGTTGGTGAAATAAACAAGGGTGCTGTTTTCTTGGTGAACCTGGTACCAGCACAAGGGTGAAGGAGATCACAGAGAAAAATCAACTCCCACCACATCAGAGATCCAGAGACCCAGAGACCCCCAACACCTCATCACTGAAGCAGACCAAAAATGAACCCAACATAGCTCAGGGAAGTTTTGTGGAAGAGGGGGCATAAAGAATGTCAGAGCCACATGTTGGGTCATGATATGCAGACACATTTATCCTACCCATAACTGTAGGCTAACTCCAGAATGCATGACCCATATACTTCAACAAGGAAGGGCCAAGGGTAAGGGGTAGGTAATGGATGAGCCTAATAATGGTACCAAATTGACTGTATTTGCTGGGTACAAAACTAATTAATAATAAATAAATAAATGAAAACCTCAAACTCTGCTATGAAAAAAAAAGTTACCTTAACTTCTATTCAGTACTTGATATAAACCAAATACTGGAGTCATAACAATTAATGAATAAATCATATCATCAAGTTCAAAAAACAAACATTAACATTATGTTTTTCACTACAGTTTTCAGAAGAATGTGAACAGGAAAAAAATTGTCCATGTATTTGCTTAGTCCTTAAGACTTCCCATTTAATTCCCCAAGATTTTATTAAAAATGGAGTGTTTAATACCTTGCATTCTTCTTGGTAGATATATATATATATATATATATATTTACCACATAACAAACTGGCTTCTTCTTCCTTTTCAACTGTGTATTCATTTTTATTCTATGGCTCCCCAACATTTTGCTCATGCTAATTGTGTCTACCTCCCTCTGAGGAAATGAATGTATATTGGCACTTTCCCTTGGGTCTTCATACATTTAGTTTAATGATTTTGGGATTAGCAATTCTATTAAGAAGATATCTGTAGATATAGGTGTGAGTATATATTGCAGCAAGGTCAATAAGAAGATTAGGTATGTCTAACAGAAGAACTGCATCTCCAGGAAACTTCTGACTTACTACTGTAAGAGAAGATATATCTGGCTGACTCTTTGCCTTTCTGCATTTCTTCTTGGTTGTGGTTTTATTTTAAGTTCAAAAAAGAGCCAAGAATGTAGGTACATGATAATTATTTTATTAAAATACTATAATAGTTTTGACTATATATGACAAAAATTTCATTCTAAAAGCCTATATTTTAAAAGGCTAATTTACTTAAGTTTATTTAGATACTGACTTTTCTGGCCTGGAATTTATTTTAATTCTTAATTTAGATAAATAGCATAAGTTAGGATCTTTTTTCTCTAAAATATCCTGAATATATATATATATATATATATATGTGTGTGTGTGTGTGTGTGTGTGTGTGTGTGTGTGTGTGTGTGTGTGTGTTATAAGATGAAAATGACAGAATACTGAAGATAATTATCATTTACTTACTCAAGAGATTAAGATTTGTTTTTAAATAGAATATAATTCAAAACTATGGGCTGGCCATGGTGGCACATGCCTTTGATCCCAACACTTGAGAGGCAAAGGTAGGAGGATCACTGTGTGTTCAAGACAGCCTGAAACTACATAGTGAATTCCAGTGAATCCTAGGCTAGAGTGAGACCCTACCTCGAATCCCACCCCCCAAAAAATCTATGGACTAAGCAAATCAATATTTGTTTATATGTATCAGAAGAATTAAATGTCTTACTTAGTAAACTGAATTTAAGGCTAATATATCACTGAATGAAGACTGTTAGATGCATAAGTGAAAGCTACCTCCCAACTGTGAAACCAAAAGTGGAATACTTTGATTGGAAATTTATGTGATATATTTATTTGTCAAATTAACTTTTCTCAGTGTTTTCTTTTAAAGATTCGTATGAACTTTTGAACTTAAAACATAGTTATGATCTCTGCTGAGAAATAACAGATACAGTGTACATACAGGTGCTCTTGCTGTGGATGTGATTATGTAGATGACACATCAAAGCAGAAATATTGTCGACTTCTTTACAGTCCTTCTTGAAAGTCCTCATAAAATTTAATGCTAAAAAATCGGAACATATTGTCTCACCTCACCAAATTCTCTATATTTTAATTGCTGGAAGATTTATTCTCTAACGCTTTCTAACTTGCAAAATATTTAAGTATTAAGGAAAGGAAATGCTATTCATAAAGAAACTTTCCAAATGGTACTTTAGCCAAGTATTCAAAGGACTCAAACTATTCATACCACTCCTTCATATGATATGTCCTACATGTGTTTTGTATCATAATTTCAGATATAATTATTTTAGGCCTCCTAACCAATTCATTTGATTTCCCTCACTCCTTTTCCAAAGGAAAATAGAGGGGGAATTTTCAATATACATATATATATATATTTCAATTGAATTCTATTATTAACTTTATCACATACTAAGAGATAAATGTCTTGATTTTTATGATCTGAATAATTTTATTTTTATTTTGTGAACTGAATAGTTTTATTTTATTTCAAAGGTTACTATTTGGTACAATACATTTTTTTAAGATCCATTGAAATATTTTTCAATCTGATTGGCCCATGAGTCCCATTGTCAAGTAGTCTATATTCATAATTTATAAAAAGAAGAATCCTTATGTATGTATTTTTGTTTCTTCAGTCTATTTTTAATATTTCTTGTGATATTTTATACCTTACTTCTTCTTTCCTTGGACTACTTGCTTTTCATTTGCAACATACTCAAAATACTCATTACTCCCTACATTCCAACACCCAACCTCTCTTTCCAAGACAGAAGTACATTTATATTTTCTCTTATGGAACTTTTACATAAGATTTGTCTGTGTGAATCACACAAAAGAAATGGCCTGCCTGCAGTAGAAGTCTACTTTTCTTTATGTCCTTTTTGATGTTGATCATGCAGCATTTTCCCATGAGCAAATTTTGCGTGAGTGACCTAAATATGAATAATGAACTTAGGACATTATGGGTAGAAACTTGACAGGGGTTAAGGGTTCCAAATGCAATAATTTTTCTATTAACTTATGGATGGAAAAGCACTATGACCTTTTTCAGGTAGTCAGATCATAATTTCAGCTACTTCTATGTACTGTTATTATTGTATTATTACCATTGTATTATTGTAAACTGAAAAAAATAATTTACATTTATCCAATAAAGTTCTTTGTTGTCTTGAACCATAGGTTGTTTCCAGATATGTAGAAACTTACTCCACATTAATTTGAGAGGAGTTCTCAGTCTGCATTTTGAAGAACAGTTCTCTGAGAATATTTTTAGGTCTGCTAAGGAGAAAATGGAGAGAGCAAACAGTGAGAGCTTAAGATTGAGGGGCCTTTTAATCTTCTGTAATAACTCCATTTTTTCTGATATTAGATTCAGATTGTATCCAATAATAATTCCAGTAAGTTATTACTTTTAAAATATTAATTTGCATATTTCTCAAGTTATACTACTTAAGAAAAATAACAAATAATATTTTCTTGATTCTATTATGATCTGTGGTTGTAAGAAAGTGAATCAAGTATAACCATTCTATAGTTGTCTCAGATTTCTAGGAATACCTCCTCCAGATGTACCTGTGGTTAGCTAACACAAGGATTTCACAATATCAACACTTCCATGCTGGTGTGTTCCTTGCATATACTTTCTCCTCAGGGGATGCCAAATCATAGTGAGTTCTGGCTATGCTACACTTATTGAATGGAAACTACTATTGTATAGCAACTCCCTTGAACTGTTGCAATCTCTACAGACAAGCTGAGACTTCTGAGGTCTTACTCATCACACTCCTACTATGCAGAGGATATATCCCACACACTTCCATAAGTTATCACCTATAACGATATTATTGTCCACACTCCATAGTAAGATCATAGTAGCTATGGATTTCTCTCAACTACCAACTTTTAATACTATTCTATTTTTGAAAATACTGCCCTGATTTTATTTTGTTTCTTTTATTATTGTTTACTTGTTTGTGTAAGAGAGACAGAAACAGAATGAAGGTGCATCTTATGGATGCAAATGTACTCCAGACACATATGTCATCTGTGCATCTAGCTTTATGCAGGAATTAGTGAACTGAAACAGAGCTGTTAAGTTTCCCAAGAATGTGCTTTTAACCACTCAACTATCTCCTAGTGCCTATTTTATCTTTTGAGATACCTTTCTGAGATAAAGTTGGTTCACCTAATTGATGAAACACTTGAAACACTCAAAGGAATATATGCAGAATTTCATAGCTGTTGTTCAGTCTCTGAAGTATTCATGAGATAAGCCATGAACACTCAAATTTAAGTGAAAAGTACATCTTGATCAATAGCCCAGGTATTAAAGACATGGAAAAGAAAGAAAAAATAGTGACTGGGGTTAACCGATGCCATCAATGTTTCAGTTCATAGTCAAGAAATCGTAGTTTCTATGAAAAATGACTTTATTTTGGCTGTTTCTCCTTTGCAAATCTTGTTTGTCCTTGCTAAATTTCCCTATACAAAATTTTCTCACTGCTAAATTTCTTTTCACCATTTTGTACTCTCTCTTCAATCTTTATAACCAGTTGAAGTGATCTGTTGAATTGAAAGTTTTTCCAGTATCTTCCTTAAAATGCATGTGTGTAGTTTGCATTCCTAGGTTTTCTAGTAAGTTCCTTTTGTATAATGTATATCTTATACCATAATTGCATGTATAAATGCTTTTCTGTGAGTCTATGTTTATTTATTTTTATTTTTTTGTTGTTGCTATTTTATTTTTTTATTAATTAGTTTTGTACTCAGTGAATCAGTCAATTTGGTACCATTGTTATGCTCATCCATGTCCTACCCCCTCCCCCTGGCCCCTCCTTGTTGAGGTATATGGGTCATGCATTCTGGAGTTAGCCCACAGTTATGGGTAGGATAAATGTCTCTGCATATCATGACCCAACATGTGGCTCTGACATTCTTTCAGCTCCCTCTTCCGCAAAATTTCCCTGAGCCATGTTGGGTTTATTTTTGGTCTGCTTCAGTGATGAGGTGTTGGTTTTGTCTTGCAACAAGTTGTGTATTACTGCAAAATTTACTTCCAAGTATAAAATATGTACCACATAATAAAAATTATGTTAATTGGATGATTGATTTATTTAAGTAATTAGGGAAGAAAATATTCATGTATTTTATATCGGTTGAAAGGGCAATCATATAGATGAATTAGAAAATGAAACTCAGATCAAATTATATTAAGAATGCTAACTCTAGAAATTTCCAGATACAAGTTACCAACTCTTATCTACCTGTCACTGGGTAATTCATCACTGAATATATTTCATTCAGATTTATATACTTCTGTTCAAAATAATAGTTTTCAAAGTAAAACCTACTAAGACAGGTTACCATTTAACAAATAGTTAATTTATTGCCTGCATTACCTTAGTGTCTGCGTGAAATGATCAGATACCTTTCTTGATGAACAATGAGTGCATATGTAAAGAGAGAGTTTGATTCTTAGAAACATTAGTGTTAATATTAGGCTGGTGAAAGTTCTATTTTGCCCTTGTGACTTACTAATGGATAACTAATCAGCTAATATCATAAATTTCTTATTTGTAAAATATATCTAGAAATAGTGTAAGGGGCTTTATTCAGTGAGCTGGCAATCTGGGAACTTAGAATGAATTATTCATTCACCATCTCTCTTGGTAGCATCTTTTGTAAAAGACAGAATAAGGTGAAGAAGTCAACTCAGTGTTGAGTTTTGTTCTTCTGGCCAGGTGAGTCTTGTTTCTAATATTCTACTTATAGTGTCAGGTAGCACGACAGGCATGAGTAAGCCGCGGAAGATGGGCCCATCACTTGTCTCCCTGATAAGATTAAAAGGTGAAGCCTTAAAATTAACCCTCCTCAAGATTTAAAATACCATATTTTAAAAGGAGGGCAATGGTGTATTGTGATCTGTAGTGGACAGTGTGATGTTGCTTAAATGAACTTCCAAACGAGGCAAAACTATGGAGGGAGGGATTTATTGAAGCTAATAGATCAAGGGGAACTTCCATAACGGCAGAAGAAGTTGGCTCCCTTTTACATGCCCATGCAGACAGAAAGTAACCACCATAATCAAGCACACTCCAGGAACTCGAGGCAAAGCTCAAGCACTCTGCATGTCATTAGACTGGAATTCCAAATCCACCCCACACCTTAGGGCTGGACCTTAGGATCCACCCAGTGATACCTCCTCCAGCCAGGTGGTTGGAGATCTAGATTACAAGCCTTAATAAACTCCTGAATCTGTTCAGGACATCCATTCAAACCACCACAAGGACCATTAAGGGAAAGAAGGTCCATTGAAGGGAACTTCCTCCTTATCAAAAGATGTAACTTGATATCACCAAAATGGTATATATAAATAATGCTAAGCCAGTTAATTGTGACTGTCTTATAAAAGAACACTTCCAAGCTGGGCATGGTGGCTCACAGCTTTAATCCCAGTATTTGGGAGGCAGAGGTAGGAAGATTGCCATGAGTTTAAGGCCACCCTGTGACTACATAGTGAATTCCAAGTCAGCCTGGGCTAGAGTGAGACCCTACCTCAAAAAAATAAAAATAAAAATAAATAAATAAATAAAATAACATAAAAAGACAGCTGGGTGTGGTGGCTCAGGCCTTTAATCCCATGTTAGGAGCACCAGTTAGTGAACTAGTTAATGAGGCACTCATCTAGCAATGGTGTCACCACATCACCATGACAACCAGAGGCCAAGGCCACAGCCAGCTGTGTACTGATATCCAAATGTGCTAACCCTAAGGTGGTTATCAGAACCATGGATAAGGACTGGAACAGAAGAGTATAAAAACCCACAAGAAAGATGAAGAAGCTGTCACTCAACCCAGAGAGGCAGGCTCCCTGTCACTTTCCATGTTGATACCCGCCATAGGACCCAAGCAGCCCATGGGATCTCCCCTCCCGCCGCCCTGGCGTCGTGATTAGAGTTGGCTGATGAACATGGGCAGAAAAGGAAAAGGAGGAGGGCTAAGCCAGACACTGCCTGAGGACCAAGTGTTGCTCCAGGTGAGCTGCCTCAGGGATAGGCTATAGTTGAGAAGATAAGAGTAGAAAGAACCTGACCTAACTAACTGTGTGTGGAATAAATAAAGTGTGTCAATTGAATTAACATATCTGCCTCTCAACTACTTAATTACAGGCTCGTGACAGCTGGTGTAGTCGGCAGGATATACAGGTAATAGGAAGTCCTCCAAATTTTACCCAAAATTTCTAAATTAATTGAGCCTATGGTGCAAAATTAAAATTCCAACCAGAAAAACCATTTGGGTAAAGCAAGTTTCCAAAGGGGCAACATTAACACATGGGGTCTTCGTGAAGGCACGGGTGGTGATTTGCGGAACCACTTCTGAACTTTGCGCTCTTAAGGCCAGGTGGCAGAAGTGGGACCCCTCACCTGGCCGAACCCCTACGAGGCACATGGGGACATTTGTGATGCAATGTGCGTGCAGTATGTGCATACAATTTTCTGTTCTAAGACTGGGTAGTTGGAGCAGGCCCGCAGTGTCCATGAGGAACTGGTTAGCCAAAAGTATATTTAAACTGGCAGAATGACAATTGGATGAATTAACTGGAGATACAAAGAGTATGAAGTCCCTTAATTGGTATGTAAGAAAGAAATACGAGAAAAATTTTGTTTCCACTTGCCACAAAATGTGCCTCCTCAAGGAATGGTGGTGGAGAGGAACTTAGAGAAAGGAGCTCAAACCACAGTCAGGATGGAGGAAGACAGAGAGGGTGGTACAGGAAAAGTTACCCAGATATGACAAAGGAACCAAAATAAACATTATGCTCCATAAGCCAGAAGTAGTAGAACCAATCATAGTTCGAGCAGAAAAAAAGAAAATACCTTCCATTTTGTGTAAATGTATAAATGATATTGAGGAAGATAGAATGAAAGAAAAAAGACTGGTCAGACACATTTGAGGAAGATGTCAAAATAACCCATTCTAGGAGGATGCAATTAAAGAATAGGAAGGGGACAAAACCACAGCAGCGGGTCTACCAATTTCAACCCAGAAGGTGGTAAACACTCCCCACAGGCCTCTAGAGAACCAGGAATTGAGGTAAACAAAGAGATGAGACCAGAACTTTAAGCAGAGCAGAATTACAGACATATAAGCAAGAGTTTGCTCAAAGGGGAGAAAATAATGTTACTTATGTAAGTAGAATTTGGAGTAAAGGTGTTGACACATTAGTACTGATGTCAGATGAAATGGATAGTTTAGTTGGCACAGTGGAGAAACCTCATATTTACAAAAGCCTTAGCTTTTGTAAGCCTGGAAGTGTGCACGGGTGATCTGCATTCATTATTTGCATAGGTAGTGTTCACATGGGTCTATGCCTTCACCACATTGGACTTACTGGCCTTTGAGGCAGAGGGACAGTAGAGAACCATGCAGGAGGCTATCAAACTAGGTCATAAGTTAAGGACATTGGATAAAATATCCACTCCTTTCTTACCAGGGATGTGGAAAATAGTTATAAAGGAGCCTGTCAGCATATGAGGATGACTTTGGCCAATGCATTAACAACTTGCCCTAACATAGAAACGGCCATTGAATTCTTTAAACAAACTAGAGAGCTGGGGGTCTAATAATGTGATTACTTTAACTGCTAGGAAGGAAAAAAGCCCCAGATGTACCTTGGTGATTCAAGGGGCATGGCCACTGGCCTGGGTAAAACATGCTCTGCAGCCTTGCAAGGTATGCCATTGGCCCCTTGATATCTGCAAGTTGAGAAAAATGGGCAAGACCCCTGGGGTAGAAATTGCTCCCAGGAGGCTTTCCAAACATAAGACCATTTGGAGGACGCAGTTCTCAAGAGGAAGATGGGACCCTGGTGTCAAGGGAACCCAGGAAGCGAGGTCCCTGGACAACCCTGAGACCCATAGTAAGGTACTCCAGGGAGACAGCCACCCAAATGTGTAACTATGCTGTGAGATGAGACAATCATTATTGCCTCACTTTTCTGGTGGACACAGGCAGTCAAGTGACTATAGTGACCAGCTTGCCTGCTACCAAAAGAGGAAGGGAAATAGAAGTTGAAGGAATCCACCAGACCAGCATTACAGCACCAGTTGAAACTATAACACTTTAAATATTTGGTAGAACTATACCATGTGATGCTGTCATTATGGAAGCCCCTGTAGATATTTTAGGAATGGACATGATTAACACCTTGTTCCCACAATGGATACGCTATATGTGGCTGAAAACAGCCAGTACCCTGTTGGGCACAGTCAACCTATCACAAGTGGAACTACCAAAAGTGAAGCCATGTTTTACCAAGCAAAACCTCCTTAAGGGAGGACATGATGAAATTACTAAAAATTTGGAGAAACATTTGGTAGAAGGAATTATAGAACATACACACATATTTTCTTATAATAGCCCAGTATGGCCAGTTAGGAAGTCCAGCTGGACAATACAGATTTACTGTGGAATATAGCAATTTGAATATTACAACACCAGCCATATCAAGTAACTTTCCAGAAGTAGAAGAAATTTTAATAGAATCAGAACATTTAATGTGCAATATTTTGCAACCATGGATTTGTCAGATATGTTCTTCTGCATTCCTCTGCACCCTAATACTAGAGAATACACTACATTCACTCGGCAAAATAGACAGTACCAATTTACTAGAGTCCCACAGGGATATCACAATACCAAATCATTGAGCATGTCTGTCTGAAATGGAGCCTGGATAAGGTGAAATTTCACCTGATATCCTGGCACTATCTTATGTGAATGACAAAAATTGCATGTGGTCATTCCAAGGGGAAGGTGCAAGAAGCATTACATGCCCTAGTAAAGACTTTACAGGGGGATGGATGGACTGTTAATGACAAAAAGGTCCATCCCCCAGTTACTAGTGTTAAGTCTTAGGAATAATCTGGACAAGTGAAGGGCCTAAGGTCCCTTCCAGTGTTATTAAGAAAGTAGCTAATTTAAATCCACCTGAAAATAAGAGACAACTGCAGTACCTAATTGGATTGTTTGGATATTGGTGCCTTCATATACCATATTTGCAATTAATATTAATACTATTATATGAGGTCACCAGGAAGGCTGCTGACTTTCAATGGGGAGAACAGCAACAGCAGGCTTTTGACCAAGTATGCACATTCATAGCAGCATTTAGCCAGTTATATGTCATACAACCTGATGATGAGGTATGCATGGACATACTCTTTATGTGAAATTATGGTAATTGGACCATCTTTGCTAAAGCACCAAAAGGAAGCAGGTGACCAGTGGCTTTCTATTACAAGAGGATTCCATTTTCAGAAAACAGATACTCATATTTTGAGAAGTTAGTGTGGAGACTATACAAAGTACAAAGGACAGTTAGCTCTAACTTCTAGGATCAATACCTAATGGCCAGAATCCCAGTGCCCCTACTTGAATGGGTGGTGCATATGCCAGGTGAAGCTCTGGTAGAAACAAAAACTGAACTCAAGGTATTGCACTGTAAATGCTACCTTCAGGAGTTCACTAAGGACCATAAGGTGTCAGGTAAGGGGTTGACACCAGGTTGGGTAGAAGAGATAGCATAGCTACCACTTGTGCCAGGACCTACATTTGTGAACACCCCTCCCTATAAAGAGGCATCTAGAAGATAATGGGGAAAAACCAAGTGGGTTCCTTCTCAGACCAATGCCTGGTTTACAGATGGCTCCTCAGCAAATATAGGGGCAAGGTGTACTGGAAATCTGCAGCCTGAAGACCAACTGTTGGGTATATCCTCACTGATGAGGGGTTGGCTAAATCAGTGCAGCACACAGAAGTATGCACTGCTCTATTGGCTATTGGACAATCTATGAAGGAGGGACAAAAACTTATAAGACTTTACTCAGATTCATGGTGTCTATGCAATGACATTGCCCTCTGGTCAGCTAACTGGAAACAAAGAGATTGGAAGATTAATGGGAAGGACATTTGGTCCAAGTCTGATTGGATAGAAATTGGCAAGTTAGGCCATGATATTAAAATTTTGATTATGCATGTAACTGCCCACACAGCAAAACAAGATTTTACAAGCTTTCACAATAGCAAGGCTGATCAGTTAGCACAAATTATGGTAATCAAGTTGAGGAATGATGCACCATGGTGTATAACTAAGAAGGAAAGAATGCATATGACTATTGCATGTCCTAAATGGTGGCATATAATGCACAACCCTTACACAGTAGCTATAAGCAATGGTGAACTATTAAAATTACATAAGTCTCTGTGACATATTGATACATGCTATGTTCGCCTGAGTACAGAGATTTAATTTACCTGTAATTTGGTAACTGTATAAGGAAGTAGTGATAGAATGTCCAGATTGTCCTGTCATGGAACTGAGATTTCAGAGAAACCCACCTAGTTCTATGGTAGAACCTAGGAAATTTAACTATGCCATCCAGATTGATTTTATTGGGCTCCTATCCTGATTTAACAATCAATATTGCTACACAACTGTAGACATGTTCACTGGCCTGGCATCTGCAAAAGCTTGTGAGGAGCTAAACTAAATAGCAACATTATATACTTCATGAACATGGGCTGCCCAACATGGGATCCCAGTCATTATTGCATCACATCAAGGATCCCATTTCACAGGGACTGTGGTGCGGCATTGGGCTGTGAACATGGACATTTTATGGGATTTCCATTCACCTTATAACCCTACAGCAGCAGGTGACATTGAACACTTTAATGGACCCTTAAAGCATAAGTTGCAACTCTTATTAAAAATAGCCCTTAAAAAGGCCACACTACACTACAACCCCACAAAATTATGTGGCAAGATACGGACAAATCTCTTTCCCCACAAGAAATCATCACGCCTGGTTATGGTAACACTATTTGGACAACAGGAGGAAAAGACAATTCATGAATGATGAAACTTGAAGATATCATGGGAAGATATTCACCTTGATTTTAGGGAAAATTGTATGTGTTATGTGGATTCTCTGCCTTCTAATTGTTGTAAAATGTTTCACTCATATTACTCATTATTATTGCTGAACTTTGGAGTTCTATTGTTTCCTGTGAATCCATTATTTGCTGACATTTGATTGCAGTTATTGTCCAATTGTTGCAGTGTTGTTTGCAGTGACTATACTGACCTTACTGATCTATGATGCCCCTTCCCCCCACATATGCTTGAGGCAACAGGAGGTGGGATGTTAGGAACACCAGTTAGTGAACTAGATAGTGAGGCACTCACCTAGCAATGATGACATCACCATGACAACTAGAAGCTATGGCCACAGCCAGCTGTGCACTGATATGCAAATAAGCTAACCCTAAGGTGGTTATCAGAACCATGGTTAAAGACTTAAAGAGTGGAGCAGAAGAATATAAGAACCCACAAGCAAACTGAAGCAGCTGTCACTCAACCCAAAGATGCAGGCTCCACATCATTCTATGTTAATACCCACCACAGGACCCAAGCAGGCTGTGGGAGCCCCCAGTTGGAGTTGGTTGATAGACAGAGAAGGAAAAGGAGAACAGCTCACTCAAGGCACTGCCCACAGACCACGTGTCATTGCAGGTGAGTTGTCTTGGGCTGGTCTATAGAAGAAAGGATAGGAGAAGAAAGAACTTGACCTAATGTGTGTGGAGTGAATAAAGTGTGGAAATTGAATTAATATATCTGCCTTTTGACTACTTAATTACATGATCACAGAATCCCAGCACTTGGGAGGCAGAGGTATGAGGATCACCATGAGTTCAAGGCCACCCTGACACTACATAGTGAATCCCTGATCTGCCTGGGCTGGAGTGAGACCCTATTTTGAAAAACCAAAAGGTTAATAAATAATAATAATAAATAAAAATAACACTTCCGTGATGAGGTCCTGGGAACCTCTGTGTCTCTGGATATCTGGTTTGGTAGGAATTTAGTGTTCTCTGTGTCTATCTCCTTCACCCTTGTGCTGGTACGAAGTTCACCAAGAAAGCAGCACTCTTGCTTATTTCCGCAATTACTCTTGGTTTCAGCTGGGGCTCTTTTGAGGTATGATGGGCTGGTTATCTCCTTAGGATCTGCATCTATCTGAAAAAGAGAAGCAAGTTCTCCAATGGAAAGCAGACTTAAAACGATCCCAATAGGGCTGGAGTAATGGCTTTGCAGTTAAGCACTTGCCTGTGAAGCCTAGGGACCCTGGTTCACGGCTCAATTCCCCAGGACCCACATTAGCCAGATACAGCAGGGGGCACATGTGTCTGGAATTCATTTGCAGTGGCTGGAGGCCCTGGCGTGCCCATTTTCTCTCTCTCTCTCTCTCTATCTGCCTCTTTCTCTCTCTGTCACTTTCAAATAAAAATATAAATAAACCAAAAAAAATTAAAAAATGATCCCAACATAGCTCAGGGAAATTTGCAAAAGTTGGGCTGGAAAGAATGTCAGAGCTACACATTGGGTCATGACACACAGAGACATTGCCTCCTACCTATAACTGATGGCTAACCCAATGCATAACCCATATTCCCCAATGAGGATGGTCCCTATGAAGTGGGGGAGGACAGGGAGGAGGGTAAGAGGGTAATGATTGTACCAACTTGACTGTATTCACTGAGTAAAAAACTAATAAAAAAGAAGAAGAAGAAGAAGGAGGAGGAGGAGGAGGAGGAGGAGGAGGAGGAGGAGGAGGAGAAGGAGAAAGACTACCATGCTTTCACTAGATGATATGTTGAGGGAGGGCCTTCTGTAACTTTCAAGGCCAAAATAGGCCATATATTTTATAAAACTTTAAATACCCATGTGTATATATCTTTTATTATTATAAACAGATGCAGTGAGATATACTTAGAGGTCCTCAGGCATTTCTGAGCACAATTAGCCACCCAAGTTTAGGAATGCCCAAATGCTGGGATGAATAGTTATAAAGGACAAGCCAGCATAAAAATATCACCTCAGTTTCAACAGGTTAAATGAGTTTGTCCACCTGTTCAGTATGCCAATTATAGAGCAGAGTAATGTTGAGGAATAGATGAAATGCATGTACTCAATGTGGACTTGTTGCAGAAGAAAATACAGGACCCTAATGGCCCCATATCCATCTTTTCTGTACTAACATCAGATTTAAATATTAAATAGGAAATGTGAAAAGGCCACAAGCAGATGTAATTACACAGTGCTAGTCTGGGTGTTGTCTCATTGATTATCTCTCAATTCTGGTTCTACAAGATGGTCTAATAGCCTTCCCCTTGAGATGCAATGGTTGGGAGAATGACCTATCTCTTCTTTCATCCTTACTTGTGTAATTAATAAGAATGATAATGTGGTAGTTTCAATGTAAAATGTCCCCTATTAGTGAATGTGTTTTAACACTTGAACTCCAGCTGTTTGGGAAGGTCCTGGAACCTTCAGAAGAGAGAGCGTTGGTGAAGGAAATCTGTTGCTGGGAGTCATCCAAGAACACAGAGGAGCTCCACTGATGAGTCTGCCAATAATTGAAACCTGACCTTATATTTATGTTTTGACACTACTAATCCTTATTAATTGGTTTCTTTTATTTATCAGTAGAAAATTACCATCAGTGTGCTAATTTAAAATAGATGCTCCCCTCCCCGCTAAACTCTTATGTTCTAAATGCTTCTAACCAAGCTTATGGAAACTTAGAAGGTGGAGACTTGCTAGAGGAGGTCTGTTGTTGGGAGTTGTTGTAAGGTTATCATAGCCAGCTCCCCCTTGCCAGAATTCAGTTTACTCTCTTCATGCTATTTTCCACCTGCTGTGGCAGAGGTAGCCTCTGAGCTACCATCTTTTCTTTACCATCATGAAGCTTCCCCTAGAAACTGTAAGCAAAAATAAATCCTTTTTCCCCCAAGGCTGCTTTTGATGGTATGTTTTGTCACAGCAACAAGAAAATAAGCAGGTAATGACATTAATCAATATGAGTATTTTGTTGTTGTTATCTTTTTTTGCCCATTTTTTACTCTGCGGGATCTCACTCATAACTCCAAAGTTAAGATAGTAACAAGTTTTCCAAGACTTTATGTCTCTTGATATTCTAATAACAATGCAAGGGGAACATTAAGGCAAAGAGGCCCTGTTACCATTGATGCTAATGTTAGTCATAACAAGTAATGTAGACTCTGTTGCCTTTATAATTTCATACCACGAGTCTTCACTTTCAGATTTCCTTTAAGGGATGACCTTCTGATCACCATGCCCTCATACATTGAAGACCCAATTTTCCTCAGCGGACAGGCAAAAAAAAATAAAAATAAAAATAAAAATAAACTGTCTCTGTGACAAACAACAGAGGAATAACCTGAGGGCCAGTACTCCTTCCCCCTGAGAAATAACATGTTAACATGTCTTGCCTGGCTTGCTGGTTTTGAAGGTCAAAGAATCTAACCAAGTAAGAGTGTTCATGACTTTCTACCTTCAGAAGCCTCCACAGCACATTTCAGCATTAAGACCACAAGTTGGGCATGGTTTCCAGATTAACTTCAGCTTTGTTTTCCCATGTCCTGCAACTGAAGTCTGTGGTGTCTTGAACACTATAATGTCACTGACTAGTTCTGGTGAGCAATCAAGATTAATGACAATAGTTGATATTGTTTGTGGTGGTGGGTTTCAGATTTAAATCTAAAGATATGCAAAGTGTGCCTAGCTGGAATTCCTGAAGTATGCTGTGCTGAGTGGCTTTTGACTTTTAGGCTTGTACTTGTCTCTCTCTGCTTGGGCCTGTGAAGGCAGGCCAGCTTCTTCTGCCATTTATGGAACTTCCCCTGGATCTGTAAGCTTCAATAAATACCCCTTCCTCCATAACTGTGCCTGGTCTGGAAGTTCATCTCAGCGATCCTGAAACTGTCTGCTACACTAGTTCTGGTGAGCAATCAAGATAAAAGACAATAGTTGATACTGTTTGAGTGACATTAGGGACCTCCATGACCATTTGGGAAGGACTTATGTTGCCTGGACTATTTTGTGTTTCTATTGTTACTGCATTTGGATTTTTCACACCTAGGGTTATTTCATCACTTTTATTGTCTGTTTGTTTTATGAAATGTATGCTCACGTAATACATTTCAGAAGTTATAGTCTTAGTCTAGGAGCTCAAAGTTGCAAGTGTAACCTCTGTTTTAAATACAAGTATGACCAAATCTGGTGGATATGCCTGCTATGCAAAAATCATAATTACATATGAACAACACTGGTCCCTTTTACTTTAGTATCTATGCTGAGTTGTGAACAAGGTCCTCTCCTTGCTACACTGTCTTCTGGTCTCTGATCACCTGCTCTGGCTGCTATGTGAGGAAGGGGCAGGTGGGAGTTTATAGCTCCCTGCAGTATCCAGTGTTATAGTCTTGCTTGTGGGTACTGTGAAGGTGTAGAATGATGCTTGAAGTTGTTCTGGAAGAGCTTAGCTGATCCCTGTAGTTCCTTTCTTTAAGGTTCTTCTGATTTTGCAAAGCTAATATGAGTTGGGAGAAGTCCTTCCTCACAAGTTTCTATGACTTTTTCCAGGCTGTTTCATTTTTGAACAAAAGTCTCAGAGGGTTTATGGGTTGTTAAAATCCTTACCCCACTGGAGCCTGGCAGATTCCTTTGTTCCTAAGTGCATTGCTTTTGCTATACTGGCAACGTTTTGTATGTTTTCTTTGGAGGTCAACTTTCAGCTACAGTATTCCTGCATGCCTATTAAACATACCCTTTTCACAAGTGTACAAAGAGTGATTCTCTTATACTGGAAAGGCAGGGCACACATGACATCTGTAGCTTATTATTATTTATCATTGTTGCCACTTGTATGGGTCAGAGACTGGGCCCTAGCAACAATAACAGGTTGGGGTAGGCAACACACCCGCATTAGGCCAATTAAACAAACAGTAATAGTCAGAAGCAGAAAAAGGAGATGTATTCAATATGGTATTTTGGGAAAGAGAACAAAGATGTCCAATGGACATCCATCAACCAATTCTTTCTTTGGGGTCCTAGCATGAGGCTGAGGTTTAAGTAGAGGACAAGAGGTATGTATAGCTAAATGGTCCCAGTAAAAACATGGTTCACCTTTATCTGATCAGCATTCTTTTCTGGCAGGTGGTCTGACAAGTTGTCAAAACTCTGGGAAGTCTCTGGCCAGCATCAGCCTTTGGATTTTTCCTTCTCCCAATATGAGATTCCTGGGAAAATTCCAAATCCCAGGGTGCATTGTCTCAATTGTAAAATAACTCAATAGAAAGGCACAGGCGTTTCTTAAAATATCTTCATTCTCACTAGTGCAGTTACAGTTTGAGATAATAGTTTCAAAAATAAATATGCTGATTTGAAGTACACTGGAATCACTGACATATGTCCACTGCTGTTATTATTTACACCATCCACAGGTATTGGAACTTTGGTAGACCTAAGCAGAATGAATGGTTCTTTTATCTTATAAGGGGATATCTACTCTGGTAAATGTTGAGCAGTATATGAAAGAGATTTTAAACTATATTTAGGAACCCAATGCATCCAATGTTGGAAGAAAGAAGTAGAGTGAAGAGAGAGAGAATGAGAAATTGATATAATGCTAGCATGCAATAGAGTATTTCCATGATGGATGTTGAAAAAGAAAATATATTTTTTAAATATTTTATTTTTATTTATGTAATCATTTAACCGAGAAAGAGGGAGGGAGAGAGAGAGAGAGAGAGAGAGAGAGAGAGAGAGAGAGAAAGGGAAAGACAGAATGGGCACGCTAGGGCCTCCAGCCACTGCAAATAAACCCAGGGCCTCAAGCCACTGCAAATAAACCCCAGACATGTGTGCCCCCTTGTGCATCTGGCTAATGTGGGTCCTGGGGAATCAAACCTGGATCCTTTGGCTTTGCAGGCAAACACCTTAACCTCTAAGCCATCCCTCCAGCCCAGCAAAGTATTGTGGATAGTGTTCCCAGCATGCAAAAACTGAAAATTGACCAATAAGTCATCTCTTCAACAAACACAGATACCACAGGATGGTCAGGCACTAATCTAGCCCTGAGGAGGCTGCAACAGTAAATAAAGAGAACATAACCTCCTGCTCACATTTAAATGCCTGTAAAGGAGTCACTATTTCCTGCAGAATCTGGAAATGGGGTCCTGACTACATTACACATAAGCTTTCCTATTACAAGAGTAATGTATGTTTCACTTTCATGATTCAGAAATATATCAAGATGATTTTTAAACACGAAAGCACTTATTATGACAACATTTGTAAGGGACTAGGCTAAGTCCTTCTACATATAACAGCTCTCACAAGGAATTCTTGATTTCGTTGTAACCAGCATCTTTGTTCTTCCAGTGAATAAGCTGATTCACAGAAGGACAAGTAACATTCTTCAGGTCACATACCTAATATGGCATGCTATATATTCATATTCAAAAGGTCTGACTCAAGAGCTTAGGCCCTCTGCCCTATACGGTTAAGTTGAAGACAAAGAGTGTTCTTGACCAGCTAGTTGAACACTCATCATTTTCCTAAGTCTCCAAGGATAATAGTACATTGGCACCTTTCCAACACTCTGGCTCCCTGAGTAGTCATTCTCTTCCAAATCTATAGAACATGAGTCATACAGGAAAGAAATATGAACTAAAGTGGGTTGCACTTTTGCAGCTTATGTCAAACTTGATTTTTTTATTGGATAGACTAAAATCAATAAATACACTAATAGGTCTGGGAGCTATATTTTTACTTTGTAAGGATTAAAAGGCTGTATTTTCTTTGAATAATCGAAAATATACTTTTAAGCATAACATTTAATTGCAACCCTACCATATTTTGTCTGCACAGAACAAATCAAATTTAATATTTGGTACCAATAGCATAATCAAGGTTATGTTAATAGTGTGGCAGTGGATTAGAGTTGGAGAAAGAGAGAAAGTAAGAAAGAGAGATATATCAAGAATGACATGCGAGAGAAGGGGGGAAATATATTTGGCAGAACGACTGGAAAACCTCCCTTCCATAAGCTACTTGTAACAATAGAGTAAATGAGAGAGAAGAAAGACTATAAATAACTTATAAAGAGTCAGGACTTTCTTGGCAAAATTGCTTTGTCCCAATGTCACAGGATTTAGAGCAACCTGTAACTTAACAAGCCAGTGGCTCTTAAGTAAGCTATTTTCTAATAATTAATGAAAAATTGATAAGTGTAGAAACAAGAATGGTAAATTATGAAATTTATTTTAAGGGTCTTATGCTCTACATACCCAGCAAACTATATGTCCTAAAAGATTTATTTTAAGAGAGAGTGGAAATAAAGCAGAAAAACTCTTAAGATGAGAAGCCAGGAAGTGTCATGAAGAGGTTGCTATTTGGTACATGCGTAGTTCTGTGTTTCTTTGTAACTTTGGATACGCAAATTATGCATCTAATTGGAGCTTCATTTTAAAGTTTAAGTATATGAAGGGGCTTCATTAGTTGGGGGTGAAGAAAGAGAGAGCAACCCACAATAAAGCAGCAGGAAGTAGTTCCTGATGGCCATAATGAATAAGAATGGAATTCTCTTCTAGTCTTGCCAGGGCAGGTTGGAATTTAACTGACTACCTAAAAAGGAAAGCTATCTTGCATCTACTGATATGGATTAGGAAAAAACAAAAACAAAAAGCAGATTTTTAAAAATCAGCAGTTATCCATGCAGTAGCCATAAGAATACTGATAACACTCTGCCCTGGCAGGACCAGAACTTGAGTCTGAACCAGTCTTACCCAAGGTTAAGAACATGTATTGTAGCTTCCTGTTTCTCAACTCTCCTGTGGCATAGTGGGCCCTTCCTGAATCAGCGCTGGTCTCTCCTGGGCCTACCAACCAATAAGGTTCTTCCTGAACACTTGAGTTTATGATGAGGATCATTCTGTTTGGATGGCAGATTTATATAAATGGACCTGAGTCAAATGTGTGAGCCCCTTCCTCATAGGCTTCCTTACCGGAGAGAGATTTTTTTTTCCGTGTGTAAGAAAGATTTGTCTGGATTCCACTTCTTTAGGCATTTCTTCTTACCTCAACTCTTTCTAAAATAAATTTCATAATTTATCATCAGTCCACGATTTTCAATTCTTTGCTAATGTGCACAAGAACTGGAAACTTGAGATTTACTGGTGTGGGAGTTCTAAACCCATTCGGAGGTCTTTCCAGCATTATTACACTATATCATAAGTTTGCTGATCTACTTTCATCCTCAGGTGAATCTTTTTCTTTTTTTTGAAATATTTCATTTTTTATATATTTATTTCCGAGAGAGAAAGGGGAGAGAGAGAGAGAGAGAGAGAGAGGGAGAGAGAAAGAGTATGGATGTACCAGGGCCAATAGCCACTGCAAGTGAACTCCAGACACATGGGCCACCTTGTGCATCTGGCTTATGTGGGACCTGGAGAATTGAACTTGGATTCTTAGGCTTCGTAGGCAAGTGCCATAACCTCTAAGCCATCTCTCAAGTCCATATTTCTCTTTCCTAATAAATGGTTTCTGTTTCTATTACTAACAATGTGTTCCTGGTTCAATTATTTTATTGGGATAGAAGAACCTGAAATTTTGGCAGATGCACTTAGAACTCATATCTGCACTATAACCAGAGCCTACTTTAACTGTGCTTGTCAGTGAAAACATTCTATATTAAGAGGGAAGCATAGACAACTAATCAAGAAATAACTATAAAGAAAACCTGCTAAAATATGAAACTTTTCAATTGCCATGTTTTTGGAGAGGAAGGACTACTTACTGAAAGGTTTTTTGGTTTTGTTTTTTTGTTTATTTGTTTTGTTTTGTTTGTTTTTGGTGAGGGTTTTTTGTTTGTGTTTTTTTAAGTCTTTAAAAAATGTATTCATTCTTTGTATGTGTAAATATAGATGTGTATGTCTATGATGAAAGTTTACGTAATTACTAAAAGTACAGAAATTTTAAAAAAGAACAACACTAGTCTCCAGTCTGACCCACAGTGCTTCAGGCAAGGTTGGTTGGCACTGTGTGATGGCATGCACTGTGAAGTAGAGGTGAGGTGTATTCATAACCCACGCTAGAGTGGAGATGTGAAGTGTATTATAGGTGAACGCTTCCAGAAATCCCATTATTTCATTAGAGTGCGATACTGAATTAATTTTTGATCATTGTACTTTCAGGAACCTTGGATTACTGCCAACGTTCTGGAAATATCCACAGTGTTATACAACCACATATCAGATGGTGACCCACAGTTTAAAAATTTGAGATTTAGACCCAAATAACTGACTTTGAGTAGAATATTTCTATTTGCTTAACACACAAATTATTTTTCATGTATGCTTATTAATTGGCTCTATAATTATATGCATATATAGTGTGTACTTTTATTTACTTAGTTTTGTTGATAAATTGAATTTAATCATATTTTATTTGCATAGTTATATTTTATTTTATTATATTACTTCACATAGTCATGTTTCACTTATGTAGAACATGTTTTACATTGATTTAATTATAATAAAATATTTTAAAAGTCCTACTATAGAATATAGAATTAAGAGTTCTAATCTCCATCTAAATGTAGAAAAAACATGAGAAGTTATCAGGATATTTATAAGAATTAAGTGTAACAGTTTCCATTGAGTATTTTGATTAGTATTTCGCATGTATAACTATTTTACAATATAAATTGATTTTAATTTTTTTTTTCTATGTCACTCTTTCCAATACTATGATTTACCCAAGTACTATTATTTATCAGTTTTAACTTACTAAGTAAGGAACCAAAGGTGTAATTTTAGTTCACTTAAAAGGAACAGTATATCACAATTTAATGCTAGGATAGAAAAATCACAGAGAAGAGAAATAAAATTCCACCTTTGTTATTTACTAACTTTGTAATCTTGGCCCACACACTTAGCCCTTTAAAGCACAAGTCACTTTTCAGTAAAATGGAGGTCAAATCCACTGTTTCATAGAGTAGTGCAAGGTGAAAGACAATCAAGATTAGATAACTTTAAAGACAGAAGCTTGCTTACAGTGGTATTATAGCTGTACATCCTGATTCCTTCAGATTACCATGTTCATTTCACAAGAACCATTAAATATGTATTTGTGTAGGAAATTTAATTTCTTTAGCAATGCTATGAACAAAAATATTCTGCTAGTGACAGGGCACTAGAGCTATAGCAATTTGGAAATTGGAAAAATTTTATGTCAGCTTTCAGGTGGCTGGGTTTGTATGTGCATTTCAACCATGGGAATCTATGCCTCTGTGGAATTTAATCTGGTGGGCACTGTGATTCTCTGTTCTCACATCAGTTTCAAGATGTTACTATCATCTTGAAGCGTTATATTCGCTTAAAAGTTGTTTGTAGCCTTTTGATCTGTGAAAGAAAATGAGAAAAAAAATACAGGGAGAACTACAGAAGAGAAAGTGAGTGAGAGAAATAGACATAAAAGAGAAGAGAGACTGAAGTTGAGTTGGAAGAGGTGAGTCTGGTCTCAAAATGGAGGGCCATGATCCAGAAGAACTAGAGCAGCATACGAAGCTGTTTATTGGTAGTCTGAGCTTTGAAACTACAGATGCCAGTTTGAGAGAACATTGTGAGAAATGGGGCACACTCACAGATTGTGTAGTCACGAGAGACCCCCAAACAAAGTGTTCCATTGGCTTTGGCTTTGTGACTTACTCATGTCTTGAACAGGTGGAGGCAGCAGTGTGTGCTCGGCCACACAAGGTTGATGGCATGTAGTGAAACCAACAAGAGCTGTTTCTAGAGAGGATTCTCTAAAGCCTGGTGCCCATCTAACAGCGAAGAAAATTTTTGCTGGTAGTATTAAAGAAGACACAAGTATAATCTGAGAGATTACTTTGAAAAGTATGGCAAAATCAAAACCCTAGAAGTGATGGAAGGCAAGCAGAGTGGATAAAGGAGAGGATTTGCTTTTGTAACTTTTAATGATCATGATACAGTTGATAAAATTTTGTTCAGAAATATCACACTATTAATGGGCATAATTGTGAAGTGAAAAAGGCCCTTTCTATGCAAGAGATGCAGTCGGCTGGGTCACAGAGTGGTCGTGGAGGTGGATCTGGCAACTTTATGTGTCATGGTGGAAAATTTGGAGATGGTGGAGATGGCTATGGTGGTGGAGGGGGTGGCAGCAAAGGGAATTATGGTGGAGGTGATGGATTTGGAGGTGATGGTCAAAACTATGGTGGTTGTCCTGGTTATAGTAGTAGAGGAGGCTATGGTGGTGGTGGACCAGGATATGGAAACCAAGGTGGTGGATATGGTGGTGGAGGAGGAGGATATGATGGTTACAATGAAGGAGGAAATTTTGGTGGTGGTAACTATGGTGGAGGTGCAAACTACAATGATTTCAGAAATTATAGTGGACAACAGCAGTCAAATTATGGACCCATGAAGGGGGCAGTTTTGGTGGAAGGATCACTGGCAGTCCCTATGGTGGTGGTTATGGATCTGGTGGTGGAAGTGGTGGATATGGTAGCAGAAGGTTTTAAAAACAGCAGAAATGGCTACAGTTCTTAGCAGGAGAAAGAGTGAGGAGTTCTCAGGATAGCTGCAGGTTACTTTGAGACAGTCCTCCCAAATGCATTAGAGGAACTGTAAAAATCTGCCACAGAAGGAGCGATGATCTATAGTCAGAAATGTTACTGCAGCTTAAACAGAAAACCCTCTTGCTCAGGACTGTCATAGCCACAGTTTGGAGAAAGTGCAGCTATTGGTAACATGCAATGCAGTGTCACTTAGATGAACATTCCTGAGACCTTTCATCTGTTGTGGCTTTGTCTTCCTTCTTCTTTCATTACACCAGCTATATTGCCCTGTAAATTGTGGTAGTGGTAGCAAGAACAAAAAATTAAGGAATTTTTTAACTTTGTAATATGTGTGTAGTTCAGTTTTTCTACATTTTAGTACATAAACCTCAACAAAATGCAGTTTTGAAGGTGTTCCTTTGTGAGTTAATGAGTAAAAAAGATCATTCTTCATTTCTATTTTGTATGAATTTTGTTAAAGTTAACTGTAAAGAAATACCTACTGATTTGCAGGTTAAGGGGAACCTATTCTTCCTACTTCCAAACCATGCTATGAATGGGTGCTGACATATGGAGAGAGTAGATAGCTGTATGTTTGCAATGTGTGTTTTAGAATGTTTAGGATTGGGTATTTATTAAATTAGCATATTTGTGAATTTAATAGCACTAAGATTACCTTCAAACGAACAATCTCAAAATTTCTCTTTGGTTTTTATATTTACATTGGTCACATTCAAAGTGCCACCATAGGTTTTGGATGTAAAGCATGGGCTGCCCTCTTTCACTTCTGGAAAGGGGTAGTGGATATTTTCCATTCCCACTTTTAACCTTGATGCAAGACCGCTAAGTCTGCTGGGTGTAAGCAAATTAGTGGGTACCTGATTTTGTTGTTAAATCGTCATAAAACCCAGGGGTTCACAAATCTCTAGTCCCTTTCCTTGCTTTAGCTTTTCCAAAGTTTTTAGAGTAAAAGAATAAAAATCAGTCATTGAACCCTTAAAAAAAAAAGAAAGAAAGAAAGAAAGAGAGGGGAGAGAGAGAGACTGACTGAAATCATGCTTTTAAAAGAAGTATGTAAAATTCTATGTTCTTTTAACAGTCACGTGGTATAGGCCATAATGGAAATATTTTAATCCTAGCTGATTAAAAATTTTTAGTAGTATGAACTGGAAACAATACTATTTACCATGGGAAATGTGCATGAAAACAATATTTAACAGAAAGTTGACATTTTAAGAAATTACTTAGTCTAACAGATTATGGTAACTAAATACTGGCATAAGCCAACAGCATGATGTGGCAACTTCCCCTTAAATGGCCTCTTTGTAGTACACACACTATCTCCAATTATTTTCTGTTAAAAATATTTTTAGTCAGGCTTAAATTAAATCAAAGTGAAAGTAGACAACAGTGGTTGTCATGAACATTGCTTTACTTAGTTATGGCTTAGTTATTTGAACTGTTTTGCTTTAGAGTCTATATTGTGTAAATGAATATAGTGAGTGGGTAACTTCTTAAAAGTGTTAACATATGAAACTATCTTTAATAGCATATAATTTACAAACAACAGTAATGTTCCTTGACTGTTTTCAATGTCAATGTATTTTATTGATAATCTACATATTACTTTACAAAATTCTTAGTTTCTCACATAAGAAAAAAGACCCACAAAGTGAATTACTTTTGGGTGTATGGCCAAAGAGAACATGCACATTTTGACTCCCATTAGCTTTCAGAATGTGCCCAGGGAAATGCTTTACATTTCAGCCGCAAAAGATTGCATTAGTTTGGGAGATTTTAAGTGGTGAAGCAATCATTAGAATGATGCTACTTGATTCACAGAGGTGGTACCAGCTTCTTTTCTTGAAATGTTTTCAGTATTGTTTTAGAAACAGCTTTTTAACATGGTCATCAAAAATTGACCTTAATTGTTTGAGTTGTATGGACACATGCGGTGTGTGTGTGTGTGTTGGTATGTAATTGGGTTCATGGGTTTATACTAATAATATACATGTGCATTTTTATAGGGATGGAAAAATTAAGAACTCTTATAGCTCTTATCTGATTTTCAAAGGCTTAACTGTTTCAAAAAGAAGGTTTTGGACTCAATTTTAGAGTAACAATGGTTTATCCTGGGAAATGATTAATTCAAATATCTTTCTGCACATTATACCACTTGAGAAGGTTAATAGAAATATTGATTACAGAATATAGACCTCACCAACATATTTGGTTTCTTTTTGAGGTGTGGCCTATGAGTTATATCTCAGATTATTATAATTCATAATTAGGGTGGAAGACAACTTTTTAAAAATAAGATCACATGGATGTTTTTAGTATTATGACATAACAATCATAAACACACAGTTTTACCATTATATTAGGATAGTTTCATAGTTTTCAGTTAGCTTTTACTTAAAATGTTTTAAGTGTATGCGTGAGTAGTATGCATGCATGCATATATGCAGGTTTGTAAGTGTGTGGGTGCATAATGTATGGGGTGGCACATGCACGTGTTTGCACATATATGTGGTGACCAGAGGTCAGTGTAAACTGACTTCTTCAATAGCTTTCAATTTTGATTTTGAGACAGACTTTCT
Organism: Dipus sagitta; assembly: GCA_036346955.1. Taxonomy (NCBI): domain Eukaryota; kingdom Metazoa; phylum Chordata; class Mammalia; order Rodentia; family Dipodidae; genus Dipus; species Dipus sagitta. The sequence continues at coordinate 79,095,807 of CM070770.1, read as the reverse complement.
CACAGAAATAATAGCTCACCAGTTTGCCTAGCATAGCTAACCAGCGAGCTACTGTATCTGCTTCCCTAGCACTGGGATTAGAGATATGTGCCACCACAATTAGTGCTAAAAACCCTAGCTCAGGTCCTCATGCCTATGAGGCAATTACTTGAGCCATCTTCCCAGGCCTTCCAGTTATAATTTTTTTAATCAAAAAGCTTTTGTCTTAAAATATATGTGATCGTATTTGTCTAGGGTGCTTTTTAGTTTTCTACACTTGCTGAGGAATTCTTAGAGCTTAACTTCCTTGATTATTCTCAGATTATTGTTTTCAATATAAATACACACTGCCGTTGTAATTTTTAAGAAATAAAACCTTCAGAGGGGTGCAAAATCTAAGCTACTTAAAGTAATTAGCATGGCAAGACATTAAATAATCTGATTGACAAAAAGGATAAAATTTTGCACATTAATTAAGATCCTGCAAAGGATTGGAATCAGTGTTGCTAGTTAGAGTATTGAATATTTTAGTGGAGAGACATTGAAAATTACTTTCATAAATAATACACAATTTGAGGATTAATCTGGAATATGTTGTTAAAAATAAGTTAAACTTCATATGATGCAAAATATAAGGAAAAAAGAAAATTTGTGGGAGGAGGAAGGGAAAAGATTTCATATTTTATATTTCATATTTTAATTGAACTAATCCTCACTTTGGAACTATTTTTAAAACATTTTAGGGCTGGAGAGATGGCTTAGAGGTTAAGCACTTGCCTGTGAAGGCTGAGGATCCCAGTTTGGGGGTTCGTTCTCCAGGACCCATGTTAGCCAGATGCAGAAGGGGGCACACATGTCTGGAGTTCGTTTGCAGTGGTTGGAGGTCCTGGTTTGCCCATTCTCTCTCTCTCTCTCTCTCTCTCTCTCTCTCCCTATTTCTTTCTCTGTCTGTCACTCTCAAATAAATGAATAAAAATAAACAAGGAAATTAAAATATTTTGGATATAAGCTTCTTAATTTCTGTTTTTTTTTTTCAAATTTTTGCCTGTTTGGAAATGTCATTTTAAAGAAAGATCTATTCTTTAACATTGGGAATGAAACTGATACCTATATACTAAAAGTGTGCAATTGTTAACTCTTAACAAATGATAATGAAAATAGTAAAGGAAACACTAAGAAAGTAATATTTAATTACCCTACTTTAAATATGAGTAAATCAAGCATGTGCAATTTACTTATCTAGGCTCACATGGTCAGTGAAAGCTGACTCAGGGATAAACATTCAGTAACTTCTGACCTCAGAGACACAGTGTCTGCCCTATTCTCATATCTTGTTCTTATCCTATTCCTGACCATCCCACTGACATTTTTGAGCCAGTCACTAAACGCTAGCTTGGGACCTTCATGGCAGGGGAGTTGGGTGGATATTGTGGTGCATAGAGCTATGAATTGGCATGTAGAAGGAACCAGATGACAAAGAGGAATTCTGAAAATCCTCAACCAAGGCCAACCTATGACAGGGCATGCCCAGAGAAGTCTATGGTATACAAAGACTTAAGAAGGCTGGCACTATGTAAATGGCCTATGAATAGGGTTTCTAACACCTGTCCTCAGCTGTGGCCCAATACCCTCTCCTTGGAAGTCTTTCTTTCTTCCTTCCTTCCTTTCTTTCTTTCTTTCTTTCTTTCTTTCTTTCTTTCTTTCTTTCTTTCTTTCAGAGCGACAGAGAGAGAGAAAGACACACACAGAGAGAAAGAGAGAGAGAGGGAGAGAGAGAGAGAATGGGCACACCAGGGCCTCCAGCCACTGCAAACGAACTCCAGACGTGTGCGTCCCCTTGTGCATCTGGCTAACGTGGGTCCTGGGGAATCAAGCCTCAAACCAGGGTCCTTAGGCTTCACAGGCAAGTGTTTAACCGCTAAGTCATCTCTCCAGCCTGGAAGTCTACTATTTCTTAATAAAATCTCTTTGCTTCTACTATTGTCCACATTTCCCTCTTCACTAAGTCTGGGACCCAAGAATCTGGAAATCCTGCTGTGTCCACTGAGCCCTGACACCCAGGATGGCATTGGTAAGTAATACCCTTGGTGGCTCATACCTTTATTCCCAGCACTTACCCCAGAAAGCTGAAATAAGAGAATGGGCTGTGAGCTTGAGGCCTAGGCTGCAGAGTGGTTTCCAGGTCAGATTGGGCTAATGTAAGATTCCTTTTCACACACACACACACACACAAAAAATTAACAAAATAAATTGGCAAGGCAGCTATGAAGTAAGATTGATGCTTCTGAACTCTTAAATCTTCCTAGTCATCCCAAGGCACCTGAAAGGAGCCCAGAATGCTTTCTTTCTCTTTCTTCCTTAAGCAGCATGCCCCTTGGCAGCTAACATATTCCTCCCTTTTGTTGTGTCTTTCTTTCACTTTCTCTGGGCACAAGGACAGAAGGTGGGTAACTGAAAATAACTAGCTAAATATTGTGAGGCAGGGTCATAATACCTGCATCCCTGCACAGAGGACAGCTGGACCTGGTACTGACAGCAGCAGCAGGAACTATGCAAGAGATTCAGTCATGTTGGCTCTGAGTCATTCCTCTCCATGTCTCTTTATTCTGTGTCTTAACCCAGTATGTGGTTGTGGGGTCAAGGGTAGGCCCAGACCCTCCCTTTTATACTGCCACAACGATGTCTGGGCTCTTAGTAAAACATACATCCCAGTGGTGGCTAGTAGGATACCTTGAAGTTCATCCACTAAAGTGCAGTAAGGGAGTCTATGCTAGTGTCAACAGATGCTATGCTCCCTATGGGGAAACTACTAGATATGAATGAAGAGCACTAGCACACACCATGATGACAAGGCCATGACTGTGGCACCTACGGAGCAGTGCAGATCCAGGGCATTGGGTCTCTAAACACCACTACCTCCTCAGAATCTTTGTGCTACCAAGTTTGCATGTGCCTATCTCTATTCGTTTCTTTCACATTTATCTCCACATCCTCATTAACTTTGATCTTCAATCTCTGTCTCTACTGCCATTTTGAGTTCTCGCCCTTTGGTTACTTTCAACTCATCATAATCTCCCTGCTTTAATACACTTCCTGATAATGTACTATAGACTGCTCTGTCCCTGAGTGTATGGGTTTATTCTCCCATGTAATAAGACATTCCCTTGAGCATAAGGAATAGAAAAAGATACAATGAGGTAGACATGGATACTATCTGCAACAAAACCCAGAGCCATTTGGGCCTATTTCCTGAACCCAGAAGTTTGGGCCCTTTTAAGAGCTTCTTAGGAGACAGACCTTATTAATATAAGGTAAAAGAAACAGCATCAGAGATTCCCATAGCAGGGTCATGCAATCCAGTAATTCAGGACATGGCCTCAGAGAAACACCATAGTTCCTCCTGGAGCAGTAAGTTGAATTAAACTCCTTCCTTATTCAAGTTGCTTCTGTCCAGCATTTGGTCCCAGCAATAAACAGTTATTTCTCATTGCTAAGCATAAGTAACTTAGTGAAAAAAGGGTTCAGCTTTCAGACCGTGAAGATACAGTTCATCATGGAGGGGAAAACATTGAGGATCAAAAGGCTATTGTCACAAATTCATATCAGCAGGGAAGAAGGAGAGAGAAGAGAGAGAATACGGAATGCTCAACTATTTTATTTTTTTGTATACAATTAAGAAATCTAGCTCATGGAATGATGTTACAGACTTTGAGCATCCACTGCTGCAGAGTAAACATTACAACTACAAATATGAAGTATAGGAGAATATAGTGAGGAATCATGGGATCAATCATGGACAGAAACTGAGCAGGGTAGACAACAAATATGCCATTTCCTTGTCCAGTATCTGGGACTCATAGTGACTCATCTGGGCTCCAAAAGGTTTGAGTATCTTTTCCCCTCCAGCTGTTCTTCCTGAAGCTTCTCTTGTTGACCAGATCTACTCCAAGACTGAAAATTTTCTTTTCAGATGTACATGGTCCTGAAAACTGCTACCATCATGGGGACTCCAGTGCAACCTAAAATTTTTCTTCACAGCTTCATGCAATGGCCTTTCATGTCCTCTGTGCAGGGATGCAGGTATTATGACCCTGCCTCACAATACTTAGCTAGTTATTTTCAGTTACTTTCTTGTTTGGGGGACAAAATACCTGACCTGAAGCAACTTAGAGAAAGCTTACAGTTCCAGAAGGTAGAATCTATCAAGTAGCGAAGGGATGGAAGGAACAGTGTGCTGTCATTTTATATTCACATCACCAGGGGAAAAAAAAATAGAGAGTTCAATTAGTGGTGAATACTCAGCTAGCTTTCTTCTTTTTATACAGTGAGTTACTGCATCCATGGGTGGTACCATGGAATAGTGGGTCCTCCAACCTCAACTAACCTAGTCTAGAAAATCACTCATAGACATGACAAGAGATTTGTTTCCATGGGGGTCCTAAATCCTGTCAGATTGACAACCTTAGAAAAAACACCACATAACTAGCACAATATCTAAAATACTTTGTACTCCCAGATACTAAACAAGAGAAAGAAGGAGGAAGTTATGCAGAACCAGAGCCAGAAACAGAACAAGAGCAAATTCTGAAGTGGGAGACAAGCCAAGATCCAGAGCCAGTCCCAGAATAATATTCCTCTCTAGAGCCTGAGCAAGAATTGGAGCCAGAGTCAGTCCACAATATTCACAGTAGTCCTCTGAAAGAAAAATAAGTGGAAGGAGACTTCTCATTAGAAACTGCCTATCATAGATGAACTCCAAATCATAAAAGACAGTCTTCAAAGAGCTGGTAAATAAACACAACCGACATCAGAGGAACCCCAGTAATCAAAGGGTTTACCCTTGGATAGGGACTATTGTTGCACTTGGTAATTCACATTTAAGAGAGGATTTGAGATGGACCTAGGCACAGGGAACACTTCTAATAAAGAAAAGTGAGGGCTGGAGAGGTGGCTTAGCGGTTAAGCACTTGCATGTGAAGTTTAAGGACCCCAGTTCAAGGCTCATTTCCCCAGGACCCACATTAGCCAGATGCAAAAGGGGGAGCACGCATCTGGAGTTTGTTTGCAGTGGCTGGAGGCCCTGGCGCACCCATTCTCTCTCCCTTTCTCCCTCTCTGCCTCTTTCTCTCTCAAATAAATAAATAAAAATAAACAAAAATAAAAATAAAAATAAACTAGGAGTTTCCTATAGGCTACGAAAACCAATTAATAAAGGATGATGAAGGCACAAATACCCCTGTACCATATGCAATAAAAAATCACACACACACAAAAAAAGAAAAGTGCACCTCAACTATACCACAACCTATTTAATCTTAAAAAGAAAACTGTATACAGTACAACTTAAAGAAAAGAGGTGAGCTAATTTTAATAAAAATGAATTTCTAATACGCAAATCTAAATGAAATGCACAGATGACATGAAAAACCAAGACAACGTTTTTCCTACAAACATTAGCAATCCCAGAAAAGTGGCCTAAAATAAGAAAGGTATAGATATAATTCCAGACAAAGAATTCTAAACTAATTATAAATTTGTTCAAGTAAATGAATGAGAACATACAAAACAGCTGAATGATGTAAAGAGGTCAGGGCTGAGGAGATGGCTTTGCAGTTTATTCCACTTACCAATTAAGCATGAGAGTCTCTTGGGTTCGAGACATATGGGACCTCATAAAATTGAAAACTATCTTCACATGAAAGGAGATTGTGAACTGAATGAAGAAGAAGAAGTCTATTAGATGGGAAAAAAGACTTTCCAGAGATTAACATCTGGAATATACATAGAAGTCAAATTGTGAACATCAACTAAATACACAACCCTGTAGAAACATGAGCTATAGAACTAAACAAAGCATTTTCCAAACAAAGAGTGAATAAATATTTTAAATATTTCCAAGATCACTTGCAACCCTGGAACTGCAAATCAAAGGTATTTTGATATTACATCTCATCCCAGTCAGTGACTATCATCAAGGAAACAAATTCAACAAATGCTAAAGCCTAGGTTAAAGGAGAACCTTGTTTACTATTGGAGGTAAACTTATACAACCACTATGGAAATCAGTGTAGGATTTCCTCAAGGAACTTCTATACAACTACCATTGACTCAGGTACACCACCACTGGGTATATGTACCCATGGGACTCTATATGGTAATACACACAGAAAAACCTTTGCATTCATGTTCATATGGAAGGTAGCCCAGACTTATAAATAGGAATGTCACATATTATCTCTCCTATACAGATCCTACCTTTGAATGTTTAGTTTTGTATATAAGCATTTGTATTTAAGAGTTATAATTAAGTGAATGCCTATAGGTTCTAAGATCTAAGAAAGGGTCCTAAGATGCAAAAGGAGTTAAGGTATATGTTTCAGGGCAGGGGCAGGGGGAGGATGATAGAAGGCATGCTCATGCAGTATGAATATAGATGGAGGGGATATTGGTGAAAAGTTTAAGCAGAGATGGGGAAAGGATAGAGTGAGGAGAAAGTCTAACTAAAATTAATGATGTATGAATAATGTATAATAATGAATAAAGTATACTATGTATACTTGCTCCATTGTAAGTCAATCAATATATATATATATATATATATATATATATATCTCAAAAGGAAACAGGTTTGGAATGGAAGAATCCTGCAAAGGTGGATAATGTTGGTTGAAGAAGCAATGAATTAATTAAAATTCCAGTCCTAGGTGTGGTGTATCTGTCTATTATTTATTGCACAAAACCTTAAAAGCCCCCCCAAACCATACCTTTGCCCTTGGGTGTCCATCAGAACTAAATGCTAAGACTATATTACTGAACTCATCAGATACTTAGGGTGAAAGAGGGAAAGAAATTAGTCTGGAACTGAACTAGAAGCTTCTCTGCTGATTGGATTTCATGATATAGAAGGTGCTATGTAGGCGGCTTTGGGGAAGCCCTTAGTGAACTTACACAACTGGGACCTACAATACTGACTAACACATGGAAGTAAGATGTATAGGGCTTGTACATTAGCATATGAAAGAAACCACTTGTCATAGGAGAAAATGGGAACCCCTTGGACAAGACCAGCACAAAAGAGATATGCACAGAAAAATCCCATAGTATGCAAATGGACCAGAAAGCCAGAAATTTGGTAATGACCCATTAAGATCATAACCCTCTGGTCATAGGGCTATTGAATGTCTCACCTTCCCCTCACTTCTTTCCTGCTTCAGCTTATATATCTTTAGAAATATCATATTTCTTAATTAAGGTATATCTATTTCTACTATTATCGGTATTATGTGTCTGACTCTTATTGCTTGACTCAGGACAAAAGGATTGGCAACCAAGTCCCAATATATGCTGTATTATTTAGGGTCCTCCACAGGAACAGAAGTGGTAGAATGAATACATATTAAAAAGGGGATTAATTGACAGATTTCAATGGTGCAGACTTAAACATTGAACAACCTGAAAGCTGCTCAGAGCATGATTCTGGCTGACACAGGATCCCCAATTTCACACTGATGGTCTGAAGGATTTCTAGAGCCTTCTGATATTCCAGTGTCCATGGAGGATAGCTGAAACAAGTTTGATGCACACACAAGTGTGTAGCAAGGGAAGCCAGGTATAGAGCATCCTGTTCTCTTAGAGCTTTTGTACATATAGTTTACTCAAGTAGGGCCTGCTCACTAAAGGGAGGACTTCCTCTCTCAATTAATCCTTACTCGAAGAATAATCTCACAGACTTGCTCAGGAGGCATGTCTCTTACATGAATTCTAATATGATCAATAGAATCTAACACATCTGGTGACAATAGTATATCTAACAATAACCGTGTGGGCACAAGCATTGTATACAGCATACTGGCACATGAACAACACTGACTCAGGGTCAAGGGGCTGTAATCTCCAATCTTGAGTACTCCAAAGGTGATGAAATCCTTTATCTTTGCTTATTCAAATATGTCCTTCCATATATCAATATAAACTATTTTGTTTGCTTTTCTACTATAGATAAATACATTTCTCATAATTTGTAAATACACAGTAGGTAATAAAATTATAAGATTCATTTTGGCATAGCTTTCTGTGATTACAAGTGAACTTAGAAGATACATATGTACTATGATTCCTTCTTTTGACATCTGTTTAATGTGCAAAGGAAGGCGTGGTGAAACTACCCATTAAAGTCACTGTTTACTACATGACTACTCACACAACATAAATTCAATCATCATATTAAAAAGAAAATCTGAATATGTATGCATGTGAATGTGTGCTCCATTCTATGTATATTTCTAAAGCAATTATAATATTGGCGGAATTTTGTGTTAAATAGTGATTGTGGTGCTTTGAATAAATGCCCCCAAATAGATTCATGAGTTTATTAAAATTTCTTGGGTTTCCAGCCACCTGGCTGGAGAAAGTGTCACTGGGCAGTCCAGCCCTAAGGTGTTGTGGTGGATTTGAAATTCTAATCTAAAAATGTACAAAGTGCCTAGTTCCACTGAGAGTTCCTGAAGTGTGTTGTGTGGCTTTTTGCTTTTTTGGTTTGTGGCTTTTTCTATCTCTCTGCTTGGACCTGTGAAAGTGGTCCAGCTTCTTCTGCCATTATAAAACTTCCCCTGGATCTGTAAACATTAATAAATCCCTTCATTCATAATTGTGCCTGGTCTGGAAGTTCATCTCAATAAATCTGAAGATGTCTACTACAAAAATTGATACCAGGAGTGGAGTGAGATGAATCTGACCATGTGGATTTTGGTCTTATGGAACTTTTGTTTTGGAGGAAAATACATGGAATTGCTGCTTACAGCTGGAGATGCCTTCTGGAGTGATAAGCCAAGTATTATGAACTATTCTGATGAAAGTTTGAAAATGCTAAGTAAAGAGAAAACTAACCTTGGAGGCTTGGCTTATAAAGTTTCTGAGGGGAAAGAAAAACACCAGAGGAATTTGTTGGAACTGGGCTACTGGCATAAGGCCTGGCTCTGTTCATCTGCCCTTGCCCAGAGAGTTTGATAAAGGTTAAATTTTTAATGGACTTATGTGCTTGGCTAAAGATATTGGACTAAAAGATTTAAGATTTCAAGTTGGAAAACCTCAAACAAGTTCAAATCAGAGACACTGAGACTGGTTTTAGGTTACTGAAGCTGTTATTGTCAACACTTTAGCAATCTTAGGAAAGATGCCCCAACTGTTTTGCATTAAAACAATGGAGAAGATGCCTGAGGAAAGACTGTGATAAAAATGCAAACTGTTTTGGAAAGAGTTGACTGAAAAAGGAACATGCTTTTCAATGTTATGATTTATTTTGTCCCTAAATTAATAATATGGCTGTGTCCTACACACCTGGTATTGGTTTCTAAATCTTGAAAAATGAGTGGAGTGATCATAAATTCCTCACGGTTCCAGGAGTTCCTGCTGAGCCACAGTACAAGGCAGGGAGCCTGATAGACTGAAAGAGCCTTGAGGAGATGGACTGTGGTTTACATGGAGACCTACCGATATTTTGGATATACCAAGACTGTACAAGGTCTACCATGGAGGCTGTTAGCTAAGGATAAAAGTTTCCCCTGGCTACATCTGGAGGAGTCGGATTGGGAAGTCCAGATACTGTCAGTCATTGGTTATGATTAAACTTGAACTGCAAAAGCGTGATGATTGTTTGACAGTTGTTGAGTTTACATTGTTCTAGTCTCTCTTTGTTATGCCTTTTACTAGTTAAAAAAGTTTGCTCTGTGCCTTTATATGTTAAAATGTATAACATGATTGATTTTACAAGACTCACAGCTAAGAGACTATGTTAAATCTCAGATGAGACTTGGGACTTTGAAACTATCTTAAGATGGTAAAGACTGTGGGGACCTTTAAAACTGGACTGAGTAAAATTTACCATGTAAGATGATGTTAAATCTATTGGGTGCCAGGGGTGGAATGTGGTAGTTTGAATAAATGTCCCCCAATAGATATAGCAGTTTAATCTTGGATTTCTAGGCACCTGACTGGAGGAGGAGTCATTGGTCCAGTCCTAAAGTATGGTGGAGGATTTGAATTTCCAATCCAAAGATATACAAAGTGCCTAGTTCCACCTTATGTTCCTGAAGTGTGCTATGTGGCTTTTTGGTTTTTTGGCTTGTGGCTTTTTCTGTCTGTACTTGGACCTGTGAACGCGGGCCAGCTTCTTCCGCCATTATGAAACTTCCCCTGGATCTGTGAACTTCAATACATCTTTCCTCCATAACTGTGCTTGGTCTGGAAGTTCACCTCAATGAACATAAAACTGTCTACTACAGTGATTATCCCATCATAGAAAATTATCCTGATTGTAAGATAGTAGTGATCATTTATATGCATCATTGTTTCTTCTCCTAGCCTTGACTTGAGACTCTAGACCTATCTCTTGTTCACCCTTGACTTGATACTCCAGATCGATCTCTATTTCACCATGCTGATTATGATACCCACCCTTCATTTCCCACATGCTATCAGGGAGATAATTAAGTTTTCATAATGTTGATATTTGCTGTAACTAAAAGAAAGTACCAGAAATTGCACAGTAATTGAAAACTTCACAATGCCTCTGTAATTACTGACACTTTTAGAGGTTTATTTTGTACTTTAGAAGTGTATGAGCTAATATGTTTCTTCCCAGTATTCTCTGACATCAGTGTAAGAACTGAACCTAGTACCAGTATCTGTAGAAAAATAGTAGAACAGAAGGAACAACCCCAATCTGGGAGAGTTGAAAACAAGATTCAAACAGTGGGTGTACACAACATTGCTTAACTTTAATTATTTATGGAAAACTTAAAAAGTCATACTTTTGAGAGAAATTGGTTTCTTAGTCCCTTGTATCCCTTCTCTTCTGCCCATATTCTTGTGCTTAGTTCTAGTGGACATACACCTCAGTCAGTGTAATGGCCACAAATAAATTTCTTAAGCTACCTTATGTAGGACCCATTTAAGTGTGCCAGAACAATCCAGTTCCAGTATATGAGACCCATACCCAGTTTCCAAGTTAAGTTCTCAGGCAAACCAATGATCACATGGCAGGCTTACTGACAGAATAATAGTCTTGGCATTGTCAAGACCATCAAAGCCCATCTCCACAATTTGCATCAAAAGAGAGATGCATATATTTGTCAGGAAAAAAAGTGACTTCATCCAAGCCCAAATATACCTGGTTTATAATAAGCTATCAGAAACCTACCAGACATATTCCTGGCACAATGATCTTGTTGCCCAGTAAAAGGTATTGTTTATTATAGTACTATAACTTCACAGTATGTTCAAAGATTTTAGTGCAATGCTGGCTGTAATTGCTCAGGTTTGCTGTAGTCATATCAAACAGGACATAATAGTAAGAAGATTGTGGGGGTGCCCTTCTACCTGAGTGATGATCATAGTCTTAAGGGGGCAAAAATGTATTTCCTTGCCCCATTTGGAAAAAAAAATACATATATTTATATATGTTTTATCAAATAGGTACTATTTGACATCAGACTGGACTTTAGTTTATTAAATTAATTTAAGTTAACTTTTAAATTTTCAGTATTTTGTCAGTCACATGTGTGTCTTTTTTATAATATAATGGTTTCCTTGGATAAACTCAGATTTATACTTTATTATTTTAGCTTTTTGAGTTTGAAATTTGCAGAATTCTCATAATCATACCATATATTTAAATGATCTTTGAAACATTTTTCCTCTGTCATTATGTTTCTTTTTAAACTTTTAATTGACTGCTTTCCTATGTATAGACAATAAAACCATAACAATTCCCTCCCTCCTCTCCCATTCTACCCCTCAAATCCACCCTCTATTGAATCTCCTCCCCCCTCTAATTAGTCACTTTTCTATACCAATGTTGTCAATGAATAATAATTGTCTCTTGATAAATAATAAACTGTTTTACTTTTTAATTTTTTTTATTTTCTGATATTTTATAGTAAATTGTTGAAGATTCTCCACACATTGTTCATCTGTGTTTTGCAGGCATTGTTATTATACAAGGTTATTGGTTATGAGAAAGACTAAAAGTAACATTCCAATTTATCTGTGGGAAAACAATTTATATGTAAGTTCTCCTCATAGAAAATGAGATCATGGGATTAGGGGGAAGGCCCAACATGTAAGAACACCTGAAGCACAAGCAGGAAGAATGGAAGAGGCTGATTTCAATCCCAAGCAGCCATGTAAAAAGTCATATATAGCCTGTAACCAAACTCCTTTGGGTGATGGAGGCTAAAGAATCTTCATTGCTCATTGGTCAGCCACTTAGTCTAAAAAATGAAGTTCCAAGTTCAATGAAAGATTCTGTCTCAAGGCAACAAGGCAGAAGATTATAGAAGAGGACATGCAGTGTTCTTCTCTGGCCTCTGCACATATGCATACAAGTATCCAAATCTGCACATATGTGTGCATGCATACCACACATCAAGCCTCTTACCACATGACATACATGCCATGCCCCACCCACATGCATGTCTAAAAATAAAGGAGAAAAATGTCTGAAAGCTAAGAGTATACTAGTTATATACCCAGTGATGCCTGAAGCTATTTCATATTCAGTGATAAAGTGATACTGTTTCACATGACAGAGCTATCAGTAAGTCTGGCTGTTGGCTGGTGAATTCATTTAAGTATTGATATGATTCTTTACTATAGTCTAGGGCAGTTTGAATAGTGGCTATTGTGAATAAATCAAGGCTGTGAAAACCTATAATGAAAACAGAAAAAAACACTAAAGAAAGAAATTGAGAAGAACATGAGAAGATGAAAAGACCACCCTTAATAATGGATAGGTAGAAACAATATTATGAAAGTGGCATTTCTATCAAAAGCAATATACAGAATCAGTAAAATACCTATAAAAATCCAAGTATCATTTTTCACAGAGATAGAAAAAATAACCTCAAAATTTGTATGGAATGGCAGAAGGCCTTGCATATCCAAGTAAATCCTCAGCAAAAGAAACACCTCTGGAAGGATCACCATACCCAATCTAAAGATATACTACAAAGCTATAGTAACAAAAATTCCACAGTATTGGCATAAATACAGATATATAGACCAATGGAACAGAATTGAACACCCAGTCCTTAGTGCAAGTAACTATGGCTACTTGATCTTTTACAAAGGAGTCAATAATATACACTGTACAAAAGATAGCATCTTCAACAAATGATGCTGGCCAAATTGTATAATGACATGAAGAAAAAGGAAATTAGACCTAATCCTCTCTCCATGCACAAAAGTCAACTCCAAATGGATTAATGACTTCAATATAAGTACTGAAACTCTTAAACAACTGGAATAAAAAATAGGGGAAATCCCCCATGATACAAGAATGGGAAAAGACTTCCTGAGCTTCCCAGCAGCACAATACATAAACAATTACTCAAGCAGTGGGACCTTGTGAATTTAAAAAGCTTTTGTATAGACGAATATACCATAAGCAGAGCCAAAAGACTACCCACAGAATGCAAGGAAATATTGGCCAGCTGTACCACTGACAGAGGCCAAATACCTAGAATCTACAAATAACTCAAAAAAAACAAACAAACAATAAAATATAAATCAATCCACTCAAAATATGGGATAGAGAAGTGAATAAGGAAATCCTCAAAGGAAGAAATACAAATGGCTAATACTTACAATGCCCCAAATCCTTAACCATCAGGGAAATGCAAATTAAAAAACTATGAGATTCTACATTACTCCACTCAACATGGCAATCATTCCCCTCAAGTTGACTGAATGCTTGCCACTCTTCCAACTCATTATCTACACTCCATGACGAACATCAGCAATCCTACTAAGGAGGGCCCTCAGTGGAGTAGGGACAGGGAGGAGGGAAATGATGGTACCAACATACGATACGTTCATACAAATTATCTCCTTAATACAAAAAAAGGGAAAAACTTAAAAGAATAAATGTTGATAAGGATGCAGGGAAAGAGGAACCCTCTTTCACTGCTGGTGGTAGTGCAAACTTGTATAACCACCATGGAAAATAAATATGGAGACTCCTGAAAAACATGAAAATAGAGCTACCAACTGACCCAGCCATGCCTCTATCTACTCCAAAGGCTCCACTCTTCATTGCAGAGATACTTGCTGAACCATGGTAGTAGCTTCTCAATTTGCAATAGAGAACTAGAATCAACCCAGATGCCCATCATTTTGTGAATGGATAATGGGGATGTGATATATTTACACAATGGAATTCTACTCAGCTGTTACAAAAAATTATACAATGAAATTAGTAGGAAAATTGATGGACTTGGAACAGATCAAACTAAGTGAACTCACACAAGCACAGAAACCCAAAGGCCACATGCTCTCCCTCATCTGTGGTTCCTACCATGGAACAGCTTGAGTTGCAAGCATACCAGACAGGTAATGTGAGGGACATATAATAGAGATAGAAGGGTTTGGGGAAGGAGAACAGGAGGATTAGGGGAGATACATACAAACTGAATCCAAAATGAGCTGGTATAATAGAAACCTTCTTCCTGAATGGTAAACAAAAAGATACAACCCTCAACAGGAGTATGGGGGAAATTTCTGGTAAGAAAGTCTCTGGAAATGGAATGAAACTTAAGACTAAAACACTTGGCTCTGGCTTGTAACTGCCAGTACCAGAAATTGTTTACAGCCCATATAAAGCTGTTTATCAAAGAGACCTATGAAGTCTTCAAAACAAGACAGACTTTTGTCAAAATTGATTTTCTGCCTAAAAAGAAACATGCGACCCTATTGATGAGGCTACTGCATGCTGCTCACACAGGATATTGAGAGATCTGTCTGGCATCTGGAAGGAAGCCAGTTCTGAGATGATCACCCCTGTATATTGCTGGAAAATGCTACATGAGCTACTGTGGGGAAATGGCCAATGACTTTGTGAGCAAGTAGGAGATACCACTATACAAAAAAAGCAGTCTGTCAAGACGTACACATCTGAACTATGGTAGCACACAGTCTAGATCGGTAAACAATGGCTCTCCGATTGGCTAAGAGATCTGGTTATTGGAAATGAGCCCAAAACATGAACTGAGTTAGAAGCTTATGGAGACCAACATTATGGACTCCAACAAGAAGTTCCCACTAGTTTTTGGACAAAAGGGAAGCTACACCCATCAAAATATCTCTAAACTAACAATGCTTATTCCCATTAACCTCTACTGATTTCACTCACCATTGGAGAATCTGTTTTCTTCATTTTCAGAAGACAGCAAGAATGGAAGACAACCTAAATCTGTTAACAAGACAAGACATAATATCTGATTCCCTATCAGAAGATTAGCTGCCCCTTGCACATTATCCAGGGCCCAAGTGAAATCACAGAAGAAATGGCGAGATGTGCATGAGTGCTGCTTCCATAGTGAGTCTGACAATCTGCCAGGGTGACGGAGACAGAGAGTGAGGATGTTCAAAACACACTAAAGCAGAAATCCAGTAACTGCTGAGAACTCAACCCTAAAGTACAATTTCAGCACACCCACTATGGTTCAGGGAAGCTTTACAGAAAAGGAGTCAGGAAGACTGTAAGAGCCACAGGGTGAGAAAGAATATACAGAAGTGTTGCACCCCACACCCATGACTGTCTGCTGTTGTCAAAACCCATAACACATTACCCCATGGTGAATACCAGTAATCCCACTGAGGAGGTCCCTCAGTGTAATCGAGGCAGTGAGCAGGGAAATGATAATGACACCACATGATGTGTCCATTCAAAGCTCCTGCTTAATAAAAATAACAAATAAGTAAAGTAGGGAAGCATATCATTAAACAAAACTAACACTATTGATAAATAAAATGAAATGTAAGACCAGCACGGTGAAGCAGACTTCTCATCCCAGAACCTAAGTGGTAGAGAAAAATAGGTAGCAATTTTGAGGCCAGATTGAAATACATAGTAAAACTCTGGCTAGTAAAATAGAACACTGAAGACAAGAGACCATTTTGAACAAATGGTGCTGGATAAATTCTTTCATTCTCCACAAAAATGAACTCTAATTGTATCAAGGGCATCAATGTAAGCCATGAAACTCTAAAATGACAAGAAAAAAGATAGAGAGAACATGCCAAGATATAGGCAAAGGGAAAGAGTTTCTGCATAAGAAACCTTAACCTTCACAATAATATACTTTTATTGATTTAAACTATTAAATTTTATTATAATATGAGAAATATAAATTAAATTTAAGAAAAATGAATGTAAATGCTATTACATCATTAACATTTGCTATTGGAATTAAAGTAATTGAAGAATACTTAGGATTTATAAGAAAAATATTTGTAACATCAGTTTTCTAGTAATATTATACCACCAGTAGATTATTCTTATTACTGTTAGTCACCAATTTCATGCTGACACGCTGTACACCTCTCATGAATTCATGTGCCCAATGACCTTTTAATTCATGCACCTCATCTTTGGATTGAAACACTATGATAAAACTGTCTGAATTCAAAATGTAAATTAGTGAAGAATTAATCAGTGAGTCAGTGTTAAACAGTATTCTCCTACTTTGGCAGTTTCAAGACTTAGCATTTTAAAGATACAGATTACTCTGATGTATCATTTGGGAATTGCTATTCAAGTGTTAGTAACTCAAACATGCAGTTTAATATGGTAACAAAAATGCATTGCATGTTATTATAAAAATCTGAAATAATATTCCAAAACCTGACATGTACTGTTATTTAGCAATATATTTATCAGAAACTTGACTTTGCCCAAAGTAACCTCCTTTTCTTCTAGGGTTTCTTGCTGCCTTTGTACAGACCGATAGCCTGATGAGTTTTGTTCTAGAGTTCCAATATGATTGTTTTTTTTTAATTTCTCTCCATTATGATGTTTTTTTGTTTGTTTGTTTTGTTTTTTAGCTCTAACAGCAAATAGCCTAATGCTGTTACTTCAACTATTCCAGCCATAACATAAAATGTCAAAACACTAGGTAAATTTTGAGAAATACTGGACAAAAAAAATTGAGCAGTATCATTCTCATTACTTGGAAAATAATTGGGGTTTATTTCAAGTTCTAGAAACCGTTGTATGCTAGAATTACTGTTGATATGTGAGTTGAAGACAATTGTGGTTAAGCTACTGTCCTAACACTCCCTGTGGCTATCTCATGTCAATTATTTCTATTGTTTTGGAAACAGATTCTGGTTTAAGTTATAATATTGTATAGATCTATCCCTACATAGTAAATTTATACACAGGGAACTAAATATCACTACTTAAAAAACAATGAAAAGATTTGAGTCCACTACTTATGATTTAAGTATTGTAATTCTCTATCTCTAAATAATAGATCGAGTTTTCTTTAATATGTAAGTAATACATCCTTCACCTAACATACAAGGATGCTATAATTGACCCTGAGTTCCCCAAACGATATATAATATCCCATAATGAGAGTGAATTATCAAATTTGTCTGATTTTTTAATTTGAGTTCAGTAGGGACTATGATTCTGGGTGTAGAATGTGCCCACATTTCCCCAATCCATGCCTCATTGGTACCTAAGCAAAACTTCTGTGTTTCTGACCTTTAGTTTTTTTCTTTTTTCTGTTTTACTTAGCTTGCACTATTTTTCTACCTTTCTTTATTAATTATGTTTCCAAATCATTTGCCTACTGATAATCATGATAATCGTGACTCTCTCAGTCGCTCTCTGCTTGCAAATAAATAAATAAAACAAACAAATAAGTAAAGTATTTTTAAAAGGGGGCTGGATAGATGGCCTGGTGGTTTAGACACTTGCTTGCAAAGCCTGAGGACCCAGAATAGATCTCCCAGTACCTACATAAAGCCAGATGTACAAAGTGACACATGTATCTAGAGTTCATTTGCAGTGGCTAGAGGCCCTGGTGCACCCATTTTCTCTCTTTGTCTCTATCTCTTAATCTCTCCTCTGTACCTTTTCTCTCTGTCTCTCTATGCTTGCAAACAAATAAAATGTTTTTTAAAAGGGCCATAATACCTATTAATTATTAACCTTAACCTTAAGTGGCAAAAATATCTAATTACTTATCCCAAATAATTGAATATTCATTTAAAAACCTGTTATTTTTTAACCAGGTATAATTGATATTTTAGAAATATATGGATCTGAGACAGTATCTCAAAAATTGGATAAGGCTTGTCCGGTATGCAGACTTCAGAGTAAACTACCACAGGTGGTCTTTATATTTCTCATATTTTGTTTTCTTTATTTCAGAATCTGTAAATTCTTTCAGAGTTCTCAGTGTTTCTGTAAAAGACCACATGGAGACAGCAGTGGGACATTCCTCAGACAGGGTACAGAAACTTTTACTTCCAATGTTTTTTTCCCATTATTTGTGGTTTGTGAGTAGCTGGTCAGAAAATTCCTTTGAATAAAATGTATCTCTTTTTCTCTCCCCCCTCTCCCCTCTCTCTTCTTCTTATCCCCATGTCTTTCTCTTCTCTCTCTCCTCTTCCTCATGTTTTGCTCTTTATCTACCTTACTCTGCTTGTCTCATTCCATCCTTCCTTCCCTCTGTTTCTCCTTCTTTTTATCCAGTGTCTTTATTTTTGACATTTTCCTTTAGGTTCAAGTCTAAGTAAGCTCTAATCTCTATTATGTCCCTGACTTACTCCAACGTTTCCTGCACCTTCCTGTTTTAGCTAAGTATGTTGCTACTCTTTGAGCACAATACACCCTTCTTGTTGGTTGTCATTTTTCTCTTGTCTCTCAATAAACAGTATCATTCTGTAATGCACCTCCTTGTCTATTATCTCTCTTTACCCTTGTAGCATTTCTACCATTTTGGTTTGGATAAACACAAGAGTAAGGAATTTTGAAGTAGGTATCTTTTTTTCCCTAGCTAAGAGCATCTTTTATTTTTCAGTCCAGGTCTTGTTCCTATCCCTCCCTTTTGCCTTCTTTAGTAGACACTGTGTATTCATGGACACCATATGTTTATTTTTTTCAGCGTGTGGATGTTTTGTAACTTCTGGTTACTTGTTTCATTTTTGATCTGATTCCTTGACCCAGAGTGTTTTGTTTAATGATGTGGGTGGTTTGAAACAGATAATCCTCTAAATTTACGTGTTTTAAATGCTTGATCCCAGTTTGCAGCAATTTGGGAGGTAGAATGTTGCTGCAGTAGGTGTATTGCTAAGGCATATTTCACCTCACATTGCTGCTATTTTCTACCAGCTGTGTCAAAAGTGATATCCAGCCTCTACTTATGCTGTGCTTTCTCCTGCCATCATGAAATTTCCCTAGAGCCTGAAAGCCAAAGCTCTTTCCTCTAGTCAGCTGCTGTTAATCAGGTATTTTTGTTCTAGTAATGGAAAGGTAATGACAACAGAAAATTGATACCAGTAGGGTGGGTTCATTAATGCTAGAAATCTGACTATTTGTCTTTTGGTCCTTTGTAACTAATTTGTGGTAGGAATGTGAAAGGATTTGAAACCAAGGAATTGATATTCTGTAAGCAGAGCTTCATGTTCCATTCTGGTTTTAGATGAAAGACTGACATGCAAAATAACTATGGACACTAAATCTTGACTTCTGAGGAGATTATTGAATTTGTAAATTTTATTTTCTGGAGATAGCCACCTAGCAATATAAGGCAGAGTTTGTTGTTCCTACATGGAGCCTCTGAAAGACTGTAACAGACATGAACTGGCTTCAATGGAGACCCCAGGATTTTGGAATTCTCTGATAATCAGACTTACTGGGTCTGGATGTATTTTTTCTCCTAGGTCATAGATATCCCAGTTGGAAGAGCAGAGTTTAGAGCTCAAAGCCATTTGTCACAAGTATCAGAGGTCACATGTGAATTTAGAGTATTTTATATTTGCCTTGCTTGTTTTTGATCTTCTAAAGATTCATTATTATGATGCCTTCTATTGAAAGAGAAAGCCTACTTATGTGTATGTAAATTGTGTTTTAATTTTATAGACTTATAGTTGGAAGTATCAGATGAGACATGGAACTTTTTACTAGTGTTAAGATTGATGCAAAACTTTTGGTATTTTTTTAAGTTGGGCTCAATGCATTTTTATATATATATTATAAATTTTATAAATTTTTATAAAAATTCATGCATTTTGCATGCTTGGTCTCATGCTGGTGGCAATTTGGGAGGTGGGGCTTTGCAGAAGGAGGCATGTTGTTGGGCTGGGCTTTTAGGTATTTTACTCAACCCCACTTGCTAGAGTTCCACTCATGCTCTTGCTCCTATTTCACATTTACCTGTCGAGACAAAAAATGATGTCTAGCTGCTGTTGTGCCACGTTTAAACAAGACATCAAGAAGCTTCCCTTTGAGACTATATGCGGAAAAAAAAATAGCTCTATTCCAATCAGCTTTTCTTTGTTTTTATTTTTTTTTAGTTTTATTTATTTATTTTTTGGTTTTATGAGGTAGGGTATCACTCTAGCCCAGGCCAAACTCTCAGGCTAGCCTCAAACTCAGCTGATTTTGATTAGGTGTTTTGCCCCAGTAACATAGAAGCAACCACAACAATTTATGATATATTTTTTACAATTCAAACATTTTAAGTTTTTAATATGATTGTACCACTGGAAGTTTTTTTTTATCAATATTTTAACTGCACTCTAGTTTTATGGACTTACCAGGACTAAGTATTATCATCTTTTTTAATCATTGTCATAGAATATGGTATCCTGTGGTTTAATTTGAACTTCCCTAATGAGAACTTTCTTCAACTTCATGGATTTATAGGTTCTTTTGAGAAATGTTTGTTTCATATCTATTCCTTTCTTGGTAATATATTTTCTTCTTATGATTGGGCTTCTAAAATCCTTCTATTTCTACCTTCTAAAATTAGGTCCTTTGTCAGCTTTCTGCCCCACTCTGCCTCTGTCTACCATGGTAGGAACTGCTCCAAGACCTGCTGACTGCCCAGAGTGAAAGTTTGAGTAAAATATGTATTTCTCTTTTGGGGGGTTTGAGGAGATAGCTCAGTTAATAAAGTGCTAACTTGCAAGCATGAGGGCATGAGTTTGATCCCCAACATCCAAACAAAATGTCAGGCATGATGGCACATGCCTAGAATCCCAGTGCTAGGGAAGCAGAGACAGGAGGATCCTGAGGTTTTCAGGTCAGCCAGTATAACCTAATTGGTAAATTACAGACCACTAAGAAACCTTGTCTCATAGGAGGTATATGGGGCTGGAGAGATGGCTTAGCAGTTAAGCGCTTGCCTGTGAAGCCTAAGGACTCCGGTTCGAAGCTGGAATCTCCAGGACCCACGTTAGCCAGATGCATAAGGGGGCACACGCATCTGGAGTTCATTTACAGTGGCTGGAAGCCCTGGCGCGCCCATTCTCTCTCTATCTATCTATCTGCCTCTTTCTCTCTCTGTTACTCTCAAATAAACAAATAAAAATGAACAAAAAAAAAATCAAAGGAGGTATATGGCCTTCCTGAGCACGACATTTGAGGTTGTCATATGTTTTTCTCACGCATGTGTATGCATGTATACATACACACCCATTTAAAATGAATTTTTATTTCCTTATTTCTGTCAGATATTCATCATAATGATGATAAAACTGACACAAAAACTTAGTGCAAAAGACTGGAAGGATGGTTTAGTTGTTAAGGTGTTTGCCTATGTAGCCTAAGGACCCAGGTTCAATTCCCCAAATCGCACATAAGCCAGATGCACCAAGTGGCAAATGCTTCAGGAGTTCATTTGTTGTGGCTAGAGGTTTTGATGCACCCATTCTCTCTCTCTCTCTCTCTCTCTCTCTCTCTCTCTCTCTCTCTCTCTCTCTCTCCTTGCAAATAAATAAGTAAGTAAATATAAAAACTTAAAAACAGGGCAGAGAAATAGGATCCTGGCTGTTGTTGTTCCTCATGGTAAAGCCTTTGCAATTTGTCTGGGGGAGGGACTGGGAAAGAGTGTGTCATTGCAGAATTCAGGCAGAACTTACTGGGTGACTAGAGGGAGCTCAGAAAGTCAGAACACCCTTGGAAAATGAAGAAAAGGCCAGGCTCATGAGGTTTCAGAGGACAACAAGAATTCTGTTGAGAACTGAACTACATGCCATTATTATCATATATATATATATATATATATATATATATATATATATATATATATACATATTTGTAGTATTCATTTTTTTCCATGCCCAGATACTCTGAATGATCCCGAGCTTAAAAATAACAGTATTTTGGCACAAGAAATCACAATGTGATCCAGCATTCAGGCTGTGATATGATTATTGTTAGATGCCTCTGGCCAGTGAGAATTGTAAGTGAAAAGCAGAGCGGAAAAATTTGGAGAACTTTCAATTTGGCCAGACAAAAAAAGGTCACGGAATATGGCTGGAAATGATGGCATGGTTGTCGAGGAGAGTAGCATAAAAGGAAATCAAAGTGTTTGTGTCAAGACAATATGAAAGATATCTAGTGGGATTGTAAGAAATTTTCCATCTCTCTCACACCATAGGCTCATGAGAATGTCAGAATAAACTTATTTGTAAGACTTTCTCTTGAGAGCAGAGCACTTCTGGGATGCTATGTTTATACAGGTTCTCCTTAAGAGTTTCAGATTTTTGAAAACATGCTAGCTTTCCAGACTCTCAGAGACCAATGTGACGAAGGTCCAAGGACATCCAAAAGTCAAGCTAGTGATTGACCTGGAGTTATCCATATGATGCTGATTTTGCAGGCAAGAGTAACAAGGCAATAGAGGATTGTACCTAGATTTCAAAGGATGTACTGGAAGGCTAGGCAGTGTGTAACAGGATCAGAATTGCTAACAACAGTCCCTGAAAGAGTGGTATATAAAGGTCTGAGGATTAAGCCTAAACTGCAATGGAGAGGTAAGAACATTTTAGATTCCATCATTATGAAACATTTTCTCAAAAACAAAATAAAAGCATTAAGGAGAGCCATCCCAAGTGAGAGAACAAGGGGGATTCACCTAGCAAGGCCATAGGGATGGAGCTGCCAAGCTTTTCAAAGTTTTCACTGCACCATCATGTGTCTCTTATGCCAAGGGGGTATGTATTTAGTGTTGTTCTGTTGGGTTTCAGTCTTGCTCTGGTGTGGTTTGTCTTTGTTATTTTAGTCCTCTAGTTTGGAATGTTAGTGTTTAAAGGCTGCTATTACATCTTGGGGTTATTTTTATTTCATTTTATTAAGTTCTAATAGCTAAGAGTATGTCTTAGACTTTTGAACAATGTCAGAGCTTTTAAACCTATGGGAGGTGTGATGATTTGATACTCCTACCCAATAAACTCCCGTGCTGTAAATGCTTGGTCCACAACTAATGCCATCTTGGGAAGTGGAGCCTTGCTGGGGGAAGTGTATTGCTGGGGTTTGACCTTCAGGTTTATTAGCCATAAGCGTGCAGGGCTGTTTAGGATTACTCTTCTGCTGCTATATTCCACCCGCTGCGGTAAGAAGATGATATCCAACCTATGATCATGTCATGGTTTCCCCTACCATAATGAACTCGCCTCGGGACTATAAACCTAAATCGGGCCTTTCCTTCCACCAGCTGCTTTTGGTCTAGTGCTTTGTCCCAACAACAAGAAGGCAGCTACAACAGGTACTTTTGAAGAGGAACTGAATTTGTTTGGCATTATTAGATAGGCACAAATTAGTTTTGGGGGTATAAATGCAGGACTTTATGGATTCAGGATATAATTTTTATAGTGTCAAATTGACAAAGGGGTTGAATTATGATGATTAGTGTTGATTAACAACACGGTTAAGTAAAATTCCATTGTGTATATGCACCACAATTTCATTATCCATCTGTCCAATGATGGACACCTGGGTTGATTCTAGTTCTTAGCATCTATAAACATGGTTGAGCAAATATCTCTGAATTAAAGTATGTGGAGCATTTAGGGTAAATATCCAGTAAGGGAATAACTGGATCTGTTGGTAGTTCTATATTCAACTTTGCCAGGAATGTCCATATTGATTTCCATAGTGGTTATACAGGTTTGCATTCCCACTAACAGTACCTGAGGCTTCCTCAGCAACATTTGTTGCTGTATTTTTTAATGATTTCCATCCTTACTGGAGTAAGGTGGAATCTCATAGTTGCTCTAAGTTGCAATTCCCTGATGGCTATGGATGTTGAATATTGTCTTAAGTATGTGTTAGCCATTTGTATTTCTTCCTCTGAGAACTTCCTTTTAAGTTCTCTAGCCCACTTTTACAGTGGATTGTTTGATTTTTTTTATTTTTATTTTTTACAGTCAGTTTGGTACCATTATTAGGCTCATCCATGACCTACCCCCTCCCCTTGGCCCCTCCTTGTTGAGGTATACCGGTCATGCATTGTGGAGTTAGCCCACATTTATGGGTAAGCTAAATGTCTCTGCATATCATGACCCAACATGCGGCTCTGACATTCTTTCCACCCCCTCTTCCGCAAAATTTCCCTGAGCCATGTTGGGTCGGCTTCAGTGATGAGGTGTTGGGGGGCTCTGAGGCTCTGGCTCTCTGATTTGGTAGGAGTTGATTTTTCTCTGTGCTGATCTCCTTCCCCCTTGTGCTGGTATCTGGTTCATCAGGAAAACAGCGCCCTTGCTTGTTTCTCCACTTTTTCTTAGTTTCAGCCGGGGCCCTTTTGAGGTATGATGGGGTGGCTCTCTCCTTAGGATCTACATCTATCTGAAAAAGAGAAGCAGATTCTCCAACAGAGAGTAAGTTAGCACCAGGACAAATGAGATAACCCTTACTTTTTTTAATAGAGAATTTAATAGGTGTAGGCTATGGGTCCAGCTATGGGTCTCATACCAGTGAGGAGATCAGTTAGCCGAATTGAGAGCAGTTGGTTCTCCACCATGGCTGTGTGCCACCACTGCACTTGTGTCGGCATCACAACAAGTTATTTGCTGCTAAGTAGGTTAGACCATGCGTTGCTTCGCCAGATATTGGTCATTTTTTTTATTGTTTAGATTGTTGAGTTCTTTATAGATTCTAGATATTAGGCCTCTATCAGTGGTATAGCTTGCAAAGATTTTCTCCCATCATGTGGAAAATTCATTGTTTCTGCTAATGGTATGTTTGTCTGTGCAAAGTCTTTTGAGCTTCATGAGATGACATTGGTTAAGAGATTGTTTAGTTTCCTGTGCTACTGGTGTATTGTTCAGGAAGTCCTTCTAAGTCCTATATTGTGGAGACTTCTTCCAGTTTTTCTATTCCATTAGTTGAAAAGTTTCAGGTCTTATATTGAGATAAGATGCTGCCAGCACAGAACATGGAGAGACCTACCTGAAGGCCAGAAGAGAGCCAGTCCCCAGACAGCTAGCCCATTTAGTGCTGGTAAGTGATATTTGAGCTACTATGGGAAAGTGGCCAACAAAGGTGTGAGCAATAGGGGTCTAAGCTACATAGAAACAACCAGGCTGACAAGCAGTACACAGCAGTGCAATGATGGCACACAGCCTTGTTGACTAACCAGTGGCTTTTTGATAGGCTAAGAGATCTGCTTAGTGGAAATGTCTGGGACTGGGAACCTGGTCTGAAGCCTATGGAGATAAAGTTTATGGTCTCCAATGTCAAGCTCCCACTAGTCTTTGGCTAAAAGAAGACCTACATGCATCAAAATCTCCCTCAATTAGCAATGCTAATACAATTTAACCTATGCTGACTTTACTCACCACTGGAGACTCGTTTTCTTTTGCAGAAGATAGTGAGACTCCAGGAGATAACCACCCCCCTTGCATCTCAGCTAAGGCCCAGGCAAAACCACAGAGAAATTGGGGAGATGAGCAAGAGTGCTGCCTTCATGGTGAGCCTGATAATCAGCAGCAGGGTAAAGGAGACAGACACTGAGGACTCTCAACACATACCAAAGCAGAAATCCAGAGACTCCTAAGAGATCATCACTGAAGTAGACTTCAAACACATCTACCAAAACTCAGGGAATTTTGAGGAAGAGGGGGCAGAAAGATTGTAAACATCACAGGTTGGGATGGCATACTCAGAGGCACTGCCTGCCCCCAGTAACTGACTGTTGCTCCCACAATGCATAATCCAAAACCCCATGGGAAATACCAGCAACTCCACTGAGGAGAGCCCCCTGTAGAATGGAGGCAGGGAAGAGGGTACCAGCACATCATATATCCATACAAAATATGTTCTTAATAATTTTTAAAAAATAATTTTTCAATTATTTTCTGAATCTATTGAAAAATTACTCCTTTATTCTGATAAAAAGGCAAGTTAAATTGATAGGTTTTCCCATATTTACATTTGTATTCTGGCCTGAAAAATATTTGGCATTGAAATTAATACAGTAATACTATAGTTCAAATGTTAATGTCCATGTTCATAGGGAATATATGAGTATAACTTTTTAATTTTTAACCTGATACAATAATTAGGGAAATTAACTCTTCTTCCACACCCTAAAAGGCTTTATACACAATTTTTGACATTTGTTTACTTTTGAATGGCAGATCATTAAATATGGAATTTTTGTTTGCCTGGTGTTTTATTCCTTTCACTCAATTCTTCATGTTACTGCTTTCATAGTTCTTCTAGAAAG
Organism: Dipus sagitta; assembly: GCA_036346955.1. Taxonomy (NCBI): domain Eukaryota; kingdom Metazoa; phylum Chordata; class Mammalia; order Rodentia; family Dipodidae; genus Dipus; species Dipus sagitta. The sequence goes on along the minus strand of CM070770.1, from coordinate 79,069,303 downwards.
TCTATGGTCATTCAAATAAAATACTCCTGAAAAATCACATGCTGTTTTGCCCTGTATGTTTTTGAGATTAATTATTTGGGTTTGCTTTTGTACATACAGCAAGGGCATCATACATTTTCTATGATCCATAAATAAATTTAGAATAACCTTGTTCATGAGTATTAGAACTCCCATTTTAATATAGAGTTATTGTATAAAGAATTCTGAGAATGTGACAGTTATCATTATCATTTTCTGTGTAATAATCAAGATTTTCAGAAATCTTTATAATTTATCTCATTTTCTTCTTATTATTGTATTATATTTTTGGAGATAGTCTCAACTTATTAATTCCAACAGCATTTTCATTTTTATTTGCACTGTAGCAATTAACAAAATATATTATATTTAAGTGGTTCCATTTTTTGTACAATGAATACAGGGGCATTATTTTATTTTCACTTTTTAAAAATAAAGTTAAGCACCATGTACACAGTTTGCCTCATGCACAATTCACAAAGGATACTTGATGGAATGGCCAAGCAAATTTTTGGTGATTTTTCTTTTGAGTGTGACATCAGGTAGTGCTGATAAAACCAATCACGATGATAAATATGGTGTACTTGGCAGTTATATTTCCTGTGACTGTATAGATTAGATACAAATACCACTCCAGAGACTTGAAGCTTTGCATAGTTACTATATCACTACTGTCAACTTCCCAAAAGACGTACTGACCTTTCTTAGTGCATCAGTTGCCAATGTTGAATGGAACCTCTTGACAACTCTTCCACTGAGAAACTATAGCTTGCACATAAAGATCCCCTGTGCCTGAAAGGTATGATTTCCCTCTTCTACCTGTCAGTAATGGTTCTTTGCTGACCCTGCACATCTTTGTGAACATGCAAGAATGCACTGATTAGCAGTTTCTGGGTTACTGTCATGAGTATTAATGATGATGATCTTCAAAGCCTGTTAAATTTAAAAAGAGTTTCCCAGAGGACCAGAAACACATTTTGGCACTAGCTTCCATTTCTAACATATGTTCCAGAAAAAAATATATATATAGTGGTGATGGCTTTAAAAGCAGGTATTATTTCTACTTAAGCCAGCCGTGCTCATAAATTAAAAATATCTTGACTTTTCAAATGAAAAAAATGAAATAAAATGTGAACAAAGAGGAGGGAAAAGTAGAGACATAAAAAGAAGGAAGGCAGACAATTGGCATGAGTATAAAGTGAACAATGATATCTTCATTTATTTAATCAGGCTATCAAGTTAACTTGCTGAAGATTTTGATATTTTTAAGGTGATTATTTTGGATAATTCAAGTTTTTTTCCAGCAAAAGTTAAAACTCTGAACAAGTAAACAGATGACTCATTACTTTTCCTCTCCCTCCTACACACTTATTTAGTTTTTAAATGACTATAAATGTCATATGTGGCCACATGCTATCTAAATCTTCCAACCATTTTGTTTTATTAAAAAAAAAAAAGGTCTGCCTATGGTGAGCCCAAACACCAGACTCTCTTGCCTATTCCAGCGATGTGCTATGGTTACAGGTATCTACCACTGTGTTGGGGTCAAAACAGATATATAAAATTATTCATGCGCATATTTAGGAAAAGTAGAAATAAGACTTCTAATGGGAACCAGGGGGACTAATATAAATGGGCGAAATTGGAGGGTAGCAGACTGTGGTAGTACTATCACAAGGCACATTATATACTTGCATTAAAATGGCTTTATGTAACCTTGCATAATGCTATAAAAATCTACACCAATGCATACATCACCTGGACTTTTCTGCAGAAAAATAGTGACATATGGTTTTCTGTATTTTCTTTGTGAATAAAAAATGGAATCACATTGTAATCATCAGAGAAACACAAAAACAAATGATAAAAAATATCTATTAACCATTTTGGTAATCAGTAATACAGTAGATAAATACATTTCAGTAAATTTGAAATTTATGTATATATTTTGTTATTGAAGTGATAATTTATAGTTATGATGAGAAATATGCATATTATATGGAAACAAACATTTGGAGAAAAAAATGGAATTTTGGTTGTTTTCTGTCTCTTCCTATTTAAAATATGTCTATATTTACAGATAAGTTTATCAAAATATTTCAATATAAGTATATAAGATATAATAAACTAAAATATCATTTTGAGAGCAAGTCATAATGTATATTGAAATATAAAATTATATTAAAAAACAATAACAGTAAGCACACCTAATCTCTTTACTCTTATGTAGGAATTCTTGTCAGATTTCACCCATCCAGTATTTAAATATGATAAATCAAGTGAACTTTGTGGCTCAAAATCAGCAGATTTTTAAATTTTTTTTGTTGTTCATTTTTATTTATTTATTTGAGAGTGACAGAGAAAGAGAGAGAGAGAGAGAGAGAGAGAATCGGTGCGCCAGGGCTCCCAGCCACTGCAAACGAACTCCAGATGCGTGCGCCCCCTTGTGCAACTGGCTAACGTGGGTCCTGGGGAATCGAGCCTCAAACCAGAGTCCTTAGGCTTCACAGGCAAGCGTTTAACCACTAAGCAATCTCTCCAGCCCAAAATCAGCAGATTTTTATGTGGGGAATTAGACTAAAGTCCAGGTGTTTTCCAAGGCCATATAGATCCACATGACAGGCTCCTTACAAGTTCTTCACTTTTGGCCTTAGCAATCAGCTTCACTACTCTGTTTTCTTGACAAGCTGCACCCATTCCCTTCCAAGGGACCAATTGCTTGCTATATCTCCTGCATATAACACATTGTAGAAATGTTTTTATCCCAGGTCTTTTCATCTTAGCTTAAGAATGTCCAGATTACAAGTATCACTTTCTGTTTATGCTGTTTTCCATTATTTTAACATTCACTACATTATAAAACTACTACTGATTGTCTGCTTATTTAATATAACATAAAATTAGGAAAGGCAAAAGTGTCTCTACTTTACTTGTATTCATCTTTTTTTTTTAGCTTGTTACCTTATTTTGTAAAATAACTTTGTAAAAAAACGCTCTAGTGGATACATAGAGAATCCTAGGAGGTAATTATTTGAGCTCTTGCATATGGGAAAATGTCTTTAATCCTATGTACACTCACAAGTGAGGGTGAAGGTTCTAGTTTATATTTCCATTTTTTTGTAAAAAGTCATGCCATGTTTTCTTTTTCAGGTTCATGAGATCTTCCCTCTCTTTCTTTCTAGACATTCTTAAAATATGTCTCTCCCCTCCTGGCTCTCCCCTTCCCTTCTTTTTCTTTTCTTCCTTCCTTTCTTCCTTTTTTCCTCCTTTATTTATTTCTTCCTTTCTTTTTGTCTTTTCTTTTCCTTGTTTATCCCTTTCTCTCTCCCTCTCCCTCTTCCTCTCTCTCTCTCTCCTCTAATTGCAAGAGAATGGGCCTAAGGTCACATGTATTTTCTTTCTAGATATTTTCAGGTCCTTTCATATTTGTGACAGCTGTGTTTGATTTTAGGAGGTCTATTTTCTGTTACTTTTTTGCTAATCTCCAGCTCTTTATCATTCATTTCCTAAAAGGAAGATGTTTAGATTTTCCATCAGTACACCAAACTAGTAATAGTATTATGCCCTGTTTTCCCAAACTGTTTGTTTTTCCATGCTTATAATCATACAATTTTATTTTCTTATCATTATTGTAGGTAGAGAATTGGAGTTTAAAAGCAATTATCTTTGGAATTTTCAAAGCATCTTTTTCCTCTTAATATTTTATCTAGCACCCATTCATAATGATTATATAGACTGTTTCTTTGGCTTTCAAAGTGTATTAGATTTTGTTGCCCAGTGTTTGTTTTCTGAAAATCCTGGCTCTATCCCTTCATGGCAGAAGTCTGAGCATCTGAGGATGTGATGCATGGGGTGTTCAATTGGCAAAACATTACAATCAGTAAAATGGGTCTCACAGAAGTCTATGAAATGCACATTGTCCAATCTGCAAAAACCCTTAGTGTTATTTATGGAAGGAAAATAAGGTCTTACCTTGAGGTATTCATTGTCTCAGGGACTTCAGACATTATGGAGGCTTGTGGTCTATGTTTTCTAATAATTTAGATGTTGTAGCACCAGGTTGTCTCCCTTGTCTAATAGCTGGGGAAGTTTCAGCACTGCTGGTTGAAGAACCTTCTAAAACATCTTTGGGGAAGCCATTAGAAGCTATCATGCCCATCACATATATTCTGTAATACAACAGACTAACAAAATAGGAGGTGATCTTCGATTACCCAAAGGGAACTATGAAAATTTATGGAAACTCTAAATTCACCTACAAGCATCTATTGGAATTTGAGATGTTTTCACTGGCTTGCTAGATGCTTTCCTCACACAGTTCAGTTCATTGAAGTGGCCAAGGGCCTCCTAAAGGAAATTAATCTAAGGTTTGACTTTCCCACATATTACAGAGGAAAAGTGGATTATTATCTACACCACATGTGACCCAATCTATGTCTCCAACCCTGAGAATAAAATGTTATATATAGTTTGCTTAGAGGCCATAGTCTTAGAGCAAAATTGAAAGGATTAACCAAAAGATTCAACAGACCCTAGCAAAACTTTGCCAAAAACCTTTGAGAAATGTCTAAAGCTGGAAACATGGCTCTCATGAATCTCGCTGAAGGAAATGGGTCACTGGAGTCATAGGGGAGAGTCTTAAGTTTCTATCTCCCAGCCTCACTTTGTTTATCCTATAGATGTGACAATTGGCTCTCTGCTTTTCTCATGCCTTCCCCATTATTACAAACTCAATCCTCTGGAACTATAAGCCAAAGTAAACCACATTTCTTCCAAGTTGCATTTAGTCAGATTTTTTTTTTTTTTTTTTTGCAGTAATGAGAAAGTAACTGCTACAGTAGCTGGCCTCACCAACTCCTCTAATTGCTAGCTCTGTTCTAAGCTCCAACAACTACATCAGGAATAACTATCCCTAAGAGGTCTCACAATCACTAAAGAAGAAATGTATCACATTAAAGGGCCTTTGTATAAGTTTTTGTATATATTGTGTATGATGACACCATCAACACAGAGCTAGGAGTTGGCCCAATACCTAAGATGCAAATTAGAAGATTGCTGTTCAGAACATGTCTTCAAAAAGCCACATAAAGTTACTTGGAAAAAAAGATGGTTTATGTTTCATTTAGATGGAACTATCCCATTCATAGGGATTCTAAATGTCTCTATATGCTATTACAGTGTGCAATTTGTATGCGATGAGGAACAGAGACTTTACTGAGAATCATAGAATGGTGAAGACTTCATATATAAATACTCTGATTTCATTTTCTCTGTGCCCTGAGGCAACACAATGTTTAATTGTTCTCTTCATAACCAAACTGAATGTACTGTATTTATCAACAGTCCTGGGACAAGCCTTTTGTATGACTCTGATAAAATAATGACTTTGACAAGTTCCACAATTCATCTTTACACTCCAGTCACCCAGAAGGCCTGTCAGGCTTCCTACAATGGAACCTCTTCTCCTGCAGTATGCATGCATGATTACTTTATTGGATACTGTCCCTCTGTTGGACCTTGAGAAGCATGGGTACTATTTTATCTCACTTCAACACTTTTCCATACTTACCTCTTATAAATATACTTGGGTCCATCATCTGGTTAATGCTGTAAGCTCACATGACACCAGTGTGTGTGGTTGTGTGTGTGTGTGTGTGTGTGTGTTTGTGTGTGGAATTAGGTTATTTTCTGCTTAGGCCCACAGATGATGGGGTCAGTGTATTGCTGTGTTCACCTTCCACTACCAACCAACATATACCAGATAAGTCTTTCTAACTTCTGGTTACATTACCAAATTGTGTTCATTTCTCAAGAACTTCCTGTTTTATAAGTTTACCTTATAAAACAAAAAGATAATTTCTGCCTTAGTGTTAGTCAACATTCCTGATTTTGGAATCCTAGCTACTCACGACCCAGTACTAAAATAATCAGAACTAGGTTGGAGTATACTGAAAGGTTTGTTCTGACCTGGCCTATACATGCATAAGAAGCGTCAGTCCAAATTCTGTCCTTGTTACTACAACATAAATGCACATGTCATTGAGGTACAACAAGAAAGCCTTGACTCCCTTGCACAAATTATCCTATATAACTACAGGGTCCTTGAGGTTCTGATAGGAGGGATTTGCACAATGATTAGTGGTCTATGATGCCTTTGGATTAATAATTTACAAAAAGTTAAACAAAATCTAATCAATTAAGAGAGAAAATCTAGATGCTAATATTTATTAAGAGTCACCACTATGCTCTCTTTGGATCCATGAGGATTTGTCTATGGGCAATAATCATCCTAGTACTAATACTTATACTTCTTCCAAATCATTGTTCAGACATAGAAGGCCCTAGAAATTTCAGGGGTTGCTTCCTGAATGCAGATCTGCACCTATAACAATGGAAAGGTGATTTACTTTGAAGAAATTTCCTTATGATATATAAACTTGCAGTGTCTTTGACAGTGATCAAGCTTTATTTTGGCTCTTTGGTGGGCAGAAATTTAGGAGTTAGTGTCCTGAACTGTCATCATCATTTAAAATTTCCACTGAGTTACAGTCCTACAGATCCTTGCCATATGAGTTTTGACAAATTAAATCCATAGAAAGAAGGATAAGATTTAGAAAGATTTTATTAAATTATAGTTTAGGAGAGGGAGAGCTTAGAGAGGTAGAACTTAGAGCTGAAGAAAAAGTAATGAAAGCATAAAGCTCCTATCATCTGGACTGGAGCAGAGTTTCCAGAAAATGGAAATGCCCACCTTGAGACACAGGTTGTGTTCTCTTATGGGAGAGGGGACTGAACTATTCTGTCCCTTCCTCATATCAGATACCTGGGGTCAAGTTTTCTAGGAAAAGATAATCTTCCCAGAAGTCTTAATCCACTAGGAAAAGCCTTCTCAGAAGAGGGTGGAAGGACTACCCAGGGGCAAGAAATAAGAAAAGGCTTCTGTCTCTCTCTCTCTCCCCCCTTTCTCTGTTAAATAAATAAATAAAACCTTTATAAAAAAAGGGATGGAGAGATGGCCTAGCAGTTAAGGCATTTGCCTGCAAAGCCAAAGGACCCTGGTTCAATTCCCCAGGACCCACGTTAGCCAGATGCACAAGGGGGCGCACGTGTTGGGAGTTTGTTTGCAGTGGCTTGAGGCCCATTCTCTCTCTCTACCCCTCTTTCTCTGTCAAATAAATAAATAAAGAAAAAATAAAAACAAAATAAGAAAAGGCCAGATGCTTCAGACATTTCTGAACAGTAGTAAAGTGGAATGACCTAGATTCTCCCCCTACAGGCTCATACACATTCCTTATTTCTACTCTTTGGAGAGGCCCTGTTACCCTTAAACTGCCTCATTGATACTGAGATTTTTGGCAGTTCATCTGCAGTACATAGCTTACTGTGTCTGCTTTGCCAGATATCAACACTCTGTTCTGTAATAGGAAAGAAGGAAGGACACCAGGAAAGTATGTTATTGGAATCACTTGTGGGAATTTCTGCTATTTGCTAAAAATGTAAATATCTGAAAATAATTTCTTATTTATTATTTTCCCTAGAAATGAAAGGATTTTGTATTTATATTCAATTATAATTCTGTTTTAGTATAATCATATTATTTACAGAAGATTACTTAGCAAAAATTAGTGTTCAGAAATTATGATGGTTAAGTCAGTTTTTCTTCCTGTCCTTATAGTCCTTAAAGCAGATTCTAGCTGTTGGTAGATCAACAGGGAACCCACATAGGGAAAGAATGATAAAAAGAGCAAGAAAATATCAATCAGAAAATCATGAGTGTATTGCTATCTTACCTTAAGTGGGAAAAAGTACATGCAAATATAGTCATTCATCCCTTGACAAAATGAATCTAAATGAACATATTTCCCTCTTTTCAAAGATGAAACACTAGTTTATGATTTATTTAATCCTTTAATCCAGATTGAAGTCCTTTAATCCTTCTAACAATAGCCCAAAAACTGTAGTTGAGAAAGTCATTTCAAACAGATCTATTATTATAACTGTGAAAGTGCATGCTTATGTAGGAAAAATTATACACAATTGCTTTTTAACATTTTCATCAGCACCAGATAACAAATAAAAAAAAATATGAGAAATAAGCATCCTCAGCATAAACAGGCAACATTTATACAACAAAGAAAGTACCCTTTTGTTTCTAACAGTATTTAATATATAATTCAAAACATTAAAGATGTTTCTCATAGGCCTATTTAGATTCTAACAGTATATAATAGAAAATTATAACAACAATTACTAGTGATGGTGCTATTAGTAGGAGTCATCATTGGAATCATGGTAGGTAATTCTGAATTATTCCACAATGACACCGAGTAGAAAATATAGATGGACAACAGCTAAATCCAATCATAATAACTAGCTTGAAAAGTGCTTCAACAATTTTGTGAATTTCAATTTTTCTAACTTTATTCCTTATATTTTAATATTTGACAAGTATAGATCAAGAAATAAAATTTTCTACTTTTAGCCGGGCATGGTATCACACACCCTTAATCCTAGCACTTGGGAGGCAGATGTAGGAGGATTACTATGAGTTCAAGTCCACCGTGAGACTACACAGTGAATTCCAAATCAGCCTGAACTAGAGTGAGACCCTACCCCTACCTCAGGAAAACCAATATATATCTGCTTGGCTGAAAATGTAAATTGTAAATTTCTTCCTATGGATATAAAAATAAAAATGTTATTGTGGCCTGGCATGGTGGCACATGTCTTTAATCCCAGCATTTAGGAGGCAGAGGTAGGAGGATCCCTGTGAGTTCAAGGCCACCCTGAGACTACATAGTGAATTCCAGGTCAGCCAGAACCAGAGTGAAACCCTGCCTCGAAAAACCAAAAAAATAAAAAAATAAAAAATAATAAAATAAAATATTGTGGTGGTATTTAGTTTCTTTTTGCAATCATTCTGGAAACAGAATTTGTCTTCTGTCTTTGAAGTGCCTGATCCTCCCAGAATTGCTTTTGTAGTTTAGGAAAATGTCTGAATGATATAGCACATAAGATTACCTTGCAATTTGTCTCAGTAAAAGCTAACCAATGAATGAACATTTACTAAGTCCTAGCAGTATTGGAGAATCATAAAAGTGACAAAAATGTATTTAAAAGCATTTGTTGAGGTGTTGGTAGGTGTAATTCTACGAAAATGCTTTCAATGAGTTCCCCCATCCAGATGGTCAACTATGCCAAGAAAGATGAAAAATAATGACAAAAAGAGCAAGCAAATAAAAGCCCACAGATGGTTATATTCAACTTTGGCAAGTCAAAGACAGGAATATACTCAAAGAAACCAGGACTTTGGGCGTAAATTATCTTTATAACTATATATTAAAAATTAGAGAATACTTATAATCAGACTTCATGAAAATCATGAATAAAGTGAAATATTGGAGTTATTGGAAAAGTAGAAAAATTGAAAAAGGAATGCTAAGCCATAATTCTATATGAGAAATGATTCTACTTCAAAAGCCAAAGTGAAACAAAGACTACATGCTAAAAAAATAACTAAGGAAGTTTATCTTTAGCAGATCACTCTGTTAAGGTAGTAAAAGAAATATGTAAAGCATAAAGATATTGATAAAAACTGCATATACATAAAGAATGAGGAGAGTTGGTAAAAGAATGAACAAATGTTACATAAAACCTTTTATCTCTCTATCATCTGTCTATCCATCTATCAATCTGTTTCTTTGTCTATCTATTTATTTATTTTGTCAACTGGATATCTGGCTTCATTGATTACTGACTGTTCCACTTTTGTGAGGTATTTTCCAAGTAATTCTTTATTTTTTATTGCTCCAGAGGACAAGTGCTCTTAGCAAGAATAATAATAGTACTAGCTGTTCAGATTCTACATAACCCAAATAAATAATGTCACTTGATTTTTTGGGGGGGAGGGATGTCAACAAACTCTAATATATGAAAAGTGACTTATTAAGAAATATCTAAGGACAACAAAATGAAAGAGCTTAAAATTCAATTTCAAGTCTTATAAAACTTCAGTAATCGATATGTGATGTTGTTGGTGAAGATACAGACATATGGACAAAAGGAGCACAATAAAAGTGACACACACAAACATTATGGGCTTTCTTGGTTTGGACAAAGTCAGAAAGAAGGCCTGAGGGGCAAGGATTGTCTACACATGGTGTGGCATCGCTGGGAGCTCACACATACGCCCCTTCACATAGACCGGAGACCTTGTAGCAACACAACCGAAAACACATAGGTGATTTAAATGTCAAATGTAGGAAAAAAATGAGGCATCTTATTTGACCTTGAGTGTGAGTATGAATTATTATACTCATCTCCTAAAAGGCAAAACAATAGATGTTAGGTTATATGTAGGTTTTATTTAAATGATGCTTCTACTGTGATAAATATATTGGTAAGAGAATTAAAAAAAAAAAAAAGCTTGGTAAAGACTGAAAGAAAATATTTTTAAAATACTTCGCTGATGTCATTGTATTCAAAATACAAAAAGAACCCTTAAAACAGGACAGTCATTCTCTTCTGAGGCAGAGCCAATAGGAAGAGATTAGGAGTACAGTGAGACTAAGTGCCATATTGGAGGGTAACATGGGATATGAAAAAATGCAGCATGTAAGTATGAAAATATAAAAATTAAAAATCACATATAAAATCAAGAGAAGAACAATAGTTTGGCAAAGAGAAATCTAAGGATACATGACAACCATATGTCATATGGTATCCTAGGTTAGAAAACAGGCACTAAATTGAAATTAAGAAAACAAAAATGTGGAATACATTTAAAATAATGTTGACATTGAGTTATTGTAACTAGTATCTTATAATGATACATATCATTAATCTAGGGAAACTGTATGGGATTGTTTATGCTTTCCTTGCAACTTTTATTTAAACCAAAGTCTATTCTAAAAATTGAAGCTATCATTTAAAAGACAAAAAATTGATAATTGGAAAAGTTATCAAAATAGTAAAATATTTAATGGAGAAAATAACATTACCTGGCAGAAAACTAAACCCTTGAAAGTAATAAATAATAAAAGAAATACCAAATATTTTAAATCTCTAAAATTTTATGTTAGCAAAGTTATTTTTTGTGGAATTTATAAAATATTTAGAAATAAACTAAATGATAGCAATCAACAAAAAAAGAAAAACCAACATAGGAAAATATTGCTATAAGTTTTCTAAGACTGCATGAAATGATACATAATATTTTTGAATATTAACTATTATGATGAATTTAAATGAATAAGTGGGGATAAAATTACAAAAATTATTATATATATTATATATAATATATATATGCATATATATATTATGTATATATACTTACTTTAACACTCAACAAAAAATGTTAATAATGACCCAAGTACCTACAAAATAAAATGATGATAAGTTCACTTATTTATTTAATAAAGGGTATAAAGTAGTAAGAAATTAACAAAATAAATTTAACATAACAGAAGGCAGTAAGATCTCAGATTTGAATCCAACATAAATAACTACATTAAATTTATAATACTACTCCAATGAAAAGGTAAGTATTGTCTGGTGCAAAAGATCTGTACCTTAATAATTAAAGTATTAAAATGTTCAAAAGCACATAAAACAAACTGTGTGTGTGATTACATTTTCATATGTAATGCTAGGAATTATTAAACAAAACTTGAAGTAGTTACATGAATATCAGATAAATTAGACTACAGAAATACAACAAAAGGCTAAAGATTCATTTCCTAACTTCATAAGAATGACTTAAAAATCTTACCTATATGAACTTCATAGTTAATATTTTTAAAATATTTATTTATTTGAGAGAGTGGAAAAGGGTATATATATAGCGAGAGAGAGAGAGAGAGAGAGAGGGAGAGAATGGTCACACCAGGCCCTCTAGTCACTGCAAAAGAAATCCAGAAATCCAGATGCATGTGCTACCTTGTGCATCTGGCTTTACATAGGTACTAGGGAATTGAACCTGTGTCCTTTGGCTTTGACAGCAAGTGCTGTATCCACTGAGCCATCTCTCCAGGTCTCAATTGTTAATCTTAAAGACACACCACATAAAACAGTTAGGACTGGAAAATGAAATAGCTTCCAATAGAGTTGAAGACATCATCAGCCCTCCCAATAGCAGGAAATTAATGATAGCATAAAATCTTGAAAAGCACAAGACACAATATAACCTAACTGATATTTATGAAATATGTCATGTGACAATATAGAATTGACATTCTATTTGAGGCCCCATAGAACTTTTACTAGGACACACCATACTCAGCGTTATAAAATTATACACAGTACATTTAAAAAGATTCAAACTATACAAAGTTTGTTCTCTGCCTGTAAGATATTTATAGTCAAAATGAAGAACAGAAGATATTTTAAATTTTCCAAATATAAATAAGTGGCATATATTTCTATGCAACCCATGATCAAAGAAGAAAGAAACATTAGAAAATTTAAAATGAAATAAAAATAAATACACATAAAAATTCATGAGATATAGTTACAATGGGACACATATGCCCTAGAAAGTTATCTTTTGAACCATAAAAGGCTTATATTAGAAAAGCAGGAGGATTTCATACTAATGATCTAATATTCTATGTTACAGAGAAAATAAGCAAGACTGTTGGAGAATCAGATTGTGAAGAAAATAATTGAAAGATAATAGAGTGAGTCAGAATATAAAATATAAAATGCTGGCAATTAGATAAACAAAATTGTTTTGAATCATTGTTATTCTACTTATAGACAACTTATATAATAAAAAGGGGAGCTAATATTAGCAAAATTAATATTAAGAGCAATAGTATTTATATAATATACAATAGGGAAGAAATATAAAAAAACTGTAATTGTATGTCACCCATAAATCTTTGTTTTTAAATGAGTAATGTAGGAAATGATACCATACAAGTTTACAGAGGAAATAATAAAAGAAATTGTTGTTTTCTCTCCCTTTCTTGTTCCACTTGCTATGGTAGGAGAGTGGTAGAGACACTTGAGAACCTAAGCAGTTATGAAAAAACCTATCCAGTGAGGACTTCAGGCCTTCTGTGAATAGTCATCAGGGAACTGAGGTCTCCTTCCAATAGCCTGGTGTGTGAGCCATGTGAGCCACCTTGGATTTGGATACTTGTAGCAGTCAGGCCTCCTCTGATGTCTGCTGCCACATGAGTGGCTTGAGGGAAAATCCTCTGGCTAAGCTGTACCTAAATTTATGACCCAAAATTGGAGAGAAATATTTGGCGCTTTATGTAATACGTACTGGAACAATGTGTTATACAGTCAGAGATAAGTAAAGAAAACTTCCTATCAATGCATTTCAACATTTACATGAAGTGAGCAAGTTTCATGGATGGAGAAAATGATAATCACTGATGAGGAAATAGTCCAAATAACTTAAAATATATTGAAGAAATTGGAATTACAGTTTAAAACTTCCCCATAGGTCTGCAGTGATAGCTTGGCAGTTAAGGTGCTTGCCTGCAAACCCTAAGGACACAGGTTGGATTCCCCAGGACACACATAAGCCAGATAAAAATAAAATATTTTTAAAAGTAAAACAAAAATTAGTACAAAGAAATACAGCAGGTAGAGAAATCTTCATGAACTATTTTTGCCAAATTTTATGTTAGGCATAATAGCAGTGTTATAAATATGCATAGATAATATTGGCACAGATGAATCACTCTCCTTTATTCAATCAGACTACAGTCCTTCTATACCAGAAAGACAAAGTAAGAAAAAATAAGCTGCAATTTGCTATCCATCTATCTTCTAACTACTCTTGTATAACACATATTTTCTTATTCTTGTACGTTTCATGCAGTACATTTAGTATATATTAGATTATACCTAACCCTATTAAAAAGAATATATATATATATATATATATATATATATATATATATATATATGCATGCATTATTGTAGCAGACAGTTTCACGTTTGCTGAGATGAACTTCCAGACTTCCAGACCAGGCACAGTTATGGAGGAAGAGATTTTTGAAGCTTCCAGATCTAGGGGAAGTTCCATAAAGGCAGAAGAAGCTGGCCTGCTTTCACAGGACCAAACACAAAGAGAAGCACAAGACAAAAAGCCACACAGCACAGCACACTTCAGGAACTCCAGCTAGGCACCTTTGCGTATCTTTGTATTGAAATCTCAAACCCTCCACCACACCTTAAGATCTGCCCAGTGACACTGCTTCCAGCCAGGTGGCTGCAGATGAAAACTACAACTAATAAAACACTGAATATATTGGGGAACATCTATTCAAACTACCATAATTATTTTATGGTAAAATATTTGGTAATTATATTTGTTGTACCGTTGAAAATTAACTAAGTTAATTTATTATAGCAACAGAAAAAATAAATCATTTGAGCATCCCAGTAGGTACAGAAGAATATTGATCAAATAGAGCATCCATTCATGAGAGAAACTTAGCAAGCTTAGAATGGAAAATAAAGTCTCTAGTGGGAAAGGACATCACCTTAAGCCTATGGCTAATGACACGCTAAATTGTGCAATACCAAATGATTTCTTCTTAAAATTGTCAGGAGAACCCAGATGACTTGAAAAATAATTTAAAAAAAACACTAGAATTTAGTTTCTGAACATGAATGCATATTAAGAATTCAAAATATTCATAAAATAAAAGAATAAATGATAAATGACTTTAATGAGACAAGATAATTGCAGAAGAGATAGCTTAAAGAATGTAAGAGATGGAGGAAGGGGTGAAATATTGTGAAAGGCTGTCTTCTTCAATAGATGATTTATCCATTACAACCTCTTTTTTTCTTTTTGGTTATTCAAGTTAGGCTTTCATTCTAGCCTGTAGAGAGCCGAGAGGTGACCGCCATTACTAGATGGCGCTGACATCCGGCCTCGGCCCTGGTGAACAAGTAGAATAGCGCATGTGCAAGTGGCAAAAGCGCGCCAAGTCACTGCCCAGCCCGGGCATATGAGCGTCATATGAGCATCATATGAGCGCGCAGCCAATCAGCAGAGTACACGCCACCTAGGGGCTATATAAGCGGCGCCATTTCGGGGGCGCTGGGTCTTCCTCTTTCATCTGTTCAATAAACGCTTGCTGCAGAAGGATCCTGGTGTCCGCGTGCGTTCTTGCTGGCGAGACGACTACGCGGGCTGCAACTGGTGCCGAAATCCGGGACGCCGGGTGCCTGTCATCGCCGGCGCCGAGGAGACCCCCCATTCACGGGGAAGGATTCAGAACTGCAGCACTAAGGTAGGTTCTGAGAGGCATGTCTGGTCTTGACTTGTTTCATCTTTCATCCAAATTGGTAGGAGCAATTTTCGCTCTCCCTATTGTGATGGTGGCTCTCGTTCTCTTCTTTGTGAACATGGGAGCCTCACATTCGGAGCTACAAGACAGCATGTCAGAAACAGAACGGGATAAAAGTTTAGGGGCCCTTGAGGAAAAAGAAAAAGACGTCTCTAAGAAAAAAGGCCTTTCCGCGGACGCTAAGTCCACAGAAAGAAAAGACAAGGGAAAAGACGCCCTGGGAGAGAAACATGAGAGGGAAAAGAGAAGTCCAAAAAGGAGGCTTCTTTATCCGATAAAAGAATTGGAGGCTTTAGGAATTGATAGCTCAGAGTCTGAGGATCTTAGTCCCTCCGAGGAGGAAGAATTAGATGGCGAAGCGGCTCGCTATGGGGAGGAGAGATATTATTTTGATGAGCTACCGCAAAATCGAAAACAAAAGAAGATAGGAGATAAGAACCACGCGGCTTTTCAATCTGCCGCCCCTATCATTCCCAGTGCTCCTCCGCCTTATGCCGGCAAGCATTGTTCAGATTCCTTCCTTTCAGAGGGGGACAGAAGGAGGTGCTTACAAGCCTTCCCGGTGTTTGAGGCTGCGGATGGAAACCGCGTTCATGCGCCGGTAGAGTATGCCCTCATTAAGGAACTTGCTGAATCAGTTAATAAGTATGGAGTAGATGCTAATTTTACAGTCATACAGCTTGAGAGACTCGCCACTATGGCAATGAAGGAAAGACTGCAGAGGACTTTGTTGGAACTGGGCTATTGGAATAAGGGCTGGCTGCGTTCTGCTGCTGAGGTCCAGAGAGTTTGATCAAGGTTAAATTTGTAATGGACTGATGTGCTTGGCTAGAGATATTGGACTGAGAGATTTAAGATTTTAAGCTGGAAAACCTCAAGCAAGTTAAATTTACAGGCACAGAGACTGGTTTTAGGTTACTGAACCTGCTATTGTCAAACACATTAGCAATCTTAAGGAAGATGTTCCAACTGCTTTACATTAAAACAATGAAAAGGATGCCTGAGGAAAGGCTATCATAGAAATGCAAACACTTTTGGAAAGAGTTGACTGGAGGAGGAACCTGCTTTTCAAGGCTATTGAACTTGAACTGCAGAAGTTTGATGTTTGTTTGATGGTGGTTGTGTTTGCATTGTTTTAGTCTCTCCTTGCTTTAATCCCAGAGGAATTCGCCCATTACAAATTTGGCAGATGGATGTTACTCATGTCCCATCTTTTGGAAAATTACAATATTTACATGTTTCCATTGATACTTGTTCTGGAGTTATGTTTGCTTCCCCATTAACCGGGGAGAAAGCAGCCCATGTTATTCAACACTGCCTCGAGGCGTGGAATGCCTGGGGGAAGCCCAAAACTCTTAAAACTGACAATGGACCAGCTTATACTTCTCAAAAATTTGGACAGTTCTGTCACCAGATGGGAGTGACCCATTTGACAGGTCTCCCATATAATCCTCAAGGACAGGGTATTATAGAACGGGCTCATCGCACTCTAAAGTCTTATTTAATAAAACAAAAAGGGGGAGTCGATGAGGCTCTGCCCTCAGTCCCACGAGTGACTATATCCATAGCACTCTTTACTCTTAATTTTTTAAATTTGGACAGTCAGGGCCATTCGGCGGCTGACTGTCATTGCTCAGAGCCTAACAGGCCACAGGAGATGGTTAAGTGGAAAGATGTTTTGACTGGTCAATGGAGAGGCCCGGATCCTATTTTAATAAGATCCAGGGGAGCTGTTTGTGTTTTTCCACAGGAAGAAGACAATCCATTCTGGCTACCAGAACGCCTAACACGTAGACTTGTGAGACCTGACGAATCATCGAGATCCTGTGCAGGAGCCGAAGAAGTGGACAAGATCCATTATGAAGACCCTACTCTACTAGAGTTGACCCCTCCCTAGCTGTGGGCCTGACATCCTGGATTTCTTCAGCCTTCTCTTTCTTTAAGGAATGGGTGGGAGTGGCGCTGTTTGGTGCAGCCCTATGTTGTGGCTTAGTGTTCCTGCTTTGGTTGTTCTGCAAGCTCAGAGCTCAATAGCAATGTGACAAGGCCGTTATTGCGCAAGCACTTGTGGCTATGGAACAGGGATCATCTCCTGAAATTTGGTTAATTAATTAGACTGAGACCCTCAGTCGATGCACCTCAGGGGTTTAGCCCATTGCACTGAGTCGATGAGAGATCTAAGTCTAATCAGCCCTTGCCTAAGTGGCTGCAGCACCAAAATATGAGATTGACAGCCCTTGCACCCCCAGGAACAATATTCCATTGCACAGGGATGGGTGTTAACTCCCCTTTTTGTCTCTCCCTTGGCCTTTGCACTCAGAGGACTTGTCTCCATTGCACCTGATAAGGTGAGGGAGTGAGCTCTTGATCGCTTATTCCCCAAGGAAGGAATTTGCTTGATCGAGCATAGGGTTGTTTGGTGCTGCGCTGGTTGGGCTATGAGGCAGTTGTCATCTTATTAAAACAAACAGGGGGAGATGTAGAGAGCCGAGAGGTGACCGCCATTACTAGATGGCGCTGACATCCGGCCTCGGCCCTGGTGAACAAGTAGAATAGCGCATGTGCAAGTGGCAAAAGCGCGCCAAGTCACTGCCCAGCCCGGGCATATGAGCGTCATATGAGCATCATATGAGCGCGCAGCCAATCAGCAGAGTACACGCCACCTAGGGGCTATATAAGCGGCGCCATTTCGGGGGCGCTGGGTCTTCCTCTTTCATCTGTTCAATAAACGCTTGCTGCAGAAGGATCCTGGTGTCCGCGTGCGTTCTTGCTGGCGAGACGACTACGCGGGCTGCACTAGCCCAGCTGACCATGAACACAAATTCACTTTGTAGTCTCAGGGTGGATCCAAATTCATGGCAACCCTCCTACTTCTGCCTCCACAGTACTGGGAGTTAAGGTGTCTTGCCATCATGCCCAGCTTTGTCCATTACATTCTTGAACTGCCATTAGGTATGATTCCATTCATAAAATCTGCATTGTTTTGGGTCTGTCAACATCCTCTTGTGGAAGGAGTAAGTTCTCTCAAAAAGTGACCCTGCTGTGAGGATCTACAGAAAGTGGCTGTTAGGGGAAGGAAATACATAAAGGGGGATAACTGGGAGTGAGAAGAGAGAAGAGGGGGTCATAGAGGAGCTAACATGATGAAAATGCATTATGCACATGTGTGCAAATGCTACAATAAAAAATATATATATATGTACAAAATTTATTAAGAAAACAAATATTTTATCAAAGGAAACAAAAATTCAAAATATAAGAATCAATTTTACATTTTTATAATATTAATTAAAATTAAAATTTGGTTTGACATAGTGCTCAAGTACACAACTGAATAAGCAAAGTCTGCATACTCAAAATTGTAAAGTCCAAAAAAGTGCAAAGAGTGAAGGAACTGAAGACATGAAACACACAAATTGAAGAATTACTATTTTTATGGCATTATATTTTTTTAAATACATATAATATATATTTTTTGAAAGCAAGGAATTCAAAATCTGGCTGGAGAGATGTCTGCAGTTCAGACACTTGCCTGCAAAGCCTAACAACCTGGGTTCGATTCCCCAGTACCCATGTAAAGCCAGACGCACTAAGTAGTGTATGAATGTAAACTTCATTTGCAGCAGCTACTGGCTTGCTCTCTTGCTTTCTCCTCTTTACCTCTCTCTGCTTGCAAATAAATAAATAAAACATTTAAAAACAAAATAAATAAAATATCATAAAAATAATTCAAGAAAATTTCAGTCAACTCTAGCAAGATATTTTCACGGTAAAACATTATCATATGCTTGCCTATAGGTATTTATGCAATATTAAACTACCATTCATATTACTTAATGCTGCTGAAAGGTAGCTGAGCTGGATCATTTCTAGACCACATAGTATAACTTATTCTCATACAGATCCTCTAGGATGTGAGGAATCCTCACATCCTGGAAAGACCTGATGGACATGCCCTGCTGAAGCAAGGAGAAAGATCATGACTTTTTGTTCATATTATTTTCAAAATCACAGTACAATATCTATCTAACTTTCTTGGTGGAGACAGTCATCAAAGTCATCCTAGCTTCAAAACAATGAGACACAAGATTTCCTTTCTAATGAAAAAATGACACATTTTTATGAGGACATCAGGAAAAGGAAACATTATTGTAGCTATCTTTGGAAAATTCAGGTTTTTTTTTTTAACCCAGAATGCCTCATATTAATTGTCCAGTGCAGTGAGAATTAAAAAAACATCGACTGGGGGAAAATTACCAATATCTATCCAAACAACTCATGGTCTAACCTACTTAGCAGCAAATAACTTGTTGTGATGCCCACACAAGTGCAGTGGTGGCACACAGCCATGGTGGGGAACCAACTGCTCTCAATTTGGCTAACTAATCCCCTCACTGGTATGAGACCCATAGCTGGAGCTGGGAAACAAGTCAGAACCATATCCAAACATAAACCCACTCTCCAATATCAAGCTACTCTCAATTGTGGGCTACAAGAGGGCCTACACCTATTAAATTCTCTATAAAAAAAAAGGGGTTATCTCATTTGTCCTGATGCTAACTCAGTCTCCGTTGGAAAATCTGCTTCTCTTTTTCAGACAGATATAGATCCTAAGGAGAGAGCCACCCCATCATACCTCAAAAGGGCCCCGGCTGAAACTAAGAAAAATTGGAGAAACAAGCAAGGGGGCTGTTTCCTGATGAATGGGACACTAGCACAAGGGGGAAGGAGATCAGCACAGAGAAAAATCAACTCTTACCAAATCAGAGAGCCAGAGCCTCAGAGCCCCCCAACACCTCATCACTGAAGCAGACCCAACATGGCTCAGGGAAATTTTGCGGAAGAGGGGGCAGAAAGAATGTCAGAGCCACATGTTGGGTCATGATATGCAGAGACATTTAGCTTACCCATAACTGTGGGCTAACTCCACAATGCATGACCCGTATACCTCAACAAGGAGGGGCCAAGGGGAGGGGGTAGGTCATGGATGAGCCTAATAATGGTACCAAACTGACTGTAAAAAAATAAAAAATGTATAATTAAAAAAATAAATAAAGATATGCTGGCTGAAGAGTTAAAATAGGAAGAAACACACACACACACACACACACACACACAAAGAAAAAAAAAAAACATTCTGAGTTGGGTATGGTGGCATGTGCCTTTAATCACAGAGGTAGGAATATGGCAGTGAGTTCAAGGCCAGTCTGAGACTACATAGTGAATTCCAGGTCATCCTGGGTTAGGGCTAGAGCAACACCCTACCTCATAAAACCAAAATAAAATAAAATAAAATATAAAATAAAAACATTCTGACCTCTCTTTCATTTACCTTTAACAACAGATCAGATCTATTAAAGGCACTTTATGGCAAATCCTGCCAGCCCAAGTTCAATTCCTCCATATCCACATTAAGCCACATGCACAAAATACTGCATGCATCCAGAGTTCCTTTGCAGCAACAGGAGGACCTGATGCTCCCTCTCAATGTCTCTCTCTCTCTTTCCCTCTTTGCATAAATAAATAAATAAATAAATAAAGCATGAAAAAGGAAGAAAACAATGACTATAGCTATACATTTGTTCAAGGTTAGGGTAAAAAAAAACTAGACATAGTTATGTAACTCAGTGTCTTGGACATGCTGTACATCCAATGCTTGGTAAACTCCATCCTTATCAGCGGTGACATTGTTAGCACTGTCATTTCTTCTTGTCAGGCTTTCTGAGCAGTTCTCCTCCCTAAGATCTCATCTAGTACTAAATTTTCAGTTATCACTTACATGTAGATGACCTTCAAGTATACAGCCTCTTACCCTTAATCATCCTCCTAAGCCAGACTTTCATTTTTTTTTTAATTGAGGCTTACCAGAAATGCCATCAGCTTGCCCTGGCCAAAGATCTCTACTTCCATGTAACATTATCTCAATGAACACACTTCATTGTAATTTTATTATCAAACAATTGTGGAGTTCAGTTTATCAAGAATTATTGTTAGATAAAGTAATAATCCCATTGGTCATGAAAACTTAAAAAAGCACTACTATGACATATATTAATTCATATTTTCCCACTCACTTCAAAGACTACACACACAAAACTTTGTGCACATTATTTAATAGCATTAAAAATAAAAAGTGAATAAATCTGTAGTGAAGAATTTTATTTATTTTGTATTTATCCAAGCTACAATCCTATGTATCATTCTCTAAAGAACTTAAGTTCATTTTCAAAGTTTTAAGAGCCAGGATATAACATTTGCTGCAATGTTTGCAAACAACTCACATTTTTTTTAGTTCATTAGTCATGTCTTTTAAAAAAGTTTCATTGAATTTATATATTTAAACAAAAATTCAGAAAGATACAGTTCATTAATTTCTGCTAGAATTTGATTCTACCTTAGAGAATTCACAATACTCCATTGGAAAGACATTCATGAAGAAAAGTGGTGCACTGCCAGTTCCAATGGGGAATAAAATCTTTAGCTTCACCCCAGTGAAAAGAAGTCCTTCAGGCAAGAATCTCAAGCAGGAGCCTAAGTAATGGATATAGGAGATAAGAGCATCCCCTGTAGGTTTTAAAATATGGTGCTTTCTACAACTACTGAGTGTGTTAATAACTATAGTTATGGATATGAACATTTATACTAAAACCAAGGATGCTGACTCAAAAGCAAAAGCAGAATTAATACTTCCAAATAGATAAAAATAAAGTTCTCTAGCATTGTCAAACTCCAGCAGTTCACACATCTTATGTCTTTTCTTTTGAAACTAATGGTATTAAAAAAAAATCTTTGTCCTTCAAAAACTTTGACTATAGAAACATATGAAAAATTTGTGACTGTTGGATGACTCTTTATTCCCTTTGGAGATGTAGGACTATATATTTTGATAAAAATAAGTCAAGTCACAGTACTTTCATTTTACCATCTTCTTAGCATCAGGCTAATCCATTTTAATATAAGAAGCATTGTCCTTTCAGAGAAGAAACTTGATTCTGCTAGAAGTGTCCAGAAAGCAGATGCAAGGGATCAAAACAAAAATTCAACAAATTGAGTTTAAAATAATCTAAATGACTATATTGTTAGTGATTAGATAATCAAGCATTCTTAATATTTAATTTATGTATTTGAAAGGAGGGGAAGGAGAGAGAGAGTGAGAAATAGAGAAAGAATGGGCATGCCAGGGCCTCCAGCCACTGCAAACGAAATCCAGATGCATTTGTTACCCCTGTGTGCATCTGGCTTTACTTACATGGGTACTGGGGAATCAAACCCGGGTCCTTAGTCTTTTCAGTTAAATGCCTTAACCACTGAGTCATCTATCCAGACTGAATCAGGCATAATATGTCCATGAAATTTAGAAAGGTGCTTTGCTAGTTACAGCTGTCAGCAATCTGCATAAAATGGATTGAATAGGTTCAAAGACAGGGCAGGATATAATAATCAGACTGGTTATTAATTATATAACCTCAGATAACTTTCATTGTATTGGTTAAAACAGAGAGGGTATATTTATAATGCTGGTTCAAGTTGGTTTTTTTTCAAAATTAATTTATTTAGTATATGCAGAGAGAGAGAGACAGAGAGAGAGAGAGAGAGAGAGAGAGAGAGAGAGAGGAAGAGAAAGTGAGAGAGAGCTATGCATGCGTGGGTATGAACATGGAGGTCAGAGGACAACTTTCTGGTCAATCCTTATCTTCCGCTTGGTACTGAAGGATGGCCTCTCACTCTCTGATCTCTTTGCAAGCTCTATTTCTGTTTCACTTTTTGCTATAGGCCAGGATTATAAAATCTGCTACAACTTCTAAGTTTCAGGGGAGGTGTAGTGATCCAAACTCAAGTACTCAGACTTGCATGGCGAGCACCTTATTTACTGAACCATCATTCCAGCTCCTAGGCAGATTTAGATTTGCATAAAACTGGTTCCTTGGCAACCTTGGCTATAATATCTCCTGACTTCTCTGAATGCGAGGTCTGCAATTGCAGCTTAAATTTTAGTTTGGTGATGTGGAATCTCAGTAGATGTGACTATACTGAGTTAATCTGTTGGGTCCTGGTACAGAAGTAAAATCAAAATATTCTCCCATAAATTTCATAGTTTTAACTAGTCTGCAATGGAGTACTATTCTATACAATAGAGTGAATGGAGTACTATTCTATACAATAGAGTGAGAGCAAAAGGCATCAAATTGGTGAAGGGAACAGTTAATTCAAGGATCAATTATTGGTATAAAATTCGAACACTTGCTCAGTATGAATGACTATTCTGAAGGCTGTGAATGTGACTTTCTTTTTTTCTGAATAAAGCCTGGAATTGAAGGGAGATATAAGAGTTTATCATGACAGTCACAAGGTGGTTATAGAAAGTGACCAGAGGACTGGGGAGATGGTTCAATGGGTATAGAATTTGGCATGCAAGCATGAGGACCTGAGTGAACATCCCCAACACCCATGTAAAGCCAAAAACAGTAGCACAAGTATCAAAGAGTTCAAGCACTCCGTGCAAGATGGGAGGCAGAGATAGGAGCATGGGGTAGTTAGCCTGGCAAACAATCAACCCTCTCTCAAATGGAAGGCAAGGGCCTTTTCCTTTACTATCCACACACATACTATGTCACGGGAGCATCCTGGAGACATATATTTGAAGAAAGGGACCAGACAGAGGAGCTGTGAGACTGCCATGATCTGATGTCGGTGTCTGATATGGAGAACACTCATGGATAAAGTGCTCTCCACTCCAGATGGATTGCCAGAGTTTAATCTCAGAATCCAAGTAAAAACCCAAAGTTGGGGCTAGAGGGACAGCTTAGTGGTTAAAGTCCTTGCCTGTGAAGTCTAAGGACGCAGGTTTGATTTCCCTAGTACCCATGTAAGCCAGATGCACAAGGTGGTGCATGTATCTAGAGTTTTTCTGCAGTGACCAGAGTCCCTGATGTGTCCATTTCACTCTCTCTCTCTCTCTTGAAAATAAATAAATAAATAATTTTAGAAAAGGCTGTGGCAGACATCTGTAAGCCAAGCACCCTAACACTGGGCATTAGATAGAGGGAAAGGACCATTTCCCAGAAGCTGTGGCTAGTGCTAAAATATAACAGGATAAGAATCCAGAGTGCGAAACACTGCCTCGAATGAGGTGGAACAGTGAGCACAGACATGAAAGCTGTCCTCTGACCTCCACGCTCTTACCATGACACATATGCACATGCACTCATACAGACCCATGAACATGCACATGCACACATATTAAACATGCACGTGAATAAAAATTTAAAAATTGAAATAAGGGGCTGGAGAGATGGCTTAGAGGTTAAGTGCTTGCCTGTGAAGCCTAAGGACCCTGGTTCAAGGCTCGATTCTCCAGGACCCACATTAGCCAAATGCACAAGGGGGCGCATGCATCTGGAGTTCATTTGCAGTGGCTGGAGGCCCTGGCGTGCCCATTCTCTCTCTGTTTCTCTCTGCCTCTCTGTCTCTCTCTCTCTCTTGCTCTCAAATAAATAAATAAAAATGAACAATAAAATAAAATAAAATAAAATAAAAATTGAAATAAACAATATAGATGTCTAAAATATGTGAGTTTTACTGGAATATTTCTTTCTGAAACTGCCACACAAGTGGTCAGTAATCTATCTCTCCTTTCTAATTGCTGTTTTCAGGTTTGCTACTATTTGTATACTCCACAGATTATTGCAAAATCGGCAAATGTCACACAGTTGATGTAATTATTTGCTCATTCCATTGAGAATGCTACGTATTCTCTGTAGACTGGGAACTTCCTGTGGTGATTAAAATCTCTGTACTGCAACCTGTCAGTTTGCACATGGGCTTGTCCATTTATAAGGATGGAAGAGGGAATGTTGCTCATTGTTTTGCTTTGATATACATGATGTAAGTGAAAAGTCTATGGTCACTGATAGAATTGTATAATGCTACTTGGGTATCAGAGAGTTCTCCAGTTTGAAAAAGATATCTATCTATCATATAATGTAAAGCATGCACATTTGACCTTAATATAAAAAGAGGGATGTAGCTGGTATGGGACAGTTGCATGGAAAACAGAAGACCAGCAGTTCATACAAAGTCTGACATTCCATTTCTTGTACTCTGGCCTAATATGTGAAGATTTGTTTCCCTAACTTGAAATTTGATATGATTGACACAGATTCTGTCTATTTATCGTGTGTGTGTTACAAACTGAAAAAATAAGTTACTCAAGGTACAAAAATCAAGCCATATGTACAATACATGAGAGGGACAGATGTCTGGTTCCTGGGGTCTTATTTTTGCAGAATTGTTGGCACAATGTTTCTTTGAAATCATCACCCTGCTTTATCTCTTCTGGAAGTATATCCTCTCCTCTACCTCCACACATGTTACTTATCTCCAGCTGTCTCCTCTGTCACATCTACACATTGTTTTGTCAGTCTTTCTCTTGAGCTCAGCTACATTTTAAGATCAATGAATGTACTTGCCAGTTTGACAGGGCTATCAGTTGTTGTAACAATTAATTAAGCCTTACAAATTATTGTAACCCACGATGAGCAGTCTCTACACTGCTTCATTGCTCCTAAATCACAGTTAAATTTGCCTTGAATAAGTGTGCTCCACAAAGGAGACACTTGAGACATTTTCAATCAGCCTGCCCAGTTGTGAATTTTGTGAACATTTTCTTAGGCATACCTTGGAAAAAAATATTAAAGTTTCAACATAGGAATCTTGTATTTTTGACAGCTATTGAAATGACCCTTTTTACCTTCAAATCATAATTTTCAATCAAGCAAAAAGTCTTTAGAGATATTTCTTTTCAGTTTAGGATGTATTTAGCACCAGTTTAGAGAAGGTAGGCCAATGGGAGGACAAGGTTCAGGAGGGGATGGTGCAAACTAGAGACACATGCAAACACAGCCATTTATCCTATCATTTATCTGGTCTATTGTCTTTGTCTTGTGAAAATGATGAAGTGAGAGAAACTGGTAATATGAACAACTTCATAGCTGATCTTTATACTTAAAACATCACTCAACCTGACAGCAGTGCAGAAGCTGACGCTCATCTACCTATAAGAAGACACTGCGCTCTGCTCGTTGCTAGGGAGCATTCTGCATCAGGATAGCTCTAGAAAACTTTTTCTTTTTGTATTTGCATGGTAAAAAAGCAGAAGTGCATAGATACACTATTTGTGCCTAAATTTTTAGTTCAGGCTGTAAAACACACACAGAATATGATCTATTTTATAATTAGTATTTAAGAATAATACATTTCCTTTCTCAGCACATCCATGTTCTTGTTAATCCATTAAAAACAGAGGAGCTACTTTTCCATTTTTGTTATTTTTATGTGGCATGTGCAAGACATAAAGAGAGAGAAGACAGAAAGATTATGACATAGGGAAATCATCTTCCTAATGGAGACTAACACTCCAGAGGCTGAATCTGGTGAACAGAATTGATTTTTGCCTACTTATTAGGGCTCTGTCATAATAATAGCTCCTTTATATACCTGTTCTTGACAAGGACTTTTTTCCCTGAATCATATCCCCAGGCCTTTTATACATAGTCCCTAATTTTACAACTGGGAAATTAATATCCTTTCATATTTCATTTGAGTAATATGAAACTTGCAGTACTACATAATTTGGCAAGATATTTACAGTTGATCAGAAAAGTGATCTTTTCAGTAGCTTTGCCACTTCCAAATTATCTGTCATTTTTCTACTGTGGTTTATGGTCACATCACATCTCTGCCAAATGTCTATCAGTCCCTATTGACAAAATCATAGGATTACGGCAAGATTTATTCTTTAGCCACCTCTTCATCAACTCAGGCATTTAGTAATTAGAATAGACGTTAAAGCAAAAGAAAGATAGAAAATGAAGTTCTTGGAAGGGGCTTAGGGAAATAAGAGATTTTTGAAGTCAGACCTTATCATTAAGTAACAAAAAATATCTCATTGTTCACATATTTGTTATAATTTGTTTTGCTTGTGTTAAAATCCTGACTCAAAATTTCCAATCATAGTTTGTTATGAAAACCAGAAAATGGTCAGTGTTTCATCTATGGATTATTTCAATTCTGTGCTTTTGTTCTTCAGTGCTGTATCCAGGGCTGGGGAGATAGCTCAGTGAATAAAGTCCTTCCTGCTTAAACCTGAGTACCCAAGTTCTGTTCTCAGGCCCCATGTAAAAAGCTGGAAGCTATGGTAAGCTTCTGTAATCACAGAACTCTGACACCAGGTAGGGGTGGAGCCAGGAGGATTTCTCCAGAAACTCTAGGCAAGCACAGTAGAAAGAACAACAGCTAGATGAGATTCTAGAAACCACTGCTCCAAGTGAGATCCAGAGAACCTCTACCCCAAATGCAAGACAACAAGAAGAGTAGATTCTAATATTGTCCTCTGACTGCTACACACACTTGCAATGAGATACAAACAGGTATATACATAACAGTATACACACAAATGAAAATTGAAATTACTATGTCCATATTTCTTTTTAATGAATATAATGTCAGTTTGTATGCATACTTTATCTCTTCTAATAACTTCTTTTATGATAATAATTTTTCTTTATTGTTTTTTCGAGGTAGGGTCTCACTCTGGTCCAGGATAACCTGGAATTAACCATGTAGTCACAGGGTGGCCTTGAACTCATGGTGGTCCTTTTTCCTCTGCCTCTTGAGTACTAGGATTAAAGGCATGCACCACCACGCCCAGTGAAAATATTTTTTTAATCATGAAAGGATATAGTTTTGTTGAGAATCCTTTAATTAAGGTTGTTGTTTACATTAGTTTTAAGTTGCTTTTTATTGGCTAAATTCAAAAGGAGTATCTTAGAAAGCTATTTTTCCATTTAAATCTCAGCTTTTAAGAGTTTAGTTTATCATGAGGTTTTCTTTACTGGGGAAACTCTGTAGAAGTTGGCATGCTTACTAAGTTTGAGAATAAGTTCCTTGAAGAATATTTTGGTTCACAGTAATATGTTTGTTTGATATAATCATTTGATGTAAATAATTGAGAAAAAACTCAAATGTTATTGTTTCTATCAAACTCTACCAATTCATCCAACTAAAATACAAAAGCAAACTGGATTATGCAACAATTTGAATACCCTGGTAGATAGACTCTATTACACATTTCAGTGTCAGATATACCTATAAGGGACAGAAACAGCTTAGAATAATCCCTTGTGAAAAGACACCAAGGAAGCAAGATTGCACCTAAGGAAGATTTGGAACTAGCATGAGAAGTAAGAGATGTGAGAGTGTTTACTTCTGTGTCAGTCTTCGACCATATAATGTCATTAGAGGAATATAACTGGAATGCAGTTTTTATAGATAGGCAGACATTATTAGGTTTGATTTTCATGGAAGGAGGGCCTCAAGCCCCTGCCTCCCAGGTAAGATGGATCAGAAGACATCACAATTGTCCCTCAGTAGGATTTAAAATACCACATGGAAGAGAGGATGATGGATAAATCAGAGTTATGGTCCCCTCCCCTAAGAGTTAATCTAATGGAGTCTGTCAATCACCCATTGGGTTAAGACTACTTTTCATCACCCCTTATCTAAAGACATGCTAAGACAGTATGAAGAATAATTATCCTCTTAATTAAATAGTGTCTATATCCCCAGGAGTCTCCCAGTCAGTTGCTTACAGGTCTTCACTGCTAAACCTCCTGCTTCTCTGAATTCTAACTCAGATAGTGTGACATTTACTTTTTTCCTTTCTTTTTATTATTTATTTATTTATGAGAGAGAGAAAGAGAGAGCGAGAGACAAAATGGGTGTGCCAGGGCCTCCAGCCACTGGAAATGAACTCCAGACACATACAACACCTTGTGCATCTGATTTTTGTGGGTCCTGGGGAATTGGACCTAGGTCCTTAGGCTTCAAAAGCAAGCACCTTAACGATTAAGCCATCTCTCCAGGCCTCCTTTCTGTCTCTGTTTGGGATACCCACTGAAATCCTAAGATTGTTTACCCTGACACTCTGAAGCTTTTACCCCTTTTTCTCAATAAATCACTTTTGGTTTACTTACACCTTGTCATCTCAATGCCTAAACTTTTATGGTCATGAGACAAAGAATTTCACAAAAAGAAAATCTGTGTCATGGAAATTTCCATAGCTAAAGTGACCCCTAAAAAGATGATAGTTGAAAGTGTATCTCTTAAAGCCACTCCTAGAAATAAGATCTTTGGTTATTGAAAAAGCAGCCAGGATTGATTCTCCAGGTTCCACATAAGCCAGATGCACATGGTGGCGTCTGCATCTGGAGTTCGTTTGCAATGGATGGAAGCCCTAGTGTGCCCGTGTTCCCATTCTCACTCTCTCTCTCTCATAAATAAATAAATACATAAATAAATAAATAAATAAATAAATAATAAATAATAAATAAAACTTTTGAAGAAATGGTCTAAAAAAGAGAAATAAGTGTGTGGTACATATTCAAGACCCCTACCATGTATATAATAATGTCAGGCATTATTCTAAACTCTTTACATAAAGGAAGTCATTTAAAATGGCAAATGAATGAGACATTTTTAGTGCATACACAATTTAGTTTGATCAAACCACAAAAATGAAATTCTTTGCAGAAAAATGAATAGAATAAGTAGCAAAAGCACATCATTGAAACAAATATCAAAGTATTACATGTTTTCTCTCTAGGCACATTCTATAAAATGTAATTTCCGATTATTCATCTTTCTGAATTTTCTGTGATGGTTAATTTGTTTTACATTTTGAAACTATACCTGAGGTTAATTTATGTGGCACTAATATTTCCTAAATACTTTTCTGATATTTTCTGATGAATCATTTTTGTCTCTTAAATCTTGATGTTTTACTGCCCATTTGTCAGTTTTCTAACATATCTATCATATACACTCTAGTTTAAGTGTATTTTAGCTACTCCTATGTTTTCCTAATTCTTTTTCTTTCATTTAAGTCTCAAGTTTCATCTCGTGATAGGAATAACATGATGGGACAAGAGAAGATAGATTGCAAAATTTCTTCATTGAAAGGCTGATGAAAAGATAAATGTAAGCAGCCATTGATTATAGTATTTGGCATTTGGGAAAGGTCAGGAATTAATATCAAAGGGCAGTGTTATAAGGTATATGGGCAAAATATGATCTAATGGTTAAATAATTACAGGAGTCACTGTGGCAACAGGCGTAGTCACAACTAGGAATGCAGATGGATGTGCAATGAGAGATACTACAAGCGAGCAGAACCGAGCACTTCCTAGTCTGAAATGTTTTAAATAGGTCCTTAAAAACAATTTTGTTTTTAAAGACTGAGAGACAGTGAAAGAAAGACTGTGAGTATGGGCATGCCTGAGCCGGTAATCACTACAAAAGAAATCAAGATGCATGCTCCATTTTATGTATCTGGCTCTACATGGGCACTGGGGAATTGAACCCAGGCTTTGCAAGCAAGTACTTTAATACTGAGCCATGTCTCTGGCCCCCAGAATTGTTTTAAATGAAACCACTTAACTAAAATTTACCAGCTGAGGCATCATTTTAATCATCAGGAGTAAAACACCAAACCAAAGCAAAACAAAACCAGAATCCAAACATAGATGAAGAGATGTATAGGAATAACTTGATTTCCAAGAAAAGATAATTTACAAAGATTTAGTATTGACTTGTTCTTTCAGTAGGAACATATGTTCATTTGCATTTGAAATGAAAATGGGAAGGTTCCAGTAATAGCTTAAATTTTATAGGTGTTAATTTATGAGGAGAAAATGATATTTTTAATAATCTTTGGTGATTATTTATTTATTCATCTATTTTGTGTTGCTTAGGATTGAACTTAGGACCTCACACATGTGAAGCAATCCATATCCCATTGACTTACATTTCCAGCCTATGATATTTTGATATATTCCCAATCAGCTTTCTAAATCAGACTATGTGGTCTCAGGGTATAGTTTAGAAATAGTCCATGTGTTTCATATGTACAATGTCATGGATTCAATCCCTAGTATGAACCAAAAAGAAATAAACTAAACTAAAATAAAATAAAAAACAGAATACCTCTCAGGTGACTACTCATACAGTGAATTCCAGGTCAGCCAGGGCTAGAATGAGACCCTACCTCAAAAAAATAATATACATATGTATATATACATAGGTATATATATAAGCATATATATAAAAGCATATATATATATATATATATATATATATATGTAATATCCCTTTTTTGAGCAACTGACATGATTTTAAATGGACTGGGCAATTGGATATTCATGTTGCTGGCACAGCATTGTATATTTTCAGTACTGCAATAGGTACTGAGTCCTTCTGAGATCTGCTGATGGGGCTTTAGTTTAGAATGATTGAACTCCCACAGGTGTGTCTGTGAAGGGATTTCTCAGAAAGACTGTTAGGAAATACTCATGTCTGAGGACCCAGAATGGTATACAAAGACCGAAAAGGGGAAGGGGGTAAATTCTGTCTGTCTTCGCTCTTTTGCTCTCTTTTCTTTCTCTCCTCTCTTCTTATCTCTCTTGAATCTGACTCATTTCTTCTCTTGCTATATATAATCAGAACTCCATATTTTCTGATTTGAGTCCAGAGTTTTTAAAGAAATGCCACAAGCTGCCATGATTCTGAGGACTTTGGATTTGGGATAAGCCTTTTTCTTACTAAATTCTCCAGCTTGAAAATGGCCTATAATTAGTTTTCTCAGCATCTATAGAGGGCCAATTCCCTCAATAAGTTTTTTTCTCATATATCTTTGTCTCTATCTCTGTCTGTCTTTGCCTGTATATTTATCCACTCAAATTTCTAGTGAGCCTTGAATAAGCTATATGAGAAAAAATTCTGATGAATAAAATCAAAGTGGCACTATATTATTTACTTTCCCAATTGGTGTGATAAAAAACCTATGGAAACCAGGTTTTAGTGAACAAAGAATTTATTTTGGCTCATAGTTTGAAGGCAACAACCCATCATGGTGGTAGGAGTATGAGAAAACTAGTCACATCACACCCATGGTTAGGAAGTAGAGAGCAGTGGGTGCTGGTGCTCAGCTGTTTTTCTTATGTTTATTTAGATTGGCACTCCAGCCCATGGTATTGTGCTGCCCCCATTTAGCATGTATCTTCCCCCTCAATTAAACCCATATTTGTGTCTCTATCAGCTAGTAGTTAAGCACCTGTAATACAGGACATAAAGAAAAATAGATGGTTATGATCACTTCAAAAAGACCAGATCAAGGCCCGAATGCAAAAATGGTGGTGTTCATCAATAAAATAGGATATGAAAAACAATGAAGTGTGATGGTTGACTGTATTTCGGTCAGCTCAAACAGCCTTCAGGGACTTCCTTGCCAGGGGGGTATGTGTAAAGTGCTGTGATCCTATCCTCTAATGAACTTTTCAAATTTACTGGCCCTTAAACCCCGATACATATCCTTGTATCTTATACATTTCCTTAGACTGAACTTTTAATAGAATGGTCTTCCAGGAAGAACATGTCCATTTCCCAAAAGCATCCACTCTGGAGAAGAACACAAGGGAGGGGGCAGCATACAGACCAGAATGATAAGCTTCACACCTACAGGGACCGATCAGGGCTATTGCTGCTTGGTGGGGCTTCTGAAGAACGTACTTTTGCTTCCTTGATTACTCAAGTTAAACTCTGTGTTGTTTGCTTTGCTACTGTTTCCTATCTGAATTCTTCTCTTGGAGCATAAGACCTAACACTGCTGCTGGAATGGACTCCAGAGGAAACTGGAGACCTCCACAAATGTAAACCCAGTCAGGTTGGCAAAGAGTAAGCATTCCAAAGAGTGAACATGTGGAGATATTGTCTATGTTCCCCTATAGAATGGCACAATATGTTCATGCTGTAATTTTTTTGGGGGGTGTCCAAGGTAGGGTCTCACTTTAGCTGAGGCTGACCTGGAGTTCACTATGTTGTCTCAGGGTGGCCTCAAACTCATGGTGCTCCTCTTACCTCTGCCTGCAAAGTACTTGGATTAAGGCACGTGCCACCATGCCTTGCTGTAAATTTTTTTGGAAATGAGACCATGGGCTCAATGTAATCACAAGGAAAAATCCAAATATATATATACATATATATATATATATATATATGTATATATATATATATATATATATATATATGTAAATAACAACAAGCAAGTTTTAGAAGCTTCTGAATAGCTTACATATTGTTACCTGAGTATCCCATTGCCCAGTCAGCTTTACATCAAGTCAGTTGCTCAGATAAGAGATATATCTTGTTAGATTTATAATTTATTTATTTTTTTAGGTAGGGTCTCACTCTAGTCCAGACTGAACTCAAGTTGTATAGTAAAATAACACTGCAATATTATAATTAATGTTACACAGAAATATAACATCACACATTGAGATTAAAACATGTTAAAGCTGGTATTTTTCTTATCCCAATAAGTTATGCATGACCTTATGTCTTCTACCTATATCTATATCTCATCAGTCAAGGAAACAGACAAATATTGGATTTTTTTTTAGGCTAAAAGACAATATAACTTTTAAACCTACACCAAATGATCCTGAATTATCAGGAAACTTCTAATCTTCCTCAAAGGAAATATTTCTCAATCCATGATTTATCTCTCTTTTTTACCCATTACCTTAGTATTCTATGGGAAAATTTCTTATGTTGTCAAAATTTCAATTTCTTAGAAGTGGTGCATTGTCAGTTTGTAAGTAAAGATATACTGTCATATCCCCGCTTTGCTCACATGTGTCATAGTGTAGCCTGGCACAAGTTCATATTTCAGTCTTTCATTCATTTTTATTTTTTCAACATTCTTATTTAGTGCTTCTATTTTCCAAGCAATGGTCTGGATGTTGACAATACAAAGATGAATGAAAGAGAGTGGAATAAAGGCATGTTTTAGATAGCAGGTGCTGAGGGGGAGCTGTTTCCGATATACAAGAAGTAAGAAGTGAATATAGGAGTAGGAAAAGACTTCCTGAACAAAACCATGGTAGCTCAGGAAATTAAACAATCACTCAAGCATTGGGATCTCAGGAAGCTGAAAAACTTTTTTCACAGACAAACAAACAATAAGGAGAGCCAATAGATTTCCCCAGAATGGGAGAAAATCTTTGCCGGATACACATCAAACAGAGTCCTAATTTCTAGAATCTACAAAAAAAACCCTCAAACACCTAAAAATAGAACTGGAGGGATTGCTTAGTGTTTAAGGCATTTGCCAGCAAAGCCAAAGGACCCACGTTAGCCAGATGTACAAGGGAGCACACTTGTCTGGAGTTCATCCGCAGTGGCTGGAGGCCCTGGTGCACACATTTTATCTCTCTCTTTCTCTGTCAAATAAACAAAAAATAAAAATAAAATGAATAAAATAAAAACCTAAACAATAAAAGTCAAACAACCCACTCACAAAATGGGGCAGAGAACTGCACAGGAAGTTCTCAGAGGAAGAAAAGCAAATGGCAAACACACACTTAAGAAAATTTTCATCATCCCTAATCATCAGGCAAATGCAAATTAAAATAACTATGAGATTCCACCTTACCCAAGTAAGGATAGAAACATTAAAAAATCTAATGGCAACAAATGATGGTGAGGTTGTGGAGAAATAGGAACCCTCATTCACTGTTGGTGGGAATGCAAGCTGGTACAACCACTATGGAAAGAAATATGGAGGTTCCTAAAAAAGAAGACTATAGTGGTTCTAACAGACCCAGTTATTCCCTTACTGGGTATTTACCCTAAAAGCTCCACACCTCAGCTCAGAGTGATTTGTTCAATCATGTTTATAGCTGCTCAATTCACAATAGCTAAGAGCTGGAATCAACCCAGATGTCCATCATTAGATGAATAGATAGCTAAGATGTGGTATATCTACAGGATGGAATTCTATGCAGCCATAAAGGAAAATGACACAATGAAATTTGAAGAAAAATGGTCAAGCTTGGAACAGGTCATTCTCAGCGAACTTACCCAGTCATAGAAAGATAATCATCACATGGTCTCACTCATCTGTGGCTCCTAACCTGAATCTGCCTGTGATGCTGACATGCCTCATAAACATCTCGAGGACTGGACTAGAGGGATGGTGGGGTGGGAGGGGCGGGAAAGGGTAAGGGGAACACAAAACTGGACCCAAGTAGAAATGGTACCATAAAATCCTACATCCTGAAAAACATACTAAAAACTCGAACCTTCATCAGGTACATAGAGAGAATACATGATTCACAGGGGCATGGAGAGGGTATGATAAAGACTATCCTCAGTCTTCCCCTGTCTCTCTCTCTCTCTTTTCTCCCTTTCTCTTTTATGTTA
Organism: Dipus sagitta; assembly: GCA_036346955.1. Classification (NCBI taxonomy): domain Eukaryota; kingdom Metazoa; phylum Chordata; class Mammalia; order Rodentia; family Dipodidae; genus Dipus; species Dipus sagitta. The sequence continues at coordinate 79,033,649 of CM070770.1, read as the reverse complement.
CCTATATATTTCTTCCTTATTCTCCCTTGGCACTTACCTGTAACTCCCAGTGCCAGCATGTGGGTAACATGCATAATGAGCTGTTAATCAGAGAGACCTACAAGGTTTTCCAAAAGAAGACAGAATTCTGTCAGAGTACTTGATGACCCACCAAACGTTAATAGTAAGACCCTACTGCTGAAGACACATTATGCTTTTGGGACAGAACATGGAGTGACCTGGATGGAAGCTGGAAGTGAGTCAGTGGCCATACAGTCAGCTTGTCTAGTGCCAGAAAGTGTTACATGATTGACTGGGGGAAAATAACCAACATCTGTCTAAGTAACTCAATGTCTAAGCTACTCAACAGCAATCAACCTGATGTGATGCTCATACAAGTGCAATAGTGACACACAGCCATCATGGGTTACCAACTGCTCTTGATTTGGCTAACGGATCCACTCAGTGGAATGGTACCCATACCTGGAATGGGAAAACAAGTCAGAACCATATCCAAATACAAGTCTGCTCTCCAACATCAAGCTCCCACCAATAATGGGCTACAAGAGGACATACATCTATTAAATTCACTCTAAAATAATAATGGGTATCCATGTATTGTGCACTGAACACACTCTCTGTTGGAGAATTTGCTTTGCTTTTTCAGGTGGATGCAGAACCTGAGGAGAGAATGATCCCATTGCTCCCCACCATGGTACCATGTGAAGCCGTAGAGTTAGTGAGGTAATGACCAAGAGATGCTTTCTCGGTGAACCTGGTATCAGCACTAGGGTGAAGGAAACAGACACAGAGAACACTCATCTCCTACCAAATCAGATATTCAGAGACACAGAGGCTCCCAAGACCTCCTGTCAGTGAAATAGACCTAAAATGAACCAAACATGGCTTAGTGAAATTTGCAGAAGAGGGGTCAGAAGATTGTTAGAGCCATAAGTTGAGTCATTATGCACAGAGACCTTGCCTCACCCCATAACTAATGGCCACACCCACAATGCAACACCCATAATCTACAGGGGAGGGAAGACAGGGACAAGGCTAACAATGGTACCATCATGGCTGTATACACACTATACACATAACTAATAAAAAACAAAGAGGTGATGATAATGTAGCAGATAATGAAGGATTTCCTATGTTATGTAAAGAAGCACTGAGGTGTGTATAAAATTGAAGGTTCAAATAAGATTCTGAGTAATAATATCAAAAAATTGTATCTGAAAGGGTATTTTCCCCCAAAATTGATAAGACAACTGAAGAAGGGAAATGAAAACCTATTAAGTGATGAGACTTGGAGATATAAGTATTAGTGAGTCATGATTTCTTTTCAGATTTCAAATAATTTAGGGTTATATATAAGAACACCTATTTTTTAAATGAAACTTTAACAATGTTTCTGATAAAGGAATTAACATTAAACTGGAGTGCCTGTGTGTGTGTGTGTGTGTGTGTGTGTGTGTGTGTGTGTGTGTGTGTTCCAAGTGGGGAAAATACACTAGTGCTGGTGTTGTGTGTGTTACTGATAGGTTTCCAAAAGTGATACATGAACTGAAGCATGAAGGAGAGAAAACAAACGCTGAAAGTTAAAAGTTGAGTTAAAACTCTTCCCTTGGAGAGAAATAATAGCATATGTGCAACCAAGTAAGAATGAGAAAGGATAGTGAACTTGGAAATGCAAAATATGTGAATATTATTGAATCAATGTAGGACCTTGAAGAATGATAGGTCGGCTGACAGTGGTTTAAGATGCCAGCCAGAATACAGTAAAGAGATAATGTGAGCTAATCAAAAAGAAGAAAAAGGACAGAATATATGAATGCTAAGTAAAGACCTGTGCATAGTGGAAATTATAATAGTTGATGTTTTCTTAGATATGAATTTTCCAGTGAAAGGGAAGATATCAAAGGACAGTAAATTTAGAAATTAACAGTCACTTATAATGAAAGCAAGAGGGAGGCACGAAGGAACAAAAGATGACTGATTATTTCAGACACTGAATTTGCAGCACCAAGGTGATTTGGCTAAGCAGCTTAAAACATTAAGAAATTACAAAGTAGAGCAAGAGTCTGGTTTGTATTATCAATATAGGGCTAAACAAAGTCCACAACATTCATGATTTATTCCAATTTATAGCCTACTTTTCTACCCTTATTGGCTACAGGAGTCATTACAAGCTAGGCTTGAGGAATCTTGGTCAATGGATGAAAGCCTGGACATAATAAAGCATCCATTATGAACTGCCAGGTGGGCTGTGGATATTCTTTAGGGTTCATCTGGCATATGCACACAGGCCTGAGGGTGAATGAAATGTTAATTGCTTCCATGGCTTTTCTATTTTATCATCAGGCCTAGTACTTTTGCCAAGTTCCTTTCACAGTTAATGTGGTTGATAAATATCTCCTTAGAAGAACTAATGGGGATAATAACTAACATGTGTGATGCCATATTCTAAGGTAATGTAATTCTGGCTTTGTAACTTAAAAGAAAGAAATTAGTTTAAAAATTCTAAAGCCAGAATTTACCTCAGTATCCTCCATCATAACATAATGTAGACTGGATGCTTACCATGTCATAAATATACTAATTGTGGTAAGGTATGCTAAAGGTCTAGGAAAATCATTTGTAGGCCTTATAAAAAAGTGTTGACTTAAAAATTAAGGAAGGAAACGAACATAAAAATAAACCCCTTAAATATCCACATGTAAGGGCACACACCTTTAATTCCAGCATTTTGTAGTCTGAGGTAGGAGGATTGCTGGGAGTTTGAGGCCAGCCTGAATTCCAGGTCAGCTTGGGTTAGAAAAAGGCCCTACATCAATATATATATATATATATATATATATATATATATATATATATATTCACACATATAATTTGTAGCATATTTCAAATGGAAATCAAAACTCCCTTATCTTTGTAGTAGTTTCCTTTAGATTCACCATCTTTATGAAAATAATGGTTTATTTCCAGAAACAAAGATTGCATTTGTTTTATTGGGCAATGAAATGTTCTGCTTATTAAATTAGTAAATTTCTCTGTTTAGTGTTCTGAAATCCCACTATTATAGGCAACCAAATACATGAAAGAAAAAAGTGATCCCTGATGCCCAAAGGGGGAAAAATCAGTTATCTATGATATTTTCCCCTAGGCTAACCTTAAAAGTGGGGTAGGAACCCATTAATCCATTAACTTCATAAGGTACATGCAATGACTAGCTTTAAGTATCTACAGCAACCATGTGACACTTCAGGATACATTCAAAGGTGATATAGTAATTGGGTGGCTATACAGAATTATAGCAAGGATAGATTGGACAACCTGAAAAATAATAAATATCCATGGGTAGGTCCTCAAATGATGTAGATATTGTAGATTCAAATCATGTAGGTTACTTAATTTAAATGTTACCTCAAGTATTAAATATGTGACTACCCTCATCAATATATTAATTTCAAAGTATCTGAATCAACCTCTCTAAATCAAATTTGTTGAAGTTATGAGGAACATTGTGGGTAAAGTAGAAGAGGAAGAATATTATAGAAAACATTGCTGACATACTGTAGAAAAATAATATAAGTTGGTCTTGATTAATTGGGAGTAGAAGAAACTACCAGGAACCATTATCTTTTTATGATCAGAAGTTTATTTCTCTCTTCAAGTAGCAAGTACACTTTTAAAAATATGACAGACTTCTGGTTAAGATGGTGCAGGTATGCTAAAGCAGCCTGGTCAGGGAGGAGCAAAAAAAAAAAAAAAAAAAAAAAAAAAAAAAAAAAAAACAGCAAAATACACACTTTTTTTTTATATAAAATAAAGCACATTTTATTTTCCTGTAGCTGCTCAAAATAATAACTTTACAGTATCATCTTTGCTATTTGGATATGCACATTAGGTTCACATGTTTTGTTAACCACATGTAAGGTACCTGAATCTGGGATAGTTCTTCCTTTGTTTAAGTATTTTATTTATATTTATTTATTTGAAAGACAGAGAACAGAGAGAGAGAGAGAGAGAGAGAGAGAGAAAGAGAGTGAGAGAGAGAGAATGGGCACACTAGGGCCTCTAGCCATTGTAAATGAACTTCACATGTGTGTGCCACCATATGCATCTGGCTTAGAATCAAATCTGGGTCCTCAAACTTCCCAGGGAAGCACCTTAGCTGCTAAGCCATCTCCGCAGGCCCATCCTTTTCCATTTAAGGATTTTCATTTTGTTAATTCCAACATGCTTTAGAGAAGGAGTATATGTAAATTATGAAACTGCTCAACTTAAAATTATTTTCTCTATGGAAAACTTACACTTGGAGATCTATTATGTTCTTTTCTTCTATTTCTCTCTCTTTTTTTTTTTTATTAGTCAGTTCTGTATTCAGCAAATACAGTCAGTTTGGTACCATTATTAGGCTCATCCGTGACCTACCCCCTCCCCTTGGCCCCTCCTTGTTGAGGTATTACGGGTCATGCATTGTGGAGTTAGCCCACAGTTATGGGTAAGCTAAATGTCTCTGTATATCATGACCCAACATGTGACTCTGACATTCTTTCCGCCCCCTCTTCTGCAAAGTTTCCCTGAGCCATGTTGGGTTCATTTTTGGTCTGCTTCAGTGATGAGGTGTTGGGGGCCTCTGAGGCTCTGGCTCTCTGATTTGGTAGGAGTTGATTTTTCTCTGTGCTGATCTCCTTCCCCCTTGTGCTAGTGTCCCATTCATCAGGAAACAGCCCCCTTGCTTGTTTCTCCAATTTTTCTTAGTTTCAGCCGGGGCCCTTTTGAGGTATGATGGGGTGGCTCTCTCCTTAGGATCTACATCTATCTGAAAAAGAGAAGCAGATTCTCCAACGGAGAGTGAGTTAGCACCAGGACAAATGAGATAACCCTTACTTTTCTTTTATAGAGAATTTAATAGGTGTAGGCCCTCTTGTAGCCCACAATTGATGGTAGCTTGATATTGGAGAGTGGGCTTATGTTTGGATATGGTTCTGACTTGTTTCCCAGCTCCAGCTATGGGTCCCATACCAGTGAGGGGATCAGTTAGCCAAATTGAGAGCAGTTGGTTCCCCACCATGGCTGTGTGCCACCACTGCACTTGTGTGGACATCACAACAAGTTATTTGCTACTAAGTAGGTTAGACCATGCATTGCTTTGATAGATATTGGTCAATTTTAAAATTTTTGTTTGTTTATTTATTTATTTGAGAGCGACAGAGGGAAGGAGGCAGAGAGAGAGAGAATGGGCATGTGAGAGCTTCCAGCCTCTGTAAATGAACTCCAAATGCATGAGCCCCCTTGTGCATCTGGCTAACGTGGGTCCTGGGGAATTGAGCCTCGAACTGGCATCCTTAGGCTTCACAGGCAAGCGCTTAAATGTCAAGCCATCTCTCCAGCCCCAGACTTTTACTAAAAAGTGAGGTGTATAGGAAATTGAAATGGCAGTGGAGAAGAAGGAGTGATCCAGAGCATCCAGATCCCACACAGGCTGGCAAAAGTGGCTCCACCTGGCCCATGGACCCACTGCGGCTGCTCCAGCAGCTGTGGCACCTCCAGCAACAGCTGTAGCTCGAGCAGCAGCGGTGCCAGGTCTGCGATACTGCAGCCACCAGGCTCAGCTTCAGCTGCAGGAAAAGCCAGGTGAGGGGATTTTCCACTCACACCTGAGTTCTCCGCAAACTCAAGAAACATGAAGGGAGAACAGCAGTGAACAATGGAGGAGGAGATCACGAGATAGAAGAATGCATGGATCAGCGAAAGAACTAGAGCAGCATTGGCAACCTCCCCTGCCCCACCACCAGTGCCCAGCTCCGGCAAATAGAGCAGTGGTCCAGCGACCCGGCCACACCTACTTGAACCCACAGCGCACCAAAGAGGGATCCAAGAAGGAGTGCAACATAACTGAGACCAAAATCATCCCAAAAGGTAACTGGGATTATACCAGGTCAGTACCCGCCTAGTAAACCTGGTATAAAGGCCTGAACCAGAAGTGCTAATTGCACCTTCTATATCAGGATAAATTATATGTTAAATCTGATGGATGGTCAGATTTACCATTCTTAAATAAGCTACATTTAGGGCTTGTTATTTGTTGCTTCTTGATTTATAGTAGCTTTGTTTCCTCTTCTGTTATAAGGGTCTCACCTGGTCACAAGCTGACTTGGAACCCTCAACAGCCCAGAAATCTTAACATTCTTGTTGTGAGGATTAAGGGAGTGTGTGGGGCACCACACAGCCTAAGGACAGACGAGTATCTGATTGTCATAATACCTACTCTTGGATAAATACTCTGTGCTGTTTTTCATTGAAAGTGTACATTGTTTAGTTAAATTTTAGAAACTATCTATATTTTGTTCCACTCAGCCTACTTGAATACTCTCATAGCAGGCAAAATCAACACCTAGGGTCGCTTTTGTATATACTCTATGAGTCTTGAGTGACACACCTAGTGCCTTAAGCTCCTACCCTGAAGATATGCAACATCAATTTGATTGATACATCTAATAATACCCAGCTAACTAGAAAATCCAATCATTAAATAATCCAGGATGAAAAAATATATACATTATAGCACAAGAAACACCAAAAATGAAGACAATACAAATCCAATAAAGAGTATTGATGCATCAGAAATGACCTCAAGTGAGAATGAGTTAGAGGAACTGCCTGAGAAATATTTCAAAAGAATGATTATAAAGAAGTCAAAGAAGAAATCAAAGGAATCAAAGAAGACAAAGAATGCCAATTTAATGAAAGAAAGAGGTCAGTACTAGACATAAATAAGGAAATAGAAATAATAAAGAAAAACCAGTTAGAATTACTAGCAATAAAGAACAAAGTTAATGAAATAAATAAAAAAAAAAAAAAACCTCTGTAGAAAATCTCACCAGCAGAATGGATGAAGGAGAGGACAGAATATCTAAGCTAGAACACCAGGTGGCAGGTCTGATACAGTCCAACAAAGAGAAAGACAAACTAATAGAAAAGTATGAATGGGAATTTCAAGCTATTTGGGACACTATGAAAAGATAAAACAGAAGAATTCAGAGTATAGCAGAAGGAGAAGAATTTCACTCCAAAGGCATAGTGGGCATCTTCAACAAAATCATAGAAGAAAACTTCCCCCAAATTGGGAAAGAGGTGCCAATACAGATACAGGAATCCTTTAGAACACCAGCCATACAAAACCTGGAAAGAACCTCTCCTTGCCATATTATAATCAAACTACCAAACACACAAACCAAAGAAAAAATATTGAAAGCAGTCATAGAGAAAAATCAAGTTACCCATAAAGGCAAGCCTATCAGGATTACAGCAGATTACTCAACACAAATTTTAAAAGACAGAGAGTGTGGAGTGATTTATTACAAGTTTTTAAAGATAACAACTGTCAACCAAGGTTACTTTATCCTGCAAAGCTATCCATACAAATAGATGGAGAAATAAGGACATTCCATGACAAAAGCAGGATAAAGGAGTATTTGAAGACAAAACCAGCTCTACAGAAAATACTTGAAAGAATCCTCCATGTTGAAGAGAAAGAAAAGCACACATATAAGGAACCGGGAAGAAACAAAAAATACTCAAATACTACTTAACAGAAGAGAGCAAAGGTAAAACCGGAAGAACTACAAAAAATGGCAAAATAAATACACACCTTTCAATGATATCTCTTAATATCAACAGACTCAATGCCCCAACAAAAAGACATAGGTTCGCAGACTGAGTTAAAAAGCAGGATCCTCCAATTTGTTGCCTCCAAGAAACCCCCCTTTCTACAAAGGATGGACACTATCTTAGGGTGAAAGGTTGGAAAACGGTGTTTCAAGCAAATAGGCCTAGAAAACAAGAAGAGGTTCCTATCCTAATACCTGACAAGGTAGATTTCAGTCCAACATTAGTTAAGAAAGATAAGGAAGGCCACTTTATATTGATTAAAGGTACACTCCAACAGGAGGACATTACAATCCTAAACATATATGCACCTAACATGGGGGCCCCCAAATTCATCAAACAAACGCTATTAGAACTAAGGTTACAGATACACCAAACACAGTGGTAGTGGGTGACTTCAACACCCCCCTCTCATCAATTGACAGGTCATCTCAGGAAAAAATAAACAGAGAGGCATCTGGACTAAATGAGGTCATAGAAGGAATGGACCTAACAGATATATACAGGGCATTTCATCCAAATGCTGCAGAATATACATTCTTTCAGCAGCACATGGAACATTCTCTAAAATAGACCATATATTAGGACACAAAGCAAATATTAACTTATACAGGAAAATTGAAATAATTCTTTGCATTCTATCTGATCACAATGCAGTCAAACTACAAATCAATAGCAAGAAAGGCTATAGAGCATACACGAAATCATGCAAATTAAACAACACACTACTAAATGATGAATGGGTCAATAAAGAAATCAAGAAGGAAATCAAAAAAAATTATAGAGTCAAACGATAGTAAGAACACAACATACCAATATCCTTGGGACACAATGAAGGCAGAACTAAGAGGTAAATTTATAGCTTTAAGTACCTATATTAAGAAATTAGAAAGGTCACAAGTAAATGATCTAATACTTCACCTTAAAGCCTTGGAACAAGAAAAACAAGCAAACCCAAAATCAGTAGATTGGAAGAAATAATAAAGATTAGGGCAGAAATTAATGAAATAGAAACAAAAAAATCCAAAGAATCAATGAAACAAAGAGTTGGTTCTTTGACAGGATAAACAAGATCGATAAACCCTTAGCGAATCTGACCAAAAGAAAGAGAGAAGAGACACAAATTAATAAAATTAGAGATGAAAAAGGTAACATCACAACAGATACCAGAGAAATTCAAAAAATTGTAGGGACATACTATAAAAGCATATATTCCACTAAGTATGAAAACCTGGAAGAAATGGATGATTTCCTTGATTTATATCACCTACCTAAATTAAATCAAGATGAGATTAATCACCTAAATGGACCTATAACAAGCATGGAGATCCAAGCAGTTATCAAAAATCTCCCAACTAAAAATATGAGAAAAAGAAGGAGAAAAAGAGATAGAGATCAGGGAGAGATATAGGGAGAGTGTGTTGATGTATTTCTGTCTAAAGGGTAAAAAGATAGAGAATCTCAATTCTGGAAGGATGTCCCACCTCCTAAGTCCTCTATCCATGAGACCAAAACAGCCAACAATCCTTGAAATCAAAGCTTCCATTTGTGTGTGTGGCAAACTTCCCTGAAGCATCCATTCCTAGAAACTGTGCAAGAGTGGAGGCCAAGCTATGAGTGATCATAGTGGGACATAGGACCCTCTTCTTAGAAGATAAAAATCGAAAGACTTTCTGCAGAGGGTGCTGGCCTGTGTAGACTCTTTATGGTCATGCACCTGTCTACAGGCATTGCTTTGTAAATCTCTTTTGGATTGTGTGGTCATTCCGAGACTTTACACATATTTCTAACATGTGGGGAAACAAGCCGATTCTATAGTTTTTAAAGGATGTTAAGGGAAAATAATCCTGAAGACTCTTACATTGCATTTAGGGTCAAAACTGGAGAACCAGGGCTGGAGAGATGGCTTAGCTGTTAAGCCCTTGCCTGTGAAGCCTAAGGACCCAGGTTTGAGGCTCGATTTCCCAGGACCTATGTTAGCCAGATGCACAAGGGGGCTCAGGTGTCTGGAGTTCATTTGCAGTGGCTGGAAGCCCTGGTGTGCCCATTCCCTCTCTCTCTCTCTCTCTCTCTCTCTCTCTCTCCATCTTTCTCTCTGTGTCTGTTGCTCTCAAATAAATAAATAAAAATTAAAAAAAAAAACAAAACAAAACTGGAGAACCAGTTTCTAGACTCTTCCTATGGACATTCAGCTCTGTTTTTTTGGGCAAAGTTACATGAGATACTATTCTGAAGAAATCATGTTATGTATTAATGTTGTTTCCATAAAAATAACTTCTAAAAACCATTGCTACCTGGAATCTTTCATAAGAAATGCACTTCATCATTCTTACAACAGCTTAGTGGTGAATGACAAACATATTTCTTCATAGCTATATCTTATGGCATTCTGAAACAAAAGCCAAGGTTATGACATTAGAAAGGACCTTAGAGAGGGTGACACTACATGGTGAAAGCATTTGAGATTGAAGTATTTAGTGTTCTGCTAGTCTAGCTCGATCACAGAGAGAAATGGTGTTGTACTGCTGGTCATTTTGACTTTCCTCTCTAAAAATAACAAGCTGAGAAAGACTTGATACAACAGCACACTCAAGATTATATTCTGGGGCTAGAGAGATGTCTTAGCAGTTAAAGAACTTGCCTGCAAAGCCAAAGGACCCAGGTTCAATTCACCAGGACCCATATAAGCCAGATGCAAATGGAGCATGCATCTGGAGTTCATTTGCAGTGGCTGGAGGCTCTCTCTGTTGTCTCAAATTAAAAAAAACAAATAAATAAATAAATAAAATAAAGAATATATTCCAAAAATTTCAAGTGTTTGTTCTATGTTGTTCAGTGAAGACAACTCTGTGTCCTTTATTTGGAAGTAGGGCCAAAACTATGACTGCTGATTATACTAAGTGAGGTAACCCAGGCCCAGAAAGCCAAGCACCACATGTTCTCTCTCATATGTAGATCCTAGCTACAGATGATTGGGCTTCTGTGTGAGAAGGATAAAACTCAGTAGCAGAGGCCAGTAAGCTAAAAAAGAGGTACAAAGGAAAGAGAAAGGAAGGAAGGAGGTTACTTAATACGTTGGTATTGTACATATGTAAGTAGAAGAATAGATTAATGGGGGTGAAGAAAAGACCCAAAATGAGGTCTGGGGAAGAGATTGAGTAAAGGAAAGGTGGAGGGAGGACTAATCAAAATCTAAGAGGATATAAATAAATCATATGGAATCCTCTGGTTTTGGACAATGGAACACTGAGAAGCCATAGATTGTTGTTAGAAAATTTTCAGTGCCAGGTATGGGATACCTCCAGTGAGTTGTTGGTCAGGGAGGTCCCTGATGCCCCCAAAACTTATAGGCCATTGCCAAGGCCCTTGGTTTCCCACCAGGAATAGATGGTAAGACCCTGTTGCTAAAGACTCCACATACTGGGGCTGCAAGGCCACTGAGAAATCCTGCTGGAACTGAACTGATAAACTCCTCCATGTAGACCAGCTGACAGAAAGCTGGAAGAAGCCATTCTACATGCAGTTCAATGGGAGAAAGAGATACACCAGTGAAGATACTCAACAGTGGACACTGCAAAAAGCCTTATAATTGGCCAGCCAGGCCAAATGAGCCAACAGGTGCAATAGTGGCAAGTCTGTCATGATGGATACCAACTGCCCTCCAATTGGACTAGAGGCCCGCTCCATGCGAGGGAATACATCCCTGATACTGAAAACGTAAAACAGGGGTAGTCATAAACCCTCGTGGTGTAACATCTGCTGATGTCTGTATAAATGTATATACTATGCTTATCAAACTGCCCAGTAAGCACTTCTCTTAATATTTATACCTTTATATTAACACTACTCTCACTTTGGGTAGAGAATCTTCTCTTTTCACATGGCAGTGACCTTGGGACATCTCAATCACACCTTCCAAGGCTCAAGGTCTAATGCTGAAGAGGTGGCAGAAAGAATGTAAGAGCCAAAGGAAGGGCAGGACTCCTTACAATGTGCACCCTCCAGACGTAAAATGGCCTGGATATCCATGATCTCATAGTGCCTGACACTACCTACACAAGACCATCATAAGAGGAGGAAAAGATGATGACATCAAAATAAAAAGAGACTGATTGAGATGGGGAGGGGATATGATGGAGTATGGAATTTCAAAGGGGAAATTGGGTGGAGGGAGGGTATTACCATGGGATATTTTTTATGATCATGAAAAATGTTAATAAAAATTGAGAAAAAAAGTGAATTTACTTAGGTTCTGGGAGGTGCTGTTTTCTGATAACATTTGCTTGCATTTGGACATCTTAACAATGAGATCCAGACTTCTATTTAACTTCTGTTCCCCTCAATGTTATTGAATATATATCAACTGAATATAAAATGAAGCTGAATATTCAACAGTGCTTGTGAATGTATCTCAGTGGTAGAGCACTTGCCTAGCAAGCACTAAGCCCTGGGTTCAATCCCCAACATTTCAAAAGTAAATCAATAAGTATTCATCAAACATATATTTCAGCCTATGGTTTAGAGAAACTAAAAAAATTAATACTCGCATTTGTGTCAACAATTAGTATTTGAAAAAATATAAAACTGTCCTATTTCCTCTGAAGGTGTCCAGCTCTTTGATTATTTCTTGCCCCTTCTCTGGCTCAGTAAGCTTTCCTACACTCCCACATTCTCCAGATAGATATTCTTATAAAATAGATAAGAGTTTGAAATATGGACTCTTTTAAAAATATATTTTATTTAATTATTTGTAAAGAGGGGCGTGTTGAAGAGAGAGAATGAGAGTGGGAATGCCAGGGTGTCCTGACACTGCAAACAAGCTCCAGATTCATGCAACACTTTGTGCATCTGGATTTACATGGGTACTGAGGAACTGAACTCAGGCCATCGGGCTTTGCAAACAAGCAGCTTAACTGCTGAGCCATCTCTTCAGTCAGGGAAGATTAATTTTTGTTATTAAAGGAAGATATATGCTTGAAAGGTTTTTTCTTATATACATTTTAAACACCAACGTGTTTTTAATATTTTTTTAATTGCTGCAGATTTAATGGCTCCTTTTTTCTTCCTTCCTTCTTTCCTCCCTTCCTTCCTTCCTTCCTTCCTTCCTTCCTTCCTTCCTTCCTTCCTTCCTTCCTTCTTCTCTCTCTCTCTTTCTTTCTTTATTCCTATACAATGTAATTTCAGGAAGTTTCAAGTAGATGATTTTATTTTACTTTTTATTTTAGTAGAACTAAATAAGCTAAGATAACTTCATACTTTGACCATTTCCAGCTGACATCTTTTTTAAGAGTCCACCATACCTTCTCATTTTAATAGAAAGAGTTGTCTGAATAAAGTACATTTTTTGAAAGAAAGAGAGAAAGAGAGGCAAGGGGAGAGAGAGAGAGAGAGAGAGAGAGAGAGAGGGAGAGAGACCAGGGCCTTCAGCCACTGCAAAGGAACTCCAGACATGTGCGCCCCCTTGTGTGCCTGTGTGACATTGCATGCTTTCGTAGGCTTCACAGGCAAGCACATTAACAGTAAGCCGTCTCTCCAGCCTGGAAGTACTTATTTTATCCTATATTCACTTTCTTTTATTTATAACAGAAAAAGTGCTTTTATTCAGTTCATAGTATTTCAAAAGCTGATCTCTGCTCCCTTTTCTTCCATTGGAATATTTGTAATTGTTACTGAAAATGAGCTCATTTTGGTTCTCTGTCAATGTGTTTTTCACTTAGTATTTGTGAGAACAATTCCCAAGTTACTCAATACATTTAGGTTCCTCTATATTCTCAACTAAAGCACGTCTTCACACCAGGAAAATAGGCATAAAGGGCACACAATTATTAAATTTTGCTGCTCATTGCCTTACATGGAATGTCATACATAAATATAGTTACAGGAATAGGAATAAGAATAAATACCAAAATGCCAGGTGAGGTGGCACACGCCTTTTATTCCAGCACTTTAGAGGCAGAGACAGGAGGATTGCCATGAGTTTGAGGTCACCCTGAGACCAAATCGTGAATTATAGGTCAGCTTGGGCTGGAGTGAGACCCTACCACAAGAGAACAGAAACAAAGAAAAAAACAAGAATAAATGCCAAATAACTGTTTTAAAATGCACTGAAGTTCTATGATTCCTCTTTTAAAAAAATTCTCTCTCATTCTAAATATATAATTTGTCAACTGTGATCACACAGGAATTATTTCTGTGGTTGCAGTTGTATTGGGCAATATAATGAAAACACAAATATTCATAAATACTTCTCTTCCCAGGTACAAATTACTTTCAGTTACGGTATTTCACTTACCTTATAACAAAGCAACTTGAAATGTGCTTTCAATTATTTTTCTTGTTCACAGAAAAATAGAAGAAGGACTGAAAGTGAGCTGGAGACACACAGGGCAGGTGTTAGGAAAGAGGGTCAGGGGAGGGCATCACATCTGTGTGTAGATAAATATATTTGGTAGAACCCCCGGGTGAAGCTGTGTCTTCAGCATCATGAGCAAATCAATGTCCCAAAGCAGTTGTTCCTTTCACCCTCTGCTAACCAGATAAGTCATTGAAAAATTCAAATTCCAGGACCCCACTCATGGAAGCTTACTTAGAAAGAGTAGCTGTACAATAATGTAATTTTTAACAAACTTACCAGGGGCGGATGTATACTGATTTTGAGGAGAATGTCTACAGACTCAGTTCATAAAATTTGGTGGAGAACAGATCATGATCATGTTTCCTAAAATTTGAACTTTTCCCAGATGACAGCAACAGCATTTCATAATGGAGAGAGGAACCTTGTGGCTGAAAGTTCTGCAGTGTCTAAAGGTGATTCTAATGCAGTGTGAGAGCTATGTAGATAGTCTAGTTTTGAAAACTCCTTTGCAAGGAACTAATTTCCTGCAACTTTAAGCTCCCATACGATTTTATTCTATCTTCTACCTTAATGGTTCTGCCTGCCATGCCTCTGTTCTTATATTTTAAACTCCAGCTATATCCCTAATCCTACAGCTCCCTATCATGAATTTAAGATCTGAAACATGATGACTTTATGGTCAACTATTTGGAAAGCCCTATTTATCTGTCTTGTTCTGGATGACATGCTAGTTTTATTATGAATAAATTATTTTATAAAGAAATAAATTATACAAGACACTGGAGAGGGTAGGATCAAGACTAACCTTAATCTTATACATATTCCCTCCCTCACTTCCCCTCTCCCCCTCTCTCTCTCTCTTATCTCTAACTCTTGTATATTAGTTATCTCTTTCCTCATTTTCTTAGTGGGCACTCAGCTGTAACTCCCAGTACCAGCATGGGGCTATCATCCACAATTAGCGTTTGATCAGAGAGACCTACAAGGTTTCCTAAAAGACAGACAGATTTCTGTCAGAGAACTCGACCCACCAAAGATTAGTGATAAGACCCTACTGCTGAAGACACCTTATGTGGTTGATATGTAAAATGGAATGGCATGGCTGGAAGCTGGAAGAGAGTCAGTCCCCAGACAGTCAGTGCATCTAGTGACAGAAGGTGCTACATGGGCGACTGGGGGAAAATGACCAATATCTGTCCAAGCAACTCATGGTCTAACCTACTTAGCAGCAAATAACCTGTTGTGATGCCCACACAAGTGCAATAGTGGCACACAGCCATGGTGGAGAATCAACTGCTCTTAATTTGGCTAACTGATCCCCTCAGTGGTATGGGACCCATAACTGGAGCTGGGAAACAAGTCAGAACCATATCCAAACATAAGCTCACTCCAATATCAAGCTACCATCAAGCATGGGCTACAAGAGGGCCTATTAAATTCTCTATAAAAAAAGTAAGGGTTATCTCATTTGTCCTGGTGCTAACTTACTCTCCATTGGAGAATCTGCTTCTCTTTTTCAGATAGATGTAGATCCTAGGGAGAGAGCCACCCCATCATACCTCAAAGGGGCCCCGGCTGAAACTAAGAAAAATTGGCAAAACAAGCAACGTGCTGTTTTCCTGATGAACCAGACACCAGCACAAGGGGGAAGGAGATCAACACAGAGAAAAACCAACTCCTACCAAATCAGAGAGCCAGAGCCTCAGAGGCCCCCAACACCTCATCACTGAAGCAGACCAAAAATGAACCCAACATGGCTCAGGGAAATTTTGTGGAAGAGGGGCGGAAAGAATGTCAGAGCCACATGTTGGGTCATGATATGCAGAGACATTTATCTTACCCATAACTGTGGGCTAACTCCACAATGCATGACCCATATACCTCAACAAGAAGGTATCAAGGGGAGAGGGTAGGTCACGGATGAGCCTAATAATGGTACCAAACTGACTGTATTTGCTGAATACAAAACTAATAAATAAAAAAAAATGTCAAAAAAATATGGAAAAAAAGAAAGAAATTATATTTTACCATGACAATTTTCTCTGTCTTTCCTAATCTATTTTGTCTAATTGTACTAGATTCTTAACTATTGTTCTCTATGAATAAGATGTGCTGTTTTAAAATATACAGTCATTATACCATCATCTATGTGAGCTCAAGACTTTATTATTAAGGGCTGGAGAGATGGCTTAGTGGCTAAGGCTTTTGCCTGCAAAGCCAAAGGACCCAGGTTCAGTTCCCCAGGATATACATAAACCAGATGTACAAAGTAGTGCATGTATCTGGAGTTTTCAGTGGTTAAAGGCCATGGTGTGCCCATTCTGTCTCTGTATCTATCTGCTTCTTCCTCTCTCTCTCTCTCTCTCTCTCTCTCTCTTTTTTATTAGTCAGTTCTGTATTCAGCAAATACAGTCAGTTTGGTACCATTATTAGGCTCATCCGTGACCTACCCCCTCCCCTTGGCCCCTCCTTGTTGAGGTATACGGGTCATGCATTGTGGAGTTAGCCCACAGTTATGGGTAAGCTAAATGTCTCTGCATATCATGACCCAACATGTGACTCTGACATTCTTTCCGCCCCCTCTTCCGCAAAATTTCCCTGAGCCATGTTGGGTTCATTTTTGGTCTGCTTCAGTGATGAGGTGTTGGGGGCCTCTGAGGCTCTGGCTCTCTGATTTGGTAGGAGTTGATTTTTCTCTGTGCTGATCTCCTTCCCCCTTGTGCTGGTGTCCGGTTCATCAGGAAAAGAGCCCCCTTGCTTGTTTCTCCAATTTTTCTTAGTTTCAGCCGGGGCCCTTTTGAGGTATGATGGGGTGGCTCTCTCCTTAGGGTCTACATCTATCTGAAAAAGAGAAGCAGATTCTCCAACAGAGAGTAAGTTAGCACCAGGACAAATGAGATAACCCTTACTTTTTTTTTTTTTTCTCTCTCTCAAATAAATAAAATAAATTTTACAGAAGATTTTATGATTAAGATTATATCAGAAAAGTGTAATATGCAATGTTTTTATATACATCTGAGTATACCCTGTGCTTCACTCATATTCCTCCTTTCAAAATATGTATATAACAACATATTAATGTCCTTGAGGAAATATATATTCAAGTTTTTAGCCCATATTTAAAAGTCATTGGATTTTTCTGGCAGTTGGATTATCTGGCTTCTTTATATACTTTAGAAGTTAGCTTTTTATAAGACATATGATTGGCAAATGTTTGTTCCCATTCCATGGGATAGCTTCCATATTATGGGTTTCTTTGTAAATCCCACACATAAAAGATTAACTTTTACTGTACCAAAATCATTCATAACTCTCTTTGCATTTCTGATGTCAAAACACCCGTTTACATTCTTGTCTCTAAATTCCAGTCTTTGGCTATCTAGATATTACCTTCCAGTGAAGACTAGGGTAGAAATCTATTGCCATTATGTTGTGAAAACTCAGTTATATAAACATGTATTTAACATTTTATTATCTATTGAATATTCATGTTTGCTACCCATGCAGTGCAGTATCTAGGCTTTAGTATATTCCTGGTCTTTCCATACTGGTCAATAAATTATTATATCTATAAGTCAAGTATATAGTTGCCATGTGCATTTTGTTTGTTTTGTTTTGTGGTGCAGAGCAGCGGAGCTGTAGAGAGAGTTCTGTCTTTTATAATTTAAAATAGTTATTATAAGCATTTAGGAGGTAGAGGGCATATTTGTGAGGTCATATAATCATTTTTTTTTCTAGCTCAAATCATGGGAGGACTAGATTTTCATTTTAGGCCATTTTCTTCCATAATCTCATTTAAAGGACAGGAGTATCTAAGATACAATGTGTATGATATATAATGATGTCAAGTGCTTGGAGGATATAGACCCTTTGTTATTGCAAATGTGAGTGAGTACCCTGATACATTATTTTCAGTTATAATGGAAACAACCTCATGGCAGCTTTCAGCATGTTTAACCATAAAGGAATATTCTGATTGTAAGCAAACAGCATGGCCGAGATGTAGTAGTAGATGCCCTTGGTAACCTTATATCTCACTGCTTGCCTATAGATAGGTCTGGGGTGGTCTCCTCCTAGAATAGGCAAAGACTTTCTTAGAAGCTATTCCTATTCACATTTTGTCTATTTCAAAATTTTATGTACAGTAAAAGTAACTAAAAGTGCCATGTGGGTGTGTTCCTGGGCTGGAGGGCTTGTCAAAACTGGCCTTCTTGTTTTTCTCAGAGCAGTGTTCTTCCTGTAACCCAGTTCAGATATCACATGTGCAGGTGCAAGCCCTCTTAATTATTATTCCCAGTATTTCAGACCTTCTTTTCTTAGTCACAAAAAAATCTACTTTAGCAGTAATATTTCATATTGACTATGGACATATTCTATGAATATTCACAAGATTCACTCCATATAGGTTTTGGCACTATTAATGTGACATTTAATGGGGCTGAAAAGAGGACTTGGTAGATAAAAAGGCTTGCTGTACAGTGTGACGACTGGAATTTGTATCCCCAGTACTCTTATAAATGCCAGGTGTGCAAGGCATCCTGCCTATAATCTCAGTGCTCCAGAGGCAAGATAGAGGATCCCCAGGGCCAGCTGGCTACTTAGACGAGCTTAATTGATGTTTCTGGCTGAAATGAATGACCATGTTTCAAAAAATAAGGTGGAAAGTGATTGGCAAAGACACCTGAAGTAAACCTCTGGTCTCCACATGCACACAGCAAACACGTGCACACGCATATGCCCATATGCATACGAACATGCAAATATGCACATGACAAAAATAAAATGATGACAGTTTTGGTATTATGTTTTCTACCTGGGCATCATGAAAGATATATTTCTTTTTATTATTATTTTTTATTTTATTTATTTATTTTGTTTTGACAGAGAAAGAGGGAGAGAGAGACAGACAGACAGACAGGCAGAGAGAGAATGGGCATGCCAGGGCCTCCAGCCACTGCAAATGAACTCCAGACACTTGCAGCCCCTTTTGTACCTGGCTAATGTGGGTCATGGAGAATCAAACCTGGGTGCTTTGGCTTTTCCAGAAAATGTCTTGATCACTAAGCCATCCCTCCAGCCTGATATATTTCTTTTTTAAACATTTGAAAATATATTAAAAATATAATCATAAGCATTATTAAAATTACAGTGATACTCTTAGACTTTACAGCAATATAATATAAGCACGCTCCAAGGGTTCCCACCATCTCTCTCTCTCTCTCTCTCTCTCTCTCTCTCTGTGTTCTGTGTGTGTGTGTGTGTGTGTGTGTGTGTGTGTGTGTGTATGTTTATGTGGCACTGAATGCATTTTGGAGTCAGTGGATAACTTTGAGGTTTGCTCCTTAGCTTCCATGTTGTTTGAGACAGGGTTTCCTTTATCATTTGCCTCACTGTCCTGAGAGCTTTGGGATTCTCCTGATTTTCCTCCTCCCAGTACTGTAGACACCTTGAAATAACAGTTGTCTGGGCTACTTGTGTCTGGCTATCTGTGGGTTCTGGGGATCTGATGACAGGTAGTGAGGCTTTTGCATCAAGTGCTTTTTACCACTGAACCATTTCCTTCGTCCCCAATTAAGTTTTAACCAATCAACTTTATAGGAAGAAGAAAATTCCACAGCACTTTATCATTTCAATTGCTTTACTACTTTTCATAACTGATGAAATCTTTCGAAGACCCAAATAACCCACTTTTCATTCCTCCTCCAAAGCTGGAAGTTCTGACTAGAAGATATTGATTGAGTCACAGCCTCTTGCTCATTGCTGTACATTTCCTCATTTGATGGATTCCTCTTTCTCAGGAATTATGGAGTTAGTTTAGGGAAGACTACTTTGGTGCTTTCATGGGGTAGCAGATGTATTGGTTCCATAAAATCTTATAGATCCCCATGACTGCTGGAAACACACCTCTGGGCACACTCGGTACTGTACCACCCATATACTGCTCCTTGGAGGCTTGTTCCAAACAAAACGTTTTCATTTCATTCCCTTGGGAGTTCTTTCCCATTAGACCATTCCTCCATCACCTTGCATTGTTGTGGATGTTTCTCTGTATCCTGCTCCAGGTGAATGTAGGTCTTGAATTGTCCAGGTCTCATGTTCAACTTAAAAATTACATCCTTCTTTAAAAGAGTTTGTTAGCTCATGTAGAGCCACATTTCGTTTACTCCTCACAAATACACTCCACAGCTATGACAGTCTCAGTCAGATAAGTGTGTATAAGGCCAAGATCTTTCCCTCCAACCCGTGGGTCCCTCATGTGTTCTGCAGCTCCTAGCTCTCCTGAGCATTCTCCCTGTCCACCTTTCCTCAGTCCTCCAGCTTCTCTTCTCCTGCCCAGGTTATAAGGGCTCCTTTTGCTATCTGGTCCACTCTGCATCCTGGAAAACCCTCTAGATTTCTGATTCAGACTACTTGAGTACAAAATCAGTCCTGTTTGATGTTTCAGCTGCTTCATTCAGATGTTTCAGTGGCTATATTGACATCCACCCATCCTTGTTCTAGGAGCCAGAGTATATGTCAGCAGAGGGAGTAGAAAGCTGTTGTCTTCTCTTCTTTATTGATCACAGCTATTCTGGGGTCCACAGGTGTTCTCCTGTCCATTTATAATCAGCTGGGAGCTCCTGGATCTGAAGGGCGTGGCTGTGTCAAGGAATAGCTCGCAAGAAGACAGGATTGAAGTGCAATGGCCAATGGGATGGACTAGCTACTTGGAACCTGGGGATAACTATTCTGTCCCAGGGAGGTTTGAATATAACCCTTTGAAAGACTGGCGTTGACTTGAGTCAAGAGGCTTATTTCCATCGTTCAGTCTTCAAGGTATGTGGTTTCTAGCTGCCACTTATAAGCTGGGTAGACAGGCTGAGGTCTACGTGCTGACAGTATTGCATTAGTAAGACTGGGTGCCGGCAACTGTCACAGTCGTGGGCTCACAGGCACCAATGCTTACGGCTGTGTGGCTGTGTGCCTTGCGGTGGCACACATACAGAAGGATAACAAGTGGCAGGCTGTCCGTATGAAGGTGCACATGAAGTCTGAGCACAGTGGCCTGAGATGGAGTGTAGCTGAGTATAGCCCTCATAGCTCTGTTACCCTTGCTTGGATTGCCTGAACATAGCCTGAACTGGTCAGGCAATACAAGCACAGCACCTCTGTATCACTTCATCTTTTCTGCAGCCACTACGTTCTTTAGATAACCTTACCATTTGTCACTCACCTTTTCTGCAGTGACAGTCATACAACCTTGGTACACTGTTTATTCCACTCCTATAGCTCATGGAACCTCTTGAATTACCAATCCAAACAAGCACATTGTTTCCAATTAAGAGAAACTCCTACTAACTTAATAAAGAACTTTAGGTAATTTCCCGCCTTCTTTTCTTAAGAGAAATGATGTAACATGAGAGATATTGGTGCATTGAAAGTTGTTTGCATATAACTGCTAAGGCCTTGTAGCTGATATTTGAAATGATTCAAACCATATTTCCTCAGCTCATTGTAGGTAAAACTGAGTACGACAACACTAAAACTTATTGTCTCCATTTCGCTGTCTCTAAACCATACAACCTTTTATCCAATGCACAGACCTGGCAAAATGCATGAGGGAGTTATATTTAAATCAGTGGAATAGACAGTGGAAGGTGAGATACTTTACTTTCCTTGTCTGTGGGGAATATTCAGAGATATGTACTACAAGATGACGTAGAAGATACCCTGTGTGGTTTAGTTCTTGTTGCTCTGAGCAGTAACCAGATTAACAGTCTTTCCCTACTTTCCCTTATGCTCTTAAAGTTCCTTCATTTCTGCTTCCAGTTATGAGTCACTTTCAAAGTAAATTATCACACTTAAATCTAGGGCTAAGACTTTGCTTGTTTGCCTGCCAAGTCTTACATAGAACACACCAGGGATGGGATTATTTAGTAAGGCATTTACTGATCAATGGCCATAAAGGCTTTATTTTTTAAAATACACATTTTAAATTATTTTTATTTTTATCTATTTCTTTGAGAGCAACAGGCAGAGAGAAAGAGGCAGATAGAGAGAGAGAGAGACTGGGCTCGCCAGGGCCTCCAGCCACTGCAAACGAACTCCAGATGCATGCGCCCCCTTGTGAATCTGGCTAACGTGGTTCCTGGGGAAAAGATCCTCGAACCAGGGTCCTTAGGCTTCAAAGCCAAGTGCTTAACCACCAAGCCATCTCTCCAGAGAGAATGTGTATGCCAGGGCCTCCAGCCACTGTAAATGAACTCCTGATGCATGTGCCCCCTTTTGCATCTGTCTTATGTGAGTCCTGAAGAGTTGAACCCAGCTGCCTTGGTTTTGCAGGCAAATGCATTAACCACTTAGCAATATTTCCAGCCCCCATAAAGGCTTTGTTACTAAATATATATAATTTTTTCCTGGTGTAGTGTCAAAAACATTTTCTAATCTGTCAGCCTGTTGTCAAGTAGTCAATTGGCTTAAGTGGTAGCCTTCTATCATTTGAAAATAATGGAAACATTGTATTTACTAATGTCTATAAAACTTTTTAAAAAGAACTCACATGTATAAATTGTCCATTCTTCACCATGTGCATGGTATGAAATGTTTATGACTCTAGGGCAGCAGTAAAAACTCTCTTCTATTTATTAATGAGGTCTATCTTGATGATAAGGCTATGAATTTAATTAGAAAGATGGAGCATTGCTAAGGCAGCAGTAATACAGTATTGAGAACATTCTTATTACACATTATACTATGATAATAAACACAAGGAAATAGTTGTTTAAATTGATTAATAAGTATTGATGAGTAGAAAAATTGGATATAAGTACTTTCATTTTGAAATATTGAAATTGAGTATGTGTGTAAAATATAAATCTCATTATGGAAGAATTACTAGCATGATATAAATCTCATGTTGTATCCCAAAAATTAAGATCCTGTCAAATAAATCTTGAGCTAAACATAAAGCTCTACAAGAATGACCCTTTAATGCCTGTATATGAATTTACACAAGCACACAACACATACACACACACACACACACACACACACACACACACATACACAGCAAAGTTATCTAATAACTCATAAAATAAAAGCCTGCAAAGAGTGTGAGGAGTGAGTGATGGAGCGTTACAATGTAGATAGAACAGTCTCTCACCTTGACATTTGAACACACAGAAATTTTAGCCAAATAAAGTAGATTGTTACATATCTATCTGCATGAAGGGAAAACATTCACTGTATGTTGAGCGCGTGGGCTAGATGAGGCCAAGTTGAAGATTTTGAAGAATATCAGCAGTGACTTTTTAAATAATTAGACTGAGCACCACGGAGAATTGGAGGGAATAATTCTAAGTGTAGAAACAAGAAGGTGTATAACACTGGGACAATTTTAAATAAAATTTTATTTTATGTTAGCTTGATTGGAAATGCACTAGGGCTATGGGGATGGAGAGTACCATGGCCCGGTTCACATTTTCAAACTGGAGCTTTCATTATATTCCTTTGGCAACCATGGAGGGAAGATCAGAGACCAGCACTGTAGCCTGTGTGTTGGAGATGCCCAAGCATGCCAGAATTAAGTGGTGGAACATCTTCAGAGATTTGTGCAAATTATTAGTTTACACTTATTTTCTGACATACACACATGGATTTTTTTCTTAAAGTATATTAATCTGTAATGTATCCACATTTAATTTAAATAGTAAAAACGTGATTTTTTCCCCTAAGGAATAATAAAAGCAGCCCACTGGTTTACAAACATATAAAAGAATAAATTTTAAAGTTTAAAACTGTTTAATTCTACCAACAAGATGTTATTTGCACCTTAAAGTAAATCTTTTATCTATTATAGATTTTCAGATTTTTGAGTTGGCCATTAGCCACATTTCAAAGTATGCTGGAGTAAGAAGGGATCAACAGAAACATTATACAATACAAAGAATATCATTTTAGGAAATACTTGTTTTTTTTTTTATTATTGCTATTGAGAATGTTTAACATGGAAGGAATTAGCCAGTTTAAAATACAAATTACAGACGTGTACAAACCATTTGCTCCAATGTGGATGATGCATCTCCCTGGATCTTTCCAGCAGTAAATCATATTTATAAAATTGCAATTTCATTTTCAGTAACTGTGATTTACTTAGTGTGGACTGATTTATGCCTCTGAGAATTTGTTTAGTTACTAGAACATTTTAATTCATGACAGAAGGCAGTATATAATTGCTTTGAATATCTGGATTCCATGACGATTGACTGCCAGTCACCATTTTCAGTGACTGAAACAGGGAGAGGCGAAAGTACTGTTATTACAATTATTCCTATAAGTGGTCCACATTTGCAACTAAACCACGAGAAAGTAGTAGCTTCTATACTTGCTTCCCCACTACTTACTCGCTATTAGAGTCTCTACTGAATCTGTGAATCTTTGCTGTGAACCTCACAGGAAAGGAATGAGCTGTTCTACAGAGCAGTGTCATCAGGATGTGGCTGGCACTCAGCACTGGGTCTCCTTCATCTAGCCCAGACGGTGCAGATCGTGGACTCACTCAGTGTCTGCCTAAGGTGCAAGAAGAAAGGCAAGATAAGCAGCTGATTGTCTGTAGTAAGGATTTCAGAATGACATGCCTGGGTCAAATAAGCCAGGAGAAGTTAAAGCAGGTTTTCTACTAGTAAACTTTAAATTAACATTTGTCATGCAGTTTTTTTTTTTTCAAATTTAGATAATTCCTGATTTACACAAATCAGTTTTTGTAAGCAACTATTCAGGCATACCTGTGTTTCCTTAATGTGATGTGATTCTTCTTGAAATAATGTAGCAGGACTAGTGTTTCAAAGACTCCAATAATTTCAGGATTGTTAAGTTTATACACACTGAGAACCACTCAGGTCAAGGCACATGGTCACTGCTTTATCCAGCAGAGGCCTTTGTACCATATGGATGTATCTGTAGAGTTTGTGACCTCTCTGGATAATTATATCTGGATTCTGTACTGTTTTCTTTGCTGGATTTGACCAATGGAAGTCATCAAGAGAAGGTGAGGTGTGTCATAGGATGATCATGGAGATGTCAAGATATTTACATATTTAGCTACTTACCCCTCAAGCCATAGAAAGTTATGTCCATCATTTAAGGGCCTAGTATCTTTTTTATTATTTTGTTTATTTTTATTTATTTATTTGAGAGTGGCCGACAGACAGACAGAGAGAGAAGTTGACAGACAGAAAGAGAGAGAGAGAGAGAGAGAGAGAGAGAGAATGGGTACAGCAGGGCCTCCTGCCACTGCAAACAAACTCCAGATGCATAGCACCTTGCACATCTGGCTTACATGGGTCCTGGGGAATCAAGCCTTGATCCGAGGTCCTTAGGCTTCACAGGCAAGCACTTAATTGCTAAGCCATCTCTCCAGCCCCAGTGCTTAGTATCTTTAGTGCGATCCTCTTCCACTGGTATCTCTGAGTTCTGACAGACACTCATTTCTCTTACACTTTAAGATTTAGAGTATTTAGAATTTCCCATTGTTCCATCTCAACATGATCCACTATTTCCATTATTTTACTATTTCCTCGGCACCCACCCAGTCTTGCAAATATTCCTTTTATTTAACTATTTTGGTATCTCTATTTGAGCATTTTATCTAGTCAGTAGACATGTTGGATGTTTGAGTCCCTGTTACAATATCTCTTCTAAATTGTACACTCGAGCATGTGATTGAAGAGTACAGTAAGAGAAGAAATTATTTCCCAAGACAACCTATTTCCTACTTAATTAAACCTTAAATGAATTTAATTTCTTATATTATAGTAAGTATTTATGGAATTATACAGACAACACTTTTTTGCAATGTAGTGCTTTCTAGGCATGGAAAGTAGAACCTCAGCCAATGGGCAAGTTTTGATGCTAAAAGGTAATTCATTAGATAGAGACCTCTATAAATCGGTAATAGTTAATCATGTTTTAGAGCCTTCAGTAAAAATTTACACATTTGGGAGGGGATATGATGGAGAATGGAATTTCGAAAGAGAAATGGGGGGGGGAGGGAGGGTATTAGCATGGGATATTTTTTATAATCATGGAAGATGTTAATAAAAAGTTAGAAAAAAATAAATAAAAAATAAATAAGGCAGAGCAACTTCACCCAATAACATCAATAAATAAACAGAGAACATGAAAAAATTACACATTTAATAAAATTAGAGGTGAATCATTAAAATTCTAAAAATGTGTATTCCAGAGGCTTATGTTCTCATTATGAACAATATTTGTTTGTATTTGAAGGACTAGTTTTCTCTCCCACTGAAGTGAGTATAGAAGAACAATACTCTACAGATTTCTATGCAAATTCCAGGCCCCTGATTGGAAAGTCTATATTTTCTACAACTTTCTGTATGAACACCTGCCTAGCACCCATTTTGCCAATCTCAAGTAGAGAATTAAGTGTGGAAAACCAAGATAGCTAATGATATAAGAAACAGTAGTCCACTTTGGATTTAGACTTCTTGGGTATTGACAGAACTCAATAAATAATAATAGATATTCTAAAAATACCAGTGTTCCTCTCTTATATCTGTCAAATGATTCTATAAGCATGCAGAGTTGAAAACAGTACTTTAACTTTCTGAGCTTGAAGCCCCACATGCTTTTTTTAGCCTAATCTTTATTATCAAGTTTCCTCAAATTTCTGGCTATTTTAATATGATAACTCTAATCTATATTAAGCCTTTATTCTCCCAAATAACAAATATAGTCCTCTTACTTTTCTAGTACCTGTAAAAAATTAATAGGTTTAGAAATAAATAGAAAGATCAGAGTGACATGGACAATATAGTTTTTCTATAAGCTAGCATGTTCAGAACAAATCAGCTCTAATCTCAGGAATTTGGTAAGTAAACTCAAAAATCATAATTTAGGAAAAGATGAAATACCTGTGTGGCCTTGGTTGGATTGTACCCTCATTGTTGTGAAAAGAAGATGTTGTACTCTAGTTGAAATTCTATCTCAGTGCCTTGTAATGGAAAATATCATTTTATAGAAGAAAATAATGATGCCATTTCCAGAAGAAAGATATTACATATTAAGCTGTTGCAGTCAACTTCTCATTCTTGTGACAAACATCTATCCACAGTTTATTGGAAGAATACATTTATTTCAGGCTTACAGAGTCCATGGCAGATCCCTTAAGTAGGGATCTGCCTGCTAGAGGCACAACCAGGAAATTTAATAGAATTGGCTGAGTCTATAGAGCCATGCATTCAAACTGTCGTATTCAAAGTACACAATGCTAAAAGAATATACATACACTCAAAGAGTTACTGAGTATGGCCCATGGCAAGGCTCCTGCCACTGCAAACAAACACCAGGCATATGAGCCACTTTGTGCATTTGGGTTTATGAGAGCAATGGGGAATTGAGGCTGGTTCAACTGGCCTTACAAGGGAGACCTTTAACCACTGTGCCATATTTCTAGCACTCCCTACTAAAAAAATAAAATATTGATAAAGATTTTACACAAGGAAAAGAATATTAGCAAAGGTAAAAGGTAAGAATGTAGAAGTTATTTTTGGTGACTAATAATAGTTTGGTGGGGTGAAGTGTGATAAATTCTTTATAGAATTTGTCTTCATTTCTCTTTTTCTGTTTAATTTCCATGTTTTCCTGGGGGTTGGGATGGGGTTCCCTTTCTCCCTCTCTCTCAAATGAACAAATAATAATAATAATAATAACAATAAATTAAGGGTTCACTAGGTCTTTTAGGGGAGAGGAATCTCTAATAGATCGCCAGTGAGAGGGCACAGAGGGAAAAGAAAAAGGGAATCGCAGATTCCCTCCCTCGAGGGTAGCCCATCATTCTCCCAATTCCCCCAAGCAGTGGCCGTACCCACAGTCACAGCCTCAGGAAACTCCTGCACTTACTGTAGGAAAGGGGACCAATGCCAACCTAGTTCCACTTGCCTCACTGCACAGGGGCGATCACCTTGCTACCCAAGCCCACGCATGACCTTGGGCAAGTTCCACCTGATGGCCCGCTGGAGCTCAGGCTCCATCAGTTCATTTGCCCGCCACATGCACTCCACTGATCCCAGCTTATACAAGCTTACCCTGCTCTGCCCATTTGCCCACTTACTTCTCAGGCCCATTCCACCTGCCCACATGAGCTCAGGATCACTCTGCCTATCAGCCTGCGACAGTTCAGGGGCAATCCGCTGCCTGTCTGCCACACCGCCACCCGCCAGTGTCCTGTTGCATGTGAGCTCAGACTACTTCTGTGCCCCAGTGTCCCACCACGTGAGTTTATGATGCTTCAGTGCTTGGCGTTTCAGTGTCCCTCTTAGTGTGAGCCCAGGTAGCTTTGGCACATCACTGTGTGAGAGCTCAGGCAACTTTGGTGCCCCTGCCATGCAGGAGCTCAGGCTGCTTTGGCATTCCACCAAGTGAGAGCTCAGACTGCTTCAGCATCTCACCTCAGGCTGCTTCTGCTTCCCACTGTGCTTGATCTCAGACTGATCCACCCACCCACGTGTTATCTCAGGACCACTCTGCCCATCTGCTTGCCTGCCAGCTAGCACAGGCCAGCTCCCACAAGAGGCACCACTTCCCCAGCCCATCAAGACCATAATCCTACTCTCCCTGCCCGTACACTGTGATGGACAGACCACAGCACAAAAGAAATAACATGAAAAGTCAAACGCAAGTAAATCAAGTAAGATCACCCAGTTCTACAATGAAGATCTCTAATCAAAACATAGTAGAGACATTAGGATCAGAACACCAAAAAGAAGCTATGAGCAATGCAACCCCAACCAAGCTACTGGTAGAACTTTCAGAAAAGCAACAAAGGACTGATAATCATGTGGATGGGGCCATCACTAGAATAGAACTAATAGATAAGAACATGGAAGGAGTTCAAAGACATTTAAGAGATATGAAGGGGACTGAAAAAAAAAGAGGACTTCAAAAATCAGCTAGCAATGCTAAATGAAGAAATGCAAGGATGAATTCCAAGAAGCATCAAGAAAATCAGAAAATGATGTGAAAAGGGAACTTGACAGAGGGATGGAAACTACACATAGAAAAGTAGTAGAAAATGCAAACCTAATTCAACAAGTCCGAAACTCTTTAGAAGCTCTCAAGAATAGTCAGCCCTGTGGAGGATAGAAACTCTGATCTGGAAGACAAGATGGAAGAAACATTTCAATAGCTCAAAAGTTTCAATAAGTTCAAAAATTTCTGTGAGCAGAACATGAGGGAATTGTGGGATACCCTTAAATGTCCTAATATCCAGATCATTGGAATAGCAGAAGTAGAATAAATTCAGACCAAAGGCATGGAGAAATATTTAACAAAATAATCGAAGAAAACTTTCCCACTCCAAAAGAAAGGCCCATCAAGATAAAATAAGCTAACAGAACTCGAAATAGATTGGACCAAAGGAGAAACTCTCTAAGGCATATTATCATTAAGACTCTAAACATTGACACCAAAGAGAAAATCCTAAAAGCAGCTAGGGAAAAACAGCACATTACTTTTAAAGGTAACCCCATCAGAATTACTTCAGACTCCTCAATGGAAACCCTGAAAGCCAGAAAGGCCTAGAATGAAACACTGCAATGTCTAAGAACCTATGGCTTCCAACCCAAACTACTTTACCCAGCCGAAATCATCCCTCATAATACATGGTGAAAGAAAAACTTTCCATTGCAAAATTCATCTTTAAAATTATATGAACATAAAACCAAACCTACAACGAGTATTTCAGGAAATTCTCCACACAGAAGAATCAAATAAGCAACCTCAAATGCCTACAAGAATCAGGTCACAATAACCAAACTCAGAGAAGGCACAAAAAACTTCAAAGTTCATGAAAACACCCAAATACATATAACAACACAATATGGCAGGGATCAAATCAAACCTCACAGTCATTACCCTAAATATTAATGGCCTTAATTCACCCATAAAGAGACACTAGCTAACAGGATGGATCAGAAAATGAGATCCCTCAATCTGTTGTCTTCAAGAAACCCATATCTCCAGTAAAGTCAGACACCTCCTCAGGGTGAAAGGGTTGAAAACAATATTTCAACCATATGAGAATAAGAAACACGCAGGTGTAGCTATATTAATATCAGATAAAATAGACGTCAAACAAAAAAATAATCAAAAAGACAAAGAAGGCCACTTCCTACTTATCAAGGGAACAATCCATCAAAGATATTACAATCATAAATCTGTATGCACTAAACAAAGGGCACCACAGTTCATAAAGCAAATCCTACTTGACAATAAAACAGAAATAACCCCCAACACCATCATAGTTGGGGACATCAATACACTATTATCAGTAATAGACAGATCATACAAACAGAAACTCAACAGGGAATTTAGAGAGCTCAACAAATCCATAGATCACTTAGACATAACAGACATCTGCAGCACATTCCATCCCAAATCCACAGACTACACATTCTTCTCAGCAGCCCATGGAACATTCTCTAAAATAGATCATATACTGGGTCACAAAGCCTGCCTCCATATATTTAGGAAGATTGACATAATTCCCTGTGTGATATCAGATCACAATGCTATATTGCTAGAAATTAACAACAAAAGACACACCAAGAATCCCATCGGTGCCTGGAAAATGAAGAGCACACTTTTAAATAATAAATGGATAGTGTATGAAATAAAAAATGAAACTGCGAAATTTCTAGAAATGAATGACGATGAGAATACATCGTACCCAAACTTATGGGACACAATGAAGGTGGTCCTCAGGGGAAAATTCATAGCACTAAAAGCCTTCATAACAAAGACAGAGAGATTGCAAATCAGTAACCTAACCATCCACCTAAAGACACAGGAAAAGCAAGAAAACTCCAACCCAAAAAGCTCTAGAAGGAAAGAAATGATTAAGATCAGAGCAGAAATTAATGAATTGGAAACTAAGAAAACAATTAAGAAAATTTGCAAAACCAAGAGCTGGTTCTTTGAAGAAATAAACAAGATTGACAAACCCCTGGCCAATTTGACCAATCAAAAAAGAGAGAGAGAGAGAGAGAGAGAGAGAGAGAGAGGGAGAGAGAGAGACACTTCAAACTAAAAAATTCAAAATGAAAAAGGAGAGATCAAAATGGACATAAGTGAAATTGGGAGAATCATGAGGACTTATTTCAAAACCTCTACTCCAAAAAACTGGATAATATGGAGTTAATGGATAAATCCCTGGACACATAGCATATGTCAAAGATAAACTCAGAGCAGATTAATCTCCAAAACAAACCTATCACACTCATTGAGATTGAAAAAGTAATAAAAACCCTCCCCAAAAAGAAGAGTCCAGGATCAGATGGCTCCTCAGCTGAATTCTATCAAACCTCCATGGAAGAACTCAAATCAATCTTTCTCAAACTGTGCCACACAATTGGAGAACAGGGGAAGCTCCCCAACTCCTTCAATGAAGCTAGTATTACCCTAATTCCAAAACCACGCAGAGATGCCACAAGAAAAGAACAATACTGGCCTATTTCCCTGATGAACTCAGATGCAAAGATCCTGAATAAAATCCTCACAAACCAAATCCAACAACAAATCAAGAGCATTATCCACCTTGATAAAGTGGGAAAAAAGAAAATACATAGCAATTTTTGCAAGATTTCTACAGGGTATTAGTATTGTCAGAGTTCATCTTGCAGGTGGTTCTTAGTTTAGACTGTTCAATATTTTAAAGATGTTCATTCTGCCGACTGAAGTATTATTGAATAAATATCCATCAAACTTATTGTAGGTATCTTGTACCTGTATGTACATTAGCTTTGTGTGTGTGCGTGTGTGTGTGTGTGTGTGTGTGTGTATGCATGCACATGTGCTTGTATATAGATAGCTATGTGTGCATGGAAAATGATGAACTTACTCTTTAACATACATGAGAACTAAAGGGGTAGGCATAAAAATGGCAGTTTCAGAGAACATTTGAGTACTTACACAACCAGATAGAGCGATCTATTCTAATACTATGATAAATATTCAGTGTTGTGCGTGTATAGAGAGAAAAATAGATCAAAGGAATAGCAACAGACTAACATATAGATTCATTTAATGATTGTATTTGTCATATATTCCACTTAACAAATTATCTCCAAATTTAGAAACTTTAAAAACAAACATTTATCAACTTACACGTTGTCTCCGTGTTAGGAATTCAAGAGCAGCCTAACTGGCTAGTTCTAGCTCAGGGTCTAGCATGAGCTGCAGTCAAGCTGTCAGCTGCAAGGTGATACATCAGCTTGCTAGTTGCACAGGCTTTATTGTATTAGAATTTTTCTTCCTGTCCTTATAGCATGAATCTTTCCATAGGCCTACATTGCAGGTGGCTCCCTGCAGCAAATTCTATGAGACTAAGTGTTCAAAATGATAAGCCAAGCCTTACCAAGCTTAGTATCATAAATGACAAGGTCATTTTTGCTGAATGTTATTAGCACCCCACAAACAGGCTGATAGGAAGAATATGCAGTAGAGAAATAGAAAAACTTGAAGGTGGAGGTCTGGCTGACTACCATAGAGATGGCAGTGGTGTTGTGAAGAAGGAAAGATGCTGTTATTAAGATAATAATATTTCGGAGCCAGGCTTGGTGGCACATGCCTTTAATCCCAGAACTCAGGAGGCAGGGGTAGGAGGATAGCCATGAGTTCGAGGCTACCCTGAGATTACATAGTGAATCGCAGAGCAAGCATGGGCTAGAGTGAAACCCTAGTTTCAAAAACCAAAAAAAAAAGAGGAACCAGATGTGGTGACATACCCACATGGGCCATGAGTTTGAGGCCACCCTGAGACTATGTAGTGAATTCCAGCTCAGCCTCGGTGAGAGTAAGACCCTACAATAAAGATTAAAAAAAAAAGGTCAGGTAGAATCCTATTGGGAATAAAAATCTTTATCATATGTTATATAACACATCATGACAAATTTACATATAAAAGATAAGATAATGAACTATTAAAACACAAATTTTAGAGATTATTTTAATTAATGATACTGTGTTATGGAAAAATTCTTAAGCACTATGTAAAAATTACTACCTGTAAAAACATATCTGTTTTATTTAAGGGTACTATTAATATAGTAAAAAATAGTATATCTAAAAAAAGACTCATCTCCAGACTTTTCAAAGTACTAGAAATCAGTATTACAAAAGGCAATCAAAATGCAGCACCATGGACACTGAATCTTCTCCAAATACCCTAAGTATTACTGCCTTGTTTCCGAGGATAACATTATCCACATGTAGTAAAACTTTTACTATGAAAAGTAAGGTCTTGTGGAGTTGTTGGGTCACTGGGATGAGTTGTCAAAGGGCTCATCATCTACCTCTTACTGTTCAACAGCTCACTATATAAGCAGTTCTGTTCTGCCATGTGCTCCAGGCATCATGCACTGTTTCATGTCAAGCCTAAAGCAATATCACACACAGTATAGTCTGGTAATGTAAGAGAGGATAGACCCTAAAGGGCAAGCTCTCAGAAATAGGTGAGGAGTGAGAAGGATTACAGAAACCACAGATATTTTGCAATTAAGAAGTCATGCATAAAGACAGTGATATGTTTTATTCCTTTTTCACGTTTACACTTTTGAGGAATGGATTTCCAAAGCCTTTCTAAATTACCCAAACTAGTACTGAACTCACAATCCTGTCATTTCAGCCTTCTCAGAGTAATTTGGATTATAAACATAAAACACTATGCCTAGTTTAGGAAAATAATTGAGCTGGTCATTAAAATAATTCAGAAATTTTAGGCTCATTTTGTCATGCAAAAACAATAAAATTGGAAACAGAATCAGAAATAGAGAATGAGAAAAACAGGCTCAATTGGATTTTTTGAAGGGAAAGAAACAGTGATTGGAAAGACCCTTGAAGAATTGTAATAGCAAGTAAATGTCAAAGCATTCAGCTATTTCAAAAGACAATGAAGGGAGTAAAGAGACATCTAGCAGGTGAGGCACTTGCCTGTGAAGCCTAAGAATGCAGGTTCAATTCCCCAGTACCCACAAAGTTGCACATGCATCTGGAGTTTGTTTGCAGTGGCTGGAGGCCCTGGAGTGCCCATTCTCTCTTCTCTCTCTCTTTCTCTCTCAAATAAGTAAATAGAATAAAGTATAATTATGAATACAATCAGATATATTGTGATGGGAATAGAGTTGAAATATTGTATACATACATATATACACATATATTACAAAATAAAGCTTTGTGCTTATAGGCAGAAAATAACTTACAGATGTGTGTCTTTATTTTGTCATTTACAAACATGTCATCTAGGCTTGTTTGTGTTTAAAGGCAGCATGCATATTATATTAGTGTAAAACATGCATGAAGACTCATGTGTTGAAGGCATGGTCCCTAGCAATTGAGAGGTGACTAAATCTGT
The DNA here is from genome assembly GCA_036346955.1 of Dipus sagitta. Classification (NCBI taxonomy): domain Eukaryota; kingdom Metazoa; phylum Chordata; class Mammalia; order Rodentia; family Dipodidae; genus Dipus; species Dipus sagitta. The sequence continues at coordinate 78,999,228 of CM070770.1, read as the reverse complement.
CAGTCTATTCATAAGCTGTGAATTGAATGAGTCAAAAGCAGGTAGAGTCTGGTTTAAGAAAGTGGATCACTGGTGCAATTGTTGTCTTGCTGCTGTCTCCCTACTGCCTTAAGTTGAACAGCATTCCTTAAAAATACTCTGCTGTCATGTATCTGCCTTGCCACAGCCAGTGAATAAAAAGACTTGGAGTACAAATAAAGCCATCCCTCCTTGTTTAGCTCAAGCGTTTTGTCACATCATCTTAATGGTGACTGGTACTATCATATTTCTTTCATTTACAATAAATAAAACTTATTTTATAAGATTTTATAATCCTTCATTTTCTATAATGATTGACTCTTACTTCACTGCTCTTAAGTCAACCAGTAATCATTTTTAGTTAATAGAAATTAAAAGCATTGTTACACTACCAATAATTCATACCTGTTTATTGCTGTAGCTGGTTATCATCACAAAAATGAAATTTTCATGCTAATATATACCTAACATTTTGAATGCATAAATATTTACTTATCTATAATAATTCAATGTGTTTTTCTTCAAAAGTTCTTACTGAAATTGATTACCAATAAATATTTGCTTCCTGTTCAATACTCAAAAATATACTATCCTCTATATATTGAATAATTATTACAAGAAAAACACAATCCTATGTACATTAACTAATTATTATATAGTACTTGGTTTCATTTAGCTAGTGTACATTTTTATTTTATTTTATTATTATTTTTTTTCTTTATAAGTCAGTTTTGTATTCAGCAAATACAGTCAGTTTGGTACCATTATTAGGCTCATCCATGACCTACCCCCTCCCCTTGACCCCTCCTTGTTGAGGTATACGCTAGTGTACATTTTGACTTGAATCACATTCTTAATATTTATCTCTGCATGCAGTTTTTCTACAAATTAAAAATTACAATGTATATTTAATCATATATTTTCAGCTTCAGTCATTTTCTAAGGTTTATCAAAATATTGTTTACATATACCATGATGATAATTCTTATCTATTTGAAAATAACATCAGTTGAATTATGTGTTCTACATTTTTTTCTGTAATATAGACATCAGTGCATCTCATACTTGAAAGAGACAATTGTGGTAAATCTAGATTTATAAGTAAATGTTTTAAGATTTTGAGGAATTTGCATACATGAGTTCTTGTTCATAATTATTCATCTATTAGTCAATTCTCATTAAAAGTGCACAAATCTTCAGAGATTTCATTAAAACAGAAATGTTTGTTTCAATAATTTATGAATAAAATAAAATATATCTCTTTTATGATTTATTTACATAAAGAACTCAATAATTTAAAAAAGTGATGCTTAAAAGCAAACAAAGGGAAGAGAAATTGGGGCAGAAAGGCCTCACACTGTTAAAAGCAAAATAAGAAGCAACATAAAAGAAAATAATGATAAATACTAGTGTAATGACAAACTGTTTTATAAAAATCCCAGAAGTTTGGCAATAGAAAAATTGGAACATTTTCAACACATACTTAAAATAAAATGTTAAAAGCTTCACAATATAAGAAACTTTTCTGCTTGAGTTCAATCAATCAATCAAAAAAAAGTTTCATTAATCTCAATTTTCCATTATGAACACTTAATAAGAAGTGTTTTTTCAACTTCCTGGTGCCTTCACATTTCAAACACACCCAAAGAAACCCCATCCATAGTCATTCTTCCCATATATCAGTGTAGTTTCTGAAGAAGCCTGGCTCATCAGAGCCCAGGAAGCATGTTGTCAGAGCACATGACAGCAAATGCAGCGTTTCCCATCACTAGCACTCTTCTACACTTAATTGACTAAAGAATCTTCCCTGGTATTACAATCCACATTTGTCCCTGTCCAGACTGACCAGAATTCAGCCTAGTTAGCTGAAAGTCAGGCATTTACACCTCAAAAAGAAAATACTGTTGCTTTCAACTTTTACTGCACAAGGAAGACAATTCAGCCACAACCTCAAATTCTGCCCTCACAGAGGAGGCAGACTTCCAGTATTATTTTCACTACCAGTTTAATCTAGTTTGAAGAACTCAAAGCTAAGCAGAGTAATGCCCCCCTCCCTGGGAGTACATACTGTAACATTTTTGACTCTATATTAACTATTTCTCCAGATACTTGGGATAGCCAACAAAAGTTGAATATAACATAGCTTGGGAGGCACTTGAGGCCCCCCAAACAATAATCATTTTCCATATCTTTGTTTTCTTACAGGCCTGATGGTAAGACACTATCTATTACTGAAGATACCAGATACTTTGGTATCAGGATATAGAGAAATCAAGGTCGAATCAGAGTGGGAAGTGCTAGCTGTATGTGAGCTACTGGGGGAGAATTCTCACCAAGTCTTACTCAACTGTGATCCCTTCATGCTACACTACAGACTCTCCCTCCAAAAATGTGTCCATTGGTGCAAAAGTGGTATGTCAATCAAAAGAGTAAATAACTACTCTCTAGTTGGAGATTAGGTTCACGCAAGAGGCTCAAGTCTGACACTGTGAACCTCATTAAAATCCCATAGGTTGGGAGGATGAATGCCTTGTGGGGAAGCCACTGCTATTTTTTTTTTTTTTTTTTTTTTTTTTTTGCTAAAAGTACATGACATGCCCATCAAATCATCCTGACAACAGTTTTTTATTTCCTACATAGATTAGTACTGCTGTGAACTTAGGTATGGGAAGCTTCTTTTAGTCACAGGCAACAGTAAGTACAGTGTCTTTTAGCTGGTCAAAATTCTGAGAATAAGGAGCTGTTGACTGCTCAGTAGTATCCTTAAAGCTTCAGGCAACATCACGGAGGAGAAAATGGTGAGAATTCATGTGTCAGGAAAAGGAGTGGAGTGATGTGGACTCTGTATTTGTTTCATTGCATTTAAGCTCTCAACAGCTGTGAATACTAGAATATGATGTGTGCAAAATAAGTACTATCAATATTTTTTTATAGAGGGGTCCAGGCATGAAGTTCTGTTTTTCCTTGAGGTCTTGTAGGCAGTAGCTAGTGGAGAGGAGCTGCAAAGGCATCACTCCTCTCTGAGTATCTATAGACAATTATTGGTGTCTGGGTGACGAGAGGTAATTTCTTCTCTAGTTTAGCCTCTGCAAAGAAGTCTATATCCCTGGGCTGGAGGAATAGCTTAGCAGTTAAAGCATTTGCCTGCAAAGCCAAAGGACTTTGGTCCCGTACCCCAAGACCCACCTAAGTCACATGCAGTGGCACATGTGTCTGAAGTTCCTTTACAGTGGCTGGAGGCCCTAGCACACCCACTTTCTCTCTCTCTCTCTCTCTCTCTCTCTCTGTGTGTGTGTGTGTGTGTCTGCCTGTTTCCTTCTCTCACTTTGTAAATAAATTAAAAAATAAAAATAAAAATGTCTATGCTCCTGAAAAAAAAATAATAGATCCATCCCTCATACTCATGCAAGTAATCTAGCAAAACTCCTTGGGTCACCAAGGAAGGATAGAAGGAAAGAAGAGAGAAAGGGAAGGAGGGAAGTTAAAAAGGAAAGAAGAAAAGAAGGGAAAAAAGAAAAGAAAGAAAAAGCATATAAGTTGAACAGGCACTGGTTGTGAAGAAGAGAGAGACAACAGAAGTGGAAAGGCAACAGTAAAGGATTTGAAGGTGCAAATAAGCTACAATTACATATTATGCTAAAATTAACATAGGGTATGCATAGGGAAAAAACGGTAATCTATTATTAAGTATATTTAATTTATGTTTTTTTTTTAAAAATCTGACTTTGAATTCCAATAATCAGACTTACTGGCCCATGAACTAGTCTACTGAATTTAGGATATTTTCCCAGTCATAGGATCCTCATTTTTATCTAGAACATCTTTGTATGTGTGTAGCTGGTGCATAAACACTTGGTTGCACATATATGCATGAAAAAATGGAAAAAAAATAACAAATATCCCCATCTATTGGTAAGAAGCTTAAGTAAGGAATATTTTAACTTATATTTCTTATAATTATGACTATATTTACTGAAGTACATGCTATGAATGCATGTACTATATAATTAAGAAATACCAAGCACTAAATTTTGCATTCCTCATCACATTCCATTTCTCTGTTAACACTAAATAGGAAACAATCATAAAATTATATTTGCTAAATTTATTTAAAAATAAATACAACTCAAAATTCTCCTCGGTATGTTAATAAGTTTAGTGACACTAACATTTTTATCCAGTTCCTAGATATCCTACTGTTCTTCATAAGTATACTAATGCTCTAAAAACAATCATACAATTAATAGTTTAACTAAGTTATTAGAACCACTGTGTCCAACACACCAAGATTTCAAAATAAGTATAATTTATGTCACTAAGGAGTTCAAAAATTTGCGACAGAAACAAGAAGGGAAAACACTGAACTTTATTCAAGTGGTCATAGGTATTAAATGTCATGGTATAACTCAGGTAGATTTCAAGTAGAGAGAGGGAAGCAATGCTAAATTAATTTGTGACTACCTTTTATAATCAGATTTGATAATGTCATTCCTTTCCAGCGCAATATTAGGAGTACTAAGGTCAAATGGTACTTTAAATGTATACTAAATGCATGCCAAAAACATACAGCATGCACACTAAATGTGTGGTGAAACCAGGTGACTACTCAGTATACAATAAATGTTGGAATTCATTTCCTTGATGGCAGCAATTCGGACTGGCATACCAATACCGGTTTGAGGAAGAGAAAAAGTCACAAGTTTAAGTATACAAATAATATATTTTAATTTCCAAAGACCATATAAATACATGTGTATACTATTGCAGATGTTTCTGAAGAGCTTCAAGCATAATAACCTATGTCTTTACCTCAAGAACTGACAGGGAAGATTTATCATTTATTTATCAGAAGCAATGCCATTTCTCCATATAATAATAAACTTATACTGAAATAGTGAATTTTTAAAATATAGATGATATAATTATTTGCAATTTTATACAAACCAATGGGAAACTAAATTTAAGCTTTTTTGTTGCTTTTTCTTTCTTTCTTTATTAGTTTCGTACTCAGTGTATGCAGTCAAGTTGGTACCATATTTAGCCTCCTTTCTGTCCTTCCCTCTGCACAGGGACCCTCCTCATTGGGGAATATGGGTCATGCATTGAGAGGTTAGCCATCAGTTATGAGTAGGAGGCAATGTTTCTGTGTATCATGACCCAACGTGTGGCTTTGACGTTCTTTCTGGCCCCTCTTCCACAAATTTACCTATCCATGTTGGGTTCATTTTAGGCCTGCTTCAGTGATGAGGTCTTGGGAGCCTCTGTATCTCTGGATATCTGGATTGATAGGAGTTGAGTGTTCTGTGTGTCTATCTCCTTCACCCTTTTGCTCGTACCAGGTTCAACAAGAAAGCAGCACTGTTACGCATTTCCCCAGTTATTCTTAGTTTCAGCTTGGTCCTTTTTGAGTTCTGATAGGCTGGTTGTCTCCTTAGAATCTGTGTCCTTCTTAAAAAGAGAAGCAAATTTTCCAACGGAGAGTAAAGTTAGTGCCAGATAAATGGGGTAATCTTTGTTTTTTTAGAGAGAATTTAATAGGTGTAGGCTTTCTCTTAGTCCACGATTGGTGGGAGCTTGGTAATGGAGAGCAGGCTTCTTTCGGATATGGCTCTGACTTGATTCCCAGCTCCAGTTTTTGGGATCTGTTCCACTGAGCATATCAGTTAGCCAAATCAAGAGCAAGTTTGAAGCCACCCTGAGACTCTATAGTGAATTCCAGTTCGCCCTGGGCTACAGTAGTGAGACCCTGCATCAAAACAAAACAAAACAAAACAAAACAAAACAGAAGATAAGTAACACAAAAGAGATATAGAGAGGTGACAGGAGAGAGAAGAGAGAGAGAGAGAAACAGAAACAAGAGAAGATTAAGGTGATTCTCCATCATACCCTGTCCAGGGGCTTGTGATTCAAGTGTTCCCTCTAAAGGCCTGTGAAGGTTCAACCATTTAGGATGTAGAATTTTATGGTACCATTGCCCTTTGGGTCCAGTTATCCTACCCTCCCCACCTACCCTATTGTCTGGTCCTTGAGATGCTTGTTAGGTATGTAGGCATCTCAGGTAGATTCAGGTTAGGAGCTGTACATAAGTGAGACTATGAAGCAAAGGACCCTGAGCCAGGGAAGGTGTGATTGAGATATTTCAGTGCTGAGCATTCACTCCTCTTTCACTTATTCTCAGCAACATGCTGCCTTCTGAGTAATACCAAAATTGCTGCCATCTAAAAGGTGAAGGTTCTCTAACCAAAAGTGAGAGTAGCACTAATATATGGGTATGAACATTAACAGAAATGCTTACTGGGCAGTTTGGTGAGCATAATACATACTTTTAGTGAGACAGCAGCAGACATTACACCTCTAGGGATCATGATTAGCCTTGTAGGTTTTCAGTATCAGGGACGTATTCACTCCCACGGAGTGGGCCTCCAGTCAAGTTAGAGGGTGGTTGTATTTCCCCATATGAGATGTGCCACTATTGCACCAGTTGGCTCATTTGGTCTGGCTGGCCAAATATAAGGCTTGCACTATCCACTGTTGGGTATCTTCACTGTTGATTTCCCTCTTTCCCATTGAACTGCATGCAGTGTGGCTTTTTCCAGCTTTCTGTCAGCTGGTCTACATGGAGGAGGTTTTCAGCTCAGCTCTAGCAGGTTTCTCAGTGACCTTGCAGCCCATGTATGTGGAGTCTTCAGCAATAGGGTCTTACACATTATTCATGGTGGGAAGCCAAGGGTCTCAGCAAAGACTTGTAATATTTTGGGGCATTAGGGATCTTCCTGGCCAACAACTCCCTGGAAGGTATCCCATTCCTGGCACTGAAAATTTTCTGTTGGCAATCTATGGCTCCTGTGTGTTCCATTGTCCAAAGAGTAGGTTTCCATATGACTTATTTATATCCTCTTAGATTTTGATTGGCCCTCCCTCCACCTTTCCTTTACTTAATCTCTTCCCCTGACCTGCTTAGGCCTTCTCATCCCCATTAATCAGTTCTCCTATTTAGATATATACAATACCATCATATTAAGTCCCCTCTACCTTCCTTTCTATTCCCTTTATATCTCGTTTCTAGCTTACTGTCCTATGCTACTGAGTTTTCTTCCTACTCACACCAAAGTTGTGGCACATTTACACAATGGAGTTCTACTCAGCGGTAAAGAAACTTAAGTTATGAAATTTGCAGGAAATTGAATCTGGAAAGGATTATATTAAGTGAGGTAACCCAGGCCCAGAAATTCAAATGTCACATGTTTACTCTCATATATAGATCCTGGCTACAATTGACTGGACTTCTGTATGAGTAGGATGAACATTTTCTTTCTTAAGTGTGTGTTTGCCATTGGAATTTCTTCTTCTGAGAGCTGCCTGTCCAGTTCTTTGCCCCATTTTGTGAGTGGGTTTTTTGATTTTTTTGTTATTTAAGTTTTTGACTTCTTTGTAGATTCTAGAGATTAGGCCTCTGTCAGTTGGATATTCAGCAAATATTTTCCCCAATTCTGTGGGTAATCTATTGGCTCTGCTTATTGTATGTTTGTCTGTGAAGAAACTTTTGAGCTTCATGTGATCCCATTGGTTGAGTGATTGCTTAAGACCCTGGGCTACTGGGGTTTTGTTAAGGAAATCTTTCCCATTCCTATATCATGGAAAGTTCCTTCTATATTTTTCCTTCCATTAGTAACCATGTTTCAGTTCTTATATTGAGGTCTTTGATCCATTTGGACTTGATATTTGTGCATGGCAAGATGTGTGTATAAAGTTTTAATTTCTTGCATATGGTAATCCAGATTGTTCAGCACTATTTGTTGAAGATGCTGTCTTTTTTACAGCCTATATCATTAGGGCTTTTGTCAAATATCAAGTAGCTGTAGTTACTTGACCCAATGTCCTGGTCCTCAATTCTGTTATGTTGGTCTCTACTCCTATTTTATGCCAGTACCATGCTGTTTTTATTACTATGGCTTTGTGATGTAGCTTTAGATCAGGTATTGTGATGCCTCCAGAGGTGTTTCTTATGCCAAGGATGCTTGGATATCCAAGGTCTTCTGCCTTTCCATATTAATTTTAAGATAATTTTTTGATCTCTTTGAAGAACAATGTTGAGATTTTGATTGGTATTGCATTTAATCTATATATTGCCTTTGGTAGGATTGCCATTTTCACAATGTTAATTCTGCCTATTTAGGAGCATGGAGGTCTTTCCATTTCTTAAGTCCTCTTCAATTTCCTTTTTGAGTGTTTTTATGTTTTCATTATATAGATCTTTCAATTCCTTGGTTAATGTTATTCCAAGGTATTTTTGTTGTTTTTGTTGCTATGGAAAAATGGGACAATTGTCACATATTTCCTTCTCTGTATCTTTGTCTTTTGCATATAGAAAGTCTACTGATTTTTGTGCATTGATTTTGTATCCTGCTACTTTGATGAAGGAGTTAATTACCTTTAAGAGTTTTGAGATGGAGGCTCTTGGGTCTCTTATGTACAGAATCATGTCATCTGTGAATAGAGCTAACATAACTTTTTTTGTATCCCTTTTATTTTTTCTCCTGTCTTATTGTTTGAGCTAGGACTTCCATTACTATATTGAAGAGCAGAGGTGAGAGTGTACCTTTGTCTTGTTCCTGATCTCAATGGGAATCCCTTCAGTCTCTCTTTATTAAGTATTATTTGGACTTAGAGGCTTTATATATAGCCTTTGTTATGTTGAGATATAAACCAATCATGCCAATTCTCTCCAATGTTTTAATCATGAGGTGATGTTGTATTTTTTCAAAGGCCTTTTCTACATCTATTGAAATGTTCATGTGTTTTTTGTGTTTAAGCTTATTTATGTGGTGTATTATATTGACAGATTTCCATATGTTAAATCATGCCTGTGTTCCTGGGATGATGCCTATTGATGAAGGTGGATAATGCTTTTGATGTGTTGTTGGATTTGATTTGTTAGCATTTTATTCCGGATCTTTGTGTCCAAGTTCATCAGGGAAATAGGCCAGTAGTTTTCTTTTCTTGTGGCATCTCTGCCTGGTTTTGGTATTAGGGTGATACTAGCTTCATAGAAGGAGTTAGGGAGCATTCTCTATTCTCCAATTATGTGGCACAGTTTGAGAAAGATTGGTTTGAGTTCTTCCATGAAGTTTTTCTAGAATTCAGCTGAGAAGCCATCTATTCCTGGACTCTTTTTGGGGGGTAGGTTTTTGATTAACTTTTCAATCTCAATGGGTGTGATAGGCTTGTTTAGGAGATTAATCTGCTCTGAGTTTACCTTTGGTAAGTGGTATGTGACCAGGAAATATTCCATTTTCTCCATATTATTCAGTTTTATGGCTTTTTGAAATAAGTCCTGGTGATTTTCCCAATACAATTATGTCTGTTGTGATCTCTCCTTTTTCATTTCTAATTTTGTTCATTCAAAGCATCTCTCTCTCTTTTTTTTTTTTTTTCTTAATCAAATTGGTCATGGGTTTGTCAATCGTGTTTATTTTTTTCAAAGAACCAGCTCTTTTTTCATCTATTTTCTTAATTGTTTCCTTAGTTTCCAATTCATTAATTTCTGCTCTGATCTTAATTATTTCCTTCTGTCTGGGGCTTTGTGGGTTATATTGTTCTTGCTTTTCCTGTGCCTTTAGGTGGAGGATTAGGTTATTAATTTGGGATCTGTCTGTCTTTGTAATGAAGGCATTTAGTGCTATGAATTTTCCCCCGAGGACTGCCTTCATTGTGTCCCACAAGTTCTGGTATGATGTGTCCTCATTGTCATTCATTTCTAGAAATTATTCAATTTCATATACTACCCATTTATTGTTTAAATATGTGCTCTTCATTTTCCAGGACCAGACGGAATTCTTGGTGCATCTTTTGTTGTTAATTTCTAGCATTCCAGCATTGTGATCTGATCTCAAGCAGGAAATTATGTTGATCTTCCTAAATACATGGGGGCAGGCTTTGTTACCCAGTACATTATCTATTTTAGATAAGGTATGATGGGCTGCTGAGAAGAAGGTGTAGTCTGTGGATTTGGGGTGGAATATTTTGTAGATGTCTGTTAGGTCTAATTGTTCTGTGGTTTTGTTGAGCTATCTTTGTTCCCTGTTTATTTTCTGTTTGGATATCTATTGCTGATAATGGAGTGTTGAAGGCCCCAACTATGATGGTGATAGTGGTTATTTCTGTTTTATTGTCAATTAGGTTTTGTTTTGTGAATTGTGGTGCCCCTGTGTTTGGTACATAAAGATTTATGATTGTTATACCCTCTTGATGGATCATTCCCTTGGTAAGTAGGAAGTGGCATTCTTTGTCTTTTTTGAATACTTTTGGTTTGAAGTCTATTTTATCTGATATTAGTATAGCTATGCCTGCTTGCTTCTTATCCTCATTTGCTTGGAATATCAATTTCCACCCTGAGGAGGTGTCTGTCTTTGGGGTGATGTGTGTTTCTTGAAGACAACACATTGAGGGCTCTAATTTTCTGATCCACTCAGTTAGCTTGTGTCTCTTGATGGGTGAATTAAAGCCATTAATATTTAGGGTGATTACTGTGAGGTTTGGTTTGATCCCCGCCATAATGTGTTGGTTTATGTTGTTTGGTGTTTTCATGGACTTTGAAGTATTTTTGTGCGAAGTTTTCTTGTAGACACTTGAGGTTTTTTATTTGATTCGTCTTTGTGGAGAATTTCCTGAAATACTCTTTGTATATTTGGTTTTGTGTCCATATAATTGTAAAGCTGCATTTTGTCACGGAAAGTTTTTCTTTCACCATCTATTATGTGGGATACTTTTGCTAGGTAGAGTAGATTGTTTTGGAATCCATAGGTTCTTAGACTTTGCAGTGTTCCATTCCAGGACCTTATGGCTTTCAGGGTTTCCATGGAGAAGTCTGAAGTAATTCTGATGGGGTTACCTTTAAATGTAATGTGTTGTTTTTCCCTAGCTGCTTTTTGGATTTTCTCTTTGTTATCAATGTTTAGAGTATTAATGACAGTATGTCTTGGAGTTTCTCCTTTTGTCCAACCTTGGTAGAGTTCTTGCAGCTTCTTGTAACTTGTTGGGCCTTTCTTTTGAGAGAGTGGGAAAGTTTTTTTTTTTTTTTTTTTTTTTTGTGTGTGTGTGTGTGTGTTTTAATTTTGTAGAATATGTTTTCCATGTCATTGGTCTGAATTTCTTCCCCTTCTGGTATTCCTGTGGTCTCAATATTAGGACATTTAAGGGTATCCTACATTTCCCTCATGTTCTGTTCACAGAAATTTTTGAAATTATTGAAACTTTGACCCCTTGAACTGTTTCTTCTGTCTTGCCTTCCAGATCTGAGTTTCTATGCTTCATATGGCTGACTCTATTCTTGAGAGTGTCTTTTGATTTATGGACTTCTTCTGTTTGGTTTGCATTTCCTACTACTTTTCTATGCATAGCTTCCATCTCTCTATCAAGTTCCCTTTTCATGTCATTTTCTGATTTTCTTGGTGATTCTTGGAATTCATCCTTGTACTTCTTTATGTCTTCATTGAGCTTAGCTAGCTGGTTTTTGAGATCCTCTTTTTTTCACTTTCCATCGTATACTTTAACTGTCTTTGGACCCTTTCCATTTTCTTATCTATTAGGTCTAGTCTAGCATGGAAAGCATTCACATGATTGTCAGCCATTTGTTGCTTTTCTGCAAGTTCTCCAATTTGCTTGGTCAGGTTTGCATAGCTTATAACCTCACTGGAGGGTCCTGATCCTAATGCCTTTTCTATATTTTTTTTCTTTATTAGTCAGTTTTGTATTCAGCAAATACAGTCAGTTTGGTACCATTATTAGCCTCATCCGTGACCTACCCGCTCCCCTTGGCCCCTCCTTGTTGAGGTATACGGGTCATGCATTGTGGAGTTAGCCCACAGTTATGGGTAAGCTAAATGTCTCTGCATATCATGACCCAACATGTGGCTCTGACACTACTTCTGCCCCCTCTTCCGCAAAACTTCCCTGAGCCATGTTGGGTTCATTTTTGGTATGCTTCAGTGATGAGGTGTTGGGGGCCTCTGAGGCTCTGGCTCTCTGATTTGGTAGGAGTTGATTTTTCTCTGTGTTGATCTCCTTCCCCCTTGTGCTAGTATATGGTTCATCAAGAAAACAGCACCCTTGCTTGTTTTGCCAATTTTTCTTAGTTTCAGCTGGGGCACTTTTGAGGTATGATGGGGTGTCTCTCTCCTTAGGAACTACATCTATCTGAAAAAGAGAAACACATTCTCCAATGGAGAGTAAGTTAGCACAAGGACAAATGAGATAACCCTTACTTTTTCATAGAGAATTTAATAGGCCCTCTTGTAGCCCATGATTGATGGTAGCTTGATATTGGAGAGTGGGCCTATGTTTGGATATGGTTCTGACTTGTTTCCCAGCTCCAGCTATGGGCCCCATACCAGTGAGGGGATCAGTTAGCCAAATTCAGAGCAGTTGGTTCCCCACCATCGCTGTGTGCCACCACTGCACTTGTGTGGGCATCACAAGTTATTTGCTGCTAAGTAGGTTAGACCATGCGTTGCTTCAACAGATATTGGTCATTTTCCCCCAGTCGCCCATGTAGCACCTTCTGGCACTAGACGCACTGACTGTCTGGGGACTGACTCTCTTCCAACTTCCAGCCATGCCATTCTATTTTGCATGTCAATCACATAAGGTGTCTTCAGCAGTAGGGTCTTACCACTAGCCATTGATGGGTCATCAAGTACTCTGACAGAAATCTGTCTCTCTTTTAGGAAACCTTGTAGGTCTCTCTGATCAAAAGCTCACTGTGGATGATAGCCCCATTCTGGTTCTGGGAGTTATAGGTCAGTGTCCACTAAGAAAATGAGGAAAAAGATAACTAATATACAAGAGTTAGAGATAAGAGAGAGGGGGGGAGGGGAAATGAGGGAGGGAAGATGTAGAAGATTAAGGTAAGTCTTGCTCTTACCCTCTCCAGTGTCTTGTGGTTCAGGTGTTCCCTGTAAGGGCCTGGTGAAGGATCAGCCATTTGGTCTGTCTTTTAGTAAGTAGAAAATTATGCTACTATTGCCGTTTGGGTCTAGATTTGTGTTTCCCACCCCTTTGATGCCCTCTCCTCCCTCCACTTCCATCCTAGTGTCTAGTCTAGGAGATGCTTGCTGGGTATGTAAGGTATCTTGGGTAGGTTCAGGTTAGGTGCTGTAGATGAGTGAGACTATGTAGCGATTTTTTTTCTGTGATTGGGTAAGTTCACTGAGAATGATCTGTTCCAGGTTCAACCATTTTTCCTCAAATTTCATTGTGTCATTTTTTCTTACTGCTGTATAGAATTCCATTGTGTAGATATACCACATCTTAGTTATCCATTCTTCTAGTGATGGACATCTGGGTTGATTCCAGCACTTAGCTATTACAAATTGAGCCACTATAAACATGTTTGAGCAAATCTCTCTAGCCTTTGGTTTGAAGGTTTTAGGGTAGATGCCCAGTAAGGGAATAACTGGGTCTGTTGGTATCTCTATACTCAGCTTTTTCAGAAGTCTCCATATTGTTTTCCAAAGTGGTTGTACCATCCTACATTCCCACCAACAGTGGATGAGTGTTCCTACTTCTCCACATCATTGCCAGCATTTTTTTAATTTGATTTTTTGATGTTTGCTATCCTTATTGGAGTAAGGTGGAATCTCATAGTTGTTTTAATTTGCATTTCTCTGATGATTAGGTATGATGAACATTTTCTTAAGTGTATGTTTGCCATTTCTATTTCTTCCTCTGTAAACTGCCTGTTCAGCTCTTTGCCCCATCTTGTGAGTGGGGTGTTTGACTTCTTACTGTTTAGATTTTTGAGTTCTTTGTAGATTCTAGAGATTAGGCCTCTATCAGTTGGAAAACCCACAAATATTTTCTCCCATTCTGTTGGTAATCTATTGGCTTTGCTTATTGTATGCTTGTCTGTAAAGAAACTCCTCAGCTTCATGTGATCCCATTGGTTGAGTGACGGTTTCAGTTCATGAGCTACTGGGGTTTTGTTCAGGAAGTCTTTTTCCATTCCTATATCATGGAAAGTACTTCCTAAATTTTCTTCCAGTAGTATATCAGTTTCTTGTCTTATATTGAGATCTTTGATCCATTTGGACTTGAGTGTAGTGCATGGTGAAATGTGTGGATCAAATTTCTGTTTCCTGCATATGGTTATCCAGTTTGTCCAGCACCATTTGTTGAAGATGCTGTCTTTTTTCAAGCCTATATTTTTTGGGCCTTTGTCAAATATCAAGTAGCTATACTTGCTTGACCCAAAATCCGGGTTCTCAAGTCTATTCCATTGATCTATACTCCTGTTTCTATGCCAGTACCATGCTATTTTTATTACTATGGTTTTGTAATATAGCTTTAGATAAGGTATGGTGATGCCTCCAGAGGTAGTTCTTTTGCTGAGGATATGTTTGGAAATGCGAGGCCTTCTGCCTTTCCATATGAAATTTGAGATCATTTTTTCTATCTCTCAATTGAAAATGGGACTATGTCCCTTATTTCTTTCTCTGTATCTTTGTCATTTGCACAAAGGTAGGCTACTGATTTTTGTGGATTGATTTTGTATCCTGCTAGTTTGCTATAGGAGTTAATCTCCTTCAGGTGTTTTGGGATGGAGTCTCTCGGATCCTTACATATATAGTCATGTCATCAGCAAATAAAGCTAACTTAACTTCTTCCTTCCCAAATTGTATCCCTTTTATTTCCTTCTCCTGTCTTATTGCTTGAGCTAGGACTTCCAGTACTATATTGAAAAGCAGAGGTGAGAGTGGACAACCCTGTCTTGTTCCTGATCTTAATGGGAATTCCTCCAGTCTCTCTCCATTAAGTATTATTTGGGCCTTAGGAGCTTCGTATATTGCCTTTATTAGGTTAAGATATGAACCAACCATGCCAATTCTCTCCAATGTTCTGAACATGAAGTGATGTTGAATCTTTTCAAAGGCCTTTTCCACATCTATCGAAATGATCATGTGGTTTTTATGTTTAACCTTGTTTATGTGGTGTATTACATTGACAGATTTCCGTATGTTGAACCACCCCTGTGTTCCTGGAATAAATCCCACTTGGTCAAGGTGGATAATGATATTGATGTGTTGTTGGATTTGGTTTGCAAGGATTTTGTTTAGGATCTTCCAGATCAGAGTTTCTATCCTCCACTTGGCTGACTCTATTCTTGAGAGCTTCTAGCGAGTTTTGGTTTTGTTCAATTACTTGTGCATTTTCTATTACTTTTCTATGTATAATTTCCATCCCTCTGTCAAGCTCCCTCTCACATCTTTTTCTGATTTTCTTGATGATTCTTGGAGTTCATCCTTGCATTTCTTTATGTCTTCATTTAGCATGGCCAGCTGATTTTTAAGGTCTTCTTTTTTTTCCACTCTCCCTCAAATCTCGTAACTCTCTTTGAAATCCTTCCAATTTCCTATCTAATCCTTCCAATTTCTTATCTATTAGTTCTAGTTTAGTGATGGCAGCATCCACATGATTATCGGCCCTTTGTTGTTTTACTGCAAGTTCTACCAGTAGGTTGGTCAGGGTTGCATTTCTCATAGCTTCAATTTGGTGTTCTGTTCCCCCGCCTCTGTGCCCTCCCAGATTTCTCTCCCCTAAAAGCCACTATGTACCCTTAATATCTTGCCTTTCTTTCCCCGGGATTTGCAGCGCAGCTAGATGGTCACCATCTTGGCCGTAAGTCCCGTCTTTTCTATATTTTGAATAGAGACAGCCATTGTAGGACTGGGCGATCTTTCATGTTATTCCTTTTTTTTTTTTTTTGTAGTATAATTTCTCTTTATTTTCCATTTCATATACATTATTGGAATACTCCATTTTTTCTTTTTTTAAAATTTTTGTTTATTTTTATTTGAAAGTGACAGATAGAGAGAGAGAAACAGGCAGATAGACACAGAGAGAATGGGCACACCAGGGACTCTGGCCACTGCAAACAGACTCCAGATACGTGTGCCCCTTATGCATCTGGCTAATGTGGGTCCTGGAGAGTTGAGCCTCGAACCGGGGTCCTTAGGCTTCACAGGCAAGTGCTTAACCACTAAGCCATCTCTCCAGCCCAGAATACTCCATTTTTTAAAGTTAGTTTTGTACTCAGTGAATACAGTCAAGTTGGTTCCATTGTTAGCCTCCTCCCTGTCCTCCCCCTCCCCCTAACCCCTCCTTGTAGGGGTATATGGGTCATGCATTGTAGTGTTATTCCTCAGTTATGGGGAGGAGGAAACGTCTCTGTATATCATGACCAATGTGTTACTCTGACATTCTTTCCATCCCCTCTTCCACAAATTTCCCTGAGCCATTTTGGGTTAATTTTAGTTCTGCTTCAGTGCTGAGGTCTTGGGAGCTTCTGTGTCTCTGGATATCTGATTTCTGTCAGAGTACTTGATGAAACACCAAAGGTTAGTGGCAAAACCCTACTGACAAAGACACCATATATGTATGGTTGACACATAACATGGAGTGACATGGCTGGAAGCTGGAAGAGAGTCACTCCCCAGACAGTCAGTGTGTCGAGTTCCAGAAGGTGCTACATGGGCGAGTGGGGGAAAATGACCAATATCTGTCCAAGCAACTCATGGACTAACCTACTTAGCAGCAAATGACCTGTCATGATGCTCACAAAAGAGCAATAATGGTTCACAGCCATGGTGGGAAACCAACTGCTATTGATTTGCATAACTGATCCGCTCAGTGGAATGGAACCCATAGCTGGAAAAGGGAAACAAGTCAGAACTGGATCCAAAAGTGAGTCCACTCTCCATTATCAAGCTACCACCAATCGTGGGCTACAAGAGAGCCTACATCTGTTAAATTCTCTTTTAAAAAATATGGTTATCCCATTTTTTTTTTACTTTTCATTTTAGAATCTGCTTGTCTTTTTCAGATAGATGAAGATCCTAAGGAAAGAACCACCCCATCATACCTCAAAAGTGCCCCAGTTGAAACTAAGAATAATCAGTGAAATAAGGAAGAGTGCTGCTTTATTGGTGAACCTGGTACCAGCACAAGGGTGAAGGAGATCAACACAGAAAATAATCAACCCCTACAAAATCAGATATTATTTTACTCCTTTTGCACTGTGGTCTGCCCATCACAGTGTAGGGGGCGGGTGGAGCAGGGCATCTTTCGCGCGGGGTGGGGGGAGTGGGGCATTCACCAATACAGGGAAGCACAGGTGGGGTTACGTTGGCCTGTGTCCCCTTGTCTCCACTTATTGTAGGAGGAACCTGCAGCTGGGACTATGGCTAGGACTGCTGCTTAAGGGGATTGGAGACTGGTTACCAGAGAGTGTGGGAGTCAGCTAATTCCCTTTTTTGCTCCTCCATAGCCTCCCACTGGCAGTCTAATGGAGTCTACTCCCCTCTAGAAGACCCAATGAACCCTCAATGTCTTGCCTTTCCTTACCCAGGAGGTGTGGCATGGTTAGGCAGCCACCGGCTCGACCAGAAGCAAACTTTAAGTGGTTTGATGTATGGAAATAGAAATGTAAGTATAATGATCATATCTGAAAATTTTCTTTATTTCAAAGAAAACTAGGTAAGTTAGTGAAAGATGGCAGTGGAGACATGGTAGTATTGTGGATGATCTATGTCTGCTATTGGTTGACACAGAATATGCCAGTGATAATTCAAGTTGAAAACTGGCACTCTATTGATATCATGACAACTCTGTTCATCCACCCTCATTAAAGTTCACTGAGCCTAGGCCAGATACATTTACCAGTTTTTCCTGATTTTTAGTGTTGCTGTGGTTTTATCCCACAAATTTTGAAATTCCAATCCAGTGGGAAAAGTGAGTCTCATAAATTCCAGTAAAGTTTACTTTATTCCATTTATTCTTAATACAAATTTAGTCCATCTCTAAAGCAATAATACTAGTTGAAAATGTGATGCTCTAATTAGCTAAGATTAATCAGCTAGCATCTGAAAGCTAGACATAGAAGCAATTTTATCTAAACCCATGCACTAAAGTAAAATAGCTCTATTTCCACACAGAATATTGAATAATTTTGTCTTGAAAGAGGGATGGAATGGTAGGTATCATTACATATCAGTTGAACAGGAGTAAGAAAGCAATTTCATTTATCTTAACTAAAGTAAGTTAATTTTCACAAAGAAAATGAAATTATTTGATTGAATTCAAGGGCAGAAAGAGAATAAGTGCTCACAAATATTTTGTTTCAGAATTTTATTTTCACTATAAATCACTTATTTATTATTATTATTATTTTAGAGACAGAGAGAATTGGTGTGCTAGGTCCTAAGCCACTACCATCGAACTCGATACATTTGTGCCACATAGTGGGCATGTGCAACCTTGCACTCGCCTCACCTTTGTGTATCTGGCTTGCATTGGATCTGTAGAGTTGAACATGGATCCTTAGGCTTTCAGACAAATGTCTTAACCACTAAGCCATCTTTCTAGCCCTTTAAATCTTGATTATTTGTCTTCAGAATTGTGATTTCTCTCAGCACTCTATGAACACTTGAATAAGATGCAACAACCCCTGAGTTTCTACATCACTATTCAAATCTGAGTTTAAAATACTGGTTCCCAGATCAAACAAACTTCTTAGTAATAAGAATTTAATTGAACCAAATGGTCAAACCTCATCCAATTAATAATAACTTATGACAAGTTGTGACAGAATAATATGAGTGCTTTTGCTATAGAAAGAAAGACTCAAAACTGTTCTCATGAGTATATTATCTACTTTCTCATAACCATGTAAAACCTGATCACAAAAAGAATAAGTTGAATTTGGCTCACCATTCCAGAGAGTACAGTCTACTATGGCATGGAAAGCAAAGTAGTAGCAGGGAACTGGTCATTACTTTAAAATAGGAGATCTACCATATATAGGGTTCTGCCATGAAGCCATAAGTCCTGCTTTCAATGACACACTTCCGACTGCAAGTGTCTAACTCCTAACAGCCTATAAATTTACCCAATATATATTACCAGCTGAGGACCAGCTATTCAAATACATGAGCCTATGGGGCATTTCATATTCAAATCACACACTCTGCTCTTGTCTCCCATATGGCATATGGCCATACAAATATACAAAATGCAATCAGTCCAACTTCAAAAGTCTTGATAGTCGGGGCTAGAGAGATAGCTTAGTGGCTAAGTTGCTTGCCTGAAAAATCAAAGGATCCAGGTTCCATTCACCAGGTCCTACATAAGCCAGATGCACAATGTGGCATATGCCGCTGCAGTTTGTTTGCACTGGTTAGAGATCCTGACACACCTACTTTCATTCTTTCACTCTCTTTGTCTCTCTATCTCTATCAAATAAATAAATGAAATGTGTGTGTGTTTTTTTTAATCCTGTTAGTCATTACCAGTCTAACACTCTTAAAAAGTTCCAAGCTTCATCTGAGATTCAAGGCAATTTCTGAACTGTAGACCCTATAAACTTAATATACAAGTTCCATAATTACAACATATCATGCCACATATTTAAAACTCTATTCCAAAAGGAAGGGATTGGTGCACAGCAGGAGGAGATTGTACTAAACAGGACTCAAGACCAGAAGAGCAAATATCATCAGATATAGCATGTCTGTGTCCAGCATCTGGGACTCCTAGTGAAACTGTCAGAACTCTAAGAGGCTGTGGTCACTCTGCTCCTCCAGCTGTAAACCTTGGAGTACATACAGCTTCTCTTGTGAGCTGGATTTGCTCTGAACCTGCAGCTTTCCTTGGTAGACTTTTTATGATCCTGGGACTCTCATTACAATTTAAGGATCATCCTCATATTTTCATGTAGTACCTTCTTTGGGACATGTTGTAGACAATTCTATCTTGCCTTAAATTGATTTTTCTCAGTTCCACTCTGGAACAATGGTGAAACATTCCATGACTCCTCGATTGTATCTTCTTCATGTGAATAAAACTAGTCCCAAACAGGTAATCCTACCAAGTTCTACCTCGATCTCTGCTGGCATTCACCCCCCTCCCCTTGTATATCAGCAGTAGCTCTGTATGTTGTCCTATGTTGGAGGCAGAAAACTTCTTTAGCATTCTCTCTTCAGGCCTTGTCTTTTCACAATAATTTACAATTACTAGCTAGAGACTTCAATATGTTGGGTATTACCCTTAGGGCATCTTTCCATCTGGCTCAGTGCTGAGTAATAAGCTTCTCTTTAATGGTGATAACCTCTAACAATTATAGCTGCTTTGTTTTATAATGTCCAGAACTTTAAATTTGCTCACATTTTTTCCTTGCCAAATGTCATATTCTTCTTATCTTTCTGTTTTTCATTTTGCTTTCTTTCATTGTAGAGCTGAACTAGAGTACTTAGCACAAACCATGAAAAGACTCAATGTTATTTTTCCATGAAATTTCTTCTGAGAAACATATTAGTCCATTACTTTTACATTAAACTTCATTCACTTCTTAAGACATAGGCCAAATATAGCCAGATTTTTTTGTTTTTAAATCAGAGTATCATAGGACCTACCTCTAGCCAGTTTCTGACCAAAGTTGTCCTCACCCCAGCTGTGAAATCTTCTGAGCCAAGCCTCTACTGTCTGCATCTCTCTCAGCATCCTAGTCTTCCAAGTGACTACCAGAATGACCCATTAAATTCTAGCACAAAGTTCCATATTCTTACACTTTCCTCCACAACCAGTGCCATAAGTTTATGGATCACAGTCATGTTTATCTCCATAACAGCCCCAGATCTCTATGCCAATGTTCTGTATAAGATACAATTTGATTGCTGTGAACTTAGCAACTTAAGGAAGGAAAGAGTTTAGTTTTCCTCACGGTTGAAGAGGATTGAGTTCCTCATGTTGGGATGCCATGGAAGGAGGAAGGCATTAATTTAATCACATCAGAGAGCAGAAAGCAGAGGGTGACCAGCAAGTGGGGCCAGGCCACAAATCCTTAAGCCCTACTCCTCATGACCCACTTCCTCCTGCAAGGAACCTTCTTGATTAGTGCCACTGGCTGGGTAACAAGGATTCAAACACATGAGCCCTTTACATTGAAACCACAATGAATTTGGCAGATACTGCAAAAACTCACTACCTCACAATACAGACTCAATGTAATTTTAAACCTTCCCTCAAGAAGTTAATCCTTACTGATGTTTGAAATTATGGCTTCAGCAGTGGGAAGCAGTTGTATTTCCACATAATTTACAGCAAGTAAGTACTGTAGGAGGTGACAGTGGTGTCTCTATTGGGAAAGGAGTCATAGATAAGAATGGGGCATTGAATAAAAATATTGTGATTTCTACAAATAGCTATCTCCCAAACTTGCCTAAGACTCACCCTTCTTACAGCATATTATCAGTAAGCCAAATGCTTTAAGTTGTGTAAGGGAGGTTAAAACTCTACAATTATCTCCACATCATCCTAAAGAAAAGTATGAAAAAAATGATTAAAATGATACATGAACGCTTAATGAACATGTTTGCTTCCACTTACCCACATTTAAATCAAAGAATCAGGTTTATATAGCCCTGTACGACCAATCCAAGTTGCAGGAAGATTTACACATGCAGATGTAATATATGAGACAACACATCAGGCCATCAAGAGGTAATACATCATTTAAAAGTAATGGATGAGTTTCACTACAATGTCTGTAGTGGTTAGTGCTGATCACAGGGCTCAGTGAGTGGCCTCCCAACCTGTTTCCTTCCTAGATCATCATATGTTCCACCATCAGGAACTTGGAGATACTATCTATCTGAGAATTGTGGATGGCAATGCAATTCTCTGAATGGCAGTATAACCTTGGAATGATATATTAAGCATGATTGTGCATGTACATATATATATATATATATATATATATATATATATGCATATATATGCATATTAATATACAGGTGAACATTTAAGGGAATAAAGAAGTTATATTTTTTAATGTTTTTCTATGTAGTTTTGTTTGTTGTTTTAATATGAAATGTGAATAAGGTTAAACAACTTTCCAGATATATTGAAATTTTAACACAGGATTTTTATCAGGTTTGTGCTGGTTCTCATGAAAAACATCACTACAGTATGATTACATGCTGTGAACTGTCTGTGGAGTGGTACTTCCAAGGACAGGGTAGATTCAGACAGTGCAGCTTTCACAAGTTATTAGGTGTACCTCCACTTTTGGATTTGCTTATTGTGGTGGTTTGAATAGATGGCCCCTAATATATTCAGTTTTTTATTTGTTTGCAGCCACCTGACTGGAGGCAATGTCACTGGGTGGATCTTAAGGTGTGGTGGCTGGTTTCAGATTTCAACCTAAGGATATGCAAAGTGTGCCTAGCTGGAGTGTGCTATGTGGCTTTTGGCTTTTTGGCTTGTGCTTCTCTCTCTCTCTCTCTGCTTGGTCCTGTGAAGGCAGGTCAGCTTCTTCTGCCATTATGGTACTTCCCCTGTATCTGTAAGCTTCAATAAATATTCCTTCCTCCATAACTGTGTCTGGTCTGCAAGTTTATCTCAGTGAACCTGAAGCTGTCTGCTACACATGTATTACACCTTCTCGCCCTGCTGTCATCATCTAGGTAAAATCAAATTGAAATTTTCTTTCATAGATTTTCTGGAATATTTGTGGATGGATATATAATATTCCATGTGCAAATGAACCATCCATGTTTAATATTGAAATAGGAATTGATATGCTAAAATTACTGGGTTAAAAACAAAAGAGCTGGGGTCAGGGGAAAAGGCTCAGTTGATAACAGCAAGCAAGAAGGCCTGAGACTGTCTGAGCATGACCCCTAGGACCTGTGTCAAAAGCAGGATGTGACCATGGGCACCTGGAACCCCAGTCGTGGGGAAAGTGAAAACAAGTGAATCACTAGGGCTCACATGTCAGCCACCTTGATTGAAAAGAGTAGCTCCAGGTTCAGTGAGATAGTCCATCTTAAGGGAAGAAGAAAAGTTTACAGGGAAGCACACTTGACATTCTTCTCTAGCCTTGGCACTCATGCACACTGGGCACATGCATCTACATACATTCATGCATATACCACCCATACCACAGCACAATGCTACTCACATACATACACCCCCCCAAAAAGGAAAACATTTTAAATAAACAAATGAACAAACAAGAAAAGTGGGAGAAGAAATGTAACTATCTTTTTACTCATGTGATTGCACTTACATAACTATGTCAACATAAGGTGTAATTAGATGGCATTTCTGATCAAACACTAGAAGCTTCCAATTGAAAATCTCACCTTATAAATCAAAATATTATTTATTTTTATAGGGTTAAGAAGAAGAGAATCATGTGCCTTTGAATGCATGTAATATCAAAGCACAAAGATCTAAAAAGCTCTTTTCAGAATACATGCAGCATATTAAGTGTGCTTTGGTTGCCTAGTCAGTGCTTTCTCCTGGATTAAAGTGTTTTCCATTACCAGTGCATTATAGACAAGTGAGGAGTTGTTTCTAAGCAGGATATTAAATGAATACTTAATACTTTTCAATTTTTTTCAGTTCACTGACAAATTCATCCTGACACTCTTAGAAAGAAAACACAATATATGACTACAGAAAAATAAATTATACTATGGAAGATTTTGGCCAGCACAGCAAATATTTGTTTATAATTGAATCTTACATTTCCATGTAAAGGGTTGTGAAGGACACAATGAAAAATATGTCAACATGTTAAGTGTGAGTTAGAGGACTCACCAATATGAAAACTGTTTCTCCTGAAAAGAAGCTCTTGAGGCTGTTTTTTAAGCAAATAAAATAGCCTTCATGCCTCTTCTTTTATTTTTTTTTTATTTCCTTTTCTTTTCTCTTTTGGTACTAAATTCATTGACACCTTTTCATAATGCTTCAGTCTGTCAAGGTGTCCTTTTGCCACTGTGCACATTTTTTTCTCCATCTCTAAATCTTTATTTTTCTCCAGTGGCATCCTTTATCTACTTAGATAACCAGCTCCTTTTATCTCAGGACTCTCAGATGAAGGGCTTAAGAAAAATTGGAGTGGGGTGAGCAGGCAGGAAAGCACAGTTCCATTTGGGAGAGGGTTTTATGTTTCATTTGACTCTGTTCCTTAGGCATGTGAGGAATGAAAAAAATGAAAGATTAACATGCTGTTGTCTTTCTCCTCCATTCTGTCACTAGCTAAGTGTTTTTTATGGATTTCCTGGAATAAAGGAAAAATACACAGCAGAACAATTCTTTGTTTCTCAACTAATCTCCAGTTCAAGTGTTTTAGATTACCACAAAAAAGTTATCTGAATCATTTCAGAAATTGGTTCTGAGTGCCCATTGAGGCCTTAATAATACAACTGAATGATAGGCTTTACTGTTTTCCCTAAGGTCACTGCATTCTTCTCCAGCTTTCAAAACGTCTTCATCTTGCCTACAGATGAAAATTAAAAAACAAAATCAAACTATACTCCATCACACATATTTCATATACTATTATCTATTTTATCATAGAGAAAATGTGGATTGTTCTCTGAACACTGCCTACTTGTCATAGACAATAATTTTTAAGTTTCAAGCCAGGTGTGTTGGTACACACCTTCAAATCTAGCATTCAGGAGGCAGAGGTAGCAGGATTACTATGAGTTTGAGTCCACCCTGAGACTACATAGTGAATTCCAGGTCAGCCTGAGTTAGAGTGGCACCCTACCTCATAAAACCAATAATAATAATAATAATAACTTTTAAGTTTCTACTGAGCATGAGATGCCATTTTAATGAGTTTCTGGCAGTGTGTCATTTTAACAATCTTCCTGCATTTCGTTATATATATTTGCATTTACAAGGAAATACTGGTTTTGCTATTTCTTAGGCTGTTTTTATCACGCTTCCATATCTGTATGCCTGGCAGAAGAGAGGAAATGTCTTCTCACAGGTTGCTGTAAGTGTTCTATGTCATACATAGAATGTTATGTAAATGCTTTGCTGAAAGCCTGGCTGATTCACAGAGGCTGTTCAATAAATGGTACTGAGTACAATTAAAATCAGGTTGTCAATTAGGTCTGAGGCTCCATGTAGGTCAGACCAAAAGAATAATTTAGCAAAATGTGAATTTCTCATTTACTTACACTTGGAAGAACACCAGTGTATTGGTCAAACTTTTTCCTTGGCATACTCAGAGAAATAATTTTACCAGATAATCTTTAAAGAAAAGGCTTACAGCAGCACAATGTACTGTGTCCTTGTATTGGCTTCTTTGCTGCTCTAACAAGGACACAAATTCAGTGGCTCTAACAGTGTAAGTATTCTCTAGGTCTAAGTCTTTCATGAATTCACTTGGATAACATCAGATGTGGGTGGGATTGCTTTCCTCCCCAGTCTCATAGGAGTCTATTCCTAACTTATGTTCCTTGTCTGAACTTGTTTTCTTTCTGGTTGTTGGCTAGGTGTCGTTCTCAGCCACAGTAAGCAGCCTGACTCCCTTAGCTCACAAGTAACATATCTTATATTTGAAGGCAACAACTTTTGGTTGTGGAGCCCTCCTGCGCATCTCCCCAGATGGATCTGTCATAGTGTGACACACTCTTTGGCTTTCCACGCCTGCTTACACTGCCCATGTGATCATGTAGAACAATCTTTTCCCTCCAGGTTGATACAGGGATTCATGTTGACAAGGCTCTTTGGTCAGGTGTGTTATATGTTCACAAATCTCATGGATTTGGGTACAGTATATACTACCTATCATGGGTCTTACCTGCTTTGATTTTATTCTATTCAGTTCTTCTTGGCTCCATTTCCTAAGAGTTCTATGTCTTTGGAGGTTGGCCTATGTACTAAATTCACCTGGACAACTTTCTAAATTATGCCCATACCCAAACTCACCCACCGCCCAGTGAGCTCAAAATTCCTAGTGGCAACATAGTTTCTCCACTTTAATTTCTAGGAGAAATTTCATCATGATGGTGCTGGGGATGGGGGGACGGTCTGGACTGGAAACCTGGACCACATCTACAAATTAGTGGGAAGGAAGTAGTCTGAGTTCTGGGTGCGGAGCTGGGCTATATTCCCCAAAAGTGTCTTCTCCAGTGGCACACCTTCTCCAATAAGGCTCCACTTCCCAAAGGACCCAGACTTTCCTAACAGCCGAGAACCAACTATTTAAACTATTTATGAGCTCATGGGGGACATTTCACCACAGATCCCATGCAGAAACTGAATTCTGATGGAATTGGTGCTATTATAAAATAGTGCTTTGGGGATACCAATTCTAGTCCATGGACCGCACTGAGGAACCAGCCTCCAAAATTGTAATTATAAAAGAAACCGATATCAAAATTGTTGCCTCTGTTGGGTTAGTTACCATTAGGGTCATTTTATTGTAAAAGTAGGGAAATCTTCAGGAATGAATTGTCTTATGACAAGCATGGAGGTGATGCTGATAAAATCAAGATTCTATGCATGGTCCCTTTGCAACCTCTATTGGAACATCAGCTCATTTTGAACTGAGTAGTCAGCAAGCCAGTATATTTGTATTAATTTATCAACTTGCCTCACTCCAGCTTTGAAAAGGGCATGCAATCTCAGTATCACCTATTATTCTTTGGAAGTATTATAATGATAATAAACCTATTTCCATGCAGGGAAAAGTGAACACTTGCCTAGGAAAATTAATTAATCTATCTTATTTTATATTTTCTCTACATATATTACTACTATTCAACACAGTTAATGCAATTATCCATAAACAAAGTAAGGATTTGATGTGTGAATTCAGTTTTTGTCAGCATTTCAGACTTTTTCCTTCCTCTCTCTTTTTTTTGTGTGTTTTTGTTTTTTGTTTTTGTTTTTTCTTTTGGTCTGAAGTAGAGCTTATATCAAGAGAAATGAGGAATACATTTCTTTCATTTTTTTTCTTTTAAAAAAAAAAAAAACCTACCCTATCTGGAGACTTCCAGCTGAGATTACAATTTTCTGATATGGAGGTAGATATTACAAATTACCAGCTGCTTCTTAGCTAGATCATTTGAGTAGTTTTTAATATCTTTAAATGGCAAGTGACTGAAGATTAGTACTAATTATATGTTAAACATATTAAGCTACTGTGGATATCTAATGTTAATAGGGACTAGCAGCATTTTTTTGAATTAGACCAGTATTTAGCATCTCATTAAATAAGATTTTCATGTCTTAGTAGAGAGATACAGATTTGACTTTATTATAATGAAACCACTTTACAGCCTGGAATTAAAAAAAAACCCAAAATGTAAATTTCTTTACAAAATTAGTAAATGAATGAGGAATCTAAAATATACACAGGTTTTTGTATTAAGTGCTAGACTTTCTATTGTGATATTAAATTTCAAACAAAAATATTTATCATTTATAAAATGTTGGTATTTAAAAGTGATGTTTCAGAATTTGAAAAGGGTTTTCAAATTTAATTAGACAGAAAACAGAGAAAATTTAAGATTTTTGATACTGTGAGGACTTAGTAAGAGTTAATAAAGCCAAACTTTCTTCAAAGTCAGCTTGATGAAGCTGGAGTTGATGGGTCAAAGGAGGGCCTGGGTGATTCTGAATCCTTTATTCCTAGCTAACTTTTTAACAGTGGCCAGCATCATCCTGTGTGCTTCTTAGAGACAGTCCCATTTGATTGTCACAATATACTTTTTATTATCTTCATTTCAAAAGAATGAAAACTGAAGTTAGCTCAAGGATTAAACCAGCTTGTCTGTGAACTCAAAAAAAAAAAAAAAAAAAAAAAAAAACAACTTCTCTATGTCTACTTCCAAAGCTTATTTACTTTCATTACCCATAGAACCTCCCCAAACATGAACATGAGAGGAAGTTATGATTTAAATGTTGAATCTGTAAGGCCAAAACACAGTCTAAGATAAAATTTTAATGTATTATTCTCTCCATAATATTTGTTTATTCTATGTGTCAATCATGGTGTACAGAACTATGTGTGGGGGAGCAGGGTAGGATCTAACAGTAAATCCTGAACACACACACACACATACACACAAACAAAATATTTTTTTTAAAAAATCAGACTTCTTTCTTAAAAATGAGCCAAAGTTATCATAAGACTTCCAAATTCATGTGCACACACACACATGACTCTCTCTTTCTCTCTCTCTCTCTCTCTCCACACACACACACACACACACACACACACACACACACACACCATACAAAATAATAAACTGCCAAAAAGCAGTTTTCAAAAATCTAATAGATTTTTGATTAGCCTCCTGAGATTACTAGAATATTAAATGCCTGCTTGAAAGAAAAGGGAAATTTTAAGAGTAATCTGAATACTGACTTAGAATTGATAGTTTGCAGTGTTATATGTAGAGCTAGGATATTGTGCACATAAAGTGAATTTCAAATGTACATATTATGTTTAGCTTTTCATTCTCTATTAGGCAACACTCCGCATATGTGTTCATGCCCTAAATTCAACAATGGCAGCAGTTAAGTATGAAGGTTCAGAGAAATTTGGGTCATTAATGACAAATTCACAAGAAATTTAGGAGAGTAGATTCGTGGTAAAATCAAAATGACTCCCTCATGTATTGAGTATGAAAGTATGGCTGCCCTGTGCTTTAGCAGGCACTCCATGGTCATTTACTTCCTTTCAGTGTTTCTGTTGCACATCAGGCACCTCTCTTTGTATAATTGCTTGACTTGAGGGAATATAAACAGTACAATATATAGAACTAGTTTAAATTGTAAAATCTCGCTCAAAACTTTGGACAAATACACCAGTGCCGTGGCATAAATGACTACGTCTAGAATCAGAATCTTCTCACTCTACATTCCTCTTGCTAAATAACAGCATGTAAGGCCCTACTCTGCTCCCCTTCCTAACTTATATCTACTGACAAGGGTGTGACCAAATCTGAGAGAGATCTATTTGACTGAAGCAAACCATGAAGGAATGGCAGCTAGATTCTGTGGCCAGGCCATAGTCCCTGTAGCTAGACAGTAAAGACTTCCTTGAAGGAAAATTTGCAGTACACATCCAAACATGCACAATAGTGGCCTAATCACAAATATAAAATCTAACAAGAACACCCATATTATCATGGCCCCATTATAAAGAAAACAAATGAATAGGATTCATTTTCCAGAAGTATACTATACTACTCTGCAGAATGTGAAGTGACAGGAAACCCCATATAACCCCATCTGTGTGTCCAATTGTGAGCCCAAACTGAAGTGAGAGTACTGGTGAGGATCTTCAGTGATTGCTTACAGGGCAGTCTTCTTTCAGGACATGGGAACAGGCCTCCAATGCAATGTCCACAGGTGGAACACCTTCAGTAGTGGGGTAGGGTAGTTGACTAGAGCACACGAAATGGGGCAGATACATCATCTTCAAGTGAGACAAGGAAAAGAAGATAATGAGATGAGAACAAGATTTTTTTGCCCCCAAGATTAGGAAGTCTCTGAAAACTTGAATACTTAACAAAAGGAAGAGAATAGGAAGCACAGCCTTGCAGAAGGGCTAAGTCTAGTACAGCTGTACACGAGTACCAGCTGGATAATTTCTGTAAGACTCAGTGACCTGAGGATCTCCTAATATACTAACAGTTCTCTCCAAGAATGTCACTGTCCATCAAATGCTGCTGCTTTTATTCTCTCCTTACCATTTACTTAACAAATTCATCTTAAGTATTAAAAATTTACAAGCTAAGTGTTTACAAAATTAATGTATATATAAGCACATTTTAATATTAAAATTTGAAACCAGGTTTTAAGATATGTTCTAATTCTGAAAAATTGCTAAAATCCTAAATTTAGTGTTTTTTTTCTTAATCCAATATAGCCTTTATATTATGGGGACCTTGTTTATGATAGTATATTTTACCTCAAATGCAAAATAATAACAACATCTCTATTACTTCATAGAATAAATTTGTTCAACAATAAGTTTTGTTTTGCATCAAAATTATACAAGTACAAATAGAAGATACACTTGAAAACCCCACTATTCCACTCTGTTCATGTGTTGTGGTTATCAAGGTAATATCTATGGCATCAACTGAAGTGATACCTTAGGCATTTGAAAGAAGAATTTTTTGGTTTTGATATCTTTACCTGCTATAAGGGTATTCAGAAACATTTTTATTACTACCTAAGACAGTAAATCAAAACCTAATTATTGGATTCAGGATTGTAAATTCTTGCTGCTACATATATATACAACCTCTCTATGCTGTTCAGTTACAGAGCCGAAGTATAAACTAACTGAACTTTTCTGCAGTTCTTTGTGATGCAGTCATTCTCTGCTGCAATGCCCTTGCATCAGTCAGCTTGCATTTGTTTTTGATTTTGACATTATCATTTCAGATAAGAGATTCAAGACTAAAATATTAAAAACCATTGGTCAATTTCATAAAAATAGATCAATAAATGGATATAGATAGATGATAGATAAATAGATGATACAGATACATAGATAAAAGGAGTGACTTTATTTCCCAAATATTCATATATTATGATTAAATTTGATATTTAAGTCTATTTCAATTTTTAAAATAATTTCTTCTCTCTTTTAAGTGAATCCTTCTTTCCCTTCTTCCTTTCTTCTTCCCTTTTGTCTTTTGCTCCTTCTTTATTTCTCTTTTTTTAAAATTTTGGCCATAGAAAATTTATCATTTAAAAATGTTGCATGCTCCTGAGCTGCTTAAATAGTATATTCACCAAGTATTTGAATATGCAAGATTTTTTTCTCCTATCATGCTTCCTTAGAGTCCTGCTTTGTCGTACTTACCATAAGTGGACAGTAGTGTGCCAGTCATTCTAAGTGATGGAGCAGTTAATATAGTATTGTTGTAACACAAACACACACACACACACACTGCAAGGTAATCACAATGCTGAGTTTGTCAATGAGGCAAGATTAGAAGACAGCCTAAAGTGCTAACTTACCTTTGGGACATTGAGCTTTACTGTGTACATATCTCCTCCCACTGACTTGGCTGAAATGTATTTGCTTTATACACTTCAGAGTTATTTATTATTTTAATATTATGCTAAATAACATGTACATTTTTACTAACATAGATACTTTTAGCTCTACTTATTCTCTTCTACAACTAAGTTCTTCTGAATGTCTGGCTTCTAAGAAACTGGTTTATTTCAGTCCATTATAGCATATTGAAATATCCAAAAAGTTATCACAGTTTAAACTTCAGAAGCTCAAATAATTATTTTCAAAAAGGAAAATTGCATGCAATGGACAGGATTGAAGAAAAAAAAAAAGACAATCAACCACTCCTAAACATTCCTTTGCCAAAGCTGTAATCAGGTGCCATCTGGCAAGGAGAGGCAGACATATATAGCCAGGCAGCAATTTCTGGAAGGAAAAACAAAGCTCTTCAGATGGAGACAGTCAGACACTGAAAATATTCCTTGCACAGGAGTTTCTTTCCTATGTCTCTGAGAAGAAAAGAGGAATGGCAGAAACAAAATGGGCAGAGGCGGCCGATGGTAGGTTGTTGGTGCATGCCAATAATGTCACCTCTCAAGTGTCACACATATGCAATGGTGAAGGCAGTGTCTTTTATTTCAACTTCCTAAAAAAGAATCAAAGCTTATAAAAGCTTCTAAAGTTCCAAACACTTTCACTATTAAGCCTAACCATATTTTGATGACACTAAAGAAATAAAATGTCATTTTGATAGACTGATGTCAATTAAACCATGATGGCTGATTTTCATGCCTCTTTATAATTTCCTTGATTTTGTATTAAACAAAACAAGCATTACCCACTGGTTCATGCATTTCCTCTTGCTTAGAAAGGAAGAAAGTAATATTAAAAAGTCTGAACTTAAATTAAAATTAATAATAAAGATAACCTTTTGAATTAAAGTTTTTTTTTTCTTTCTGGAAATTTAGAAACTCAATATAGAATATTTGAGAGATTTAAATGATTTCTCATTCCAGCTTCTGGTTTTGCAATTTTTAATAAGTTTGGAGTCATAAACAAAATAAAATATAATGTGTAAAAAAGAGACAAATTTTGAAATTAAATTGGCTACTTTTTAACTTTCTACATTTTTATATTTTGTTTATTTTTATTCAGACTACAAAGTTTTTGGGCTTCATAGTCTTTTCAAACAAAATTTGCTTTGGTTCTTTTTCCTATTCAGTCATCTGTCTTTACTGATTTGAGGCCATTTCTAACTAAAGATATTACTGAGAGAGACTTTCTATTTCCTTAGATTTTATTAGGTGGTGTTGCACTTGGCTGGTTAATTGTCATTTTATTTTCCCATCCCCTATTAGCTTTGGGAGTTTGCTGTGTTAAACATCATTAGTTCTTTTTCAGCTATTCTATGTTCCCTTGTTCTTGTCTTATACATGTTCTCATGGGTGAAAATGTTTTTCTTCTACCTCCCAATATTGTATTCTAACAATTCTTTGTAGTGCTGTTTTGGTTCTCATGGAATATCTGTATTTCTTCAACGAATACTGGAAAATGCTTTTGCCAGGTATAGTACTCTTGGTTGGAACTTTTTCACTTTCAGAGATTGAAATATATTGCTTCATGCTCTTCTGATTTTAGTGCTGCTGCTGAAAGTTATGAAGTTATTTTGGTATTGACACCTTTGTATGTGAGTTGGTGTATTTCCCCTTATAGCTTTTAGTATTTATTTACTTTGTATTTTTGACATGTTGACTATGATTTATCAAGAAGAGCTTCTTCTCTGATCATTTCTATTTGGGGTTTTGAATGCCTCTTCTGCTTTGATGCCAACTTCTTTCCCTAGACTTGGAAAATTTTCTGTTCTAATTCATTAAATAATCTGCCTTTTCCTTTTTTTTTTTTTTTTCTCATCTCCTTATTCCATGATACCATGTATTCTGGGGTTGACCTCTTGGATATATCCCTGTCATCTTGGATACAATAATCACATTTTTTAAAATTTTTTTCTTCATAAATATCTGGATCTGTTATTGTTTTGACTTTGTTCCTTTTCCATTATTTTTTTCTTCCTTATGGTGTTCTGTTCATACATTCTGATGCCATTTTATTTAAGCAAGAGTTTCATTCATGTCCATAGTTTCTGTGCATTGTTTGTCCTCGATACTTATGACATTCTCCTCCAAGTTACTGTTTTATGCACTCTGGAGACTATTTTTTGGAAGACTTATGTACTTTCCTTGGTAAATTTATCTATTATTTCAGACATCTATCTATATGACCATGAATCCTTTTCAAAAGTATGGCTCTGAAATCTTTAAAGCTATCTTGGTTCTTTTGGCTTCCACTATAGGGGAGTTGGGAGGTTGGGAATGTGTCATGGTGGACTGTTATTTCTAATTTTTGGTCTTTATTTTGTATCTTATGTTCTTTCTGTTTGACATTATTTTACATAGCCCAGGCTTGCCTTGTACTCACTGTGCAGTTTAGGATTTATAAACTGGGATTATGTGGGTACACATCATTACTAATAGATATGTCATGCAGTTCTAATACTCCCACCTTTTCTAACTCTGTTTAGTGGTTTCTTTTGTCCTGTCTACAGTATTATACTCTGCCTGCAGAACTATATCCAAGGATGCTTTTGTTTGTTTGTTTTGTTTAAGTCCTTTCAGAGTGTGGTCTTCATTGGAAATTATGTTTACTGCAGCTCGTTCAGAATAAAACTGGAAGATGTGGGAAACCCACCTCTAATCTATCAGCAGTCCTGAATTTGCCTAGCTGTAGAAGACTTATTTTCTTATATTACATTTGAAGTCACACTGAAGTTTCAGGATTGTGGCATTCAGATACTGATTAGAGAAGGTGGATATATATATATATATATATATATATATATATATATATATGATTAAGTATATGTATATTTATCTATGTAGAAAGAGAGAAAAGAGAACAAAGTGAAATAAGGACAGAATGGAGAAAGAAGGAAGTGCAAGTAAACTTTGAGTCACAAGGACAGATATTGGTTGGAGGTATATGAGGTATTTGAGAGATTATTACAGGTGTATAAATGTAGAAAAGTAAGTCTTTATATAGGTAGAGAAAAAGTGAGGGACTGTGTGAAGCTCTAATCTGGAAAGAAAGAAGTTAAGGCACAGCAGCTTAATAATTAACATACAAATTATAATTATTAATAATAAAATGACCAATTAGAGAAATAAATTATAATGCTGAAACATTGAAAGAAATAAACCAAATAAATAAATAAATAAATAAATTAATAAAGATCTGGGCATGGTGGTACATGCCTTTATTCCCAGCACTCAGGAGGCAGAGGTTGGGAGATTGCCTTGAGTTAGAGGCCATCCTGAGACTACATAGTGAATTACAGATCAGCCTGGGCCAGAGTGAGACCCTACCTCAAAAAACAAAAATAAATAAATAAATAAAACAAAAATAAAATTTCAGTTATAGCAATGAAACTAGCAAATAAACAACAACAACAAAAAGGCAATAACTTGAAATAGAAGCCAATGTTCTCTCTTTTTTTTTTTTTTTCCCTCAGTAGCAGGCATGATATAATCCCTGCCTCACCTGGAATTGTGATTCCTATCAGTTTATACAAGTTGTGGAGAGGTCTGATAAACTCCTTTTTCAGTCAGATTAAAAGGAATTCTGTAAATGCACACTTCAGCCTGCTACAATTGCCTGGGCCAGGATTTCCTGCTCTCTTTAGGATTTAGTTCCCTAAGAGTAAGGGAGTAAAACTTCTCCACTGTCAGAACTTTCAGTGGCTCTGACTCTGAACAATGAGTGAGCCCAGCTCACGCATGTATAATCTCTTTTTATGTCCAAGAGCTGAATCTTACTTGTGTGTTCATTGGGTGGAGTATCAGAGGAGATCTCAGAGGTTGGGTGCAATCAAGGCAGCTGCAGCAACAATAAAATCTGTTCCAGACCTGCGGTCAAGTTCAAAGTTCATTGCTGATGCTGCCTAGAGAGACAAATCTCTGCTCTTCCAAATGTCTGTGTCTCTTGCCGCCTGAGGCAGGAGCCCAGTTGGCTGCAGGGGTAGGTACATAATCTGTTCTTTGGTTGAAGCTCCCTGGTGTATCCAGCTAGAGCTTGTCAACTTGTCAGTCAGAGTTGATGATGGCAGCAGCATGGCTGGAAGGCAAGCTGCCCTGGTCTCTTTGCTCCTTTAACTATACCACTCCACTAGGGCATAGCTTCTAATCCCCCTTTTTTACCTGAAAGTCCAAATTGATTTCTTTTTACTCACCTTTGTCCTTGAAAGTACATTTAGGCCAGATATGTGATATTAATCAATACCCAGTTAGGCATTAGACTGGTTAAAGCAGGCTGTTATGCTTTGCTATGGAGAAAAAAAAAAAAAAAAAAAAAAAAAAAAAAACACCACAGAAAGGTTCCATTTTTTCATCTGTGACCCTACAGCCTGGTATTTTATGAGAGGCTATCCTATTTTCCACCTAAACAGCAATCTGTGCCTGCAGCTGCTCTATTTGTATAAGCTGATTAAAACAGAATGATAACTTTCCCATTCTTTACTGCACTTTATGATTGCTACAATAAATGACCACAATCTTCTTTCACTAGATAGGCTATTTTCCCTGAAGAAGTTTGACATATTTTACCTCTCGGTTCACAAGACTCTTCTTTGTGGGCTGCTGGCAATGATTGTTTGATCAAACGTTTCTTTGCAACCAAGGGCCTACCTCATTAGTAAACTAGTCAAATAAACAATGTGCTGAAAAGGAGAAGTATGTCATTAATATACTTGAGAAGAAGACATAAATAAAAGAAACAGTATACTAGAGGAGCTGAGGACAGGGATCAATCAATAAGGTGCTGGATACAGAATCATGCATTCAGGTCCCAGCCCCCAGGCAAAAGCTGAGTGTAGTGGTGCAAATAGGTAATCTTAGCACTGAGGAGACACACAGAGGTAGGAGATCCATCCCTTCAGCTTGATGCTTAGCTACTCTGGCCAAGCCAATCAGTTACAGGTCCTATTACCAACTATTAAGAAAAAGTGGAAATTTTTATTTCTGGCTTTCATATGCTCACATATGTGTGCCAATGTTTATGTGAACATGCATTTATATATGTATGTATATCACACACATAAATTTGCTAAAATGTATTTTAAAAGTATTATTAATATGTATTAGCATTTTTATTCTCAAATATCCAAATTAGCCATTTAATAGGTAATGTCTAGGAAAGAAATGGAGTTCCTGAATGGCGATTTGTTGTTAGAAAGTTAATGTTGACAGGGATATTGAACTAAGGTATGTACTTTTTAAATTAAAAAAAAACAGTACATTTTTGACTATGAGTGAACTAGCACTTAAAGTTCTAAACTATAAAGACACAAGCTACAACTAAACACTCATCTCAGAGTTACAAAGGACCTCGAGGTTTCTAATCTACCTAGTTATTATAAGTTTCTTGAGTCCCTGAGAGAAAACCATAATCTTTGCTTTGAGGATGTCATGGCAAGAAGTTGTTAGAGTTCATAAAATAGCATATTATATTATTATTTTCCATTCATGGTTAAAAAAAACCTTTTTTCTTTTTTTTAAATATTTGGTTTATTTTTATTTATTTATTTGAGAGTGACAGACAGAGAAAGAGGCAGAGAGAGAGAGAGAGAGAGAGAGAGAGAGAGAGAGAGAGAATGGACGGGCCAGGGCTTCCACCCACTGAAAAGGAACTCCAGACGTGTGTGCCCCCTTATGCATCTGGCTAATGTGGGTACTGGGGAATCGAGCCTTGAACCAGGGTCCTTAGGCTTCACAGGCAAGCGCTTGACTGCTAAGCCATCTCTCCAGCCCAGAAAAAACTTTTGTTCATATGTTGGGCAAAAATACATATAAAAGAAAAACGTGTTTGACCATTTTTGCACATATTTTTAACAAATATGCCCAAATGGATAATAACAATAAAAAGGAAAATCCCTATGTAATTTTCAAGATGATTATGCTATCATGCCTGTCTTCCCACACTCATCTTTTCCATTTCAATAATCTCACATTCTTTAAAGTCTTAACAGATATCTTTCTTAATATGATTAAAATTGGACATGAAACTCTTGTAATTCTTGACTTTCTTTCCTTAATTAAGATGAACTAGGGGTATTTTCATGATTTCCTTATCTGCTCTCAAACACTATAAAAATTGGCTCTGGTAAAAGCATGCATAGGAGTAATTGGCTGATTATTTATATGTGTATATAAAATGTATTAAACACTTTTATTGTTTCTGAGACCACTTAAGAGGCTACTTAAGGGAAGCATGGCTTATTTTGGGCTGCAGTTTGAGCAGACACAGTCCATTATGAAGGTGAAGGCGTGATGGCAGGGGCAGGAGTTCTCTGGTCAGATTATACCCATCATCAGAAAGTAGAGCAGAATGAATGCTCGGGCTTTGTACAGCTTCTCATTATTATTCAGTTCAAGAACTTAGTCCATGGAATGGCTCTGATCACCAGTAGGTTGGGCCTTTCCACCTGTATTTGCCTTGTCCAGAATCTTGTTCACCAGCATTTCTACAGATTTGTTTTCCAAGTATTTCTAGATCTTGTCCAGTTAATAATCAATATTACTCTTCATTACTGTCCATAGGAATGTTGTCCACAGGAGTGTTGACACACACACACACACACACACACACACACATTTCCCCTAATGCTTTTACATATTAAATGTAATTGAACAATGTGTTCAATCCTGGGCCTGGTATAAATAGGAGAGTTGAAGTCATATATATATATATATATATATATATATATATATATATATATTTAGGGTTTAAAATTATATTGTACTCTCCCTTCTTTTTTTTAAATTAATTAGTTTTGTGTTCAGCGAATACAGTCAATTTGGTACCATTGTTAGGCTCATCCCTGTCCTACCCTGTCCTGCTGGTCCCTCCTTGTTGAGGTATATGGGTCATGCATTCTGGAGTTAGCCCACAGTTATGGGTAGGATAAATGTCTCTGCATATCATGACGCAACATGTGGCTCTGACATTCTTCCCGCCCCCTCTCCCGCAAAATTTCCCTGAGCCATGTTGGGTTCATTTTTGGTCTGCTTCAGTGATGAGGTGTTGGGGGCCTCTGGGTCTCTGGATCTCTGATTTGGTAGGAGTTGATTTTTCTCTGTGTTGATCTCCTTCACCCTTGTGCTGGTACCCAGTTCACCAAGAAAACAGCCCCCTTGGCTGTTTTGCCAATTGTTCTTAGTTTCAGCCAGGGCCCTTTGGAGGTATGATGGGGTGGCTCTCTCCTTAGGATCTACATCTATCTGAAAAAGAGAAGCAGATTCTCCAATGGAGAGTAAGTTAGCACCAGACAAATGAGATAACTCTTACTTTTTTATAGAGAATTTAATAGGTGTAGGCCCTGTTAATGGAGAGTGGGCTTATGTTCGGATATGTTTCTGACTTGTTTCCTAGATCCACCTATAGGTACAGTACCACTGAGGGGATCCGTTAGCCGAATCAAGAACAGTTGATTTAAGTCTTATATTTTATTTGGCCACTGACTCTTGCCATTTCCTTTTTGTCATTATATAATAACAGTCATGAAATAGCATGTCTACATTACTAAGTTTTCTTACTAACTGTCCCCATGCTGTGATGATCACTTACTCACTCATTACTCCTGCACTGAAATGTAAACTACATAGTTAATCTTCTGTTTAGTTATATTTTTTATTTAGTATAAACAAATTTCAAGAATATTTTCTGATATATAAGACATTCTCAATGAATATTTTCATTTTATTTAATACTTTTATTGACAAATTACAAAATTGTAAATGATATATCCCATGGTAATTTCCTCCCTCTCCCTATTTTCCCCTTTGAAACTACACTCTCCATCATATCCCCTTCCCCTCTCAATCAGTCTCTCTTTTATTTTGATGTCGTGATCTTTTATTCCTATTATGATGGTCTTGTGTAGGTAGTGTCAGGCACTGTGAGGTCATGGGTATCCATGTCATTTTGTGTCTGGAGGAGCATGTTGTAAGGAGTCCTATCCTTCCTTTGGATCTTATATTCTTTCCATCACATCTTCTGCAATGGACCCTGAGCCATGGAAAGTGTGATTGAGATATTTCAGTGCTGTGCACTCCTCTGTCACTTCTTCTCAGCACCATGGTGCCTTCTGAGTCATCCCAAGCTTGATGCAATCTGAATAGATAAGGTTCTCTAGCCAAAAGTTAGAATAGCATTAATATAAGGGTATGAATGTTAACAGAAATGCTTACTGGGCAGTTTGGTGAGCATAGTATATACTTTTAGCCAGGCAGCAGCAGACATTACACTCTTAGGATCATGACTACCCCTGTTGTAGGTTTTCAGTATCAGGGATATATTCCCTCCCATGGAGCAGGCCTCCAGTCAAATTAGAGGACAGTTGGTTTCCCCCATAACAGATGTGCCACTATTGCACCTGTTGGCTCATTTGGCCTGGATGGCCAAATATAAGGCTTGCAGTGTCCACTGTTGGGTATCTTCACCGGTGATTTTTCTCTCTCCCATTTAACTGCATGCTGCATTGCTTTCTCCAGCTTTCTGTCAGCTGGTCTACATGGAGGAGGCTTTCAGCTCAGCTCCAGCAGGGTTTCTCAGTGACCTTGCAGCCCAAGTATGTGGAGTCTTCAGCAACAGGGTCTTGCCAACTATTCCTGGTGGGAAGCCAAGGGCCTCGGCAATGTCCTGTAACGTTTTGGGGGCATCAGGGACCTCCCTGGCCAACAACTCCCTGGAAGACATCCCATCCCTGGCACTGAAATTTTTCTAGTAATAATCTATGGCTCCTGTGTGTTCCATTGCCCAAAAAAGTAGGTTTCCATATGATTTATTTATATCCTCTTTTATTTTGATTGGCCTTCCCTCCACCTTTCCTTACTCAATCTCTTCCCCTGACCTCACTTAGGCCTTTTCACCCCCATAAATCTGTTCTTCTATTTACATATATACAATGCCATCCTATTAGGTCCCCCTCCCTCCCTTTCTATTCCCTTTATATCTCCTTCCTAGCTTAAACAAATAAATACATTTTATATGTAAAACTCTATTCTTTTCTCTTTTCTTTTCTTTTCTGTCTCTCTGTCTCTATTTTTTTTTCTTTTGGAGTTAGAGTCTCACTCTAGTCCAGGCTGACCTGGAAATCACTATGTAGTTTTAAGTCTCAGGCTGGCTCCAGCCCTCAGGAGGATTGCTGTATATAAAACTCAGAAGTGGGTAGAGACTTTTCTCCTCATTTACTGAAACCAATCATTTTGTTATTTATTAATTACTTTATTTAATTATTTATTAATTATTTTGCCAGGTATTTCATATTTTAATATGCACAAATACCAATAACAGCAGCATTATCATTAAGTTTTTTCTATAATTATCACAATGCATCTATTTGAAAATAATGAAGACAATCCATTGAGTTTTCCTTTTCCTAGGCAATTAATATAATATCCCTATTGATGTGGACATAGGATAATTAGGCCTGAATCACTTCAAGATAATTCACATAATATATCTGGTTCCTTTAATCAACATGAAGCCCTTCCTGAATGGCCTTTACTACATTTAGGAGGCAATTGGATCTGAATTTAAAAAAAAAAAAAAAAAAAAAAAAACAACGTTTCCTTAATTTGGGAGAAATACATAGATACACAAGTACACATATGTAGTAATAAACATGCACATTTCCATTTATAGCCAATGTACTAAGAAATCATAAAATAAGAAGTTAATGATTTATATAACCTTTTTTCTAGACTAAAGAAAAAATATTAATGCAAAATGTGCTACAATATTTGAACATTCTGGTTTTAAAAATACTTTATAAAATTAGCATTATATATAATAAAATGAGACACAATGAACTGACCAAGGATTTTGTTCACTTACAAATGTAGTGAAAGAGTTGTGCAAATATGTGCATAATTTAAAAAATTGCAACTATTGCCGGGCATGGTGGTGCATGCCTTTAATCCCAGCACTTGAGAGGCAGAGGTAGGAGGATTGCCATGATTTCAATGCCACCCTGAGACTCCACAGTGAATTCCAGGTCAGCTGGGGCTAGAGTGAGACCCTACCTCAAAAAACCAAAAAAAAAAAAAAAAAAATTTCGCAACTATGGAGCTGGATAAATGTGTTATGTAATGTGGACCCTATGGTAACTAAGCAAAGAATTATGGTCATTTAATGCTTCCTGGGTGATTTTATAATTGAAGGTAATCATAACCTAAAACCTTCAAACCACAGGATAGAGAGATTTGCTCAGACATGTTTGTAGCAGCTCAATTTGTAATAGCCAAGAGCTGGAATCAACCCAGATGTCCATCACTAGAAGAATGGATAACTAAGATGTGGTATATCTACACAATGGAATTCTATACAGCAGAAAGAAAAAATGACACAATGATTTGAGGAAAAATGGTTGAACCTGGAACAGATCATTCTCAGTGAACTTACCCAATCACAGAAAAAAAATCACCACATAGTCTCACTCATCTATAGCACCTAACCTGAATCTACCCAAGATACCTTACATACCCAGCAAGCATCTCATGGACTAGACACTAGGATGGATGGGGATGGAGGGGAGGGCATCAAAGGGGTGGGAAACACAAATCTAGACCCAAATGGCAATAGTACCATAAAATTCTACTTCCTAAAAGACAGACCAAATGGCTGAACCTTCACCAGGCCCTTACAGGGAACACCTGGACCACAAGACACTGGAGAGGGTAGGATCACGACTAACCTTAGTCTTCTATATCTTCCCTCCCTCCCTGTCCCTCTCCCTCTCTCTCTCTCTCTGTTCTCTCTAACTCTTATATATTAGTTATCTTTTTCCTCATTTTCTTAGTGGGCACTGACATGTAACTCCCAGTACCAGCATGGGGCTATCATTCACAAAGAGCTTTTGTTCAGAGAGACCTACAAGGTTTCCTAAAAGACAGACAGATTTCTGTCAGAGTAATTGATGACCCACCAAAGGTTAGTGGTAAGACCGTACTGCTGAAGACACCTTATGTGGTTGACATGTAAAATGGAATGGCATGGCTGGAAGTTGGAAGAGAGTCAGTCCCCAGACAGTCAGTGCGTCTAGTGCCAGAAGGTGCTACATGGGCGACTGGGGGAAAATGACCAATATCTGTCCAAGCAACTCAAGGTCTAACCTACTTAGCTCACACAAGTGCAATAGTGGCACACAGCCATGGAGGGAAACCAACTACTCTTGATTTGGCTAACTGATCCGTTCAGTGGTACGGGACCCATAGCTGGAGCTGGGAAACAAGTCAGAACCAGATCCAAACATAAGCCCACTCTCCAATATCAAGCTACCATCGATCATGGGCTACAAGAGGGCCTACACCTATTAAATTCTCTATAAAAAAAGTAAGGGTTATCTCATTTGTCCCCAGTGCCTATATAAAATCAATGTGTCTGGAGTTAATTTTCATTGGCAAGAGGCCCTGGTCTCTTTCTCTCTCTCTCTCTCTCTCTCTCAGTCTTGCAAAGAAAAATATTTTAAAAGAAATGGAAATAGTCTATAGTAAGTTTTTAAAATAAATATATAAAATATATGATTTAACAGAAAAATATACATTTCAGAAAAATGAAGGAAGATAAAAGGGAGGAAGAGATGGGAAGATAAAGGAGAGGAAAAGACAGAGAGAGAGAATAAAAAATATAACAAGGGCCAACCTTTAGTCCCAAGCGCACAGCTCCAGAGACATGTCTTGGAATATGAATCGGAAAGACAAATGGAAATGGGTTGAATCACAGTTTGTGGTTTTGACCAAGATACAATGTTTTTAAGCTTTGCTTTTCCTAGTTTGCTCACTTGTAAAATGGGGGATTTATTTATTTTCTTTATTGCGGTTATGAAAAAATAAGAATAGTTTAATTTTCTCCATTTTTACAGTGTCACAAACCATGCAGTAGACAATTTTTGTGCTTTTAAAATTGAATACAACATCCACAATGGAATAAATGGACACATAAACTCTTCAGACTTATACATACATATATTAGGTATTAGCAGCTCCTCTCTTTATACCAATATTACATGAAAATCTATGCCCAAACTCCATACATTCTTCAGTCTCCATGCTGTACATTGCCCATGGTCTTTTAATTCACAATAAATTCTCACTGATTCTCATTATCTAGTAATCCACTATATGACTTGGAAATAATTTTAACACAACAATTTTAATTGAGTTGAAAGCTGTCCTTCCCACTCAGTATTAATTCATTTTTTGCAAATACATATGCTACTTCCAAATACAGAGCTAAGAAATTTATATTTAGAATATTTTGTAAAGATGTTTATATACTTATATTTTTAGGACTAAATAGCAAATTCTGAAGAATACCTCAAAGTAAAATTGAGCAAAAGTCAAGGAATCCTTTAAAATCATGTTTGAAATGCAACTTGTGAGCATGAAGATTCATGTTTGTCATAAAACGAATGTTCAGAACGGTTAACCATTTATCTGGTAAGCCTAATGAACATTTGTTCTACAACCTGTAGGTACTTAATGCAATTTTTTTAAAAAAATATTTATTTATTTGAGAGTTACATAGAGAAGGAGGGAGAGAGAGAGAGAGGGAGAGAGAGAGAGAATAGGCCAGGGCTTCCAGCCACTGCAAACAAACTCCAGATGTGTGCACCCCTTGTGCATCTGGCTAGAGTGGGTCCTGGGGAATTGAGCCTTGAACTGGGTCCTTAGGCTTCACAGGCAAGTGCTTAACTGCTAAGCCATCTCTGCAGCAAAAGCCATCTCTCCAGCCCCTTAGTGAAACTTTGTACCAATGATAAAAAGCAGTAAAATAAATTAGGATTGTGTCCCTAGGTAAAACAAGAATCTTTAGATGCTTAATATGCATATGTGGAAATTTAATTTCTTTTACTGAGTTGAATACAATAGGAAAAATTTTGGCTTTATAAACCCAAATGATTTTCAGTTGAAAAAGGCATATAAATCTGTCTCCAATTAATAAAAAGCTGATAGACTTTTCCCAAAAATTTTAGCATGTTTCTTTCCATTGTCAACATGTATAAGATAGAGAGAAGAATCCTAAAGGCACTGGCCTCTGATACCCTTCGGAAGCGCACTGTGCAACAAGAGTGCACTGACTTTTTGCACCAGGATGTACCCAGGCTCAGCCTCAGAAGGACTCCTGAAAAACCTTTTTGCCAATGCTCCTTCTGGAAACCTCTGCATTTTGTCTTGAAGCTTGATAGCCTTTTGATTTCATATTAACCTTTGTCCTTAATACATTTTCCTTTCTTTTTACCCTAGTTGGATTGATAAATTCAGATCCTGGAGCTATTTTTCTGGCACAGATTATTGAAAGGTTGCATTAGTTTGTTATAGGATAAATAAAGACAGGGCATGCATTCCCTGTCTTGCGAGTCATAAAATCTACTAGGAAACAGAAGCAACTATAATACAATGTGGTACATGCAGTAAATAACATAAAGATTTCTTAAAAAGTAAAAATTAAGAATCCAAGTGGGTGACATGCAAAAGGAAGGAAATGAGAACTGAACTGTGTTTAAATTTATGCCACATTCCGGCTCAGCAATATATGAAGTAGGTGAGAGTTTGGTGTCTTTACGCAATTTCCAATTTCTGTCTGTATGGCCAGTGAGTAAGAAGTACTTTTGTAATGACTAGAAACAATGTAGGAGTTGCAACTATAGCAGAGTAACTCCTTTTCTGAACACATTAGGGAAACATTTAAATTGCCTGGGTGAAAAGATAGTAAGGTTGGAACCATATAATCCAATCAGGTCACTCACATACTGTTCCTGGTGAGAGTTATGGTTGTTTTAACCAAAGAAAGGCAGAAGACTTGGAAGTTAGCAGGATGA
Source organism: Dipus sagitta (assembly GCA_036346955.1). Taxonomy (NCBI): domain Eukaryota; kingdom Metazoa; phylum Chordata; class Mammalia; order Rodentia; family Dipodidae; genus Dipus; species Dipus sagitta. The sequence goes on along the minus strand of CM070770.1, from coordinate 78,954,430 downwards.
ATTAGCCAATTTAACATGGTCATTCACTGGGAACATCAAATCTTTTCTATAGCAGAAAAACATATACCAATAATAGTTTTTATAAAGTAACAATAAATAGGTGCACTTATAGAGACCAAATTAATACCACAAAATTTATTTTAGCCCTAAAAATATTTCTGGGGAGACAGGTAATACTAGTTTGATATTTTGGAAAAACAAAGTATTAAACATTCAAGGACTATGATACCTAAAATCATATATTTGGTATGTGGATGAACTGAGACTGTAAAAGTGTGTCTGACTCCAAAATTCACACTTTCTCTTACACCTTGATTCATTACTTTACTCTTAAATTAAAACTCAGCAATATGATATCAAAATTTTAGCTATGAGATTTCTGTTTCCGTCTGGGCACAAACCTAGGGCTTAGAGCATGTAGGGCCAAGTGCTCTGTTTATGAGTCATGTCCACAGTCCACTGTGGATGAAGTTTCAATTGCCCCATATAAACTTACTAAAAATGACCAAAAAAGTGATGTATCAATTAATTGTTAGCTTATATGAAAAGTCCTAGGTTGAGAAAAAATTTTTGAAAATATCTGATACATCTATTTGCTTATAAAAACCCCTGACATTTAATAACCTATGGCTTCTGGGAGCACCACATGCTTTTCTTGCAAAACATTGAGAAATCAATCTGCAACTGAGCTGGAAGATTCCCTCATGCTGGCTAGGTTTCTTTGTTCCAGAAGGTGCTATGAAGGCTTCTGGGAGAACAAAAGCATCCATAGTCATACTCAGCTGTTAGACCTTGTCAGTTCCACAACTTATTTGCCAGGCCAGATGTATTCACTGGTGCAATAGTGTATAAATATTATGGTAGCAACCATTGACTCTCTGATTTGATTTAAGGCCTGCTCCACAGGAAGGAATTCATATTTGGTAAACCTGGCCAAAAGTCTGTGGCTAAGGACATAGGTACTGGGCTGGGGGACGGGGGATGACTTAGAATTGTTGCTATGTAAAACTATTAGGATGTTAAACTGCCTTCAAAATATCAATTTTTGTTCTTGTAGATTAGTGTTGGTTATAGTGTCAACCACATTTTTTTTCTGCAAAAGAGCAGAGGTTAATGCAAAGATGCATAGATGGCAAATTTTCTACAAGTAAGTGACTATCGTGTACTTATCCCTACACAGAACATCTAAATCAATCCCTCCCCTTCAAGACTCAGAGAACCTCACAAAACAGTAAGTGGATAAGATAAGAGAAGAAGGATAAGAAAGAAGGCTCTGGAATTCTGTTTCCTTATGTGACATGGCTAACACATTCATGAACTCATGGAAGTTGTGGTTTCTTATACAAGTTAGCACTGTCAATATTTCATCATGGATGGGGGAGGGTTCATAAGACCCTACACATCCAAATGTAGCTAATGGCAGCTAACCATTTCGAGGGGAAGGAGAGTCATGTTCTTCAATGCTGTAGCCACAGGTGATTTGCCTATACTCCAGTAAGCAAGCACCTACCATGTTCAAACAAGCAGTCCTAATTTAAGTGGGAAAAAGAAGAAAGAAGGTATAAAAGCAGGATGGAGATTAATTGGAAAAAGTAAGGGCTTCACTGAGGTATATCACAGAGAGTAATAGAAGGATATGTTTTTATCCATGAATATTATGAAATATAGTTATGAATTACATATTAGAAGTTTGATCAATATGATATCCCATAGAGAGTTGTGGTCCTAAAGTGTATTGATACTGTTTGTGATGCTGTAGCTACATTAGGTGGTCGTATAAATTCTTTGATATTAGTACCAAAAATTTAACACATGAAACCTTTCTTCTGCTGCATTCCCATTGTTAAGTAATACATTATTATATTTCAATAGTTAAAGTTTTAAAATACTTATATTCAAATTTCAGGTGTGTATTTACATTATTTTTCCTTGATAAGGAATTCTGAAGATAGCACATGTCTACCTAATTTTCTGAGTCTATCTACTGGTCCCTAGCTGAAATCCAAATAAACAAATATATGACATGTCATTTCTTACGACCAAGTCTGAAATTTCTATCCTAGAGGTTTTTGGCTCATAATTTTTTTCTTTTTAATCTCTTTCAAGGGTAAATGATAGTGCTAGATGTCCAAGTAATTGTATATATATGGAGAGAGAGAGAGAGAGAAGTACATTTTCTGTTTGTTTTCATACCCTCCACAAACTATTCAACATAGAGAGGGAGCAAGAATAAACTCCAGATTCTAACATACTTTAGCTCTGACTATTTCAGAATGTGAAACAGACATTGCATATTATATAAAACAATAACTTCTGGATCTATAAAACCAGGGAAAGTTAATTCAGAGGAACTAGGCCTGTTCATGTGATGCTTTTTCCCCCACCTCATCCCCACTCCTCAGAGCTCTCAGGGCTGCAGATATGCAATGAGAACGATGACTGCCTTCAGAATATATTTGACAGAAATTGCAGGAGATGAGTTGGAAGCACAGAACTTCATCAGTTATTTATTTTATATTTAGAAATAAACCTTCCAAGCAGACTAGCTTTTGAAAATATTTGTGTCATAAATTATCTCAAGTGTCCTATAGTTCCATCTCATAGTGATGCTTTCCAAACTCATTTGTTATTCAGAAATTTCACTGGTGCATTCTATTAGCAATAATTTATGTTTGCCAATGAAACCTGAAGGGACAACTTGACACTTTGACATTTAATGCTGTGGTGAGGCGAAGTAAATTGGTGGCTTCATCCTGCTTGTGTGCAACAATAACTTATGCAGCCTTTGCACATATTGAACAATAGCATTTGACTCTATAAACAAAACTAACCATAGTTTGGAGGAATTCAGTTAACAGCATGCATGTTGCTGAGTTATTAGTTACTACTCAAAATGCATAGTGCCAGATTATTTCCATAATTTATTTAGTCTTCCACGATCTAGATAATTTGTAAGTAACTACAGTAAATATGCAAGAGCTAGTTGACACTATCCATGAGTATTTCCTATGCATTTAATTGTTTAATCCAATTTTGCAAAAGTTTTGCACTGAATTGCTTATGAAAGTTAACATGTCTTTTAAAGTATTTGTTACTTTTTCATAATCAATTTGTTATCATGGAATAATAATGTTCAAAGGATGTTTGTTGTGCATGAATGTTACATACAATGTGAAAATTCAGTAATATATTAATTTTATGTATGTATCACTTCATTAAAATTATCATCAGTATGTATTATGACATTTTATATTAGCAGAACTGGGAATCTTCAGTCTTGATGTGTTGGCTCATACCTGTAATCCTAGCTTTTAGAAGGAGGACCCAATGAGCTTGAGGCCAGTCAAGGTTACTGAATGTGTTAGTTCCAAGTTAGCCTGGTCTAACATGAGATACTGCCTTATACTCCATCGCCCACACAAAAAAGATCTGAAAATAAAGAACCTGGAATCTTCAAGTTTAGTAATTTAACATTCTCCTTCATACTGTAATTTACTTGTAGCTTAAAATAAAATGAAAAAAGAGAAACTCAAGTGACATTAATCTCTGTATGATGTAAATTAATTTTCCTTGTCTGTTCACTTGAAAAAGTTGCAACCTCTTGTAGGGTAGGAATTCAAAGCAGGACCAAATCATTACTTTTGTTTAAAATGCAGTTATAACAGTCAGTTCTTCAAATGGTCTCTGTTTACCCACATCTTCACTTGAAACTGTTTCCAAAACGAATACAAAAATTTTCCAGAACGCTAACTTCAACACTTAAAGTCTGTGTGCTAAGTAAGTGGTGAGGAGGCAATTTATTAAACTTCATAGACAAGTGTGTTGCTACCAAACACCCTGAATTCTTCAGAAAGGCAGAGCTGCCTCTCAGCTACTCTAGCCTGGGTTTGGTAATGGTAGAAAACATAGCAATATTTTTGGCACTGGTTGCTGTGTGGGCCCTGATGGCAGCTCTGTATTTTTGCTCCTGAGCCTCAAGGACAAGCTAAGGTCTCTGGATATCACTTACAATTCAGACAGCCAATGATGCTACTGAAATACCTGATCCTGGCCCATTCTTTCAGTGCCTTCATTAGTGGATCCTGATGTTGCAGCTTTGGAGGTAAAGAACATGAGAGCTTTAATAGTCTGCAGTTTCTTTCAGCTCAGAGTACATACAAGGTCCCAAAATCCATGAGGGAATTGTTTCTCCAACTTCAGAAGCTTCAGAACAGATTGCACAGCCAACATTAGACTGGAGAGTAGAAGATAGGAAATGACCAAATTTACCTACTTATCACAACTTATTTTACCATTGTAGATTTGAAACTTAAGCACCATGTTTTTACTCTACTTTTGGAACATTTGTATTACTGTGAAGGGAAATACCTTTGCTTCCCATAAGGAGATGGGAAACATAATATTCTGAATGGAAAAAATAGAAAGAGAAACATATACTTCACAGAAATACCATATTTTTATTACAAGAATGCATGAGAATGAAAGAGACAGAGATAGGGAGAGACATCTTTTCATATGAGTGAGAACATCTTTAGAAAAATAAGTAATAATATCCTTGGGATTTAAAAGTATAAACCTTGATTTTAAAGTATATTATACCACTGTATAAGCTCAAATAAATTATTTCCAAGGAGTACATGGAATTGCTTATGCTCAGACTTTATTAGGAATTAACTTAAGACATTCTCACACATGTTTTACATAAAAATTAATAGAATTGTTTTTACACAGCAAATACCATATAAGATTTTATATATCAATTCCTTTCTTCTACTTTGATATGTGTATCTGCATATAGTAAGAAGTTGAAAGAAACAGGAACCAAAAATGAGGGAAAAAAGTAGTAAATACTGGGAGATGATGGGAAAGAGAGGAGAGGGGGGTTCCTAAAAAAGTTCTTGATAAAGGAAATTTTTGATTAGAAATGTCCGGAAAAGGTACTTCCTATTTTTTTTTAATTTTTTGTTTATTTTTATTTATTTATTTGAGAACAACAAAGAGAGAAAGAGGCAGAGAGAGAGAGACAGAGAGAGAGAGAGAGAGAGAGAGAATGGGCACGCCAGGGCCTCCAGCCACTGCAAACGAACTCCAGATGCATGCGCCCCCTTGTGCATCTGGCTAACGTGGGTCCTGGGGAATCGAGCCTCGAACTGGGATCCTCAGGCTTCACAGGCAAGCGCTTAACCGCTAAGTCATCTCTCCAGCCCAAGTTACTTCCTATTGGTAAAATTTTATTCTTTAGTTTTCTTTCACTAGCCACAGTTGCCTTCAAGAAGTATAATAAATAACTATATTTACAAATGAAGGTAAGGTTCATTAAAGTAAATCTAAAGACTAGCTTGTTTCCTACTTATAGAATACTCTGACTAGCAGAAGTTCCCATAACTACATCTACACCCTCATGTACTGCAGGTACTAAGAAATGTTCTAGAAAGTATACAAAGAATTTGAAATCTTCTCAACCATTATATAAGAGTGTGATTGTTCTTATGTTAGAAATGGAACTGACACTCAAAAAGTTTATATGACAAATAAGATTTCATGGGCTCTGTCTATTAGTTGATTCAAGCCATATAGCCATGACAGGAGGAGAAGTAAATGTCTTCTGTTATCATAGTGGATTCATACACACACACACACACACACACAATATACACTGATTGATGCCAGTGAAATCCAGGTAATACAAAGGTGAAGATAACCACTATGATGTCAATGGCACTATGTTCTCCACACTCCCACTATCCCATCTATCTCCTTATAGACACAGGCAGGACTTTGCTTTCTATAGCTATTTGTGCAGCTTTGCTATGGTTTGTATGTAGTTTAGTATTCCCGAAGGCTTATGTGTGTGAGCTTAGATCCCAGACTGGTGTTCATAGGAAGTTATGGAGCATATGAAAGGCCTAATGGAGGCCAGTTAGGGGATACCCTCCAAAGGAATTATGGTATTTTTACAGTGACTCTGATGAATTCTCCAAAGAATTGTTTTAATACAAGTCCTAACCTGGCCCCACCCACTCTCACTTCGGGCTCCCTTTCTGAAATGTAAACCTTTTGATGCAGGATTTTGGAGTTCAGGAGGGGTGTCTCAGAATTTATAAACTGCAGGTTTGTATTTCTGCTCTATCTTTAATTAAGAATTATTAGGGCTGGAGAGATGGTGTAGCTATCTATTCTATTCAAACCACTACAGATGGCTTAGTGGTTAAGTGCTTGCCTGTGAAGCCTAAGGATCCTGGATCGACACTCGATTCCCCAGGACCCATGTTACCCAGATGCACAAGGGGGTGCATGTGTCTGGAGTTCGTTTGCAGTGGCTGGAGGCCCTGGCATGCCCATTCTCTCTCTCTCTCTCTCTCTCTATCTGCCTCTTTCTCTCTCTGTCGGTTGCTCTCAAATAAATAAAAATAAACAAATTAAAAAAAATTAAAGAAAAAAGAATTATTAAAGGTTGGCTTTCCAGTTAATGTGCTTGTCTACAAAGCCTACAGACCCAGGTTCAATGCCCAGAACCCACATAAGCCTGATGCACAAGGGTGCAAATGTACCTGGAGTTAGTTTGCAGTGGCTGGAGGCCCTTGTGTGCCCTTTCTCTCCCTCTCTCTCCCTCTTTTTGTCTCTCTCAAATATATAAATAAAATAAATTAAAAAATAATAAAGATGGACACAAAAAGGATAAATTAAGAATTATTAAGTTTAGGGAAAAATCGTAAATTATGCCATTTATTTAAGGGAGATTGGGATTTCAGAGAAACTGAGGCTTTTAAGGAGAGATCAGAGTAAATCTGCAAACCTGTGGAAAACAGAATCTAGGAGCTTGTGTAAAGAGACTTAGGACAAAAAGCTGACCTGGCATCTGCCAGGTGTTTTTCCATGCAGGGAAGTTAAGAGGGCAGTTGGTGAGGTTCAAGGGAAAATGAGAGGGCAGATATTAAATCAGAGACCAGGAAAGTCAGAGGAGAAATGAGCAATGAAGAACCTTACATTCATGGCTACACCAAGTTTAAATAAATTACACAGGCCTAAACTTAGAGTGGTGGTATATCTAGAGTGTACGGAAAATATACACATGGTACATTCAAAAACCAGAGAAAGAATATGCATGGAATCAAAGTGAGAAGTTACTCCAAACTATAAAGCAGAAGCAAGCATAAAAGTTCTCTCAAACCAAGAAACAGTTTTGTTCTGTCTGTCCCCTGGCCAGGCTGGGTGAGGGTGACGTCAGACCCGCGTGTTCTCTGTGGCCTGAACAAAGACAGGCAGAGCCAAGAGTAGAGCTGTGGAAACAGAATAGAGCTGAGCGAAGTGGCTGGAACCGGCAACAGGAAGAAGACAGCACCTTTACAGGCAAGGGGAGGACACAACCTGATTGATCTATAAATTTAGAGGGCAAACCCAAGAGCCAGCCCATCAGAGCCAATCCATCTAGGTAACACACTAGACTGTGGACAGCAGGAGGTGCTGTAGATCAGTCTTGATCAAACATGAGTTCCATTTCTGCCAAGGGTTCCTTTCTTGTGTCAAGGCAATGAAGCATGTGGGGTGGCATCTTCTGGGCCTAAATCTTTAACTGAAACTACCTTTAAAAAGCTAGTTTTCAGACCAGGCGTGGTGGCACACATCTTTAATTCCAGCACTCAGGAGGCAGAGGTAGAAGGATCACCATGAGTTAGAGGCTACCCTGAGACTCCATAGTGAATTCCAGATCAGCCTGAGCTAGAGTGAGACCCTAACTCGAAAAACAAAAAACAAACAAACAAACAAACAAAAAAGAGCTAGTTTTCTCCTAGCTCCCCACCCCCACTTCACTTGATCAGATGAATGTTCCAACATCACAATTTTATTTATTTATTTATTTTTTATTTTTTATTTTATTTATTTATTTATTATTATTTATTTATTTATTATTATTTATTTGGGCATCTTGTGTTGCCCAGGCTGGGCTTGACCTAGAACTTCTAATACTACTGTCTCTACATCCCCAGACACATGTGCCATCATGTGTCTGGTTGCACTGGGTGCTAGGAGTTGAATCCAGAGACCCTTGTAAACTAGGCTAGCACTCTACCAAGTAAGCTGCATCCCCAGCCAAGAAATACAATTTTACATAAGGTTTGGAGCCTTTGATATTAGCCAATGGATGTTTCCATTGTCTTTATTATTAACAAAGAAAATATCTGATACTAATATTGATTCCTGACTATCTTCAAAAAGATAAATGAAAGAATGTGTTCTATATGATCAAATGATTATACATTCAGGGATTGTGTAAAATTCTACTCCAATCAACAGGTAATATTTAATTTTGCATAAGCCTGTCAATTGTAATGCACTGTGCTTTCTCATTGCAAAAGCAAGATTATATATAGCTATATTGATGAAAATGGGAAGGAAAAATTTTGAGGGCAGTAGTTCGTGGTCATAAAGATTGGAGAATTAATAGCAATAGCTTGGGCCAGAAACACAGTGATTTCCCCTATTGCATCAGGAAAACAAAACAATGTCTTTTCCAGTCAAGGGTTCCTCCTATGTAAGAAGAAATGTTTGTAACGATGTACAGAATTTTCAAGCAAACATCATGTGATATTTGACAAACCATAGTTTGCTATGCTTTCAAAATGGAAAAAAAATATGCTCAGATCAGGTAAAAATTTTAAATAGAACAATATCCCTGTTGTATTAAAGAAAATACTATAGTACCTTCTTTCTAACAGAATTCACAATAGCTATATCTCTGCTACATTGCAATATTGCATAGACTAATACAGCATATTCTACTGGGAATTATTAAAGATATGAAAACAATATGCATAGCTTATAGAGTATTCATTGTATGTTGTATGCTACTATCTGTAAAGTAAGTTCGCTTATGTGTGGAAATATTCATAAATGGAGTATGGTTTGTCTGAAAACCTATTCTTGATAGCTCATTAGTTACCTCTGAGAGTTAAACTGATATGTTGATTTTGAAAATATACTTTTGCTGACATTATATGTAAATACAAATATCACATAAAATAGATACATAATGAAAAGGAGAGATTAGTTGAAATAAGATTATGCATAATATAATTTACTTAGTGAACCACAATAAATATTCAGAAGAACATATGCCCTTTATGCCTTCTGAGCCATCTATATTATGATTGCAAGAATGTAATATAATACATTGGTTGATGTTTATGTTTTCAGTGTGTCACTGGGTTGCATGTCATATCCTGGGGACATGTAAACCAACAGCTGTTAATACCAGATAGAACACCAACAACAGACCAAAGAAAGGATTTGTTGAAACAGTGAATTTTTTGAGGTTACTTTTCAGAGCATGGGAGACCCAAAGGCAGCTGCATCATCAAAAGGCCAACTTGAGCATGAGTGAGGACACAGAAAAACGACACACCTGGACTCCTTGCACAATGTGCAGGTAGTTCCACAGAGATTATACTCCTCTTAGCAATTGTTTACTACTTACATACTCTTGCAGTGGGGTCTTTTGAATCTTGTAACTTTCTGAGCTTCTTGCATCCTGAGTGTCATGAGCTGCCATCCTGACTCTAGAAGAGAATGTTAACTTAGGAGGCTACAGCTATATAGCACCCTGGCACCTCCATATATTGCACTGTATTTTCCAATTGGTTGAGTTGCAATTTTGTGCTATGAGCCTACAATTTTCATCTCATTGCTCATTTCTAAATGCTCTTTCCTTTTCTGGAGGGTCATAAAATAAGTCATAAAAATTCACAGAGTCCATCTTACTTGTGATCAGTCACACATTGAGCACTGCATGAATCATCCACCAGCTTCCATATTAACTGTGAGTTGCAAACATTAGTGTTTCCATTTTGTAGATGAAGTAGACTTAAGACGGAAAAAGTTAAGAGTTCAGGGGCAAATACCCAGCAAGTGTCAATCAAAGAATTAAAAAAAAAATCCTCTTAACTCCAAAAAGAAGAATACCCTTAAGAATTGCTCCAAAAATTAGCATGAGGAATAATCAATTCACACAAACTTTGAAAACTTATTTAAAAGCCTTCATAAATTAAAATATACCACACAGATAATTTCAAGTCCTCTGGGATTTCTCATTGACTCCATAGAACTTGAATCAGTAACCACTTTTCTAGCCACATCATTAACAATGAAAATATTTGGCAAACTACCTAGATATGTTTTGAGATGGTTTAGAAAACAAAAACAATCTGTGATTTATATCTAAAAGGAAGTGTTTCATGTAAAAATCTATGGGTATTTATTTCCATATACTTATATCCAATCTTTCTGGAAGAAGAGACAAGAGTATTATAACATGCTTTAAAGAGGCTTATAGATTCAGCTTTGGAGATGGCTAAGTAGATAAACCACCTGCTACACAGGAATGACTAGTGGAGTTCAGATTTTGCAAACACATGTAATGGCAATGAGAGTTTGTAATCCTGAGAATGGGGACATAGGTACAGTAGAATTCTCTAGAAGTTTGTAGGCAAGCCTAACTAGTATACGCAGCAGTTAATAAAAGACATTGCTTCAAACAAGTGAGATGGTGAAGATTGACGTACAAAGTTGTCTTCTGACTTCTACCTTTGTGCCATAACATTCAGTCACCCACACCACACACATGAATGAACACACACACATGTACACATGTGACAATTATGACAACAGAAAAAATTACTTTCAGACAGCTATGCCTAGCCAGGATGCACTCTAGATATTTATTCTGCACAGACAACTCACAACTTTTCATAACTTTCCAGCCATGCCCTCTCTCTCTCTCTCTCTTTCTCGTGTGTGTGTGTGTTCAGGTATACTTGTGCCTCAATGCCTCTGTGGAAGTGAGAGGACAACTTTGGAGTCACATTCCTCACCCTCCGCCTCCTCAGAAACAGGCTCTCACTTGGTTCACCATTGCTCTTGCCAGGCTACCTGAACCTCTGAGCTTCTCATGGATTTCCTTTCTCTGTGTCCCTTCTCACCCACAGGTGTAGCTGGGAATACAAACACCTGAAAAAGAATTTGGCTTTTAACTTGTGCTCTAAGTTTCTGACCTCGGGTGCTCACATTTGTGTGATAAGCCTTTTATCCATGGATCAATATGCCCCGCCCCATCCATGGACTTTTAGCTTAGCCTTTCACCTCCTTTCAAATTCTGAACCCCAGCACAAATTTTCTGTTAGATTTTTAACTTTTTTCTTGGGATCTATATTTTCTTTAGATACTTCCATGCTACCAAATTCCTTCGTGGTTGCCCTCATATACATTAGGCAATGTCAGTCATCCTTGGTTGATGCCCTGCCAGCAGCCAATGGCACTATTACAGAATAGTCCAGTTTTACAAGTTAGTACCTGGTGAGGAAGTCCTTGGAGGGGATATGGAAAACATGTCCTCCTACTTTCCAAACATCATGTATTTTTTTCTCCACATGTGAACTATGATGCTCAGCCTCTCCACGGATACAAAGCAATAGGAACAAGAAACCATGAACTGAAATGTCTGGGATCATGAGCTAAAATAATATTTTCCTCTTGTTGCTTATCTCAAACATTTTGTCATATACCAGGCATAGAGAACACATTTGAGTCTTCATAAAATACTTCCCAGCCAATAGCCACCGAATGCATTACCTTTGCTCCTGTGTGGCTAGATTTAGACCAAATGAGAGCTTCATTAATATTTGAAACGACTCAACAATCCAGATATTCACATACCCATTAGGACTATGTAACATTGGATTTCAGAAATATAACCATGTTTATGACATTAATATGTAAAAGACATTAAGTGTTTACAATTTGATTACAGCTCTATATAATTATATATAAAATTAATCAGCTACTGTGCTAGGGAATTAGCTCAGTGGGTAAAGCACTTGCTGCTCTAGCTTGGGTACCCAAATTTGGTCCTACTCAGACATATATTAAAAACACCAGTGGAAGAGGGGCAGGAAGTTTATAAGAGCCATAGAGTTGGGAGGATATCCAGAGGCATTGCCCCTCCCAATTAGTAACTGCTGCTCTCAAAACTCAAAACCCACAACCCCATGGTGAATACCAGCAATCCCACTGAGAAGGACACTCAGTGGAATGGAAGTAGAGAGGAAGGAAATAATGGTGCCAACTCACAATGTGTCCACACAGTTTCTACTTAATAAATAAATTAAAAAAAAAAAAAAGAAAAACAGCCTGAAGCCAAAGCATTCTTCTGTAATCACAGTATACTGCTGGCAAGATGGAAGCCAGAGACAGGAGAATTTCCCAGAAACTTGCCAGTAGTGAAACAAAGTACAACAACACAGTGAAATCACACGAGTATGCAAGATCAAGAGAAACCCTGTCACAGATGAGGTAGAAAGCAAGAACTGAACCAAAAATTGTCACCTGCCCTCCACACATGCTCTAATGTATCTTTGGCCCACACTTTCACATGCACATGAACAAACACAAACAGAGAATAACACAAAAACACAAGAATTAAATAACCACTAAAGAAATGATGATGAACAAATAATTATTCACAAATAATATTTTAAAAGTTTCATTTTAAAGTAGAAATGGAGGGATGGCTAAGCGGTTAAAGCACTTGCCTGCAAGGCCAAAGGACCCAAGTTCAATTCATCAGGACTCATGTAAACTAGATGCACAAGGTGGCACATGCGTCTGGAGCTCATTTTCAGTGCCCGGAGGCTCTGGCATGCTCATGTGCTCATTCTCTTCTCTCTCTCTCTCTCTCACCCTTTCTCTCCCAAATATATTGATGAAAATAATAAAACTAAACAAAATAAGGTAGATTTTATTAAAACACCAGAGCCATGGGAAAGAGGAAAACGTCAGAAAAGGGGGAGACTTCTGGTTAAGATGGCAGTGTAGGTACCACGCCAAAGCAGCCTAGGGGGAAAAAGAAAAAAAAAAAACAAAAAACAGCAAAATGCACACTTTTACTAAAAAGTGAGGTGTATAGGAAATTGAAATAGCAATGGAGAAGTAGGAGAGATCCAGAACATCCAGAGCCCACACAGGCTGGCAGAAGCAGCTCCAGTAATCCATGGACCACGGAGGCGGCGAGGCACCAGTCAGCCGCCAGGCTCGGCTTGAGCCACAGGAAAAGCCAGGTGAGGCCATTTTCCACTCACTACAGAGCTCTCTGCAGACTCAAGAAATGTGAAGGGAGAACGGCATTGAACAATGGAGGAGCAGACCACAAGATAGAAGAACACGTGGAACAGCGAGAGAACTAGAGCAAAATTGGCAGCCTCCCCTCCCCCACCGACAGTGCCCAGCTCCAGTGAACAGAGCAGCTGTCCAGGGACACGGCCATGCCTACTTGAACTGACAGCAGGACCCAAGCAGGAGCAGAGGTAACTGGGATGACACCAGAGAAGGGTCTTACCTGGTCACAAGCTGACTTGGAACCCTCAAAAGACCAGAAATCTTAACCTCCTTGTTGTCAGGATAAAGGGAGTAGGTGAGGCACCACACAGCCTAAGGGACATACAGAGGATTTGGTTGTCATAATACCTACTCTAGGATAAATAATCTGAGCTGTTTTTCATTGAAAGTGTACATTGTTAGTTAAATTCTACAAACTATATTTTATTCCACTCAGCCTACTTGAATACTCTCATAGCAGGCAAACCCAACTCTTAGGGTCACTTTTGTAGATACTCTGAGAGTCTTGAGGGCCACACTTAGTGCCTTAAGCTCCTACCCAGAAGTTATATAACATCAGATTGATTGATACATCTAATAATACCCAGCTAACTAGAAAATCCAATCATTAAATAATCCAGAATGCAAAAATATACACATTATAACACAAGAAACACCAAAAATCAAGACAATATAAGTCCACCAAAAGTATTAATGCATCAGAGATGACCTCCAGTAAGAATTAGTTACAGGAAATACCTGAGAAAGATGTCAAAAGAATGATTATAAATATGTTCAAAGAAGTCAAAGAAGAAATCAAAGGAATGAAAGAGGAAATCAAAGGAATCAAAGATAACACAGGACACCAATTTAATGAAATAAAGAGGTCAATACTAGACATAAATAAGGAAATGGAAATAATAAGAAAAAACAGTCAGAATTACTACCAACGAAGAGCAAAGTTAATGAAATTAAAAAAAAAATAAAACTCTGTAGAAAATCTCACCACTAGAATGGATGAAGGAGACGACAGAATATCTAAGCTAGAAGACCAGGTGGCAGATCTAATACAGTCCAACAAAGAGAAAGACAAACTAATAGAAAAGTATGAGTGGGAATTTCAAGATATTCAGATACTATGAAAATATCAAACATAAGAATTTAGGGCATAGTAGAAGGAGAAGAAATTTACTCCAAAGGCATATTAGGCATCTTCAACAAAATCATAGAAGAAAACTTCCCCCAAATTGGGAAAGAACTGCCAATGCAGATACACGAATCCTTTAGAACACCAGCCAGACAAAACCTGGAAAGAACTTCTCCTCACCGTATTATAATCAAACTACCAAACACACAAACCAAAGAAAAAATACTGAAAGCAGTCAGAGAGAAAAATCAAGTTACCTACACAGACAAGCCTATCAGGATTACAGCAGATTACTCAACACAAACATTAAAAGACAAAAGGGCTTGGAGTGATGTATTCCAAGTCCTGAAAGATAACAACTGTCAAAGGAGGTTATTTTATCCTGCAATGCTATCGATTCAAATAGATGCAGAAATAAGGACATTTCATGACAAAAGCAAGCTAAAGAAGTATTTGAAGACAAAACCAGCTCTACAGAAAATACTTGAAAGAATCCTGGATGCTGAAGAAAAAGAAAAGCACACATATAAGGAACCAGGAAAAAACAAACAATACTCAAATACTAGTTAACACTAGAGACCAAAGGTAAAAGCCGAAGAATTACAAAAAAATGGCAAGGATGAATACACACCTTTCAATATTATCTCTTAATATCAACAGCCTCAATGCCCCAACTAAAACACATAGGTTTGCAGACTGGATTAAAAAGCAGGATCCTTCAATTTGTTGCCTCCAAGAAACCCACCTTTCTACAAAGGATGGACACTATCTTAGGGTGAAAGGTAGGAAAAAGGTGTTTAAAGCAAATTGACCTAGAAAACAAGCAGGGGTTGCTATCCTAATATCTGACAAGGTAGACTTCAGTCCAACATTAGTTAAGAAGGATAAGGAAGGCCACTTTATATTGATTAAAGGCACCCTCCAACAGGAGGACATTACAATCCTAAACATATATGCATCTAACACGGGGACCCTGAAATTCATCAAACAAACTCTGTTAGAACTAAAGTCACAGATAACACCAAACACAGTGGTAGTGGGTGACTTCAATATTCTACTCTAATCAATTGACAGGTCACTAAGGTAAATAATAAACAGAGAGGCATCTGGACTAAATGAGGTCATAGAAGGAATGGACCTAACAGGTATATAAACAACATTTCATCCAAATGCTGCAGAATGTACATTCTTTTCAGCAGCACATGGAACATTCCCTAAAATAGACCATATATTAGGACACAAAGCAAATCTTAACAAATACAGGAAAGTTGAAGTAATTCCTTGCATTCTATCTGACCACAATGCAATCTAAGTACAAACCAATAGCAAGAAAGGCTATAGAGTATACACAAAATCATGGAAATTAAACAACACCCTACTAAATGATGAATGGGTCAATGAAGAAATCAAGTGGCACACAGCCATGGTGGGGAACCAACTGCTCTCAATTTGGCTAACTGATCCCCTCAGTGGTATGGGACCCATAGCTGGAGCTGGGAAACAAGTCAGGACCATATCCAAACATAAGACCACTCTCCAATATCAAGCTACCATCAATCGTGGGCTACAAGAGGGCCTACATCTATTAAAATCTCTATAAAAAAAAAGTAAGGGTCATTTCATTTGTCCTGGTGCTAACTTACTCTCCGTTGGAGAATCTGCTTCTCTTTTTCAGATAGAAGTAGATCCTAAGGAGAGAGCCACCCCATCATACCTCAAAAGGGCCCCGGCTGAAACTAAGAAAAATTGGAGAAACAAGCAAGGGGGCTGTTTTCCTGATGAACCGGATACCAGTACAAGGGGGAAGGAGATCAGCACAGAGAAAAATCAACTCCTACCAAATCAGAGAGCCAGAGCCTCAGAGGCCCCCAAAACCTCATCACTGAAGCGGACCAAAAGTGAACCCAACATGGCTCAGGGAAATTTTGCAGAAAAGGGGGCGGAAAGAATGTCAGAGCCACATGTTGGGTCATGATATGCAGAGACATTTATCTTGCCCATAACTGTGGGCTAACTCCATAATGCATGACCCATATACCTCAACAAGGAGGGGCCAAGGGGAGGGGGTAGGTCACGGATGAGCCTTATAATGGTACCAAACTGACTGTATTTGCCGAATGCAAAACTAACTAATAAAAAAAAAAGAAGGAAATCAAAAAATTTATAGGGTCAAACGATAATGAGAACACAACATGCCAAAATCTCAGGGACACAATGAAGGCAGTCCTGAGGTAAATTTATAGCTTTAAGTGCCTGTATAAGAAATTAGAAAGGCCACAAGTAAATGACCTAAGGCTTCACCTTAAAGGCTTGGAAAAAAGAAGAACAAGGGAAACCAAAAATCAGTAGACAGGACGAAATAATAAAGATTAGGGCAGAAATTAATGAAATAGAAACCAAAAAAAAAAAAAAAAAAATCCAAAGAATCAATGAAACAAAGAGTTGGTTCTTTGAAAGGATAAACAAGATTGATAAACCCTTAGAAAATCTGCCCAAAAGAAAGACATAGGAGACAGCAAATCAATGAAATTAGAGATGAAAAAGGTAACATCACAATAGATGCCAGAGAAATTCAAAAATTCATGGGGACATACTATAAAAGCATATACTCCACAAAGTGTAAAAATCTGAAAGAAATGGATGACTTCCTTGATTTAATATGACCTACCTAAATTAAATCAAGATGAGATTAATCACTTAAATAGACCTATAACAAGCATGGAGATCCAAGCAGTTATCAAAAATTTCCCAACTAAAAAAAGTCCAGGCATAGATGGATTCACTGTTGAATTTTACCAGACCTTCAGGGAAGAACTACCACCATTGCTTCTTAAGATTTTCCATAAAATAGAAAAAGAAGGAATCCTACAAAACTCCTTCTATGAAACCAGCATCACCCTGATACCTAAACCAGGCAAAGATAGAACAAAAAGAGAAAATTACAGACCAATCTCCCTCATGAACATAGATGCAAAAATTCTCAACAAAATATTGGCAAACAGAACACAAGAACATATCAGAAAGATCATTCACCCTGACCAAGTAGGCTTTATCCAAGAGATGCAGGGATGTTTCAACATATGCAAATTGATAAATGTAATATATCATATAAATGGACTGAAGGACAAAAATCACATGATCATCTCATTAGATGCAGAGAAAACATTTGACAAAATTCAACATCCCTTCTTGATAAAAGTCCTACAGACACTGGGAATAGAAGGAACATATCTCAATATAATAAAGGCTATTTATGACAAGCCTACAGCCAACATATTACTAAATGGGGGAAAACTGGAAGCTTTTCCACTAAAATCAGGAAAAAGACAAGGGTGTCCACTGTCCCCACTTTTATTTCATATAGTACTGGAAGTCTTAGCCATAGCAATAAGGCAAGAGATGCACATAAAAGGGATACAAATTGGAAAGGAAGAAATCAAGTTATCATTATTTGCAGATGACATGATTCTACATATAAAGGACCCTAATGACTCTACCAGCAAACAGTTAGAGCTGATAAACACCTACACCCACGTAGCAGGATACAAAATAAATACACAGAAATCAGTAGCCTTCACATATGCTAACAATAAACCCAGAGGATGAAATCAGAGAATCACTCCCATTCACAATTGCATCAAAGAAAATAAAGTACCTTGGAATAAACCTAACCAAGGAAGTAAAGAATCTCTACAATAAAAACTATGAAGCACTCAAGCGAGAAATTGCAGAAGACACTAGGAAATGGAAAAACATCCCTTGTCCCTGGATTGGAAGAATCAATATTGTGAAAATGGCAATCTTTCCAAAAGCAATCTCCACATTTAATGCAATTTCTATCAAAATTGCAATGGCATTCTTAATGGAAATGGAGAAAACAATCCAAAAATTCATTTGGAATCACAAAAAACCTCGAATATCTAAAATAATACTTAGCAAAAAAATAAGGCTGGTGATATACCTGATTTTATCCTATGCTACAGAGCCATAGTCACAAAAACAGCATGGTACTGGCACAAAAGCAGACATGTAGATCAATGGAACAGAATAGAGGACCCAGATATAAGTCCAGGTAGCTATTACCACCTGACATTTGATAAAAATGCCAAAAATACTCATTGGAGAAAAGGCAGCCTCTTCATCAAATGGTGCTTCGAAAACTGCATATGTATCTGTACAAGGATGAAAATAGGTTCTCCTCTCTCTCCATGCACAAGAATTAAGTCCAAATGGACTAAAGACCGTAACATCAGACCTGAAACTCTGAAATTTCTAGAGGAAAAAGTAGAGGAAACCCTTCAACATATTGGTCTTGGCAAAGACTTTCTGAATATAACCACAATTGCTCAGGCAATAAAACCACAATTACAAAGATTTTGTACTGCAAAGGACACTGTGAATAAAGCAAAGAGGCAACCTACAGAATGGGAAATAAATCTTTTCTAGCTATATATCTGATAGAGGATTAATATCTAGGATACACAAATAACTCAAAAAGCTAAATAATAAGATATCAAACAAGCCAATTAATAAATGGGCTATGGAGCTAAATAGAGAGTTCTCAAAAGAAGAAATACAGATAGCGTATTGGCATCTAAAAAAATGTTGCACATCCCTAGTCATCAGGGAAATGCAGATTAAAATTACAATGAGATTCCATCTCACTCCTGTCAGATTGGCTAGCATCATGGAAACAAATGATCATAAATGCTGGTGGGGATGTGGAAAAAGAGGAACCCTTCTACACTGTTGTGGGAATGCAATCTGGTCCAGCCATTGTGGAGGTTTCCTAAGATAGCTAAAAATTGTTCTACCAAATGACCCAGCTATAGCACTCCTAGGCATATATCCTAAGGGCTCATCCCAGTTCTACAGAAGTACTTGCTAAACCATGTTTATTGCCACTCAATTCATAATAGCTGGGAAATGGAACCAGCCTAGATGTCCCTCAACTGATGAGTGGATAATGAAGATATGGCATATTTATAAAATGGAGTTCTACTTAGCCGTAAAGAAAAATGAAGTTATGAAATTTGCAGGAAAATGGATGGATCTGGAAAGGATTCTACTAAGTGAGGTAACCCAGGTCCAGAAAGCCAAGCACCACATGTTCTCTCTCATATGTAGATCCTAGCTACAGATGATTGGACTTCTGTGTGAGAAGGAAAAATCTCAGTAGCAGAGGCCAGTCAGTTAAGAAGGAGATATAAAGGGAAGAGAAAGGAAGGGAGGAGGGTACTCAATAGGTTGGTATTGTATATATGTAAGTAGAAGAATAGATTAATGTGGGTGAAAAGGCCCAAAGTGAGGTCAGAGGAAGAGATTGAGTAAAGGAAAGGTGGAGAGAGGGCTAATCAAAATCTAAGAGCTAGAAATAAATCATATGGAATCCTCTAGTTTTGGACAATGGAACACTCAGGATCCATAGGTCGTTGTTAGAAAGTTTTCAGTGACAGGTATAGGATACCTCTAGTGAGTTGTTGGCCAGGGAGGTCCCTGATGCCCCCAAAACATTAAAGGCCATTGCCGAGGCCCTTCGTTTCCCACAAGGAATAGATAGTAAGACCCACTTGCTGAAGACTCCACTTACTTGGGCTGCAAGGCCACTGAGAAATCCTTCTGGAACTGAGCTGATAACTTCCTCCATGTAGACCAGCTGACAGAAAGCTGGAAGAAGCCATTCTACATGTAGTTCAATGGGAGAAAGAGGTACCACCAGTGAAGATACTCAACAGTGGACACTGCAAGCCTTTTAATTGGCTAGCCAGTCCAAATGAGCCAACAGGTGTAATAGTGGCACGTCTGTCATGATGGATAACAACTGCCCTCCAATTGGACTGGAGGCCCGCTCCATGCAAGTGAATACATTCCTGATAGTGAAAACGTAAAACGGGGGTAGTCATGAACCCTAGTGGTGTAACATCTGCTGATATCTGTATAAATGTATATACTATGCTTATCAAACTGCCCAGTAAGCACTTCTCTTAAATTTTATACCTTTATATTAATGCTACTCTCACTTTGGGTAGAGAAACTTCTCTTTTCACATGGCAGTGACCTTGGGATGACTCAGAAGGTATCATGGTTCTGGAAAGAAGTGACTAGAGTACTGAGTAACATCTCAATCACACCTCCCAAGGGTCAGGGTCTAATGAGGAAGAGGTGGCGGAAAGAATGTAAGAGCCAAAGGAAGGGTAGGACTCCTTACAACTTGCTTCCTCCAGACACAAAATGTCCTGGATATCCATGACCTCATAGTGCCTGACACTACCTGCACAAGACCATCATATGAGGAGAAAAAGATCATAACATCAAAATAAAAGAGAGACTGATTGAGCTGGGGATGGGATATGATGGAGAATGGAATTTCAAAGGGTAAAGTGCTGGGAAGGGAGGGTATTACCATGGGATATGTTGTATAATTATGGAAAATGTCATTAAAAGTTGAGAAAAAATGTGAGAAAATATTGTAAAACAAAAAGAAATTCATATGAATGTTTCTAACAGTTATTGGATGCATGTTGCCTAAACTTGGAAAGTACTTGTGTATATAAGTATAGATATGTAGTCAAAATAAATATTCAAATATAAATGTATGCATATGTGTGTATGAGAGAGACAGAAAGAGATGGAGACTAAAGAACAGAGATAGAAAAAGAAAAATAAAATAAAATCTGGAACATCTCCCTAAATAAATAAAACTGAAGTTTAGTGGCTTTAGAACAATTAACTATTTGAATGTTCTCTAATTCATTCAACCAATCATATACTGATAAATCTACTTACTTTTTGTAAGATAAGGCTATTAGTGCTAGTTTTAATTGAGAATTTTTTGAGTATTTAAAAATATTTTTATATACTCAAAGTTGCTAAATCACATCTAATGAATGCTTGAAAGACTTTGGACCAATGTTGTATAACTGATTTACTGAAAATTTACATGAACTTGAATGACAGTATATTGCAATACCTTTACTTACACTGGCTAATAGAAAAATAAATTACTGAGAGTATAAAATTAAATATAATGGGAATGTCTATGTCTTTAATTCATCAAGGATTTACTTAGGTATAAAACATGATGCAGTTATAGCCATTGTTAAACAACTGTCCCACTACATGTATTGGTTAACCTATTTGGTTATCCCACCTATGTGAAATGCTAATTTAAGATTCATTAACTCAATGAGTATGCATTGCTGCTAACCTTTAATTACTCATGTATAGGTCTTTGCTATACTTGACTGTTCTTACTAGGCTGATTTATCCATAGTGTTTATAAATGTTTTAGTAATTGTGACCAAATATTCTATTCATTATTTGAATATGCCCCCAAATGATGTTTAGAATTAATGTTTGAAGTTTAATATGCATTCCTGTCTTGTATGTTACCTGTTACCTGTTAATTACATAGGAATTTGATTTATCCATTATTTTCAGCCAACATATGCAGATTAAATGGGCTATTTGTTGGTGCTACTGGTTTTTATTCATATTTTTGACTCTGACTTTGCTTTTTATTTTATTTTCTTAGCTATATTAACATTTCAAAACATTTTAAAAGTTTTAAAGGTGTTCTTTGTCTTGTACCTGCATTAGATGTGAAGGCTAAGGGAGTATGTAGGTTATTTTTACCATTTTTCTGTTTGTTGACTTCTTTTTTTGTGTGGTAGGGTCTCACTCTAGCCCAGGCTGACCTGTAATTTACTATGTAGTCCCAGGGTGGCCTTGAACACAGGTGATCCTCAAACCTCTTCCTCCTTAGTGCTGGGATTAAAGGCGTGCACCACCACGCCCAGCTTGTTGACCTTTTAAATTGCCTATTTGTGTAGAATTTGTTTTGACTTTTAAAATATTAATAAAATAGCAAGTTTTATTTTTAATGCATAACTAATTTAATTACTATCTTCTTATGTCTTTCCATATTGGCCTACTGATATAAGAAATTATACAAACTGATCTTCTAGTATTAAATATCTTTCTAATTTTAATTTGCTGATTCATTATATATATGCATACACTTTAATTACATTTTATAATATATATTTAAAAGTGATATTAATTTGTAATTTATCATTATGATACTGTATACTTTAAGTCAAATACCAATTTCTATGGAGGATTTAACAGAAGTGAAACTAAAATAACAACCACCAAAATTGATTGTTTTAATATGTTGCTTGAAGTTTACCAATAGAAAAGTGACTAATCCATTCCGATGCTTTTCTTATGATACAATTTTGAAGTGTTCAGATATTGATTTTGCACATGAAGAACTACGTATTTTCTTTTACATGAGGTTATAGAATTCTATTGTGTTATTTATACAAATCACCTGAGTTTATATTGTCCTGTCTTGTAAGAACAGGATACCATAAGTATTTTAATTAAGGTATTCCTGCGGCCTGCATTTGTTAAGTTTCTGCAATAAAATTAGATAGATATTTTTCATGATAATAGTATGAATAAATTGTATGCTTTTCTATTTAATTTTTAAAAGCATATAGAAGGCCTGAGTATATGATTTAGTACTAGAGTGCAGGCCTAGTACACATGAAACCATGTGTTCAAGCCTTAGCCACGTAGGAAGAAAAGAAAAGAAAAGAATTACAAGAACTATAGATAGATAGATAGATAGATAGATAGATAGATAGATAGATAGATAGAATAGAATATAGAAGTAGTAAATTTGTGCTTTTTTTCTGAAGATATGCATTACTTTTTTTTTATTTCTCAGCAACTATACAATATTATATCTGTGCTGGAGAGAAGGCTTAGTGGTTAAGGAACTTTCCTTCAAAGCCTAAAGGCCCAAGTTCAAGTCCCAGTTCCCATGTAAAACCTGATGTATGAAGTGGAACATGCTTCTGGAGTTTGTTGGCAGCAGCTGGGGGCCCCGGAGAGTACCTATTCTCTCATTTTTCTCTCTTTTCTCTATCTCACTCTGCTTGCAAATAAAGAAATAGAAACATTTTTACAATATTATACCTGATGTGAGAACACTGAGAAAGGCAAAATACTAAATATAAATAAATAAATAAACAGTCCATGGGAAACATAAACATTTATGTTTATGGTAAATGGGAAAATTCAGTCAGTTTTAACAGCTAGAATTATATCTTAGCTATGAGTGGATAAACAAAGAAAAAGTTTGATAACTGCAAATATGTTAATGAATCTGTAGGGACTTTTTAGAAATGAGGGTCAATGTTGAGGATAACAAAATGTGCAGCCAATGTCAAAGATTTAACAGGGAATTTGAAAGGACCTCCATGAAGTTTGAGTCGCTATCCAGCAGTAAGCCAGAAACTTTGAAAGACATCATCCAAACACTTAAAGTAAAGGTCTTTGTTAGAAATCCATTGATCTCCTATAGCTCCTTCCTTTAGGTGCTAGTTAAGAATTTTCATGTTTCCTCAGCTGATGTGACCACATGTAGATGTAGACTAAATGACAAAACCGTCAAGCATTTGCTCTATTTGTTTCCAATTTTGGAATCAAAATAATGGCAACTCTATGGGAAGATGTGTTTTGTTTATAAAGTGCAGATGGATATATTGGCAGTACTCTATCCTATAGTAAGAAGAATGTGATAAAAATAGAGAAATTTGAGGTAGAAAGGGTAATTAGAGTATATGAGGATAGATATGTTTACTGGTTATTTTTCTTGTTGCTCTAAAAAAATACCTGACAAAAACAATTCTAGGGAGGAAGAACAGATTTCTGCTTAAAGTTCTAGGCATCCATTCATCTAGTCTGTCATGTTGGTGAAGTCATGGCAGGAGGAACATGAAGTAGCTGGACACTGCACCCATAGTCAGGAAGTAAAGAGAGATGAGCACTGCTATTCAACTCCATTTCTCCTTTTTCTCTGGTCTACAACCACCAGCATGTGGAATGGAATTTCTTACACTAAGGGGTTCTCCTTCCCTCCATTGTGTAATCTAGGAAGTCCCTTTCTGATATACCCAGAGATTTTATTTTTCATAGTGGCTCTAAATCCTGTCAAGTTGATGCCTAACTTAAACCATCACAGTAAATAACAAAAATTTAGCCAAATAAACTTGAAAAACTTTATTTTCATGATGAATTAATATTCACTATACTTCATCTAAAAATTATATAATATTTATATTCTCAATTTAATGAATTGTAGTAGTATGGCATGATTAGATGAAGAGTAATTATAATCATTTGTCTAATGTGATTATTGGAAATTAAAAATACATACAATTGAGATTTCCAAATAGGATGATAAATTGTTTGTTAGCGATGATTAAGTGTAACCCTAAGAATATATATGCATGGATTCAAATCCTGATTCTACTACTTTAATTGTTTGACCCAGTGCAAATTGATTTGGATTACTAAGGTATTTATGAAGCTTAGAAATGATAATCATCATTATACCTGTAACATAGAGCTCTAAGAGGATTAAATTTGAAAAAAAAATACATACACAATAAAGATGTGCTATATTTTAAATAGTTTATAAATATTAGCTACTATTGTAGTTGTCTCATTAATTAAACCACCGTAGCAGTTGGAGAATTTCACTATTTCCACAGAGGCTACAGATAATCAAAAGAACTCCCATAATGGGAAATTGGGGTTCCGGGGTGCTTCTTCGAACCCCCAAGTCCTGAGTTCATATCTGAAAGCTAACCAAAGTATTGGCAATTTCAGATTTAAGAGAATGATTTTTTAAAATACCACATTTTATTCAGACTTTACAAAGGAGTGGGGAAAGGGAAGCCTGGGAGGTAAGGGGAGATACACCACCTGGAGCCCAAAACCACATGTAGCCCAGGAATCCATGTGACCAAATGCAGATCTGTGGGGGGGGGGGGAGTGTGGGAAAAACAGAAAAGAAAAGAAAGTTCAAGGAGCTCCAGCCATGTGGGGAGCTGGAGAGGATTAAGAACCCATGCAGAGAGTAAGGCAAAGGGTCCTCCCAGCTGGGTCTGAGCTAGGGCCAAACCTGAGGGAAAAACTTACCCACAGCTAGAAATTCCCAAGTGATCTGAGAGACCTCTACCCACCACTTGCAAAGGTATTTATAACCTTAGGGAGGTAGGCTGTCTTTTGGCCCAGGTAAACCAAAGGGCCAGCTGGTTGGTTAGGGCTGTGGACGGTCTCAGGAAGAGATTAGTTCTGGCACCAAGTTCCAAGGGCCAAACTTGACCATCTACAATGTTTAAATCCTACAAAAGACCTCCCTCCTAGGTGGGGTCCTGACTGGAAAAACAGTTCTTTGAAACTAGGCAAGAGATAAGAAATCCGATCATCTTGGATTTCTTGCAAGTGCAAACTTTACTGCCCATTTTACCTCCATGGGTCTAGTCAACCTAACCCTATACCCCCCAACACTCTAGGATACAGAATCATTTAATCAAAACATATAAAAATGAGATATTTAAAGGATGGATTAATTCAATTCTAGGTTACCTCAACAGATTGGGACCAGAACTCTCACACATATTCAACTCATCTTCCCCTGTATTGTGTTGGCAGACTGGTTTTTGACAGTATGCCCACTTTCGACATATGCCCCACAGTACTACTGCTCACCACCATGGAACTCTAAAATGGTTTACTCTCAAAAACATGTCAGGGCTGGAATGATGGCTTAACAGTTAAGGCACATGGCTGCAAAGCCTAAGGACCTAGGTTCGATTCTCCAGGTCCCATGTAAGCCAGATGCACATGGTGACACATGTGTCTGGAGTTCATTTACAGTGGCTAGAGGCCCTGGACCACTCTCTCTCCTTCTCTCTGTCTCAAATAAATGAATAAATAAATAAACAAACATGTCAGCATAGTATGAATAATTTCTGTGGTCTGCAACTTTTAGGACTATGTGGCTGAATAGTTATTTTGAGGATAGAGGAAACTTTTACAACACATTATTTTCTAACTAATCACGCAGCTAACTGGATTGAATCGTATGTATATCTACAGACCTCCTGGGAGCCAGCACCTGCTCTCCACCAGAATAGGTCAAGCTATCAGCAGGAGAGACTGAATGAGAAAGTAGAGGCTACCATTTGCCAGTAAGAACGGCTTTATCTCCACCTTGTCTTGCACCACTTCCTGCTTGTTTATTGTGCTTGACCTTTGGCTACTCAGGTTATTGTTCTCTCTGTCCAGATGAGGAAGGAATTGATATACTAGATATCAATTGTCAAGGTCTTTCTAAGGTAGTCTCAGATTACTTTAAACAGTTAGAGGAAAGTTTTACCATGCTTTCATTCTGTAGTATATCATTTTTTTTCTTTTTAAAACATTTTTATTTATTTATTAGCAAGCAGAAAAAGAGACAGACAGAGAAAGAAGGACTGGGTGCCCCAGGTACTCCGGTTCCTGCAAAGGAAATCCAGACGCATTCACCACCGTGTGCATCTGGCTTTATGTGAGTATTAGGGAATCCAACTTGGGTTGTTAGGCTTTGCAGGCAAGCACCTTAAATGCTGAACATCTCTCCAGCCCCCAGTATATCAATTTTTGTAAAGACTACAAATATGGAACTATAAGTTAAGCATTCATTTTTTTCCCTTTTGGCATGCGTCAATGTGTGCATGTTTGTATGTGTGTGAATTCAATGTGTGTGTTCATGTACATGTATGAGTGTACATATACTATGTATATGTATATGTTCATGCCTAGCATCTTCCTGAATCATTCTCCACCTTGTTTGGCAGTGTTTCACTGGACCTGGAGCTCAATGATTTAGTTAGCCAGCAAGCCCCAGGAATCCCGTCTCCACTTCCCTAGCACTGGAATTGCAGGCTGACACTGGGGATGAAATTTAAATCTTCATGCTTGGGCAGCAAGCACTGTACTTACTGAGCCATCTCTCTGTCCCCAGATTTGTTTTGCTGATCTCTAATTACTGGAATATGAGCTCCATAACACAAGATCCTTATTTGCTTCTACATCTGCAACACATGAATCTGTTTCTGAGATAATGTGAAAGTAGTCCTGATAATAGTCTAACAATAGACCAAAATATCTGTCAACTTGTACTTCCCCATAATGTTAATAATAAGATTTGAGCCATATTTAGTTCAGCTGCCTCAGATGAGATAAGCTTTCATAAATAACAGGGATAATGTTAAAGATGACACTCTTATGCCAAGTTCAATGAAAAGGAGAGATTTATTCTAATGGGGGATATAATCAGTTATATGTAGAGAGATTTAAAGCAAGGAGCACACAGAGTAAGACTTAGTGAAAGGATATAGATACGCAGAGATTAACTAGCAAACAACAACAACAAAAAGAGCCACTCAGGCAGAACAAAGTAAATTAAGATAAATAAATGAGCACAAGCTTTGTGAATGAGGGTCAAGTACAGATATTGTTCCAACAGGAATAGTGTTGGGCAGTGACACTGTTTTGTTTGGAGAAAATAGATTATATCAGATCCTTTCTACCTTTTCCAGGTACAAAGGACCAGAATTGATACAATTCTCACCGACTTTCTTTTCTCTATGCCTTATGCAACTCCATAAAAATCCCATCCAGTGCTCTATCTTCTGCCATGTCTGCAACTCAGCTAGTCTCATAAACAAGGAACTATGTCATCATTGTACCCAAACACCTCACACAGTTGTTGCTATCTACTAATCGCTCAATATTTGAATATTTGAAAATAAGCTATAAAACCTTCTAAATGTTTCATATTAATAATGTAATATTAAAATAACAAGATAATAGCTGTGTTATTAAATATTATACACACACACACACACACACACACACACACACACACACATATATATATATATATATATATATATATATATATATTTCAGAAAGTGGCAGAAAGGGCAGAAAGAAAGAGAAAATGGGCACACCAGGGTCTCTAGCCACTGCAAACAAATTCCACATTCATGTGCTATTTTGTGCATCTGGCTTGAAGTGGATACTGGGGAATCAAACCCAGATCATTAGGCTTTGCAGGCAAGCACCTTAACTGCTGAGCTATCTCTACAGTCCAATAGCTGTGTTTGTAAGCATGTAGATAGTACATTCAAAAAAATGTCAGAAGCTTTTACAGAAAATTTGGAATAAAGTTATTGCATCTTTGAGTTTCCCTGTGTTTGTCATCTTCCTCATTGTCAGTCTCTCTCATTCTCCTCATTTTACTCTTTCACAACTACCTGTTTATATGACATTAATTCAAAATGTTTTTAATTTATTACAAAGAAAACTTGCCTTCCTCTAGTCTATTCTAAAATTCAACATGCTAACTCATATACAAAGTGCAAAGACTCAAGTTTGGATGGTGTAGTAGACATGGAGATGCACCACTCATACCTCCTTTAGGAAGGTTTCATAACCATTTTTAATGACCATGGTGAGTTAACAGTTTATAGTTCTTAGTGTTGTTAGGGTCTCTCATTTTCTAAGAAAGTCAAAAATTAGCACAGTGATAAGGATTCTTCCAGGAGATGAGTGATTTCCAAGTAAAATGCAATGTACTGAGGGCAATCTTTACACTGGAGATAGATTTATCACTTGTTCTCACAGCTTATTCTGCCAGACCTATTTTCTACCTTTCCTTTCACCAGTGTCAGAGGAGGTACACCAAGAAAGCTGGCTCCAGGTAAGATTTTTCCAGAGTCTTTTCATTCACAATCCAACTAATAGTGAAGACCCTTCCTCTGAATTCAGCTGATGAGCTGATGACCAGAGTGACTAAGAGCTCGTTGTGATTCACATCTTAAAATTTTCATCCACTTTAAGATGGGATCTCACACAGGGGGAGGTGAATCCAGTGTTATAATCCAGGCTTCTGTAATGTTCTAGTTGACTATGAACTCACAGAAATGAATGTTTACTGATAAAAAGAGTGAGAATTCAATAATAATAAAAACCAGGGGACAGTTAAAAAACAATTTTAGACTAAATGAACAATGATTAATCTTGATTATCCACTTCATCAGATTAAAAGAACAACCTAGACACATTAGTAAAATATATCTCTGGGTATAGCTGTGAAGGCATTTCCATCAATGACTAACTACTGGAGGGCAAAACTACCTTGAAAATGGGGCTACAGAGATGGCTTAGTGATTAAGGCATTTGCCTGCAAAGCTAAAGGATCCTGGTTCAACTATCCAGGACACACATAAGCCAGATGCACAAGGGGGCACATGCGTCTGGAATTAGTTTGCAGTGACTAGAGGCCATGGCATACCCATTCTGTCCCTCCCTCTCTCTCTCCCTCTCTGTCAAATAAATAAATAAAATGTATTTTGAAAGAAAATAAAGCTACCTTGAAAATGAGTAGCCCCATCTACAGGCAAGTGGTCCAAATGGGAAAAAAAAAATGGAGAAACAGATCTCCTGCACACTGGCATATGGCAATGCTCTCTTTGCTTCCTGGCCACAATGATGTGAACTGCTATGTTCTACACTCTCCTATGACACAAACGACTAACATTTCTGATACTATAACTCTGATACTACAAATGACTAAGATTTCCTGTGTTCTGCTCAGATATGAAAAGTAACTCTAAGAGCATTTAGTCTCTATTAAGTTGCAAGGTGGCCATCATCTTTTTTTCTTAGCAACAGGATTAAGCCCATGATTTGAAACACAGAGTACCATAATTCAGAAATAATTGAGTGTTCACATGGAGCAGATCTGTTGTGACAAAGATAGTGTCTTTCTTTCATAAAGAAACTTGGGGCCTGAATCAAGGTGGATCATCTGGATAGGAGTCTAGGAGGTAGGCAATCTCTATATTTCTATCATTTGTGCCTGACTAAATCACATATCTCACCCAAGTTAATTATGCCACAGCCACTAATATCAGAAAATAATAAAATGATTTGCCCCACAGAAGT
Source organism: Dipus sagitta (assembly GCA_036346955.1). Lineage (NCBI taxonomy): Eukaryota > Metazoa > Chordata > Mammalia > Rodentia > Dipodidae > Dipus > Dipus sagitta. The sequence continues at coordinate 78,924,279 of CM070770.1, read as the reverse complement.
CATGACCCTTCAAAATTGGTTTCTCACTCCTCACCGCATGGCTTACAAATCTATTAACATTATATCCTCTGGTCAACATGTCTGGTTTTCCATAACAGAACTTATAGGGTTGAATTATAAAACCTAGGGGAGTATATATTAAGTAAACTACCTCACACTCAGAAACTCTGAATTGAGAGTGTTACTGAGCCCAGGACTCAAGGAGGCTGTGCTGCCCAGGCAAGTATGTAGGGTAATGATTTATTTAGGCATCTGCTAGGAGCCTAAGTCCAGTTTATGGTTAAAGAAGAATGTAATTACATTTCAAGAATAGATAGATACAGCATTTAAACTCACATTAATATCTGGAAAACAAAACAAAATTTCTGCCAGGTGGGTCAGTGAATTTAGTGGATCAGCTTTGACTCAAGATTTTCAAGTTTTGCCAAACTTCTATTACCTGACTCTAAACTATCCTATTTCATCAAGGGGAACTGTTCATTCCTTCTGTTCTCTAGTCATTTTAATTCAACTTTTTACCCTCTGGCAAACAAAACCTGAAACAAGATATACAACATATTCCAGAGGGAAAGGTATGCAGAAATTAGGTGGAACCTAAATGAAAGCAAATAATTTCAGACCAGTATGGACTTTACCAAGTGGCACCAGTAGCTCCAGAAGCAGTATATTGGTAAGCAGATTGATCAGTCTCAGGGAAATGATGCACAGCTGTTGATTTATCAAGTCTGTGTTTAATATTCCATTAAGAACTAGGAATGATAGCAGTTCTCATTCCATTAGACCAAAGGAAATTATCCATTTACAGTTTTCCTAGGGATATATCATAACTATGATAGGCATAATATAATAAAAAGAGATGGTGACCATCTGAAGATCCTCATATAGGTCTATTATATCAGTGTTGTTATGTAGATAACAATGATAAGCAAGATTGGGCTCCTATCTCAAGGATGATGGTAAGGACAGATATATGCCAGATGCTTAAAGAAGACAAGTGCTGAATAGATGGACTGATGACTAAATTCTGTAATGTGTGAGTAGTAAGGAACATGGGTGGGTAACCCCTTTAAAATTAAGAGGGCTGGAGGGATGCTTAGTGGTTAAGGCATGTGCCAGCAAAACCAAAGGGCCCAGGTTCGATTCCCCAGGACCCACGTTAGCCAGATGCACAAAGGGGCACAAGTGTCTGGAGTTTTTTTGCAGTGGCTGGAGGCCCTGGCGTGCCCGTTCTCTCTCTCTCTTTCTCTCTCTCTCCTTTCTCTGTCAAATGAATAAATAAATTAGAATAAATAAATTAACTTAAAAATTTTTAAATAATTAAGATAAGATCTGGGTCTTGAGTGATTCTTTCATGATGGAGGGTAATCCCTCATAGGCACATCAAGTTTTGGAGAAAATGCATTTCACATTTTCGGGTGCTGACACCACTGCATGTGAGCATCTAAAGTTGCTTGCCTACAGTAAGGCAACACACTCTCTGCATATCAGGCAGCCTTCATTCCAAGTTGACTTTATTGTGTTCTTTAAAGGGCCACTTTTTGTTTTGTTTCGTTTTGTGTTTTTATTAAGAACACAAATTTGTTTTGAGTATGGGCCTGGTTTTCCTTCCTCTGGACCCCAGCCAGCCCTACTATCCAGGTGTCTGCATAATGTCTTATTCACAGCTCTATAGTCTACAAATAGCTTTTGACCACAGGATCCACTGGTAGTAGTGCATAATGCACCACCCAGGTGCCACTGACCTCATCAAAAGGCCAGCTGAAAATTAACCAGTGAATCATTTTGGAGACAATAATCCTTCAAGAATGAAGTGCCATCCCCCAGCATGTTTCTTTCATATGGCTTGAACTGGAGACATTTACATGGACAGAAGCCAGATAAGCTGTTAAACATCCTATAATAGACACGACAACCTCACAAAGCCTTCTGTAACCACAAATGTCAGTAGTGCCCAGGCTGAGAAAACCTGTACTTTAGATAGGTAAAATAAGTTCTCTTACTACAAGGGTAACTATTAAGCATCATGTAACTCTATTTCTTATTCTTCCCTGTTTGTTAAATTGCTTTTAGTACCATTCATTTCAACTTAAAGTACAGTAATTTGAGAGCTGTCTCCAATATTCCATGACATAACATGAATGTTTCCTATACCATTTGAGAATGAATAAAACTTGTCATTCTAACTCACCAGTGCAAATTCAATTGAAAAAAGAAAAGCGGATTTCTAAATAGAAATGCAGAAAAAGAAAGTGAGAGATTCCTTTGATCCATAGCATTCATTATCAAAACTGCAAACAGTGAAACCCTCATTTGACTTTTAAGAGGAATTTAACGTAAGATTGCAGAAACAAGGATGGAAGGTTCAAAGTTTTTGTTTTTTTTCTTCAAAAAGAAATAACAACAAAAAGCAATGAGGACCTGAGTCCAATCCTCAAAACTTACATTAAAAAGAAAGTCAAGCATGGGCATGTATCCATGTAATACAGAGCTGGTGCAACAGAGACAAGAGGATCTCTGTCACTTGCTAGCCATCTAGTCTAGACCACTTGGCAAGTTCCGAGTAAATGAGGGACCATGTCTCAAAAAGAGTGGATGATGGCCAGACATCCAAGGTTCTCATGTAGCCCGCACTTGTATGCAACACACAAGGGCATGTACACCACAACCCATACTCTTACAAGCATTCTTGCCCATGTGTGCACACATGTGCATGTACACACATGAAAAAATGCAGTATTTCCTACTAAATGTCACATGTGTTATCACTAATATTTTGCATCTGTATTTGCTATGGAAACCCATTTTAATGGAGGACAATTATGGAACAAGTTATGCAGAAATGACAAATATTTAACATGCTTCATCTTGTTTGGTAAATGTATTCCTGATTCTTAAATATTACTAAGCAACTAACAAATAAATGTTAGGAAATACTTATTAGGAAATCTAACTGGCAAAAACCGATTTGAAATATCAAAGTTATTGAGTATTTACTATTTCCATCACAATAACTTGTCTTGTTAATTTATTATGCCATGACACACTGTGGCAGTATATAGAATAGTAAACATTGGCAGTATATGGAATAGTAAACACTAATACCAAGAAGATAGTATGTGAAAGTTCATCCAGTATAACAGTATAAGTGTTTTGCTTAAAGTTTCTAGTAACTATATTCAGTAGTAAATTCATTTCACCTATAAAAAACTTTAATTAATTAATTTGTCTTTATTTCTTTATTGTTTTACTGAATTGAAAGGGATTGTGGTCGCTTTAGGGAAAAGGTCTCAATAAATCTACCTATAAGAACAGAGGAAATGAGATTTGTATTTTAAAGTATTTACTGTATAATAAACAGTGAAGCACAACATTAATGATAAAACTGGAAGGGTTAAGCCATAAAAACACATTTTCTTGTGTGTAGTAAAAGGAGAAAATGATACAAATAAATGTGAGTAATTAGAATGTTTCTTAGCTTTGCTGTTTAACAGTCTGTTATTAAATATATGAGACAATCCTAAAAATATAAAACTTAAATTAGCATTTCTTCATACGAATCATGGAAAATGGAAAAATAATTGATTAGCCACATTACATAAGTTTCTGAGAATGCCATTTCTTAAATGCCATAGAAGACCTGAGATCTATTAGGAAAATTTGTTATAGTCACATATTTCTTTCCATAAGAAATACAAAACTGTATTTGTTAAAATGGCCATTCTGAGATTTCTCTTTCATATTCTTTATCCTGTCAATTTTTATAATTTGAAGAGATGGTTTTGAAATAAAATATATTAAACTGCAGCTCCTTTTAATAATAAATTACAAAGAGCAAGCTGAATGTTAACAAATAAAAAATGAAATTTATAAAAACAATGCTTTCAAATTAAAATTTCAGTAGGTAATAAAGAGTGACTAAATTCAAAATGAACCTTTCCTGCTCTACAGTGGAAGGATGTTGGCTCTAAAGTCACATTACTAAAATCAATTTTCAGCTCTTCAATTACTGCTAGTGATTATTATTATTATTATTATTATTATTATTTTGCTATTTAGTAAATAGCCTAAAATGTTTCTCCCTAAAAATAGTCTTTTTAATATATGAGAGTTCTGTACATTCATGGACTCTCAGCAGTCATAGTTGAGTTGTGAAAATTAAACTGGACTAAGCTCTAGACTGTTTAGATTAATCGTCTTCCATGTCCCCTCCTAGAATAAGGATCCCCATGTGTGCACTGTTGCGAAGTCCTGCATGAAGCCCACTGGGCAATTGAAAGCCTGGATGTGTTTTCACTTTCTAAATGTAAACAAGCATGTTCTGAGTGAATCCATTTGCTAAAGCATAGCACATACTTAGAACCAAAGAGGCACTGAACTAAATCAAAAAAGGCTAAATATTGTCTGTGTGAAATCCTGCTACATAGAGAAGTGAGGTTCTGGAAGCCAGCAATGATTTTATCGTAAATCTGTGAAAATTATGTGGTCTTCTATAAAACATTGTCTACCACAGCTTTTTCATACAACAATGGCCCATGCATAAATATTCACTGAGCACAAGATGACAGTCCATACTATATACCAAGACTTGCTAAGTGGTGCTCCCCCCCCCCCCCGCAGCTGTATAAAACACTACTAAGTCTGTTAGCTGAATGTGATACATTTGATCTTCTAGGGAATCCTATGCTATGTTCAGGCAATAAAGACAGTCTCAAACTTTAGATGTCTATCAATATAAAACAATAGCAACCGACAAGCTATACTAAGATAACTAGTTCTAATAATTTTTTTGTTTTGTTTTGTTTTTCGAGGTAGGGTCTCACTCTAGCCAAGACTGAATTGGAATTTACTATGGAGTCTCAGGGTGGCCTCGAACTCACAGTGATCCTCCTACCTCTGACTCCCAAGCACCACCACTCCCAGCTATAATTTTCTTTTTTGATTATGGACAACTTAGTATGGATACATCATATATAGGTACCATCCTTTCCCTCATCCCTGCCCCCATTCAGCAGGGGCCTCTCCTCAGTAGGGTTGCAGGTATTCCCCATGGGGTTGTGGATCATGCATTGTTGGAGCTACAGTCAGCTATTGGGGGAAGGCAATGCCTCTGGGCATGATGTCCCAACCTTTGGCTCTTAGAATCTTTCTGCTTTTTCTTCTATAAAATTCCCTGAGCCATGTTGGGTGTTTTTATTTATTTATTTGAGAAAAATAGAGAGAGATGGAAAGAAAGAAAGAGAGAGAGAGTGAGAGAGGAGAGGGAGTTGGGGAGGGAGAGAATAGGTTTGTCAAGCCCTCTAGGTACTGCAAATGAACTGCAGATGCATGTGCCACCTTGTGCATCTGGCCTATATGTCTAACCTGGGAGAATCTAACCTGTGTCCCTTGGCTTTGTAGGCAAGTGCATTAACCCCTAAGCCATCTCTTCAGCCTAAGTTGGGTGTGTTTTAAGCCTACTTATTAATGAGGTCTTAGGAGTCTCAGGATCTCTGCTTTGGCAGGTGTTGTGTATCCTCAGTGTCTGTCTCCTTCATTTTGACACTGATTGCCCAGCTCACCATGGAAGCTGCATTCTTGCTCACGTCCCCAGTTCTTCTGTTGTTTCAGCTGGGGCTTGGCTGAATTTCTGGGGATAGTTTATCTCCTCAGGTCTCACAACCTTCTGAAAAAGAAAAACATTCTCCAACGGAGAATGAGGTCAATATAAGTTAAACAGGAGAATTTGATGGATGTAGCCTCTCTTTTATACAAAGATTAGTGGGAGCTTAACAAGTTTGACATTGGAGAGCATAATATTTATCTCCATAGGACTCTGACCTGGTTCCCCTTCCACAGATGGGTTACTTTCTACTGAATGGATCTCTTACTCAGTCAGAAAGCTATTGGTTACCCACCAAGACTTTGTACTACTATTGCACATGTGTGTACATCTTGTCAGGGTGTTTGCTTTTTTGTAGCTTGCACCCCTTGTTGTTTGGACCATTGTTGGCCACTTTCCCCTACTAGCTCATGTAGTGATTTCAAGCATTAGGTGGACTTTATGGTCTCTCTCTCTCTGTATGATTCTAGCCAGGTCTTTCTGTGTTCTATGATGGCAGAACATGATGTCTTTAGCAATAGGGTCTGACCTTTTACCTCAGGTGGCTAATCAATTGCATTGACAGAAGCCTGTCTTATATTGGGGACCTTGTAGGTTTCTCTGATCAACACCTCATTGCTGGTTGCAACTGCTTTCTGGTACTGGGTGTTACAGGCCAGGGCCAAAGTTTTTTAAGGTTAGGTTTCATCCCAACTCTCCAGGGCCCTTCTTTTCAGGTTCTCCCCCAACACTCCTGTTGAGGGTTCAATTTTTCATTCTATCTTCAAGCATTATGGTTTCTGTGGCACCAGTCCATTTTGGGTTTAGTTTTGTGTTTTTCCCCCACCTTTCCATTCTCCTTCCCCCAAACCCTTCTATCCCTATTTTCTGGGCCTTGATTGCCTGTCAGGTATGTTAGCAACTCAAGCTGATCCAGGTTAGGAACTGCAGATAATTGAGACCATGTGACATTTGTCTTTCTGTGATTGTGTGAGTTTGCTGAGTATTATCTGTTCCTAATCTGTCCATTTTTCTGCAAATTTCATTGTATCATTTGTGCTTACTGCTGAGTAGAAATCCATTGTGTAAACGTACCACAATTTCATTATCCATTGACCCAATGATGTGTACCTGGCTTGATTCTAGTTCTTAGCTATTGTGAGTTGAGCAGCTATAAACATGGTAGAGCAAATATCTCTGTAGTAAAGCATGGAGCATGTAGGATAAATGCCCAGCAAGGGAATAACTGGGCTTGCTGGTAGTTCTGTATTCATCCTTTTCAAGAATCACCACATTGATTTCCATAGTGGTTGTACAAGTCCCACCAAGAGTGGATGAGGGCTCCTCTTTCTCCACATCCTTACCAATATTTGTTGTCATTTGATTTTTTTTTTTTTTTTGGAGAGAGAGAGTGTGCACCAGGGCCTCAGCCACTGAAATGGTACTCCAGCTGCTTGTGCCACCTAGTGGGCTGTGTTACCTTGTGCCTGCCTCACTTTTGTGCAACTGGCTTCTGTAGGACCTGAAGAGTAGAGCATGGGTCTTTAGACTTCACAGGAAAGTGCCTTAACCACTAACCCATCTCTCTAGCCCATTGTTTGGTTTTATTTTTTAATGACTCCCTTCCCTACTGTAGTAAGGTGGAATCTCATAGTTGTTTTAATTTACATTTCTGTGATGGTTAGAGTTGTTGAATATTTTCTTATGTGTGTTAACCATTTATATTTATTCCTCTGAGAGCTCCCTATTCAGTTCTCTTACCCATTTTTTGAGTGTGCTGTTTTGACTTTTTTGTTGTTGTTGTTTAGTTTTTTTTTTTTTTTTTTTTTTTGAGTTCTTTATAGATTCTAGCTGGTAGGTTTCTGTCAGTGGTTTGACTGGTGAAAAATTTCTCCCATTATGTGTGTATTCTATTGGCTCTGATCATGGTATGTTTATGCAAAAGTTTTTTTTTTTAGCTTAATTAGATCCCATTAATTGAGTTCTACATATTTTCTGTAGGTCCACAAGCTTAATAGGCAATAATCTGCTTAGAATTATGAATAATCAAGCATTTTGTAGCTACAGGATACAAGTCACTTTCACTCACTTCTTCATTTTTTTTTATTTTTTTTGAGTAGGGTTTTTCTCTAGTCCAAACTGACCTGGATTTCACTATGTAGTCTTAAGCTGGGCTCAAACTCATGGTCACCTACCTATTTCTGCCTCCTGAGTGCTGGGATTAAAGGAAAATTCTCCACACCTGACTTAAATATTTTATTTTTATTTATGAAAGAAAGAGAGATGAGGGGGGAGAAATGAGCACACCAGGGCATCTAGCCACTGCAAGCAAACCCCAGATGCATGCCTCACCATAAGCATCTGGTTCATGTGGAATCTGGGTAACAGATCCCGGGTCTTTAGGCTTCACAGACAAGTGCCTTAACTACTGCTAAGCCATATTTCCAGCCCTCACTTTCTAGCTTCTAATTTCCATCACAGTATTTCATCACTTCCATGCACACAAACTTGTTTCCTTGCCATTTAAAACTGAAAATTCAAAGTGAAATACATTTAGATAGCCTGTGCTGTTATTTATTAATAAGTTAACCAAACAGTTCAATTGTTTAGCTCAGTATAAATTTGTCTTAATTATTTGATTTCCAATGTGTACCAAATATTATAACTTTTCTTCTGAAAATGTATCCAAAACCTACCGTGCTTCTGTATATCATGCTACAAACTAGCACAACTCCAAAGATGTCAGACTAGGAGAGAATATAGAGAAATATAGAACTTCTTTGACATAGAAAATCCATGTACACATTTTGCCTTAGGACTACCTCAGCTCCTTTTCCTACTTACTAAAATTGCAGAAGATGACACAGAAATATAGTATTGATATGCAGAGACATTTATCCTACCCATAACTCTGGACTAATTCCACAGTGCATGACCCATATACCTCAACAAGGAGGGGCCAAGGGGAGTGGGTAGGTCACGGATGAGCCTAATAATGGTACCAAACTGACTGTATTTGCTGAATACAAAACTAATTAATAAAAAAATTAAAAAAATATGAATGGGTTTAGTGAGAATTTTCCTATTGCACATGAACAATGTAAAAACTCTAATATAGTATGCTTTCTTATTTTGAGGGGTTGTTTTGTTTGTTTGTTTTGAGGTAAGGTCTTGGTATAGCCCAGTCAGACCTGGAGTTCATTATGTAGTCTCAGGCTGACTCAAACTCACAATGATCCTTCTGCCTGGTCCTCCCAAGTAAGTGCTGGGATTCATAATGTGGGCCACCATGCGCAGCTTCAATACAGTAAACTTTAAATATACAGTAGGATAAGAACCAAAGCCTGATATATATATATATATATATGTATATATATATATATATATATATATATATACACACAGATATATCATATATCTGTATATATATATATATACACACAGATATATCATATATCTGTATATATATATATATATATATCATGTATATATAGGTTCTTATCCTAATATATATATATATATATATATATATATATATGTATATGTATATATGATGCATATGCTAAACTAAGCTGCTTAAAGCTATTGAAAAATAATTGGTCATTCATATTACTTTGAAAAATAATTGCATATATCCAAACACGAAGTGTTTATACAAAATTAGATTAAATATTTTTATAGCTACACAGTCATATTACTTGAATTTTACAGTAGTTTTTTTGAAGCAAGAAAAGGGTATCTCTACCATAAAAAATGCTTTATAATGGGTTAATAGGCAATAGTATTTTCTAGATCAGAACTACAATAATGATGATCAAACCAAACCTCCTTTATTATAAATTTAAGTAAACATGCTTTTGTGACTATTGTATCTAGGCTAAACAGTAGAATTAAATCAGGGCTGGAGAGATAGCCCCCTGGTTAATACACTTCCCTGCAAAGACTAAGGACCTAGGTTTGATTCCGCAGTACTCATGTGAAGGCAGATGCACAAAGTGGCACATGTATTTGCAGTGGTTAGAGGCCCTGGTTCATCCATTCTTCTATTTCTCTCTCTCTCTCTCTCTCTCCCCCTCTTTCTCTCTCTGTCAAATAAAGAAATAAATAACATATTTTAAGAAAATATTTCAAGCAAAGAAGAAAGTAAAATTTATCCTTAAATATGACATTGCCATATTCTTTATATTGAATATTCATTTTTAAACTGTTTAATATAAACATTAGTATGGAAGGTCAAATGATAAGTTAACCATATATTATATAATACTTCACATGTAAGCAAAACACTGTAATTACTGCAGAAGTATAAAGACATTTTGGAGTGTTATGGTGTACATGAGAGTAAGTATTAGAATGAGAATCAGGAATTATTCAGGCACTCTATTGGAGATTGTGAATTCATTTACTCATTCAGTGACTTTTCATTCAAAGTTGCATAATTCCTGATACACATTATATTAAAACATTTTCCTATTGAATTCTAGATTATAAAAGTATAGGATAAGAAAGGAGAAAGTTAAAACTCTAAGGCTTTTGCATATTATTTTTAAATTTTGAGTTTACTATGAGATTTTGGTGGAATGTCAAATAAAAAATAAGAGGACTGAGAATATGAACACTCTTTCACAACTTGATTCCTCCTGTTGCTGACTGCAAAGAATTGGAGAAACCACACTGACAGTCATAATGGCTGGTTAGTGAATAACATTGAGTAATAAAGGAAGTAATAACTAATTCTTCATTAGCACTGGGTGGTTTTGAAAATCAAATAAGACAATGCGTATAAACATGTTTTAAGCTAAAATTTTATACTATTTGAAGCTATCATTATCATTTCTCAAATCATCTTAATGACATATTTCGAGTGAGGGCTTCTTTCCCCATACAATGATTATCAATGTCCATATACTTGTACCACAGGGGGAAAAATAGGCATTCTTAACCTTCCTCTTTTAAATCTTTTTCCTGATCCTTTACTCCAATAAAATTATCTCTTTCAAACATAAAAATGCATTTACTCTTCTGCCATGGGAAGACAGCTAGCATAAGAGAAACGTAGTAAAATGTATATTTGAAGTTCAGGAAGAGAGAAATGAGTGACTTGTAGTAAAAACATGTCATGAAATCATTGAACACTATAGAAAATATAAGACATGTGCAAGAATCAATATTAAAACTATACTGAGTAGAGTTTAAGAGAGTGATAGTGATCTTCACATTATAATTTACATTTTGCTAATAGATCAGAAAGGCACATTTCATTCTGAGGGCTTTAGCAACAGGATATACTTTATTCTACAAAATTATAAATAAAAACAACTCCACATACTTTGGCTGCAAGGCCACTGAGAAATCCTGCTGGAACTGAGCTGATAACCTCCTCCATGTAGACGAGCTGACAGAAAGCTGGAAGAAGCTATTCTACATGTAGTTCAATGGGAGAAAGAGATACCGCCAGTGAAGATACTCAACAGTGGACACTGCAAGCCTTATAATTGGCCAGCCAGGCCAAATGAGCCAACAGGTGCAATAGTGGCACGTCTGTCATGGTGGAAACCAACTGCCCTCCAATTGGACTGGAGGCCCTCTCCATGGGGGGGAATACATCCCTGATACTGAAAACTTAAAACAGGGGTAGTCATGAGCCCTAGGGTTGTAACATCTGCTGATGTCTGGATAAATGTATATACTATGTTTATCAAACTGTCCAGTAAGCACTTCTCTTAATATTTATAACTTTTGAGTAGAGAATCTTCTCTTTTCACATGGCAGTGACCTTGGGATGACTCAGAAGGTATCATGGTTCTGGAAAGAAGTGACTAGAGTACTGAGTAACATCTCAATCACACCTCCCAAGGCTCAGGGTCTAATGAGGAAGAGGTGGCGGAAAGAATGGAAGAGCCAAAGGAAGGGTAGAACTCCTTACAACGTGCTCCCACCAGACACAAAATGTCCTGGATATCCATGACCTCATAGTGCCTGACACTACTTACACAAGACCATCATAAGAGGAGAAAAAGATCATGACATCAAAATAAAAGAGAATAGCCGGGCGTGGTGGCGCACGCCTTTAATCCCAGCACTCGGGAGGCAGAGGTAGGAGGATCGCCGTGAGTTCGAGGCCACCCTGAGACTCCATAGTGAATTCTAGGTCAGCCTGGGCTAGAGTGAGACCCTACCTCGAAAACCCCAAAAAAATAAAGTAAAATAAAATAAAAATAAATAAAAGAGAGACTGATTGAGATAGGGAGGGGATATGATGGAGAATGGAATTTCAAAGGGGAAAGTGCCTGGAGGGAAGGTATTACCATGGGATATTTTTATAATCATGAAAAATGTTACTAAAAATTGAGAAAAAAAGTAAAAACAGCAATGGTACCATAAAATTCTGCTTCCTAAAAGGCAGACCAAATGGTAAAACCTTCGCCAGGCCCTTACAGGGAACATCTGAACCACAAGACACTGGAGAGGGTAGGATCAAGACTAACCTTAATCTTCTACATCTTCCCTCCCTCCCTGTCCATTTCCCTTCCTCTCTCTCTCTCTCTCTCTTTTCTCTCTCTCTCTCTCTTCTCTCTAACTCTTGTATATTAGTTATCTTTTTCCTCATTTTCTTAGTGGGCACTGACATGTAACTCCCAGTACCAGCATGGGGCTATCATCCACAATGAGCTTTTGACCAGAGAGACCTACAAGGTTTCCTAAAAGACAGACAGATTTCAGTCAAAATACTTGATGATCCACCAAAGGTTAGTGGTAAGATCCTACTGCTGAAGACACCTTATGTGGTTGACAGGTGAAATGGAATGGTATGGCTGGAAGTTGGAGGAGAGTCAGTCACCAGACAGCCAGCACATCTAGTATCAGAAGGTGCAACATGGGCGACTGGGGGAAAATTACCAATATCTGTCCAAACAACGCATGGTCTAACATACTTAGCAGCAAGTAACTTGTTGTGATGCCCACACAAGTGCAATAGTGGCACACAGCCATGGTGGGGAACCAACTGCTCTTAATTTGGCTAACTGATCCCCTCAGTGGTCCATGGGACCCATAGCTGGAGCTCGGAAACAAGTCAGAACCATATCCAAACATAAGCTCACTCTCCAATATCAAGCTACCATCGATCATGGGCTACAAGAGGGCCTACACCTATTAAATTCTCTATAAAAAAAAAAGTAAGGGTTATCTCATTTGTCCTGGTGCTAACTTACTCTCTGTTGGTAAATCTGCTTCTCTTTTTCAGATAGATGTACATCCTAAGGAGAGAGCCACCCCATACCTCAAATGGGCCCCGGCTGAAACTAAGAAAAATTGGTGAAACAAGCAAGGGTGCTGATTTCCTGATGAACCGGATACCAGCACAAGGGGGAAGGAGATCAACACAGAGAAAAATCAATTCCTACCAAATCAGAGAGCCAGGCCCTCAGAGGTTCCCAACACCTCATCACTGAAGCAGACCAAAAATGGACCCAACATGGCTCAGGGATATTTTGCAGAAAAGGGGGCAGAAAGAATGTCAGAGCCACACGTTGGGTCATGATATGCATGATATTTATCTTACCCATAACTGTGGGCTAACTCCAAAATGCATGACCCATATACCTCAACAAGGAGGGGCCAAGGGGAGGAGGTAGGTCATGGATGAGCCTAATAATGGTACCAAACTAACTGTATTTGCTGAATACAAACTAATTAGTAAAAAAAAAAAAAAAAATCAAACAAATAAATTTGAAAAGTAAAAAATATATATATAAATAAAAACAGTGTTATATCATTAGCTTTTCTATAAAGTTAGATTGAGATGCATGCAGTGTGATTGACAAAGTTTCCCCATGAATTTTTTTATATTCTTATTTATTTGCTTTGAGAATAGAAAGCTATGTTTAATTCAAGTTTACATTGAAAAAGTAATGATAATAATTATCAATGTGTCTTTTTGTGTTTTGTCATACTTGACCAGGAGTTATTCAATAATTATGTTCCCATGTTTAATTTTTAACTATTCAGGAGTATAAGGTGAGCAGAAACGTAATGCAAGTGGTACATAAAAGTGATAAGAATGCAGTGAGTATCTGAGAATGATGCCTATTTCCCTATGGACTTTATTTATCTAATTTCTTCATAAAGATTATTTTAGAAATTATTTCTACTGTGCATGGATGTGGTATAAAATTAATGTTTTTAAATATATATATTTGCAACAGAGAGACAGAAGAGAGAGAGAACAAGAGAGAGAGAGGAAAAATAGAAAATAGGCAGCCCAGGGTCTCTATACACTACAAAAGGACTCCAAGCTGGGTGTGGTGGCACATGCCTTAAATCCCAGCACTAGGAGGCAGATATAAGATGATTGGTGTGAGTTCAAGGCCTCCTTGAAAAATAAAAAAAAAAATCAGAACTCCAGATGCATGTGCCACTTTGTGCATCTGTCTTTACATGGGTACTGGGGAATCAAACCCAGGTAATTAGGACTTGAAGGCAATCACCTTAACTGCTCAGCCATCTCTCCATTCCCTAAAATATTATGCAATATTATCTGTGGTGGTTTTAATCAGCTATCCTACATAAACTCATATATTTGGAATACTTGGTCCCCAGCCCTTTTGGCCAGGTGTTTTCTCTCAGCAATGTGAAGGTAATGAAAGTACCCAAAGGTTATTCACAGTGACAAAAGTATATTTTTCTATATTTAATTGCTAGTATTTCATTGATACATAAATATACTTTTTCTCTTGATGAACAATTCTAAAACTTCACTATATTTATAAAACATCAGCACTATTTTCTATTACCTTTAATGTTTAGTCCTTTCATATGAAATGCATGCACACACACACACACACACACACGCACATACACATCAAAACCATAGACATTTGTATGGCAAAATAAACCAAAAAGAGTAGGAGGTTGACATTCAAAGTACATTTTGTGCTCATATTGGCTACTACTGTCATATTTGAAAGACAATTCTTTTGTGAAGAGGGCTAAGGCCCAGCATAAAAGTTGGCTGGCTGCCCTTATCTGTAAAGATGAAATGTCAGGTACCATGGTATCAGTCACATTTAAGTCAATCTTATTAAATCTAACACACATTCTTTACGTGTGAGAGAAAAGACCATTAAAAGTCTGAGAAAACATGAAGGAAAATTATCACATAGTTTGAGTAAAAACTAACAAACACAATAAGGTACCAAACGAATTATCTACATGTGACTCATGACTTTTCTTTCTTGCCCTAGTTACCTTTCTTACATTCATGTTACACCAATAGGAAATCCATTTATTCTCTTCTTGTTGTCAGTCTGCACAGGAAAATATTAACAACTATATTACTAAGCATACCCAGTGTCCTCCAGGAGAAACAATCTTTTATATGAATCAAATGGTTAGCATATTTCTACTTCACGAATTGGGTTTCACTGGTGTGTTCATGAATGCTGAGGCAATTCAGTGAATTAATGAGCAAAATGTACAGCTATTGTTCTCATTTCCCCTAGCTTTTGCTTTGGCAGGATAGCATTCAGAGATGTCTCACACAGACAAGCGTAGAGGCCTAGAAGCCTGGGTAACAGTCTGCTCAGCAACATTTACTCATTATTAAATACCCCAAAGCTTGTGGTAGAAAACAAAGGCATGAATAAAATCCTGTACCGTATTAATGAGATTATGAATACCATTAACAAAGTTTATTATTTAGTACTTGGTACACAAGGGATATTCAGTGGAACCTAGCTATTATGTTAAAAGAAAGCATCACATATTGTCAACCTAAGATTGATGATGACAACTTAAAATTAAAAATGCCTTTAAAAATATTTATTTTTACTGATTTATTCATTTATTTATTTGAGATGGAGGAATGAGTGCTCCAGGACCTCTAACCATTGCAAATGAACCCCAGATGCATGCCCCACCTTGTGCATATGGCTTATGTGGGAACTAGAGAACTGAACCTGGATCCTTAGCCTTCAAAGGCAAGTGCCTTAACTGCTAAGCTATCTCTCCAGCCCAAAATTTAAAATATTTTTAAGCATAGAAGAAATGAAGCGCACCTTTTATGTCTGAGTGTCACTAGAGCTCTACAGGGAAGAATTTGAGGCTTCCTTGACTGACTGCTCTCTGCAGTACTTACTTCATACCATTGATTTCCTAGGCAAGGCCTTGGACACAAACAGTGTAGGTAACAATGGTATAAAAATAAAATGCAAAATTACTTTCACACCTTTGTTTGGGTATTAGATTAAATATGTCTATGATCATATGAAATGTGATATATGTTCAAATTGTTCAAAGAGAGGAGTCTAATTAACAATACATTTTCTGTCCATTTCTAAACTGCTATAGTGATTATTCATATGACTAATGCATTGTTTTAACTGCACCCAAAATTATATAAGTGCTTTCTCTGACTTTATTCCATTGTGCTTTGGATTTTCTGTGTACTGATATTCATGTAGGGGATGTTTATAGAACATACTTTTCAACCACAATGAATATAAGAAATTAAGGAAGGAGTACTTATAATGAAAAGTAAATTATGATATGTACAAAGTAAACTTAGGACTTTTAAATGCTGTCTCATGATATGACATTGTCATTACATATAATACGCATTCATTCAACTGTGGTTTCATAGACAGGATTGAGGTTATCAATACTTCACCATCAATGGGCAAAGGATACAAGAGACTCCATACATCCCCTGTACATATCACCATAGATATGGATAAAGACATCTAATGGTTGCTGGGAAGGGGAAAACAAGATTTATTAGTTGTATATCCAGATGTAAGTGGCCCATTTTACAGTAAATCACCTTTGAACCATGATCATGAAATCAATCTTAATTAACTTATTGGGATAATGATGGCATGGCAGTAAGATGAGGACTAATACAATTAAGAAGGGAGCTTTTAGGATTTTTCTCTTTGGTGTCAATGCTTAGAGTCTTAACGACAATATGTCTTGGAAAGTTTCTCCTTTGCCAGTCTGTTTGGAGTTCTGTTGGCTTCTTGTATTTTGATGGGCCTTTCTTTCAAGAGACTGGGGAAGTTTTCTTCAATTATTTTGTTAAATAAGTTCTCCATGCCTTTGGTCTGAATTTCTTCTCCTTCTGGTATCCCAAAGAATGTCAGAGCCACATGTTGGGTCATGATATGCAGAGACATTTATCTTACCCATAACTGTGGGCTAACTCCAAAATGCATGACCCATATACCTCAACAATGAGGGGCCAAGGGGAGGGGGTAGGTCACAGATGAGCCTAATGATGGTACCAAACTGACTGTATTTGCTGAATACAAAACTAACTAATAAAGAAAAAAAATGAAGGGAGCTAGCAGGAGGAAGAGGGGGATCAATAGAGTGAGAATAAAATCAAAGTGCATTAAATACATTTATTAAAATGTCCAAAGGGGGCTGGAGGATTGCTTGGTGGTTAAGGTGTTTGTCTGTGCAACCTAAGGACCCAGGCTTGATTCCTCAGTACTCACTTAAACCACATGCACAAGTATGTGCATTTGTCTGGAGTTTGCTTGCAGTGCTGGATGTCCTGTATACCCATTCTCCCTCTTTCTCTCTCTCTAAATAGATAAATAAATGCAATTAAGAGTACACCACTGAAGTAAAGTTAAAATGAACCCAACATGGCACAGGGAATTTCACATGAGAGGGCAGTGGAAAGATTGTTAGAGCCACAACTTGGGACATTATGCACAGGGACATTGCCTCTTCCCAGTAACTAAAGGCTGTCCCCACAATGCAGAACCCACAATACCAATAGGGATGACTGGCATCCGCAAGAAGGAGGGCTCCTTTGGTGGAGCAGGGGCAGGGATGAGGAAACGGATGGTACCAACATGTGCCTATTTACATACTGAATTTGTCTATAACTCACAAAAAATGTCAAAAGGAAAATAAAGAAATTATAATTTAAAAAATACATCAATAAGGCCTATCATAAATTCAAGGATATCTCTTCTTAAAGAAAAGGAGGCACATCACATACTAACATAGAATACTATCAAGTAAGTGATGGGGAATTAAGTAGTTAGCCAGGAGAGAGGGAATAGCATACCTGCTGGTTTCAGCAGAACCAGACAAAGTTCAGCCTATGACCCAGGCTATATAATCATCTATCTTACCCCCTACTCCAGAGCCAGCCCATAACCCAGACCAATCATCTCTGTCTCTAAGACTCACATGGGTCTGAGGCTAGAGCCTACCATAATAGCAGTATAAATAGATCTTTTCCAGGTGGGCAAGGTCTCTCTTGGCTTTTCATTGACTTTTTACCTTCCCTGAGCTTCCAGTTTCCTGCTTTGTTAAGCCCTACTCATTTCTGCCTAGGGCTGAGATGGAGGTACCCCAACACCTACTCCCACGTGAGCTTTCTGCCACCTCTTGCTATCTACATGGAAGGAGCTTTGTACTTTTCTCCTCTTTTCCTCTCTAAACCTAATAAAATCTTTCTAAGTCTTATCCTCTGTCTGGTCTATGGATTAAACTTTTTAAATTCATAAGACAAGGATCTGGAGTATCCTGAATTTATTGGTGCAGGAGGCATTGGCAAGGAGCCATAAAACTCCCCTTACATAAGTACCTTCATTGGGGAAAAAGATTGACAGAGGGCAAAGTAGGACTCACCAGCTGACAGATGTTCCTGGAGGACTCATGACAGGAGGAAGAGTGGGGGCTTCAGTCCTGAGCAATGTTCTGAGTTCATTCTCACACTCCTTATGTCCATGTAATTGAGTGTGTCACCCCTTTCTGCATCCCACAGCTCTGACACACCCCAGCTCTAGTCATGTTCATACCTTCAGTGCTATGAGCAGTCCAGCCATCAACCATGCCAGTTCTCAACAAGTACTGGCCTACTGAAGGTTAAGAGAATCTATGCATCCTTGAAAGAAAGGATGGTCTTATGCAAAATAAAATCAATTTTTCTTGTAATAACAATATTTGGTGTTGTATATGGCCTTTTGAAACCAGTACAGCATCTGTGCTAATGGAAAGCAGGAGTGTTCTGAGTAGCTGCCTCAGATGAGGTAAAAGGATCATGCTGAACTGATTCTTTGTACATAAGGAATCTATCTCTCAAATGGGAAAAGCATTTTCAGGGGCAGAGTAAGTTACTAACATCAATTAAACTTGTAAAGAGGGAGAACATATGGAACTAGAAATTTTGAAGAAAGTATGATCAGGAACTTGTAATTTGAAGACTGACTATGGCGAACAGGAACAGGTTAAGGAAGAGGAAAATACATTGTTAGGAAATATTTGGAAGGGACTGGACACACAGTTACAAAGTAAACATTCACAACTATAATTATGATGGAAATAAACATATTCTCAAGAACCTACTTGTGAGATTCTTTAATTTAAACATATGGATGTTAAGTCGTAATAGAGGCTTTCTTTACTCTATGAGAAAACGTGTAATGACACATCCTTCACAGTCCTTATAACATTGTCGATGTACAATACTTTGTTTGCCTATGTCCTTTCCTTAATATCTGCCTTACCCTTTATTTCAAATATCTGTGCTACCACTCAAAGAATGTTAACAGTCAAGGATTCTCTATCAGTCACATCATACCTCTCACAAGAGAGCACAGTCATATCCATTACTCAGCTTGGGAGTTAAAGAGACAGAAATAGCTTTACATCCATATTTTACTGTCTATATTTCCTGGGTACTTTCTGTTTGTCTTTATTTACTTCCTCATTCCCCCACAAAAACCATACAGTTAGCATCCTCATTTTAAGTTAAATTAATATGTAAAAGTTATGCTGAAAGTATGTGTATATATTTGAGACAAGTTTGAAACAATATGTCTCTTACAATTAATAACTGAAAACAGTTGCCATTCAATTAAACAAAATTCAGTATCTGTTTCTTACAAGGCAATGCTCTAGAACGTAAGCTAGAGAAAGATGAATAAATCATAAGACTGTTGAGAAGGAAGACAAACCACAAATAAATAAACCATGATCAAATAAATTACAAGCAGTAATGTATTAAAGAAGGAAATATGTGCTATGGTTCAAGTGCAATTAATGTGCTATGCAGGCAAGGAGGTAGACATGACGACTTGTGACCTGACAGCGATGGGAAGATGCAGTTCTTTTCAGACCTTGTGAGTGTCCCTAATCATTAGTTAATTGACTCCTGTATATAAGTGTGTGTTGTCAGCTCTGTGTGTGTTTCCTGATAATTAACCATTTTCCCAGTTAGTTTTAAGTATCCTCCATCTGTGCCTTTTTGGATAGAGGCGTTATTTTAGGAGGGTCACATACACATAAGACTCAGGAGTGCCAGTTTTATAATGAGTGAAAGTTGACTGAAAGGACACTGAACAGTGTGACACGCAGCTGAGTATTAGATGTGGCTTGGAGTCCAACAATAAGAAACAAGAGAAAGCAACTAAGGTCACAATAATGCTTTATGAGAATGCTGACTGGATAGAAAATCTGTAAAGATAAGACTCCCTCCATCATGGTAGAGCTAGTCTGACACGGCGCAAGAGAGACAAGATTGAGACCAATGGCTACTCAAAGAAATTTCAAGATGCCTGGAGCAATGCAACAGAAAATTTAGTGCCAAAATTCAACCTGAGTTTGTATATCACATAGGGAGATTGATAGCAAAACAGGAGATTAAGAGCATTTAGTTCATATTAAGCAATCTGAAATTGAGTAGTCAAAATTATTTTGCAGGGTAACAGACTGACAAACTATGTAATCTGATGGTCAACTAAAATACAGGCATTTTCTGTAACTGTTCTATCAAACCTTCAGTGGTTAAGTAGAAGAATCAGAAATAATAAGCTGCTTTTCATTGTTAATCTCAGTACAATAAAATCACTATTATTATTTTTTACATTAGAAAATGTTTCTCTTTGTGTGGTTCAAATGTATCCACTTTCTGTGTTCTTTGCTGTGTGACTAGGCTATATATTAACAGAGCGGCTAAAGTAGTGGCCTTCTGGTATTGGGAAAGGAGCCAATTCAAATACTTAGAAGCCTGTTCTGTTTTTGATGCTAAATTATACTTCCCCTGGCCTGCCATTTTGTCTGATTCTGTAATTCCTGTGGTTAATGATGTCTCTTTTCATTCATGGTTACCCTAGTATGTATCAAACCCCACCCTGATGAGTTGATCATTTTAATTTTGGCTGTTCCCCTGCATAGGCTAAGTCTCAGTGTTTTAAAAGTAGCATCTATTATTAGATCATAGTGGTGCCCATCATAGAACCCTACTTTGACTCCTTCTCCAAGTGAGGGACAAGCAGCAGAAAGAAGGAATTTGCTCAAAAATATTTTGACATGGAGGATAAAGAAAGACAAAAGAAATGCAACACCAAAACAGAGGAGGGACTGCCTGAAAAGAAGAAGGCCCTCAGTGGAATGGGAGTACAAGAGAGGTGACAAAAGAGGTTAACTTTATGGAAACATGACCAAGTTATAGTAGGTTCATATATTGAAGTTCTCAATAAAATAAAATACAAGATAGATTTTTTTTTTCTGATGTAGCTGCCCAAACGTCCAATGGCTGGCCAAGAGCATGCTAAATAGTTGTCTAGTCTGTGCACCCCAATATGGTGGCTGAGCAAAATCCCACATTCTCTTGACCTCAGAGTCAATGGAAAACATATTTCTCCAACCCCTTAATCGTTTCAATTCCAGTGCTGGAAACTCAGAGCACATGGGCCTGAGCTAGTGTACTTCTGCAAACACTTGACTCCTCTACTTTTGGGGAAAAAGTTCCTATATAAACAGCGCCAGGAGAGTCTCATTTATTCATTCTTTAAGACTTATTGTGATGTTTGCTGCACCAAATTTATCATCAAATTTCAAGCCTTGACAATAATACTTAATGAGAAAGTGGTAAGAAGAACCTCCTAACTTATAACAAGCCCCAACTTTTAAGTCCGTAGATGTCAATATTTTATTTTGAATGTCAGCTTATGACTACTATATATTTCATTTAAAAATATTAAATATTGCAAACAGAAATGCCATGGGTTTAAGAAAGACCTATGGTGATTTGGGTAGATATTTCCTACCACTATGTGCACCCAATCAGCTCATTTTCTTTTTCTTGGTAAAAAAAAAAAAATGCATAGGGGCTAGAGAGATAGCTTAGCTGTAAAGGGGCTTGCCTGAGAAACCCAAGGACTCAAGTTGGACTCTCCAGGTCCCACAGAAGCCAGAAACACACTGACACAAATGTGCAAGGTTGCACATACTCACAAGGGGGTGCATGCATCTGGCTTTCAATTGCCATGCCTCCCTATCTCTCTCATTCTCACTCTCGCTCTTGCATAAATAAAAAGTCCATTCTGTTGAGCTTGCCTCAAAAAAAAAAAAAAAAAACTCTGAAAAGAGATCAAACTGAGCTAAATAAAAGCCATGATAGACATACAACGTATAAGACTAGTGGCTCGTGGTTTTCACTTGGTTCTTCTATCTAGTTACACATTTTTGTCTTTATTTTGGAGTTTATTATCATTAATTTCTGCTAGTCATTTGACAAGATTTATAATCACAATGGTAATAATATCTGAAAATGGCTATGAGAGATTTTCTAGATTGTGTCAATTGAGGGAGAGATCCTACCCAACTATGGGAGGCATCATTCCATGTGCTGGGTCCTGGCATGTGTAAATGGAGAGCTGGGTAGCAGCATCCATCCCATTCTGCTTTCTGATTGCAGATACCAATCAACCAGCTTTGCTTCTACTGCTTAGGCCACACTGTGGCCTAGAGCTGTAAGGAGAAATCAACCCTTATTTGCTTAAGTTGCTTATGGTCTGGATTTTGGTCACAGTAATGAAAAGGTAATTAATACAGAGTTATACTGACTGAACATCTTTGGGTTATGCACTAATAGATAATTTATTCAGAGTAATCAGTTTACAGTCTATCTCTGGATTAATAACAATAACAAGAAGAAAAGTCACTGATGAGATGCATTTATGTTTTAAATATATAATACTTTAAGAAATAGAATATATTATAATTATAAGTAAGAAATGCAAATTCTTAATTAACATAAAAATTTAATGTTGATTAATTGAGCCATGATTGGTAACAGATAGAGAAAATAAAATTGAAATGCCTTCTTCTAATTCTAATAATTTAAAAGTATAACTAAATAGACTTTAGAATGACTAGAAAACCAAGAAGTAAAGTTAGGCATTGTTTTCTAGCCACTATTATCAAAATGCCAGGTTGGTTTAAGTAACAAATTTACCAAATACAAACATGGATTTATCACTTTCTGTGCTTAACCATAGAACTTATTGTCTTTACCAGCCACTCACCCTTGCATAGTGTCATGTGGCTCAGCATGCTTGTATTGTAGAGCACATATTTTATGCAAACAAGCCATTTTATTTTAGGATAATTTTAAATTTATAGGAAAATTGAAGTTAGTACAAAGACTCTCTATATAATTTATACCTAACATCTCATGGTGACGTGTTCTAACAGTATATTTTTTATAATGAACCAAACTATACAGCTAATGAATCAGTCAACAGGTGGTTTCAAGTCATCTCAAACTAATTCCAAGCAGCAGCAGCCTCAGCCATAACGGTGTGGTTTAGGAATAATTGCAAGCTTTAAGCAGGGCTGAAGCCAGATCTTAAACCTTGTTGTCAAGACTCTTCCTTTCTTTTTCAATAAAATTCTCTTGCTGTAACTTTACTGTGCATCTCCTCTGCAAGTATCACTCAAATACAAATTTCTAACATTATCGGATGAAATTCACGGGTGCTTCAGACTCAGATCTACATTCTCAAATTGTATGTATATTGTGCCACATAAAACCTGAGAACATTATTCATTTTACTGACTCTCTATTTGACTTTCCTGAGTTAATCACACTGGGAAAGTCAATACATGGATTAGCCAATGGTAGGTTACATCTTACTTATAGCGGTTACTTTCTCATTGCTGGAACAAAATACCTCACTGGAAATAGCTTATGGAAGGAAAGAGTTTATTTCAAGTCCACTCATGGTTTAGAAGGGAAGTTTCATCATGGCAAGGGCAAACAAATATGTGTCCCTAATCAGCTGTGAGGAAGTAGGGCGAACGACTAGCCACCAATGTCAACCAGCCCAGTCCTAGAACATCCAAGCTCCCTTCCTCCACTGTCACCTCTTCTCCTAAAGGTTCAACAAAATTCCCCAAAATTGCCACCATCTAGGGATTAAGCATAAGGCTTAGTCATAAACACATGAGACTATGAGGGACATTTTACATTCAAACCACTGCATTGATTCTAGGTAGAAGTAGCTTTTCCAGGCTATCTAGCCTGCTTCCTATGAATAAGCTAGGTGCCTTATGGAAAAAGAAGGAACATTTGATGTATACCACAAAGTGCAAAACTACCTAACCACAACTATGATGTGCATATTGTTTACAATCTTGATCTTTAAAAGCATCTAAGTATACACGTTTATAATTTTTGTTGTCTGATTTCATCTAGAAAAATATATGAATTGCCTTTCCTATTTCTATAAAAATGATAAGAAAAGAGAAAGATATTCTTTTCTGTTATGTGGGTTATCTTGAAAATTGGTTATCTCTTTCCAGTGAAAACATAGAAATCCAATTTAGGTTCAGTATTGAGTATTTCTCACATAACCCCGTACCATAATAACATTGCACATTTCTATAGCAATATTTTTATGATACTTCAAACAAAGTGTTTTGCAATAAGGTTAAGAAATAAGTATGGATTTTCATATTTTTTACTTAGAGTTTCAGAAATTATTCTTGATGACAAGAGTAAAAACTATTCATGTCTCTTTTTAAGATCTAATAATTGTGAAAATAGTATAAAAAAGGTTCCACAATTCACAGGGAAATTATTGAAACCATACAAATTTATTTTACGGAGAATACCAACTGAGAGAAAGAGCAAAGTCAATGCCATAAGTTCACACATTTCTTTAACATAAGGAGCCACTTATATTTCCCTTAAAAGTTTTGCTTTGCTTATTCCAAAAGTCTTTGACTGGCTGCAGCACTCCCAATTAATCCATGGTCTTTGCCTGTGCATGGATTTTTACAACATTCAAACAACTCCAACGCTATCATGCCTATTCTCATAGGAACCAGCACAAAATATTTTCCTTTCCCTCGGTATTCCTCATTGATACTGAGATGTAAGGCATTATATGAGCACTAAGCATTCTAGAAGCTGAACAGATTTGTAATCTGAAGTAGAAAAGAGTAGCAAAGGGAATGGAAATTTTCTTCCCAGGTGCTACATGACCTGAGCAGTCTCTGATGCAGAGAGTGATTCCACTGTGATCTCACAAATGTGTCAAAACAGGAATGTATAATGGCTAGCCTGAGGTGTAGCCTTCTATCACCTGCCTTTTTTCTACACTTTGCTTTGCTTTAGTATTCTCCTTGGTTTCAAGTAGTCATGCTTCAGAATAAAACATCATCACATAGTTTCTAAGTAACTCAAAAACAATGTTTATCAGAAATGGTCCTAGAAGCTGATGGTGATGGTAGGATTTTTATTGTTAAGATTGATCAAATCAGGAGCCATGTCGGAGATATGCCTCTTGAGGTAGTCTTTGAGAGCATTAGCAAGACTGAGCAACACAAAAAGATACACACACACACACACACACACACACACACACACACACACATATATATATATATATATATATATATATATGGAGAGAAAGAGAGAGAAAGGGAGAGAGGGAGAGAGGGAGAGAGGGAGAGAGGTAGAGAGGTAGGTTCCAAGGAAAGGTAGTCCCTTTGGTTAGGCTGCCCTTGCTATTTGCTGGTAAGTCCATTTATTCTGTTGCTGCTACCCTTCACAGACATTGGAAAGAAACTTTAATATTTTTCCAATGTGGACTGAAAACCAGTGGCTCTCCAACTATACTCCAGGCCTTTGGCACCAGGCTGAGACTGATGAGATATACTGCCTACTGGACTGAGTAGCTGCTGGGTTCTATGAGTCTCCAGCATGCATACAGCCACTGATGGAATGCCCAGTCCATATAGTGTCAGATAATCTAATGCATCCACTTTATAATATACATTCATTCTATCTGAATTTGTTCTCTAGAGATTTTCTAGATAATGCTAATAAATAGTTCATTAGGTTAAACTTATTTTGAGGGCTCTAAAATGTAGGTCAAGCTGATATCAGCATCACTATGTAGACAAGGGAGGCATTGCACAATTGGTCACTCTTCTTGCTAGTATTACAGATAATATGGCTCCTCAACTGGCACTCAAGTAATTTCTTGAGGCTACATCACATTGTTCACTATTTTTATATCATTAAGCAAATCTTTGCTGTGTTGAGATGGAGTTGTGATCAATTCTGCAATCTCATGACATCACTATTGAAGATTTTCTTTCCCATGTTTGTTTTTAGTGGGAAGAGGTACAGGCAGAAGGTACAGCTTTATTATATGTTGTGGTGATGTGCTTATGTAGGCGAGGAAGAATGATAACTATAGGAGCTTTGAATTGGGATGGCTCTTTTTAAACTTTTAAATTAATTAGTTATTATTTAAGGATTACATTAGCATACAAAATAACAGGTTTCCTTATTGCATTTTCATACACACTTAACTTTGGTTGATACTTCCCCATCTGACCTCCTCTCCAGATCTCCCTGGCCCTAGTCTCTGCTGTACCCTTCTGCCCCTAGGATTCTCCCTTCTACTTTCATATCACATGAGTTCTAGTGCCCTCCCTTGTAGTTTATTTCCATTTCTCACAGAAAACTGGTCTAGTTTCCTGACCTCTACCCACTCTCATTCTACATACATACACATACACATAAAACACATACAATCACACACATTGTATATGTATATGGAAGCTAGGATACACATATGAGAGATAGCATATGTTATTTGACTTTCTGAGCAAGAGTTAACCTAACTTAAATTAATATTTTCCAGTTCTATCTATTTTCCTGCAAATTTCATAATTTAATTTTAATAGCTGAATAAAATTCTACTGTGCATTTACACCACATCTTCATGATTCACTCATATGTTAATGGCTATAAAGGATTATTTTAACTCCTTGCTATATTTTAACTCCTTGAGCAGCAATAAACATGGTTATAAAAATATCTCTCTGTGGTAACATGAATATGGAATGTTGCTCACAGCCTGGTGTGTTTTGAATGCTTGGACCCCAGCTGGTGGAAATGTGAGACAGAGATGTTTCTGGGGGTGGGGCGTTGTGTCATACTTCAGCCTCCTCCTTAGAGGGTCTCTGCTCACCCTTGCTACGTTCTGCCAGCTTCTGTGGCAAGATGTGATCTCCAGTCTCTCTGCTGACATCTTTTCTGTGTCATGATGAAAATTCCTCTCTAGACTGTCAGCCTAAATAAACTCTTTCCTCTTTTCAGCTGCTTTTGGTCTGTTTTTGGTTAGGGTTTTGTTTTAGGTTTTGTTTTTGGTTTGGCTTTTGGTCTTTTGGAACTGATTTGCCTGAGAAATATAGAAGGTTTGAAACTTTGTACTAAGAAGCCTTGTCATCCTGAAAGCAGAGTCTGATGGGCCATTCTCATGAAAGTTTGAATAACTTAAACGCATAAATAACTGGACTATGGAGGCTTGGATTATGAGGGGGTAAAATACTTAGAACTGGTCTAGAAATTGGTGAGAGAGGCTGGCTGGTAATGGACTAGTTAGTTTGGCAGAAAAAGCTTCAGAAGGATTTGTAACAGAAAGAAATGAAAACTTCAGGTTGGAGACTGCAGCCCTGTTCAGCTCATATGGTTTGAAAGATTGCTGCTCCTGGTACTTTTCTTGCTGCACTGCATTGGGACACCATGAAGGCTGCTGATTGTTTTCTGAAAGGAGGAGGCTCGAAGGAAGAATGTTCAAGGAGTTTTCAAGTTCATCAGAGCAAGCTCTATTCCACACTGAATTAACAAATTCGATAGCCCACATGATAGTGGCTTTTAATATATGAACATATTACACATTAGTCATATTCACTTTGGGTTCTCCTACTATGTCCCCTGCCCAACTCACCCATTCCACAATTGGGCCTCTTCAGTGGGGATATCAGTAATCACTGTGGAATCATGAATCCACAGTCACTCCCTGTAGAAGGTATAGTGCCTTAGAGTAATCCTTTCCCCTAAGGCTCTCACTTCTTCTGGAAAGTTCCTTGAGCTCGCTGCTGCAGCCTCTCATTTTCTGCTTTGATGATAGTTGAGTCTCCTCAATACCTATTGCCATCTTCCTGGGAAATTTCATAGGCTGTCTGTGAGAGGAGAACTCATATTTAATTTAACAGAGTCCTTTGGGTAAATGCCCAAGAGGAGTACAGCTATATGATAGTTTTGTTTTTAGTTCCTTCTTCTTCTCCTCTTCCTCTTCCTCCTCCTCCTTCTTGTTCTAGAAATTTCCACACATGTTTCCTTAGTGGCTACAATATTTTACATTCCCATCAAGAGTTGGGATGCACTTCTTGTGAGCAGTTGTTTTCATTTCTGTTCTTGATGATAGCCATTCTGACTGGGGTGAAATAGAATATTAAAGTATGGTAATTTGCATTTCCCTGATGAGTGGATTTTTGATACCAGTATTAAAAGGATTTAAGAGAAAAAGCCCATTGCCAAGGTGAGATACACCATGAATGCCACAAGGCCTATATTTCTTTATTTACACATATTCCTGATAGGTCACAAGGAAAGGGCAGTCTCCAAAAAAAATAGACACAAAATTTAACTGAAAATGTGAAAGATGCACAATAGAGACTTAACTTATTGGCTTGAGTGATTCCACCTTTGTCAAATGGGGACATTTATATGGATAGAGCTTAGAATATTGAGCCCTATATTCATTTGAACAAAAGTAGTAATAATTCTTTATGCCTTTACTTGAAGGAGGCATATGCAAAGGCCTCATGGAGCATATGGGTTCCTGTTTTATTGTATGTTAATTTAATTTTATGTTTTCAGGTGAATTATTTGCTTCTTCCAGGAGAAAACAATGCTATCACTTTTTGGAGAAGGAAGAAGTACTATGTACAGGCTAAGATCTGTGGAATAAGTGGTTCTTGAAGGTGTTAGATCAAGGAAGTAGAATGTTGGCTTTCTGTATTAGATTGACTTGCTAGGAACACAAACTCTGAGATGGAGGATTGTGATTTATGTTGGTTGCTCATGGAATATTTTGAAAATTTGACCCAGAGTTATGTCAAGATGCTTTCTCATGTTAATCCACTTCTCTCATTGATTCTTTGCTGTCTTTTCAGACTATCATTACTAGTCTACTATAATGATATGTCATGTTAATTAAATTTAACAATAAACAACCAACACATATTCTGTGTGCCCAAAGAGATCAGTGTTATGCCACAGAGTAAAGAGAAACATTTATTTTGAAGAAGTCTGATATGTTAGAGAATAATTTATATGTTTAAATTGACTAGATACATTGGCATATAAATTTTATAGTAAATAAATATGTAATGTGCTTCACATTACCTAGTAAGTATATTCTGTGTGACATTGGGGATTTATTTATTTATTTATTTATTTATTTATGTGTGTGTGTGTCTTTGTGAATGTGCATTGTGTGTGGTATATGTATGTGTTATGTGCACATATATATGCCGATGTCCCCACCTTTCGTGCATGCATTCAGAGGCCAGAGGAAGATGCTGAGTATCCTCTTCTATTGAGAACATGCCTTATTTCCCTGAGAAAGAGTCTCTCACTGAACCTGTAGCTAACCTTTTTGTGGTCAGATTGCCTGAACAGGAACTGCCAGCTACACTGCTATCTCTGTTCTCCTTAGTACTGTATTTAGAGGCATGTGTGACCATGCCTTTCATATTAAGTAGCATATAACATACTTGAATCACTTAAAAAAAAAACTCTGCTAGTGTCTCTAGACACTAGGAGCAAAAGTGTTTCTTGTACCGGATCATGGCATGCTATTAACTGCCCTATCACTCAATGTATGTGAAATAAGTCTAATAATAATGTTGAAGGTGTGAGTTTATGATATGTCTAGGATTTTGGAATCTCTTCTAGGCTCAAGAAAATCCTATTCTATGGAGCAAGATTAATTTTTCTGTAGTCACAGAATTAATCTTTCCACAAAATATACAAAACAAAAACAAAGTAAGTCTTTTAATGAATTACTAATTTCTAGTGAAGAAAATTCCTGATCACTATTAGGTCATACTTATGCACCCTAACTTGGTAAATACTAAAACTTTTGAGCGATAGTGTGAGTTCTAAAAACAACAATCAATCTATTATGCAAGCTGTAGGTAATCACTATTGTGCATATCCTGAAGACAAGAAACAATTTTATGGATGAGTGTCCCAGACTTCCATGTCTCCCAACTCTACTACTGAGATATTCTGTCTCAAGCTCATTCCTTGGACTATGTGGGAGTTTTTCTTATGAAAAGAAGATGGAGGGCTGGAGAAATGGCTTAGCGGTTAAGCGCTTGCCTGTGAAGCCTAAGGACCCTGGTTCGAGGCTCGGTTCCCCAGGACCCACGTTAGCCAGATGCGCGAGGGGGCGCACGCATCTGGAGTTCGTTTGCAGTGGCTGGAGGCCCTGGCGCGCCCATTCTCTCTCTCTCTCTATCTGCCTCTTTCTCTCTCTGTCACTCTCAGATAAATAAATAAAAAAAAAAATAACAAAAGAAAATTAAAAAAAAAAAGAAAAGAAGGTGGAAAAGAAAAATAAAGTTAGGTGTGATTCTCTAATTAATGAACTACTAAAAAGAAATATTGCCCTAAAAAGTTATTTTCTGACAGAATTAGCTTGTGTCTGAACTATTGAGTAAGAATTAAAGACTACTTACAGCTGTGGATATACCATCTTGCATGAAGGTGAATGACACTTCAGGAGATCACTGGTACATTAGAAGACTGGCCAGTTGTTCTCTTGCTTTGTGTAATTGCCAATCTCAGCTTGGCTCTCTCTGTAGCTCCATCAAAGAAAACCCAAGAATGCCTCAGCTCATGGGCATTCTGAACTCCACCTGGAAACTACACTGGTGCTCTCTTATCTCCCCTGAAATAAACCTTGTGGACTGTCAGAGCCCACACACATGACTTGGATATAAAAATGAAATCACAGAGCTGGGCATGGTGGCACACACCTTTAATCCCAGCACTTGGGTGGTAGAGGTAGGAAGATCGCAGTGAATCTGAGGCTACCCTGAGACTACATAGTTAATTCCAAGTCGGCCTGAGCTAGAGTGAGACCTTACTTCAAAAAAACAAACAAACAAATTAATTAATTAATTAATTAATTAAATCAAAGCTCAGAAAATAAACACTAATTTGGGAATGATAAGAAATGAAGAAAAAATTCTAGTATATTTGTTCCTAGTAGTAAGTGTAAAGTAGTGCCTTAGTAATTTTATCATCTTTGGTGATAAAATCTTCTGAGTTAATGCTTGACATTAGTTGATGGCCAGTTTAGTTGGGTGTTATACATTTCCTTTCCTACCTCTATTGATTGATTTTCTTTTTACCACACTTCTGTAGGTAGGAAAATTATCCTGCTAAAATCTTTCTTTTAGGTTCTGCTTTATAGGCAAACTTGAAAGAGAAAAGGAGTGGAAAACAGGTAGTTAGTCCAGAATCTGATCTTAACCAATATCATCTGCCAATATTTCAAATGTCAAGAACCTCCTCTTCACTTGTCTGTGTGGCCATGATTCATTTACATGTGGACAACATTTTCTAATTTCCTTGTTTATTATATTTTTTTCAAAAGTATTATGACTTTTAGAAATTAAATATTGTAGTCTTTAAAATCAGCCTATCTTAGCCTGTTTTAAGCTAATTAAATACCACTCATGAACTCATTATGGTAATTTTATTATTTACAGTATAGCCCATTAAGTATTAAACTGAAACCACTACATACATTCCACTAAAGATTAATTATGAATATGGTACCTCAGCAAGACACACAAAATTAGTTCATTGTCAGTATGAAAGTTGTTGAGAAACATAATCTAGAGTCAAATACAATAGCATCTCTAAGTAATTATATACATATTTAAAATATAATTATATAAATATTGAATATATAATTATATACATACTAGGTATATAATTATATAAATATTTAATATATAATTATATGCATATTGAATATATCTTTTCTAAATATTAAAAGAAAAAATGTGAAATAATAACATACATGAAGTTAATATCTTTATGACCTTGAGATAATTGTTTCAATTGCTAAGAGAACATGGTACATCTAAAACAAAACATATAACAAAGAGTATTTTACAAACCAACATCTGTTAATGCACCAAAATATTTCTCATACATTTATTTTATATGTTTGTTTGTACCAAACCAAATACTACAATTTTTTGTGGCACATTAGAACAAATATAAATACACCCGCATAAACACAAACACCCAACCATTATTCATGTTTCCTAGTCATGGGACCAAAATGGAAAGTACATTTCTTATCATCTGCAGATCGAGGCAATGAAAAGATAGAAAATGCTTTTATATCTTTCTCAGATATTATGTCCAATACTCAACATACTCTAAAGGAAACCATTGAAGACTTTAGGGCCATTTATTGCAAGTATTTGTACATCTGAAAAATGAAACAAAGAGGCAATGAGAGTTAAGAGCACTTGGAGCACAAGGATGAGGGCTTTCTAGAGCCCAAGACCTTCTGAGTTGTTTCACAGCACCCTCATAAACAACTGAACATGGCCAATCACAGTCCTGTGGGGAGCAAAGACCAGATCATCACAATGGCTGGTCAAAATTGCAGCTCCGTGTTCAGAGAGAGACTCAGTCTAAAGAAAATATGAATATAAGCAATAGAAGAAGACATCAGATTTTCTCCTCTGGACACACACACACACACACACACACACACCAACCAACACTCATTTCATACAGACATGCAGAAAAGAAAACTAAGCAAAAATATCTTCAAAATCTACCTATTCATTTCTTTACTAAGAACAGGAAATTTATATTTGTAATCAGAATTATGAAGAGATAGTCTTTGGAAAATCTTTTATTTATGTGAATTTTGGTTGTTATAATTTAAAATGTGTATTTTCGTGCTACAAGGGAATCTGATATTAAATTTCACAAAATAGATATAGGGGTTCATAGACAACCATAGATGAGGTCAGGGGTCGCTTTCAGATTTTTCTATTTGGCTATAGCCCTCTAGTATGATTGTGTTTGACTACTTGCTTGCTTTTTTGTTATTTATTAATTCAAATCTTTATTTACATAGCTTATTATCTTGCATTCCCTTATCCATGGACTCCATTGCTCTGAAGGTCCTCTTCAGTAGGGTCCATGTTGTTTGTTTTGAGGTAATTATGGTCTCTGACAGTTTCTCAGAATGCTGTGCCTCAGAGTATTTCTACCCATTCTATGGCTCTTGCAATCTTCTTGCCCCTTTTTCTGGAATAGTCCCTGAGCCTTGGGTGTGTTAGCAGGTTGCTTTTAGTCATGAGTTCACTTTAGCCTTTGTATCTTTGTTAGGATGTGCTTCAGTTAATCTCCATGTTTGTTGCTATTTCCCTAGAGGCAAATGACAGGCTAACATTGGGAGCAGTACTCATGTTGCAGCTTCCTCTGGTTTCTCCTGGACCCAGGTAAATGTGGTAGAGGTGGCACATCTTGTGGTCAACAGTTGACCATCTTTTCTTATTGACTTTGGTGCATCATTTGTCTCTCCAGTATTCTCTGCCATCTGTAAAATTAAACAGATTTTGCCACCAAAGGTGAAAGCAGTTTTGATTAAGGGGAGGTGTAGTAGTTTGAATAGATGGCCCCCAATATATTCAGGGTTGTATTAAAGTTTGTAATTTAGATCTACAGTCACCTGGCTGGAGGAGGTGTCACTGTGGGTGGGTCCTCAGGTCCAGCCATAAATTGTGGGAATGGATTTGAAATTGCAGTCTAAAGATATGCAAAGTGCTTGAGCTTTACCTGGGGTTCCTGAGGTGTGCTTGCTTGCTTTTTGGTGGTAGTTTTTGTCTCTCTGCATGAGCCTGTAAAAACAGGCCAGCTTCTTCTGCCATTATGAAGTTTATCCTCTATCTTTAACAAATTCCCTTCTTCCCATAACTCTCTGGTCTGGAGCTTCATCCCAGTGACATGAAGCTGTTTGCTACAGGCGGTGTGCTTGTAATGTTGGGGGGGGGGGATTTGATGAGGACACTCACTCAACTTGTCCAGAGAACAATGGGGGCTTCTCTCTGAGGGTTGTGAGTGTTCTCACAATAGGAAACTGGCTTTATATCCAGGACTGGATATAAGCACTCACCCACTGTGTTGGCCTCCTGTCCAATTGAAAGGCAGTTGCTTTCCCACATGGGGTATGCCACAGTTGCACAAGTGTGTGTTTTTGTGTATCTGATGGGTTGTGTAGTTTGCAGGGTCTCCTGCTTATTCATATTGTTGGTGACCATTGTCACATAGTAGCACCCCTAGTACTTTTCAGTGCTATGAGGATTTTAAGGGGTTGAGAATCTTATTTCCATCAGGTTATCCTCTTATGCCCTCTCATCCTGCTCCCATTCCACTGATGGACCTCCTTAGTGTGGGTATCTGTAATCACTATAGGATTATGAATACTACAGACAGTTCCTGTGGGGAGGACAAAACCTCATAGCTTCCATTCTGTGGCACTTACATTCTTTCTGCAATCTCTTCTAAATATTACCTGAGCACTGGAGGGCACGTTAAAAGTGTGCTGTAGTGTTGAGCTCTTAGAAGCCTATTTTCTGTTCTCATGAGTTTTGAGTTGTCTATGTCACAATGCTGCTCTCAATCTTGGATATAGAAACTGTGTTTTACATATAGTGCCAAATACTTGGGACACCTGAAGACCCATCAAAAAGAAGATGGGAAGAGAAAACTAATTCCGTAGCATAACGCAAGTTAGTTCTGTCACATTAACCAGGGTTTAGGAAGCATTACAGAGGGAGTAGCGGACTAAATAAAGACTGCGGCTCTCATGGCTACCCAGAGAACGCATGACCAAACTTTAGTAGTTATGCAATATTAGGTACATTCTTAACATTCTGCCTACAACTAGAAATGTCCAAATAAAAACATAAAATTCAATAGCTGTCATTAACATGAGGTACCAAATATATTGCCGTCCCTCATTATCATTCTCTGATTTATTGCAGCTAGCATAAAATCACCTGCCTAGAAATCAAGCTACTGCCTTCCCATACAAATATCAAAATTTTCATTCTAAAATAAAAATAATAAGTAGAGAAAGCTATAGCATCTTTGGGAACAGTGAATAGGACTGGTAGGGTCTCACTTTAGCCCAGGCTGACCTGGAATTCACTATGTAGTCTCAGGGTGATCTCAAACTCACAGTGATCCTCCTACCTCTGCCTCCCAAGTGCTGTGGTTAAAGGAGTGCACCAGCTATTTCCTGGCTATCTTTTTAAATTTTCAATGTTTCAATGGTGCTAAAGTGTCTGCAGATTGTTACTACAGGGGATTCTTGTTTTGGTTTAGGAAAACATTGACTTGTTAATACAGTGATTAGCTAATCTGAAAACATTTTTTTTTTCACATGACAATTGGATTTTAGCTAGAATGAATGTAGGACAGGTTTCATAGTTGTTTTCTTTGTTCCATACTAATATAATTTCCTTAATTTAAATCTTCATAGTTTCTTAATTTCTTTTTTTGAAATTAATTAATTTATTTGAGAGCAGCAGACAGAGAGAGAAGAGATAGATAGATAGATAGATAGATAGATAGATAGATAGATAGATAGATAATTGGCATAACAGGGCCTCCAGCCACTGCAAATGAACCCCAGACAGGTGCCCCCCCTTGTGCATCTGGTTTATGTGTGTCCTGGGGAATTAAGCCTCAAAGCGGGGACCTTAGGCTTCACAGGCAAGTGCTTAACCACTAAGCCATCTCTCCAGCCCTCTTAATTTCTTTGTATTAGAATTCTGAAAAAAAAATAATTGGTTAGTGAAAAACAATGCTTAGTACAGCATAAATGGAAATCATTACAGTACATTAAGGAGAATATATTCCCCTATGTTTATACTACCAGATGTCTAAAATAAAAACAAATATATTGGGCTGGAGAGATGGCTTAGCGGTTAAGCGCTTGCCTGTGAAGCCTAAGGACCCCAGTTCAAGGCTCAGTTCCCCAGAAACCACATCAGCCAGATGCACAAGGGGGCGCACACATCTGGAGTTCGTTTGCAGTGGCTAGAGGCCCTGGAGCACCCATTCTCTCTCTCTATCTCTCTCTCTGCCTCTTTCTCTGTGTTACTCTCAAATAAATAAACAAATTATATATGTATATATATATATATATGTATACATATATATATAGATAGATAGATATAGATATAGATATAGATATATATTGATATATTGATATATATATATTGATTTTTACAGTTTCCAAAAAATTATGTTAGGATAATTTAGCTCATTTACATAAATATTAATATCTTTTAAAAGTAAATGCATGCTAAGACGTGAAAATAGTGTAAAAAAGTAACCAATGAGGATCTAACCTAGGAATATAAGGTGATCAAGAAAGAAGGAACATAGAAGAAAGTATCTACAAAATCAACAAAAAAATCCATTCCGTATTAGATATAGATTTTTTTATCTGATAGAAATCATTGTCAATTATCTCTTGAAAACTCACATAATTAAGTCAAATGTAAGCCTTCCCTTTAAAGTCAGAAAGCATATAATTATGTCTGATATCATTATTTTTGTTTTTAAATTTTATTTAAAATTTTAACTATAAGCCATTTATGGACAATCTCATTCATTCTTCTCTCTCTCTGTCTCCCCTCTTAGTGATGTGTTTTGACTGCATTTGGGTTTTGCTAGTTTTCTCTAGAGAAACTCATATGATTAATATCATCTATTCTATGAAA
The DNA here is from genome assembly GCA_036346955.1 of Dipus sagitta. NCBI lineage: Eukaryota > Metazoa > Chordata > Mammalia > Rodentia > Dipodidae > Dipus > Dipus sagitta. The sequence goes on along the minus strand of CM070770.1, from coordinate 78,887,741 downwards.
CCTAAAAATCTGCTGTCTAAAGCCTTCATGACAGGAGGTCTGTATATTAGATGTTAGATTCTTTATTATGCCCTTTACCTTATTGTTTTACCCATGGAGAACCATCTACCTGTGGTTCTCTTATCTTTTCTTATTTCTTGCTGTAACAATGAAGTCTGATTCTGAGGTGATGATAGATTCTATGCTAATGTTTTTGGTTACTTTTTCCCTTGACCCAAATATGTAAATGATTCTCTGTCATTAAAGTCTAATAATTTTACTAGTGCGTGTCTTGATTTTGTTTTTAATTTTGAAAAAATTTCAATCTATTTTTTTCTGCCAACACTTTTGATGGTATTTATTTATTTATTAACATTTACTTTTCAGGCTCTCAAGACCATTTGGAATGTATGCTTTTCAATTCCTCAGCTATGGGTACACAAGTGCATCAAAATGGCCAATTTTGTAAGCAATAGGAAATCAACTTCACATTTTCTTCACTGCTTCTTAAAGTCTCTGAGCATCATTTTCCTCATCTGTCCAATGTGGACTGTATTACCTATATGTAAAGCTATAAACACATGATGTTGCCTATGTGTGTTACATATGCCTAGTCTGGCTATGCAACATGAGGATTAAACCTCAGAACATCATTATTCTAAAAATGAGATGTATTCCTCCTTCATTCAATATACTTGCTTGATAGCCCAGGGCTCTGTCCTTGCAGAGTTTTAGAACGATAGTATAATGTTCAAGAATGCAGAACAGCTGGAGCTGTTGTTGTAATCACCAAGAGGAAGAAGTCTAAGATATCTGATTCAACAGGAAAGATTCTGTAGCTGTGAAACAAAGAACTACACTGTAGCCTATAAATACTTTTATCACTTATACTAACAAGCCAGGCATAGTGGTGCACACCTTTAATCCCAGCACTTGGGAGGCAGAGGTAGGAGAATAGCCTTGATTTCAAGGCCACCCTGATACTACATAGTGAATTTCAGATCAACCTGGGGTAAAGTGAGAGTCTGCCTTGAAAACAAACAAACAAACAAAGAAAAGAAATATTTATTTACATAATTTGGTAAGTGCAAATCTATATGCCTGTAACTACTGAAAAGGAGTGAAGGAAATATGTACTGGCATGTATTGAAATTGCAACCTATAACTATTCAGTGAAAAGTACTAAAGATCATATGTTAAACAGTTTAGTGCTTTTCCAGGACATGTATAAAAATCTCAGCAACAGTAAAATACATCTGTTCATTAATTGCCTTATTTGTTTTAAACTTTTTCTTGTAACAAAGTAACCATGCCTTCTTTTGTAAGGATATTAATTCCATTCATGAAGGCATAGCTCTAAGGCCTTAATCATGTCCTTAACTATCAAATATTTTTAATAACATTACTTTGGGAGTTAGCATTTCAATACATGAATTGTATCAGGGCAGAAATATTCAGAGTTTAGAACCCACAGATATATATCTCCTTTAAAATATACACACCAAAGGTTAAGTATTAGAAACATTTCAATATAAGAAAAATGGACATGTAGACTCTACAGTCCAGTGTGCATGTAAAAGAGGTTTTATCCTATTTTATTTCAGCATACTATTTCCCTAAATTTCATTTACAACTTTCCTAGAAGAAGCAATACTTAAGTCTTTTCTCAAAAATTCAGTAATGTCAATATCTATATTAAAATTCCCTCTGAGAAACCCATGTCTGTTTCTTACTTCATTTCTCTTTACTTTATCACTCTCTACCTGATCTATATTTCCTCAGAGGTTCTTGTAGGCATGTATCAACAAAACTTTCCACTACGGGTGATCCTCACACCCCTCCCACCAGAGCTTCACTACAAAAACATTTGTTTAGTTGTCAATATAACTAGTCATTACCTTCTATTATTATTTTTTTGGCCCCTCCACCTCTTTTTAGGAATGCTCTACTCAATTTCAAGTTTCCTTTTCCTTTATCTTTACATTTATTTTCCTTTATGAAAATTCTATTCTGTTCAAAATGCTTTATTGAAAATACCTTTTAGTATTTAGCATAATACAATCTTATTTATCAGTTCATTCCAACTGCTGGACCAAAATGCACTGCTAGAGAAAATTCACAAGATGAATTGGATAGATGTGGGTTACTTCAAATGTATGCTGACAGACCAGTCTTCTTTGGAGTCTAGTGAGCAAGTCTATTTTACATTATTTTTAAATGATAATGCATATGCTGATGGGGTGAATTTTTCTACTTCATGTTATGCTTATTGTGATCATATCCCTTTCATTGATATTATTTTATAAATCTTTCATAGTGATTTTAAAAATGCTTCACTTCCTGTCTTTAAATGTGACATTATTTTGTGTCCTTTCTTATAAGTTACCCTTCTTTCATCCTTCAATTCATATGTTCTGTTTAAAAACTTATTATTATTATTATTATTTTGTTTTTTTCAAAGTAGGGTCTCACTGTCGTCCAAGCTGACCTGGAATTCACCACTATGTAGCCTCAGTATTGCCTCAAAATCATGGTGATCATCCTATCTCTGCCTCCCAAGTGCTGGGATTAAAGGTGCCTGGCTAAATTCATAAATTCTTGGAATTCACATTTTCTCTTGAAATATAACTTAAACACTAAATTTGAAATTTGCTTCGAATTTTCATTTTACATAATCTGTCTATATACCTTCCCCCAACTTTTCTCTGAAATCTCAGAAGGAAATGGAAATTCATATAATTAACAAAGCTATTTTTGGTACACAGTAATACCAAAATCCAAATCTTAGATGGATGGGAAATGAAAATGGGAAAAGTGGCAATAGAAAAAAATAATAAGAAGCAATATTCACCAAAGTAAAAAAAAAAAACAAAACTATGTAGAATTGAATAACATGAATTCTGAAATCAGTTTATTCAACAGAAATAAAAAACTATAATTTGTAACTTGTAACAAAACTTATAATTAGTTCAAGTACCTATTCCTGCTAGAATTTTTTTTTTTTTTTTTGAGGTAGGGTCTCACTCTAGCTCAGGCTGACCTGGAATTCACTATGTAGTCTCAGGGTGGCCTTGAACTCACAGCAATCCTCATATCTCTACCTCCCACGAGCTGGGATTAAAGGTGTGCACCACCACGCCCGGCTCTAGAATTTTTATAGTTGCTATGGTTAGTGAATATGAAGTACAAAATGAAAACATCTGTCACAAAATGAACACACATTAATATCCTGAAACATAAACCAATATACAAAATGGTTTAATAATATTCTAGAATGAATATAGATGTGTAACTAATTTGTCACTATTCCATATTGTGAGTGATCACAGAATAAAATGGAGTAAATCTGACTTCCCTTTTCTAGTGTCATAGTATCACAACTTAGTTTGTGTGAGTACTACTTGGAGACAAATTCAGCATATTTGGAAGGGGTTTTTCTGTGTCATGTTCATATTGTTCCTTTCCTATATTTTTATGTGCAAGTTCATTTTCATGCAAAAATATAAGAAAGTTATTTCAAGAAAAATTCACTTTCAGAAGATAGTTTTGTCCCATAGTAAACATGTCTTTTTATTTGCTTTGTATTTTTTTCCCAAGTACCACAAAAGAAATAAGTCAGTCTTTATCTGAGCTAAAAACTTTTATTTTATACAATAACCCTTCAATAACTATGAAAAAAATAGGACCCAGAGCACCTCTTATGGTGGAGTTGCCAAAAGTTTTCAAACAAAAGTTTTCTAACTTTGTTTACACCATAGATCTTAAGTCCTTAGAGTCTAATGTGAATGATGAAACATTTTCTTTCTTCTTACTGATGACAGTTCTATGTCTTCTCCAAGTAGAGTGAAGAAGCCAGTGTGACATATTTTCATCTGAAGTCACAACACTTACAGAAGTGAGAAACAAGCCTCTCAAATTATATTTATACTAAAGCTACAAGATAAGTGCAATCTAACTATCAAAGGGTGGTTCAGGAAAGTGCTCCAGCCATGGCTTCCATAGCCCAGGTGTAATTTGTCTTGACTAGATTTAGACAGCCAAAGCTGTGCTATAAAACATCACTAGTCAGTTACCCTCAGCTGTAAATACAGACATCATCAAACAAGTGACTGAGGGTGGGGGGGTTGGTGGCTTGCTTTGCAATGATGATAAAATTAGTTTCTGCCAGAGCTTCAAAGGTAGGCTTAAAACACTCAGACAAAAGAAGAAAGAGAAGGCATGCTTTAAGTTCTCTGTGGAGTGCTTTTATCAGGATTAATTGCAGAAATTGAGTATCTTTACATTAAAGTGTACTTGGCAGCCTTTCTTTTTAAATCTCATTGTGGTAAACCACATACCTTTGCTAATGTGATAATTAGGTTTAACTATATCAAGGGTGATTTACTTGGCTCAAACTAAAAATCAACTCAATATCAAATTCTGGGGCTACCTCACACATCTCAGAATAGAAATCCATTTAGATATTCTCAGTGACAAATTTATAATCACATGATAGCTATAGCTAGAGATTAAAAAGTTACTCATCATCTTTCCAGGAATACCAGAACTTTAAAAAATCTCCACCTGTCAGACCCCAGCACTTGCAGTTTATGACTGCACCTACCACAGCACTTCCTTGTTCACATTCATCCTCTGTTCTCCCTACAAGATCTGACATGGAGAAAACTCTCTTTACATCCCAGGCAAACATGTCATATCAACATGGTTTATTGTCCCTTCACACTTTTACACTTCTAGCTATGTAATGAATTATAACAATAGGATGGCTTTTGTCTTATAGTTGGACTAGAATAGAACTCCTACCAGGTGTCATTGTCTCTGGATCTATGATTCATGATGTAGGAAATTTCAACAAGTCAGTCAGACATTCGACATACTTATTTAACACAAAATAATCAGTATCTACAAGGGTAGAGCTCTATTCTGCCATATAGTAAGCTAGAATGTTACTAAATCCTTTATATTCCATTAATATATTAAATTACAGACTGAATTTAATATTGAAAAGAATATGGAAATTTGCAATTCATCTTCATCATGGAATAATATGATATAAATATGCATGTTTAGATAAATATAAATATATATTTCACTTTTGCAACATTGAAGCTTAAAAGCTATTTTTTTCATTTGTAACTGCTATCTTATTCTTCTTTTCTAACATAAGATGTTCAGGAGGCTGCAACATAGAAGTCTGGGAATGATTCAAATCTTCTTAATGTGAAAATGTTGTAATTTTTGGGCTGGAGAGAGATGGCTTAGCAGTTAAGCGCTTGCCTGTGAAGCCTAAGAACACCAGTTCAAGGCTCGACTCCCCAGGACCCACGTTAGCCAGATGCACAAGGGGGCGCACGTGTCTGGAGTTCGTTTGCAGTGGCTGGAGGCCCTGGCGCGCCCATTCTCTCTCCCTCTCTCTATCTGCCTCTTTCTCTCTGTCTGTCGCTCTCAAATAAATTAATAAAAATAACAAAAAATATTTTAAAAAATAAAATGTTGTAATTTTTGTAGAGAAAAAAAACAAACATGCTAAATAGAAAAAATTGTACTGTGTTCCATTGACTTCATTAATGTCAGAGCATCAAGGGCTTTACTAACTTTTAAACAATTTCCAGTGGCTACATAATTAGTAATATCCAGAACACCATCCAGTAGACAAGCTAATTACTTGATTGTCAAATGAAATAACAACAATTTCACTCACAGTGAAAGCTCCACCACTATAATTAGGCAATATCACATTTTACCCTGAAAGAATATTTAGACACAAGTCCAGCCAATGGCATCACTATATTTTTTTTCTAATCATAGTATCATAATAAATTACTACCTTATGTTCGAGTTAAGATATCAATAAAAAAATATCAGTGGCCTTTAGAAAGTCTCAATTTTATTTGCTTTGTGGATATTAATGTCAACTTAGTTCCCAAAACAGAATAATATGATGAATAATAACTTATAAGAGGAGGAAATAAGGCTTGCTATTTTAGCCAAATCAGTGAGAGATTCTATCTCAATAAATAAGTCAGAGTTACAGAGGTAGGATACACACATGTCAGCATGCACACATACACGCACATGACATACACATACATGCAAAAAGTTGTATTACAGAAAGTAATCTCTATTTGTATATCCAATAAATTCACTTGTTATACTCCTAAAGTATTTGTTGTTAAAACTTATTATTATTATTATTGGTGGCACATGCTTTTAATCCTAGCACTTGGAGGCAAAGGTAGGGGGATTGCTGTGAATTTGAGGCCACACTTAAAATACATAGTGACTTCAAGTTGTGCCTGGGTTAGAGTTAGACTCTTCCTTGTAAAACCAAAACAAAACAAAACAAAACAAACAAACAAAACCTGATCCATCTTGTCAATAACATTAATGTATCATCCTATATATGAATATATAGATAGATATAGATTAGATGATATAGATATAGATATGGATACAGATATAAAGAAAGAGCCCTTTTTCACTAATAATCCATAGATATATTTTATTTTGCATAACATTATTAAAAGAACAGAAATGGGTAAAGAAACTTCCTTTGTATGATGACTTTCTTGATTTTAAGAAAGGTCACCTGTCAAGAAGCAGATGGATGGCTTTCTAGTAGTTATTACTGTATGCCTACCACATGAATCAGATGCTTGGTGAAATGAAGTGGTTATCCTAATGAAATTTTGTCTTGTGACAGACTTTTAAAAGGTGATTTGAACACAGACAGAATGTTGTCCTTTTCTTTTTCACTGTTAGAGAAAAAAAATGTACTTTTCTTTATTCATGGTATTTATTTTGGTAATAAAGAAGACACTAATACACAAATTGTAAGGTCTTTCATCAAAAAGCATGTAGACAAAATGTCAACAATAAATGCACCATGAACTCTTTCCTAGAGAAAGCACACAGGGGAGATTCCTGGCATAGCATGAATATAAGGCATGATTATAAAAGGGATGGCCAGGGGCTGGAGAGATGGCTTAACAATTAGGGTCATGCCTGTGAAGCCTAAGAACCCCGGTTTGATTCTCCAGGTCCCACATAAGCCAGATGCACATGGTGGCACATATGTCTGGAGTTCATTTGCAGTGGCCAGATGCCCTGGCCTGGCACAACCATTCTCTCTCTCTCTAATAAATAAATAAACAGATAAAAATAAAATATCTTAAAAAATAGGAATGACCAGGTGTTTTACCCAGAATACTCCCTCATATCCCAAATTTTCCCATGTTTTCCTAACAGGCAGCCAATTTTGAATGAATGTACGTTGAATATAAACAATACATGCTTTCTTACCCAAATTTCTTTATAATCACATTCTTTGCTTATAAATCATGTGTACATGATTCTATGTGCTCTTTAGCCTTGGTGCTGGCAACCATGTTTGTTTGTACCTGGTTCAGTATTAACTAAGCCAATGTAATACTAAATGGACTTCTTTATTTCAGAGATCTCTCATTTCCAAAACACTGGACTTAATACTGTATAGTTACACACACACACACACACACACACACACACACACACGATATTAACTAAGATTCCTTGATAGAGCTTTTTTTTTCCAATTGTATCAGTCATTTTTGGGGGGCCCAGGGTAAATCCCTTCCACTCAAAAGCACCTTAACTGACACACTGAATCCCATCAACTTCCTGGGGCAAAGCTTCACAATGGAACAGTTTTGTGCCATTTGTAAATACCATCATAAACTATGGGCAGAGGGATCCAGAGACACCATTTAGTTCCTTTATTGAGGACCTATCCTATGCAATAGGAAATCAGAAAAGCATACTACAGAAAGACTAGTCTTAGACGATTTCCTCATCAAACTCCAGAATCTTGCACTAAATATTCTGATTGATAGAAATATTTCTCCATGTTTAATGCTCATTAAGTTTGCTCACGTAACCATGGAGCTACTACATATGTGATTCTCTCTGAGAAGCCATCATACCTTTTAGAAACTATAAGAAGTAGGGTTGAAACCTTTTTCTCAAATGTCTCAGAACTTTAGTGACAGCAAAACCTAGCAAACAGTTTATCTGCTCTGAAGATTTTATATGAAGAAGGCTTAGTAAGTAGTCATCAAGGACAGAGAAAGTAAGTGTCTACAAAAATGGTTTCTAAGCTGGCATTGGGGATTCTATAGACTCTATAGGATTTAGTTAGGAATTGATATGCAAATTCAAGCTTGCAAGGCAATATAAATGGAACCAGTATCTTTCAAAATCGACCAAGACCTGTACTGGGCTGTCTGGTTTACAGTGACATAAGATTAACTAAGTGCATTATGGTCTAAAACTTACCAGGTTCTGTCATAATAGATAATGTATCAGCTCTCTAAAAGAGGTGTTACTTGAGACTGGTAAATTTTAAGAGACATACTAAAGCCTGCCTACATCTTTGGAAATATTACTCCTTTCCTGTTTTTTCAGGTTGCCATTTTCTTTCAGTAAGTAGGATTACCTCCTACAGTGAATGTCTTGCTAAGACATTCTAGATGCAGGTGTCAGCTCTGAACTAAACTTGGCTTTGATATCCAGTGATTGAACAAATTTGCTGACTTTTATAGTATCCAATTACTTTTTATAATTATAAAGTGAATAATGGTTATTATATGATATCAAGATAATATGGATTTTGTATAAATATTTCAAATAATTCCATTGTCTTAAGTTATCCTGATTTTATAATGATTGACTAAGTAATATGTAACTCACAGACATTTATTGATCATATGTTGAAGACATGAATTCTGGTTATGGATGTTCTCTGTTTTCCAGATGGGAAGTTCATGCCATGCACACAGCATTGATGGGGGGGGGGGCAGGGAGGAGAACAAATGATATCCCTTCATGTGACAAGGGAAATAGAAACACCAGGCAGGTTTTTTGTTTGTTTGTTTGTTTGTTTTGAAATTTAGAAATATTTAATATCAAATGAGTCAAATAGGAAATCAAAAGGGAAATAAGAACAATAGTAAGATAAACAAAACCAGTGCATTCAAACTTAAAGAATGTCAAAATGTTTAACGCTAAATATTTATGACATAGGTAACTTAGTAGAAACAATTATTTAAAAAGTTCTATGTACCAAGACTATAGCATTAAAAACAGCAAGTTTATAACCACACTTATGACAAAAGATGATAAATTTCCATTAGAAATGCTTGCAAATGCCATTTTTTTTTTTTTTTTTCTGAGGTAGGGTCTCACTCTAGCTCAGGCTGACCTGAAATTCACTATGTAGTCTCAGGGTGGCCTTAAACTCACAATGATCCTCCTCCTACTTCTTCTGGGATTAAAGGCATTTGCCACCTCACCTGATGGACCAGGCAACTTTTAATGCTTTTTGAATTTGGATATTAATCGAACTATGAGGGTACACTATAAGTGAACATGGTATGGAGTAAACAAATACTTACGAATGAATTTTGAATCTAGTTTCTAATTCATTACTTTATACCTAGCCAGTAAAATCTCTTCCAACTTTAGAATCTCTGACACATTACCATTTGAGTTTTGTTGAAGTTAGTTAAAATTTAAAAAAAATATGTCTGATATAATATTTTAGTGATTGGTGAAATTTAATGACTTCCAATTCCTGGATTATACTTGTGGTGCCCAATATAGTCAAAGAACCATGAGCTTCTTAATGACATAATGGACTAATTTGTTCAATGCCTGTATGTTACATATGGTGTTTTAGAGTTTTTAAAATTTCTTTTTAATATTTTTATTAAGTAGAAATTTTGTATGAAGACATAATGTGTTGACATGATCAATTCCTTCTTCCCTACCCCCACTCATCTGAGGGACCTCCTTAATGGTATTGCTGGTATTCACCATGGAGTTTTGGGTTATGTGTTGTGAGAGGAGTAGTCATTGTGCACAGGAGGCAAAGCCTCTGGAAACTTACTACTACTCTGTGGTTCTTACAATCTTTCTGCCCCCTCTTCCTTAAAATTCCCTGAGTCTTGGTGGGTGTGATTTAAGTTCATTTTAGTGTTGAGCTCTCAGCAGCTTCTGGGTTTCTGCTCTGGGGCATTTTGAGTATCCTCAGTATCTGTCACCGTCACCCAAATGCAGGTTGTCAGCCTCACCATGGAAGCAGCACTCTTGCTCATCTCACCAATATCTTGGTGGCTTCACATGGGCCATTCCTGATATGCTAGGATGGTTCATCTCCTGCCAGGGAGTCAGCTGTCTGTTCTTATACTGCTGATATATTTTAATTATCTTCAGTTCTCGCTGCTTCAAGAATAAGAAAACCAGAATCTCCACGGGACAGTGAGATCAGGATAGGCTAAAGGGTATAAGCATTGCTAATTTAGAGATAATTTTACAGCTGTAGCCTTATTTTTGGCCAGACTAGTGGGAACATTTAAAAATATGTTTTTTATTAGTTATGGACATAGTAAGTAAACAACACATGTTGGCACCATCCATATCCTCATCCCTGTCCCACCTCCAAAGGAACCTTCCTCATTGCGGATGCCAGTTATCCCCATGGGGATTGTGGGTCATGCATTGTGGGGCAGCTATCAGTTATGGGAAAGAGGCAATGTCTCTGTGCCTTATGTCCCAACTTGTGGCTCTGACTATCTTTCTGCCCCTCTTCTGTGAAACACCCTGAGCCATGTTGAGTGCATTTTAAGTCTACTTCAGTGTTAGACTCTTGTAAGCCTCTGGATCTCCGGTTTGGTAGGTGTTGAGTGTTCTCAGTGTCTATCTCCTTCACTCTTGTGCTCATATCAGGTTTAGTTAGAAAGCAGCACTCTTGTTCATTTCCCCAATTCCTCTATGGTTTCAGCTAAAGCCCTGGTGAAGTGTGATGGATCATGTCTTTCCTCAGGTCCTGCTTCTGTCTGAAAAAGAGAAACATATTCTCCAGTGAAGAGTGAAGTCAGCACAGGTTAAATAGAGCAACCATTATTAGTGTACAGGGAACTTAATGGGTGGAGGCCCTTTTGTAGACAAAGACTAGTGGGAGGTTGATACCATAAAGCAGCTTATTATCTGGATGACATTCTGACTTGTTTCCCAGTTCCAGATATGGGTTCCTTACCACTGAGAAGATCTGTTAGCCAATACAAGGGTGTGGTTACCCACCATGGCTATGTGATTCTATGGCACTTGTGTGAACATCACATCAGGTTGTTTGCTTCTGAGTAGCTTAGACCTCAAGTTGCTCAGACAGACACTGTCCCACAATAGCTCATGTAGCACTTTCTAGCACTAGATGGGCTAACTATCTGTGGACTGGCTTTCTTCCAGATTCCAACCAGGTCTCTCCATGTTCTGTACCAACAACATATGGTGCCTTCAGCAGTAGGGTCTTATCATTAACCTCTGGTGGGTAATCAAGTGCTCTAACAAAAGTCTGTCTTGTTTAGGGAAACCTTGTAGGTCTCTCTGATCAACAGCTCATTGTGAGTGTTAACTGAATTCTGGTACTGGGAGTTACAGGCCAGCACCAAGGGAAAAGAAAGAAGAAAAATAAAGAAAGAAAAAAAAAAAGACTTGGGAGAAATTTAAGGTTAGGCTTCATATAACCCTCTCCATGACCCTTTGATTCAGATGCTCTCTCTAAAGTCCTGTTGAGGGTTGAACCTTTTAGTTTGTCTTCTAGGATATAGGATTTCTTGGTAACATTTCAATTTGGGTTCAGTTTTGTGTCGCTGCCCACCCTTACTTTCCCTCATGTCCTTCCCTCCCTGTTGTCCAGACCTTGGGATGCCTATTAGGTATGTCAGCATCTCAGGCTGATCCAGGTCAGGAGCTGCAAATGAGTGAGACCATGTGAGGATTGTCTTTATGTGATTATATGAGTTCACTGAGTATGATCTGTTCCAAGTTCGACCATTTTTCTGCAAATTTCACTATGTCATTTTTTTTTTCCTAACTGCTGAGTAGAATTCCATTGTGTAGATATACGACATCTTGGTTATCCATTCATCCAATGATGGGCACCTGGGTTGATACCAGTTCTTAGCTATTATGAATTGAGCAGCTATGAACATGGTTGAGCACATATATCTGAACTGAGAAGTTGAGCTTTCAGGGTGAATGCCCAGTAAGGGAATAACTGGGTTTTTATAGTTAACCTTTTTAGGAGTCCCCATATTACTTTCCATAGTGGTTATACCATCTTACATTCTCACCAATAGTGAATGAAGGCTTCTATTTCTGCACATTATCACTAACATTTGTTTATTTGATTTTTTTTAATGTTTGCTGTCCTTACTGAAGTATGGTGGAAGCTCATAGTTGTTCTAATTTGCATTTCCCCAATTGTTAGGGATGTTGGACATTTTCTTCCTTTCTTCCCCCCCCCCTTTTTTTTTGTTGTTCTTTTGAGGCAGGGTCTTGTTCTAGCCTACACTGACTTGGCATTCACTATGTAGTCTCAGAGTGGTCTCAAAACTCATGGCAATCCTCCTACCTCTGCCTCCAAAGTGATAGGATTAAAGGTGTGTACCACCATGCCCGGCACGTTGAACATTTTCTTAAGCATGTGTTTTCCATTTGCATTTCTTCCTCTGAGAACTCCCTATTCAATTCTCTGCCCAACTTTGTGAGTGGGTTGTTTGATTTTCTATTGTTGAGGTTTTCCAGTTTTATGATGTGTTCTCATTGTTATTCAATTCTATAAATTTTATAATTTTATATGTTATTTCATCCACTACTCAATTATTTTTTAAAAGTGTATTGTTCAATCTCCAGGAGCTGATGGAGTTGCTGGCTCATCTTTCATTAATTTCTTGCATTAGAGCATTGTGGTCTAATATCATGTAAGAAATTATGAAGATTTTCCTAAGGGTATAGAGGCAGATTTCCTACTGCACTCCACACCCTCCCACTGGAGGTCGGCTAGGAACTACTGACTTGGAACCCCACATTTTTTGCATGCTATTTTCTTGGGAGATGACATGTGATTAGGCAGATGCCATCTTGACCAGAAGTCCTAAAAGATATTTGTATTCTTTTTTTAATTTTTTTTTGTTTATTTACTTATTTGAGAGCGACAGAGAGAAGGAGGGAGGGAGGGATGGAGAGAGAGAGAGAATGGGCATGCCAGAGCTTCCAGCCTCTATAAACGAACTCCAGATGCATGCGCCCCCTTGTGCATCTGGCTAAAGTGGGTCCTGGGGAATTGAGCCTCGAACCAGGGTCCTTAGGCTTCACAGGCAAGAGCTCAACCACTAAGCCATCTCTCCAGCCCAATATTTGTATTTTTATTTATTTGAAAGGAAGACTGAGTCATAGAGAGAAAGGGTGACACGGAAAGAGTGAGTATTAGTGGGGCATGACCTTCTGCCACTGCAAATGAACTGCAGGCATATGCACCTCTTTGTTTATCTCCTTTACATGGGTACTGGAGAATTAAGCTCAGGCCATCAGACCTTGAAAGACCTTTTAACTGCTGAGCCATCTCTCCAATCCTTTTTTTTCCCCCAAGTTTCTGTAGATTTTCCAAACACATAATAAGGACATGGTCAAAGCAAACCGTCATCTGTTCACATGCAATGTAAATTAATTTTTTCCAACTGAAATTGTAGCTTGACATCAAAGATAATAAGCATCATATTGTAGGAATAGTTTATATTTCACATGTGCTTTGTGATTTGATGTTCATGTCCTATGTTTCAATACCTTATTTTCATGAAAAAGACATTATATTTTGTGATGGTTAAGTTTGTCTTCATCTTGACCAGGTAGGAATGCAGAGAGACGGATGTGCCTCTTGGGTGGCTGTTTGAAGTCTTTCTAAGCAAGATTTACTGAGGAAGTCCCTACATGCAAATGGGCAGCCCTATCACTTGGGAGTGTATATAGCAAAGTTCTAGAAGAACTCTATGGCTTCCCTTCTTTCAAATCACTGCACCATGCTCCTCGCTTATACTTCTTTTTTTCTTTGGCCTCATGGACTGAGCTGCTACCATGTCCTATAACTCTTCAGCCTGCATCAAGCCCCATGGACTCATTCTACCACATCCCTGCTGGGGTCCTGTTTTTTCAACTGGTGAAACTATAGGATCATCTGACTCTGCAGTATGCATCTGACCTTGTAACCAATCAGCTGACTAAACTGTCAGTTTTCCACTCATGGGGCAGCTCTGTTTGGACTGACCAGTAATATCTTGTGAGATGATTTAATAAATTTATGCATCCATTCTATCATTTCTGTTTCTGTTAAGTGTTTCTCTAGAGAGCCCTGACTCATATAGATCTAAATCTGGGAAAAGATTCATCATTTTTACTTATTAGATATTGTTGGGTACTCCAACTTAGAACCAGAGTTTCTTATATTTATGAAATGGAGGCCTTGAAGGATTGTTTTCATAAAATATGTATAGAATGTCTTTTCTTGTTTACTTTGTGAATTACCTAAAGGCAAATTCTGATAAATAAATTGAATTAGCTAATATCAAGAAGCAGAAATTCTTATAATCTTTAGCTAAAATCCCATATGGGAAATATAGCCACTCATAGAACTGTGTGATCTCTAAGTGTGGTCCCCAGACTTTGTATTGAACTCTCTGTATACCATTGGGCATTATTTATTTCAATATTTCCAGTTTAATTTCTTCAACTCTACAAAGCAGGTATTATTTACATCTGAAGATTTTTGGGATTATTTTAAAATCATTTCTCTTTTTAATTTTAATGTTTCTTCAAATTTGAAAAGTTATATACTCACTTATTTCAATCAATGAAACAAAGCATCAAAAACCTAATAATTTTTGTCATATCACTGCTTTCAATTTCACCCAAATATGGTAAGTCATTTTCACCAACTTGTACATTCTTAAAAGGATTTAGTCCTTGCTTCTACAAACATTTAAAATATATTTACAGGTATTTTTTTTAACCTGCACTGTCTTCGAAAACCTCAATTTAATTTTATTATCTTCATCTAATTGCTAGATCTTTGGTTGATGATCTCAAAATATCCAGAAAGGGAAAGAAAAAGTATATTGTCAACTCTTTCAACATAGAGGTTACATGTTTAATTTTAATTTAATTGGAGCTTTTTGCATAGTGGTAGACAATTGGTAAGCAAAATGTTAGATGTTTCCAGAGTTATTTCCAAAGTATTTATCAATCATTTAATATTCCAACAATAGAGCAAGTAACTTAGTATTTATTATTTATTTAAAATAAATCTATTTATTTGAGAGACAAAGTGAGAGAGGAAGGCAGATAGAAATAGAACGGGTACACCAGGACCTCTAGCCACTGCAAATGAACTTCAGACACATGTGCCACCTTGTGCATATGGCTTACATAGGTCCTGGTGAATCGAACCTGGGTCCTTTGGTTTTAAGACAAGGTCTCGACCATCTGATTGTCATGCTTCAGCCTTCCTAGTACTGCATTATTTTGCTGGGAAAATTGTTTATTCATGTGTTCAAGAATCAAATGGGATCTATATTTCTCAAATTGCCCCCAAATCAACTCCCAGTTGATTCAAGACTGTAACATGTGATCTGAAACCCTGATACCACTACAGGAAAAAGCAAGGAAAGCTCTTCAAAATGTGTCTGGATAGGACTCTGTCCACCATAATTGCAAAGTTAATACTCATCAAATGGTACTTCATGAAATTAAAAATTGCTGAAGTGATGGTTCAATTGTTAAGTGCACTTATTGTACAAGGATGGTGGATTGAGCCTGAGACTGCCAAACAGCTGGTCTTAATCACACATGCTCTTTTAATCTCGGTCCTTCAAAGGAAGCAGAAAGCAAGGGATCACCTGTGCTAAAGAAAAAACAAAACAAAATATAAAACAAAACAAGACACAGCAAGCTCAATCACTAGTAAAAAAAAAAGAGAGAGAGAAAACCTTAGTTCAAATAAGAATCAGCCCCATGTTTAGCTCCAACCACCATAGGCAAGCAGCCTTTCATCAGTCAAGCCAATGAGGTGCTACAATGACAAGTACACATGCATGCACCACATTCTCCACAGCCCCATAAAACACACACCATATTGCAAAGTATACAAGCCAACAGAAAGATGGAACATAAATAAGAAATCACATATTGTCTCTGATATGGAGTTCCAGATTATTCTCTCTCTCTGTCTCTCTCTACATATATACGTGTGTGTGTGTGTGTGTGTGTGTGTGTGTGTGTGTGTGTGTATGTTATTACATATGTGAGAAAGAGAGAGAGAGTCCGTTCTAGGAAACTAGAAATGAGCACATGAGTGAGAGGAACTAAGGCTATAAGAGAGGAGGGTAGCGAGGGTTGCAGATATGAAGTGACATTAAAATTAAAGGGGAATGACAGAGATGGAAGTACAAAAGAAGGGTAAGGACAAGTAGTGAGGCAGAGAGGGAGGATAAACTAAAACTCAATACAAGTATGTATATTAATAAAGAATAAAAATAAATAGCCCTGGAGAGATTGAGATTAAGCCTAACCTTAATTTTCTCCTGTTTCTCTTTTTTTTCCCTTTTTCGGTTTCTTATAACTATTTTCTAGCTTGTAACTCCCAGTACAAGGATGCAGTCAATACTCACAATGAGCTGTTGATCAGAGAGACCTACAAGTTTTCCCAAAAGAAAACAGACTTCTGTCAGAGCACTCGATTACCCACCAGAGGTTAATAGTAAGACCCTACTGCTGAAGACACCATATGCAGACCTACAGAACATGGAGATATCTGGCTGGAATCTGAAAGAGAACCAGTACCCAGACAGTTAGCCTGCCTAGTGCAAGAAGGTGCTACATGAACTTCTGGGGTAAAGTGGTCAATTTCTGTCTGAGCAACTCAAGATCTAAGCTACTCAGAAGCAAACAATCTGATGTGATGCTCAGATAAGTGCAGTAGTGGCATATAGCCATGGTAGGTAACCAATTGCTCTTGTTTTTGCTAACAGCTCCACTCATTGGAAAGGAACCTATATCTGGAGCTGGGAAACAAGACAGAACCATGTCCAGATAATGAGTGTGCTCTCCAATATCTTGGGCTACAAGAGGGCCTACACCCATTAAATTTTCTCTAAACTCATAATGGCTATCATATTTAACCTGTGCTGACTTCACTCTCCATTGGAGAATGTGCTTCTCTTTTTCAGATGGAAGCAGGAACTGAGGAGAGAAACAACCCATCACACTTCACCAGGGCTCCAGTTGAAACCATAGAGTAATTAGGGAAATGAGCAAGAGTGCTGTTTTCTCAGTGAATCTGATATCAGCATAAGGGTGAAGGAAATAGAGGATACTCAACACCTACCAAACCAGAGATCCAGAGAGTTAAATGAAGAAGTGACAGAGGAGTGTTCAGCACTGAAACATCTCTAAAACACCTTTCAAGGCTCAGGGTCTATTGCAGAAGAGGTGGCAGAAATAATGTAAGAACTAAAGGGAGGGTAGAACTGCTTACAGTGCAATCTTCCAGACACAAAATTGCCTGGATATCCATGACATCATAGTATCTGACACTACCTACACAAGATCCTCACAATAGCAGGAAAAGATAATGACATCAAAATAAAAGAGAGACTAATTTAGAGGGAGAGAGGATATGATAGTGAGTGAATTTGTGAAGGGGAAAGTGAGGGAAGGGAGGGAATTACAATGGTTTATTTTCTATAATTATGGAGGTTGTGAATAATTTTTAAAAACAATATAAGTAGGTGGATAAATTATTTTGTACAATTTATTCACAGATGTAGCATAAACTCTTCTACCTTTCATTTAAATAGTTAATCTTTAGTTAGATAAGAGATGAAGTATTATAATACAGTTGATAATAACTTCATAAAAGTTTTGTGATTTATTGAAAGTCACATAGATATTTAAGGTCATTGGCTGGCTCAGCTTTCTAACTGGAAATACATTCTTATATGTTGTCATCATTGGTAGAAACCCCTCAACTTAATATAATATTTTAAAGTGGACTATAACTAATTCAACAGGTTTCAGCTTATGGTGCATAAATAGATATATATTATCTGTATTTTTTCTATGTAGGGTGAACAGATAATTATAACAGAATGAAGCCTCAGGATCCACCTGCTTTGCCAGGCAGCAGAATTAGTTTCTACATTTAGCAAGGTTTATGCCTTGATTAGGTTACCCAGCAACCCATTTTTTAAACATATGTGTGTAAGGTGGTTAACTTTCTTCATCAACCATTTTCCTCCTGCCCAATCATCACTGAATCATTCTAAGAGTAGGAAAGATACCACATTTATGAGACAAATTGATGTGATGATTTCATAATGATTATTTATCTACCTGCTTGGATTTTAAGTTTCTTTATTCAATTTATACTTCATCTAGATATATTGTTATAAAAATCAGAAGAGATATAATCAGGAACTTTGAATGAAAGGCTCATTTTCTTTTAAAATAAGCCATATTTCTTCAGTGATTCTGAAGGTTTACTGTAACTGATGTTAAGCAGATGTGCCAGATGATTGAGAAGTAGCAGGATGTTTGAAGTTCATATACAAATGATGTGTACAATACTTGAAATAGAATGAAAGATAAATGGGAGAGGTATCTCAATATTTCCAAGATAGCAGAATAATAAAGAATGAAAGATCCTCATGAGTTATTTTCACCAGTTTCAGAAGTTCAGGTGAGATAAGCCTCTCCAAATTTAGAGGCTCTTTGGATCTATATTGTAATTTTGAATGGGCTTTTTTTTTTATCTTTTGCAGACAAAATGACCTTGCCTTTAATTTAAATAACTTAATGTTCTCAAAAGTAAACTTTGTTCTTAGTAAGCTCTCAACATAGTTCAATATTAAATATACATATTTATTAAATTAACATGTATGAATCAGTTTTTTTGGATTTTGATATTGCAAGCTTTGGTTTTTGTAAATCCTAATGATCTTGGTACAATGACATTTTTGAGTCAGAATAAAATCATTTAAGAGCATTTATTAATATGCATCTAATACTGACTATGGTCAGCAATGTGGCAAGCAATGTTGTCTATTGTCACTTAGAGGTTTAATCCCCCTGCAATATTTTAACAATGATTATTTCCCTTTTAGAAACTGAGGTTGGGTCCAAGGTAAGGTATCTTTATCTACTGGATCTAAGAGGGGGTCAGGTAGCTTTCTTAGGTAGTTTAGAGAGAGTGGGCCCCAAAAGTAAAGGTAGGAATGTCCTCACAATCTCCACTTTGCTGGAGATCAAAGAATGACCTGACTTATCTCCTGCCCAAAGGAATTCCCTAGAACTGTGTTTTTCCATGAACAATCTGAGCCCCTCTCTGTGAGGGAGTTCCCCTTTACTAGAATTCAAATCTGATCCTGACATTGTGGTTGGTTACATCATGGATTGTCTCTTCTTGAGCCAGCCCCTAGCCCAGAACAATAAGCCCTCACTCTGGCTCACCTGAACAGGAAGGGGAATCGCAATACATAATGGTAATAAACTCTTACCAGGGGTGTGAGCTTTCTTGACTGCCATTCACCACTCCTGAAACTGGTAATCCTCTGCTCCTCTTGGCCCAGCAGGGCTGAGACGAGGGGAGAACTGCCTTAACCTCTTCTACTCCTGTCTCCCCTCCAAATGTCAGGAGCTCTTTGTAGTTTCTTTCCTTTTCTCTCTACATCTCTTCTCATGTTTCTTTCAGGCCCACTACATGGACTCAGACTACATGGGTACATCATTTTTCCTTCCCACGGTTTTGTACTTACTTAACTAAATAAAATAATTTAATTATTATCCTTCTCAGCTTAGTTTGCCCAATTCTTTGGTTAAATACAAACACAAACTCAGGGTTTGGGGTTCAAGGACTATATTCCTGAGCTCCCAATGCCCTGCAACATATCCATATCTGGAGAGTCTGGGCTAGATTATATTTTGTAATTATTTGTTGTAGCAGGTAGAACAAAATTCTCCACAGGCTGTGGACAAATCCAAGTAAGCAGATATGCAGACATCCAACACTGTCTAATTCCTGTGTTTTATCCATACTGAGGGAGCTTTAATACTTGTTATTTTAGCTCCATAATAAAGCATATTCACCAGCTTATCAAAATCTATAAAATGGCAGAAAATTGGCAATATCTTAATAATTACTTATTCATAGAATGTTGTTTAGGTATTTGAATTTAATCTCTGTAAAAGTACAAACACACTTATGTATCTTTTGTTTTCTTTTCCTTTTTTTATTTTATTTATTTATTTATTTTTTTGCTGTGAACTTTGGCACATTAGAAGGTAGCTGTGATCTCCCCTACTGGAACATTGAATTCACCAGGTTATGCAGTGTCAGTCCCCTCACTCAAACTGGTCTTTCTGGTGGGCATCTGGCCAATTGTGCACAGGGTCCATATGTAACTATCCTAAATTAATGATATTACTGTACCTCTCCCTTTCTTTATATTCTACCTAACTTTTTTGTCAGGATGCTCAATTATTTATTGATTTAAACAACTTTTTGTTTTATAATTACATAAATATAATATATATTCATTCACATATAAACACATGAATTACAAAAGAAAAAAATGAACCTCCTATTTTTGCTAAATGTTTACTTTTGTAATATCAGTTGAGAAGAGTGCAATATCTTCATAGGTCTTTCCTCAAAATTATGTTAAATTCCTCATTAACTTAAAGAGAGATTAGGCTATAACTACTCATCCCTCATGAGTAGATTATTGTTGTTAGGACAGAATTGGGTAGATAATAGACTGGTTTATTAGTGATGTGAGTTTGGCTTCCTCTTGAATCTAATCCTCAATTCTGCAAACTTTAACCTTCTGTCATATTGAGTAACCATAGAGGCACATGCCAGGAGCCAGTGTCCTGGCCTTCATCTTCTCATCAACCACTATGGTAAGGCAAAGATCATTCTTCTTTATAAATTATATAAACTTAAACATTTATAATTCTGGTGCTGGAGAGATTGCTTAATGCTTAGATATGCTTTCTTGAAAAGCATGATAGCCCAAGACCAATTCCATAGCCAACTATGTAAAAGCTCCACAGTCACTTACTACCAGCACAAAAGACCCTGGTATGTACACAGACACACACCAATACATAATGATAAAATAATAAAAGAAACAAAATAATATTCATATTCTAATACAGCAACATATAAAAGACTAGATTTAGAGGAAGCTGTCAAGTTGCATATGAATGAAGTTGTTACATATATATGCACATCAAAATGAAGATATATATTTTTCAGTTCTGATTAGATGGTAGTATCAGGCAACTACTTGTACAATGTAATCTCGGAAAATAATGTGTGAAGACAGTAATAGAGTTAAACATCCCTGAATTCTGAGTCCTGTTCTTAATTGGTATAATCACTTAATCCTCCTGAGCCTCACTTTTTCACACAGGAAATGCAGTAAAGTATCAACACTGCATTTCAGTTTACTTTTTTTTTCTTAGAGAAGATTTCATACATGCTTACTTAAAGTTTGCATGAAGTAGTTACACACAAAAAGACACGTTTGTTTGTTATTGAAGTACTACAACTCAATGTACTGTAGGCAAGTCTACTTCTTCCCAATGCATAGTAACTTCTCCATAAGAATATGGAGATTTGCAAGATAATTGAAGTTCTTAAATGACATTTTGTTCTAAATGGAAGCCTTCCACCTATCCTTTGCTTTTGTGGATTTGCTTATTCAGAATTTGAAATATTTTATTATCTGACTGTGTAGAATTGTTTAGTATGTATCGTGGTTGCAATTGCTAACAGTCTGGGCCTCTAAAATTGAAGTGAAAAATATTTGTTTCTCAAAATAATCTTACTTTAAGCATAAGCAGCTGGACCTTCTCAGAGATGCAAGATAAGCGTCCCCACTACAGAGGAAGTGAGCTATGCTTTACAGCCTCAAATGTCAAAGTCTTCCATTATAGTTAAGAAGATTAATATAAAAGAAGGTCATATGCCAACATTCTGCTTTATGAGAATATATGATCTGTATTAATCTAAATAATTGAAATTTTGATACCTTACAAAGTTCTCATATTACAAGGGAATCATCATTTAACACATTGAATATTGACAGGGTATTTTTAAAACTTAGACTGATTAAAATGTGAATTTTGTATATGAATAGATTATTTCATATTTCCATAATTGCATAAAGATATAAATAAATAAGTTATTCTTAGCTCTTTCTTGGCAACTTATAAAAACTGGTATAAAAATTTGAGAAAGCTTCAGAAAAATTAAAACATGAAATAGAATATTTTATTTTGATAATTTTAAATTATATAAACTTGTCATAATTTTGTATTATTTCTTTATTTTGATTTTTATTGTAAACTAACAAAACCCTGGCCAATAGAACATTTGATTTTTTGTTTATATTTTTACTAAGGTCTAAGGAAGCAGATTGATGGATGGTGTAAGGGTAGTGGGCACCCCATGAAAATTATGTCCATCTTTAGCAGTATATTTGATAAATGGTTACTAAAGTGAGATAACAAATACTGAAATCGAGAGGCAAAAATTACAACATCTGTATTTTATAATCCTTTTAAAGAATATATTGCAAAAATGCATGTTTCCCTGTCAAAGTAATAGTTCATTGGCTTAAAAAAAACAAGTAATATTGTGTGCTGCCTCTGATGTGTGTATAACGTGAAATTAAATTTTGAAGCAAAAATTAAGAATTTAAAACAGATAACATGTCAAGACACATTTGGAGTGACAAAACCATCTGGATAAGCTTAACTTCTAAACAAATCAAGAAAAGCATGTATCATGGCTTCTTTCATGTTATTTTCCAATATAATTTCATGTGTATTTTCAGATATATTAGCATTTACATATGTAAAAATGCACCCCCCCACATACATATTCT
The DNA here is from genome assembly GCA_036346955.1 of Dipus sagitta. Classification (NCBI taxonomy): domain Eukaryota; kingdom Metazoa; phylum Chordata; class Mammalia; order Rodentia; family Dipodidae; genus Dipus; species Dipus sagitta. The sequence continues at coordinate 78,864,939 of CM070770.1, read as the reverse complement.
TAAAGTTTGAAATTGTTACAAAGCAGGGATACTATTTTGAACAATTAAAAAGAAATATATCTTGGCATTCAAAGCAATGACCTTCATGACATTGTTTCCACATATTGGCAGATGGACTTTAGACATGCCACTTAAGCTTTGCAAGTCTTCTTTTCTGTCTCTAAATAAGAGAAATAAGAACATTTTCTCTAATAATTAGATTATAGGTAAGACCAAAGGGTAATATTCATATAAAACAATGTCAAATGTCAAAATTGCAATAGTACTATAATAGTCATCATCAGTTTTATAATTGTCCTTTTGTTTGGTTTTATGTCTCCAATAGAAAGGCTTATTTCAATGTTTCTATTGGCATTAGGTTACTCTATAGTACAGCAAAACTATTTAGAAGAGATAAAATAATAATTTACAATGCAGACTTCAGTTCTAAATCAACATTAAGGAAGTGAAAAGCTTCAAAGAACATTTAAGGTTACCTGACAAAACAGGCATTTGATTATTATATAAGATGTTTTATTCATGTTAGTTGAGCAATAGTGAAAGACTTAATGTGACATTTAAACCAGAGTGGGGGAGTTAAGTGTGAATCGAATTTATTTTTGCCAAAATAGTACCTGGTATTCCTACAGATTTTGTGAATAAAAATAACTTTAAAGTTTATTTACAGTAGACATATTTTTCTTCATGCAAGACATACTTAAATGTTATTCCTGCGACCATTTTTGCAATGTTTTGTTTTCTTTTTTTTATTTTTGCTACTAATAGTGTGTTAAATGTTCAAAAATTTGAGAGCTAGGAATGTAGCTCAATGGTAGAATGATTGTACAGCGTCACCTTGGATAAACCCCAAGCAGTGAAAAACATATGCATATAGAAAAACATATGCATATATATATATATATATATATATATATATATATATATATATATATACATGCATATGTGTGTTATGTGTGTACGCATGTGTAAAATTTGAAAATATTTGTTGTGGGAGTTTGGGGAACCATGATGAGTATATTCACAACACTGTCCTATGATGTCATGTCTCTTCAATCTTGAATAGTGAACATGCCTTGTTGAAATAGGGATCATTCCAGTAAGCAAGCATTTAAAACTAACAGATGCAAAAGAAAGTTATAAACTCCTTTTCTTGAAAATAGGAGATTAAATATCCCATGAAAGATTTCCTACCAGGACAAAAGCAACATTCTTTAGTGGGGAGGTTAGTCACAGGAGAAAGTATTCTGTATAAACAGAATTTGTTAAATCCTTATCTCCTTGATCCTCCTGAAACACTACAGAAAACTTCCATACCTGAATCTCTGTGTTCAAACTATTATGGGAACTTTTGACTCTGTTTTATTTTTTTTTTTTGTTTTGTTTTTTTTGGTTTTTTACTGCTTTGGCTCTTGATTTCCTTGCTAGGGTTTACTTGTTACTTAAAATTAAATTTCATACTTGTCTCTTGATCATATATCATTCCAGTTTATTTATCTGGCACATTCAGTGTCCTATGGGTGTTGTGATCAAGTTGTGCTTCCAAGAAAACAAGGAAAACTATTTTTTCTCTAGTAATAGTAATGGCAGAGTTATATTAGTGTACTCTGAGGTGTATCTGGACGAGGTAATAACACATTCTTACCAACAGTATTGAATTTGATCCTTGGGAAGTGAGTCTGACATATCAAGCAGATGACACATTTTTCAAAATAGTCACTATATTCCTTGGATGCTTGTAATTTGATAATGAATCTATTAGAATTTGATGAAATTTTTCTGCCCTCTAAAATTAGAAAAAAAGCTGGGCGTGGTGGCGCACGCCTTTAATCCCAGCACTCGGGAGGCAGAGGTAGGAGGATCGCCGTGAGTTCGAGGCCACCCTGAGACTACATAGTGAATTCCAGGTCAGCCTGGGCTAGAGTGAGACCCTACCTCGAAAAACCAAAAAAAATAAAAATAAAAAAATAAATAAATAAATAAATAAAATTAGAAAAAAAAGTACATAGTAGCCTGTATTTCCATGAAATAAATCAACCCATACAGACATTCAGAGATTCTGTTATTACTGTCTATTTCTTCCTATCAATAGAACTCACATGTTATGTAGTTTAGGCTAGAGTCCTTTGCCTTTATTATTGCTGATTGACTGTTATTCTACCCTATATTGTTGGTACCAATGAGTTTAGTTCTTGTTGTAGGAAATCTTTATTTATTTATTTCTGTAGAATAATTGATACCTGTACAGTATTTCATAAAATGAATACTCATGTTCCTTTTCACACACAAAAAAATCCTATGTCAAAGAGAAGATTCCACAGTCTTCATTTCACATAGAAGTTAAGTAACACAGAGTGGCTCACAACCATGCCTAGTACACCCATCAGGTAAGCTGCTAATCATGACTTTGCACACATACTCTGAAAACTGTGGAACACTTGTCAGATACTATTCTCTGCTACTTGCTCAAATCCAGCTGTGTGTTTTATCACCTTGATAAACTGTTTACTATGTATTTTGCCTTGTTTCCAAGATTCATTTCAAAAATGATCTCAATTAATATGTGAAATATAAAATCACAATGTTCATTATTTAGTTATTCACCATGAAGAGCAAATATTTCCCACTTGTGATTAGCTAAGCAAATGAAAATCTAAGAGATTTTAGTAAAAAATGGGAATTATTTTTCATTGGAAATCTCATAATGCTTCAAACTTCTAAATCTCAAAGCTCCAAGTCAAATTTTTCAAAATGCTATTTTGGTATATTTCACTTGATAATGAAATGAGCAATATGCCAGGACTACTATTGTGAAAGGAAAAATATAATGCCACTAGTACATTCAGTTGACTGGAATATTACCAGAGGTTATGTCAAATGGTTGCTAAACTTAAGACTGATGCAAAGATAAGAATATTGCATTTGTCTTGCTTATGCCTGCTTCCAATGAAGATTTCCTATCCAATCTGCTTGCTCTTTTTGCTCTCTCCATATTGGGTTCTGCATCGTAGTTTGAAGACCACATCTCTAATTCTGACTTGGGTTTACATATTGGATGATCTGAACTAACATACATTTTGATGATATTTGAGAAGTAGTCTTTCTCTAAATATAAGTGGCTTGTTTTGTATTTGTTATTGTGTGTTCTGAGTTCTACTCATGGCTTAGAGATATTATCAAACTTTAGTTTACTTAAAAAATACTGTTTTTTAAAAAATTTTTCCTTAGTCCCCATACTCATTTGAATAGAAGCAGGTCTTGAAAAGCATCTAGTGGTACCAAATATGGAAAAACTTGGGAACATGACTCTGTATTAACCTGCTTCAGTTCTACCCAAAAGGTACAAATATACAATAAAATCATGAAGAATAAACCAACTAAATAGAAATAGAGAATAAAATGATCACCCCTGAATATAAAACCATATTCATCTAATAAAAGTTATTAAAAATGCTTGAATTTTCATCAAATAAAGAACTGCAATGGTAAGTTAAATATATCTTTTTGCCTATCAGATTGGCAAAAACATGAGATGGTATATTCATGTGATATGGGGAAGGAAGTACTTTTGCAAGGCAACTGAACCATAATTCATGAAGTTAATTTTACCATGGATTATAACCCAGGACTCCAATTCCAGTTTGACAAGGAAGCGCTATTCATTATGTTAAAAGACTTGAAATGGCCTAAGACTTCAACAATAAAGAAGTAGCCAAGCAAATCATTGGGAAAATAATTCACTTTGATTTATTTCCCACCTTAATAATATAGCTATAGTATTAATTTATGTATGTGTGTGACAGTGCAGTATTTGCACCTGATGATTTAGATGCCACAAATCGAAGTGTCCAGAATATTAAACAAATATAGTGTGAACCCCAACATTTGTTATCACCATATGACTTTATGCAATATTTCATTTAAAAACAAGTGGGAAAATATTGTATACTACACAAGTGAAAGGAAGTGTTGATTTTGTTGCCTGAAAAAAAAAAATTATCAGAGCACTACTAAAACAGTGTTTTAGTGAAAACAAAACTTAGAGGGTGTTAGTCCATGTGTGTATGTCTAGAAAAGAAACTGTGCTCTGAAGCTAAATTTTTACTTAAAAAATGCACTAAATATATAGGTGATAGCAAGAAAGTGTGAGCATGTCTAAGTGTGAGAGTGAAAGAGAGAGAAAGAGAATTGGTTTGTTAGGTCCTCCAGGCACTACACTCGAACTCCAGATGTTTGTACGACCTTGTGCACATGTGAGGCCTTGCAAGCTTCTGTCATTTCTTGATTCTGGCTTATGTGGGGTCTAGAGAGTCAAACATGGGTCCTTAGGCTTTCTAGGCAAACGCCTTAACCACTAAGCTATCTCTCCATCCCTAAAATATATTTTTAGTGTGCTACTTCTCCTTTTATGGTCATATATGATTTTTATTTTGTGTTTTTTCCCCAGACTGTTTATTATAGGTATTCTGTATCCTATATCACAGCAGGAATGAATACAAAGAAAAAAGAATTGTGTAGCAAAAACTAAAATAGTGAGAATATGTTTGATATTGAAATATTTTAGCCATCCTGATATTGTGGTATACAATTTAATTCTATCACTAGGGAGATTGAAGGAGGAAAACTGTGTGAGTTTAATGCCAGCCTGAATGACATGCATAGGTTCTGTCTCTTAAAACAAAACAGCATTAGCAATATTTTAATACTATCTTTGTTGTGTAGAGTATACATATCTTCTTATGCTGGGCAGATGGGATTCAATAGAAAGGTTACTGTGGAAACCAAAGAGCATACTCTTTATCTGAAGAACCAATTCTTCAAGACTTTTTTTTTTTTTTTTTTTGCTTCAAGTGTGTTTAAACCTGACCAAAGTTTGGTACATATGACTAAAATCAAGATTAATATGACATGTACTTGGGCATAATTATTTAACTATAGAACATACATGATTCAAACTTTACCCACAAAAGGAGCTTTACCAACAATATGGTAGATGACAACTGTGATTGAACCTCTCAACTAGCAGGTAAACTTTCAGTGTATGACTAACTTGAATAAGATCATGCTGCAGTGTCATTCTGTCTTTCCTGAGCTATCTGGAACATAGCAAAACCACTATACTAAAAAGATGAAAAAAGCAAACAACAACAACAACAACAAAAACAAAGGCAGAGTTTATTAACAGCCAAGTCCCTGATCCAGTTGTTCCCACTGAAATCCCTTCTATGTCCTGCTATGTGCTTTGTCTAGGAGTAAACAAATCTACTTTTCTTTTTTAACCTTATCGTGAGTATGCTGTGTATGCCAGGATAGCTGGCCAGTGAATTTCCAAGGCTTCTTCTGACAATCTCTCTTCTTCTCTTCTTCTCTTCTTCTTCTTCTTTCTCCTTCTCCTCCTCCTCTTCCTCCTCCTCTTCTTCCTCCTCCTCCTTCTCCTTTTCTTCTTCTTCTTCTTCATCATCTTCTTCTTCTTCATGCATCTTCTAAAGTACTCACTTCATTTAGCAACCTTGACCATGATTATAGACATTCTTTGATTACAGAACTGTACCACCATGTCCAACTTCACGTGGGTTCTGTGGATCCATTGTCAGGTCATCATGCTTACATAGAAAGAACTTTTAACCACTGAGTCCTCTCCCTAATCCTACAAATGCCTAATATTTGAGTTGTTTTTCTTTGCTTGTGATAATATGTCCCTGTACTGCACAGATACATGTCACTACTGTTGTTCTAAACAATCTTTGAAACTCTCTATCCCAAGTATACAGATTTATTTTTATTATCTGCTTTGTAATGTGCATGATCAACATAGAAAACCCAGTGTCTGTCATGGCTGCTTACCTGTGTCCAGTCATAGATTCTCACTGTTGTTAACCTAGGTTATGATACTTGTATGGGTCTAATGTTTTCATTCATATAATAATTGCTATGTTCAGAAGTTAGATTTCCCTCACAATAGAGCATTAAATAAGGATAGACACCCAGGGACAAAAAGCATAAAGTATTTAAAATAACAGAACACTCATCTTTTTGTCAAATAAACTCACTGTTTTCTTTCTTTTTTTTTTTTTTTTTACTAAATCATCAATATGAAGACTAAACCAAACCCAAACAAATAACCTAACAAAAAAAGCCACAGGAGAAATGAATTTCTCACAAGAATATATACTCAGTTAATTTGTCAACTAAACTGCCTGTAATCTTCATTATCTTCAGTTTTCCATGTGTTACAGAAAAGAAAATGTCTAAATGTTACATTGTCTTTTGGATCACAAAAAAACAAAGAACAAAGGCAAAAATACTACTGGCAAGGACTCTGCAAATTCCTTTGAGCTCCTGGAAAAAAAGGATGGATGCCAAAGAAATATAGAACATAAAGTATGAATTTTAAGAAAATTTGACATATATATATATATATATATATATATATGGTATTAAAATATATATTTCTCACTAATAGCCAGCAAAAATATCTTTAATATGCATTATTATTCCAGAAACTGTCTTGAAAAGGAAAATAAAGGACAAATTATTTATTTATTTATTTATTTATTTATTTATTTTTTTTTGGTTTTTTCGAGGTAGGGTTTCACTCTAGCCCAGGCTGACCTGGAATTCACTATGGAGTCTCAGGGTGGCCTCGAACTCACGGCGATCCTCCTACCTCTGCCTCCCGAGTGCTGGGATTAAAGGCGTGCGCCACCACGCCCGGCTGACAAATTATTTATTACAAAGACAATTCAAAATATTTTTCTCCTTTCTTTTTTTTTTTTTTTTTTTTTTTTGGTTTTTTGAGGTAGGGTCTCACTCCAGCCCAGGCTGACCTGGAATTCACTATGGAGTTTCAGGGTGGCCTCGAACTCACGGCAATCCTCCTACCTCTGCCTCCCGAGTGCTGCGATTAAAGGCGTGCACCACCACGCCTGGCTATTTTTCTCCTTTCTATACCTGAGTACTTGATGGATTTCTAGGGTTTCCCACATGCCTACACAGTTAATTTGTTTGAAATTCAGGCTTGAAAGACCAGCACATGGTTCTGTTACATTTTACATGATTATTTATTTAATTTATTTTACTTATTTATTTATTAATTTATTTGAGAGTGACAGACAGAGAGAGAAAGAGGCAGATAGATAAAGGATGGGTGCTCCAGGGCCTCCTACCACTGCAAACAAACTCCAGACACATGTGCCAACTTGTGCATCTGGCTTATGTGGGTCTGGGGAAAGTGAGCCTCTAACTGGGCTTCTTGGGCTTCACAGGCAAGCACTTAACTGCTAAGCCATCTCTCCAGCAATACATAATTATTTTTAATTGTAAATTAGAAAACATAAATTTGCAATCCATTAGTAATGAAAAAATAAATCTCAATCACCATTTTTTATTAGTTATGTACACAGTGTGTATACAGTCATGTTGATACCATCGTTAGACTCTTCCCTGCCTTCGTCCTCCGCAGGGACCCTCCTCATTGGGAAATATGGATGGTGCATTGTGATGGCTAGCCATTAGTCATGGGTAAGAGTCAATATCTTTGTGCATAATGACCCAACATGTGGCTCTAACATTTTTTACGTCCCCTCTTCTGCAAATTTCCCTGAGCCATGTTGTGTTCAGTTTAGGTTTGCTTCAGTGATAAGGTCTTGGGAGCCTCTGTGTCTCTGGATATTTGGCTTGGTAGGAGTTGAGTGTTCTCTGTGTCTATCTCCTTCACCCTTGTGCTGGTTCCAGGTTCACCAAGAAAGTAGCACCCTTGCTCATTTCCCCAATTACTCTTACTTTCAGCTGGGGCCCTTTTGAGGTGTGATGGGCTGGTTCTCCCCTTAGGATCTGCATCAATCTGAAAAAGAGAAGCAAATTTTCCTATGGAGAGCGAAGTTAGCACCAGAGATATGGGATAATCATTGTTATTTTAGAGATAATTTAATAGGTATAGGCCCTCTTGTAGCCCACGATTAGTAGGAGCTTGATAATGGAGACTGGGCTCATTTTTGGATCTTGTTCTGACTTGTTTCCCAGCTCAGGATACCTTAATAATCAATACCCTTTCTATATGCAAAAGACAAAGATACAGAGAAAGAAATAAGTAACATTGTCCCATTTTCAATAGCAACAACAACAACAACAAACTTGGAATAACATCAACCAAGGATGTGAAAGGTTTGTAAAATGAAAACATAAAGACATTCAAAAGAAAGAAAGAAATTGAGGAGGACTAAAGAAAATGGAAAGACCTCCCATGGTTCTGAATAAACAGAATTAACATTGTGAAAATGGCAATCTTACCAAAGGCAATATACAGATTTATTGCAATACCAATCAAATTCCCAACATCGTTCTTCACAGAGATAGAAAAAATGATCTCAAAATTCATATGGAAAGACAGAAAGCCTCAGATATCCAAGCATATTCTCAGCCAAAGAAACACCTCTGGAGGCATCACCATACCTAATCTAAAGCTATATTACAAAGCCATAGTAATAAAACAGCATGTTACTGGCATAAAAACAGGAGTACAGACCAATGGAACAGAATTGAGGACTCGGACTTTGGGGCAAGTAACTACAGCTTCTTGATATTTGACAAAGGCCCTAACAATACAGGCTGGAAAAAAGACAGTATCTTCAACAAATGGTACTGGACAAACTGGATAACCATCTGCAGGAAATTGAAACTTGATCCACACATCTTGCCATGCACAAAAATCAAGTCCAAATGGATCAAAGACTTCAATATAAGACTTGGAAACTGAGCTACTACTGGAAAAAAAAAAAAAATAGGAGGAACTTTCCATGATATAGGAATGGGAAAAAACTTCCTGAACAAAACCCCAGTAGCTCAGGATCTTAAACAATCACTCAACCATTGGGATCTCATGAAGCTGAAATGTTTCTTCACAGTCAAACATACAATAAGTACAGCCAATATATTTCCCACAAAATGTGATAAAATATTTTCTGGTTATACAACTGACAAAGGCCTGATTTCTAGAATCAGTCACCTTTTAAAAATGGATACACATAGGGCTGGAGATATGGCATAATGGTTAAGGTAACTGCCTATGAAGCCTAAGGACTCAAGATCAATTCCTCAGGAGCCATGTAAGCCAGATGTAGAAGGTTATGCTTGTGTCTAGGGTTCATTTGCAGTGGTTGGAGGCCCTGCTTTGCCCATTCTTTCTCTCTCTCAAAAAAATGAAAATAAAATATTAAAAAATAAAAATAAATGCATATAATTGCATTGAATTAAGATTAGTAGTATTCCTACCACTGGCTTGAACTAAGTTTTCTAACAAAGGTTAAAAAAAAGAAGTTGAACACTATATGTTCAAATTTCTTTGTAACTTCAAATATTATGAAGGGATGAGTCAAGGTTTATAATTTAGCTGTAGAGAATAATAACTGATTCAATATTAGGAAGAATCAATGCCAGCTAATCTTCTTTCAAAAGCATAATTGTTTTTTTTCTCTATTAATTTTGTAATGTAGGTACTAGAAGTTTCTCTGATATAAAGCTAACTAGTGATGAGCAGAATAGTTGTGAATTTAAGCTAGTAACTAAGAAATATCCCCTTTCCTGCATCTTGTGTATGCTTATCCTTCTCTATATTTATTTAATTACTTAATATTGTTCATATATATACATATATTTACACATATATATATATATATATTTATAAATTCACTCATTTTATATATATATATATATATATATATATATATATATATATATATATATGATACACAGACATATAATCTCATGCATAAGTGTATCTATTCCTATAAAATTAAAAGTAAAGAAATGGCTTCTATTTTCACTGATATTTTAAATTTCAAAGGCTTAAAAGAAGAATGACTCAAAGTGAACCATGGCCCACTACGTTTCTTAGAAATCTGACTCACCAATACTACTTAGTCCCTAATAATGCTGGGCCTTAGACATTATTAGTATACCATAAATTACCTTTTCAATTCAAATCATTTAAAAAATGTTTTACACTTTCTCCTTTATGCTTATTATATTCATGATATACTTATATAATTTCTTATAATAACACTTTTTTATAATAACATTTTTCTGCTATTAAAATACCAAAGATGACTCTTGTGTCAGTAATTGTTGGTTTTGGATATAGGCAACAGTAAGTCCAACAAAAACGTCTCAATTACTCAGTTACTTCCTTAAAAACTTAGTTTTACAGGGAATGAAAAAAGGGGGGGGTAGTCTGATCCTGGGTCACTGCAGTGATGTTTGTAGCATGTAAGCTTACATTAATGATGATCTCCCTTAGCATTATCCATGGCTTCTATTATGAAGAGCATACAATTTAGGGCAGGAAGCTGAAAGGATCAAGGACAGTATGGCCACTGCCCATTTTCTTCCTGCAAGTTTTTTCAGGAACTCAACTGGGTGACTCTTCCAACTTACTGGTCAGCATTATTTTTTTTGAAAGTTTTTTTAAGTTAAATTTATTTTTATTAATTAGTTTTGTATTCACTGAATACTGTCAAGTTGCTACCATTGTTAGGCTCATCCATGTCCTACCCCCTCCCCCTGGTCCCCTCCTTGTTGAGGTATATGGGTCATGAATTCCAGAGTTAGCCCACAGTTATGGGTAGGAGAAATGTCTCTGTGTATCATGACCCAACATGTGGCTCTGACATTCATTCCGCCCCCTCTTCCACAAAATTTCCCTGAGCCATGTTGGGATCATTTTTGGTCTGCTTCAGTGATGAGGTGTTGGGGGCCGCTGAGGCTCTGGATATCTGATATGGTAGCAGTTGATTGTTTTCTGTGTCGATCTCCTTCACTCTTGTGCTGGTACCAGGTTCACCAAGAAAACAGCACCCTTGCTTGTTGTACCAATTATTCTTAGTTTCAGCCTGGCCCTTTCGAGATATGATGGGTTGGTTCTCTCCTTAGGATCTGTGTCTATCTGCAAAAGAGACGCAGATGCTCCAACGGAGAGTAAAGTTAGCATCAGACAAATGGGATAACCCTTATTTATTTATAGAGAATTTATCAAAGTAGTCTGAATACAAACTGGTAAGTCATAAGTCATGGAAAGGCAGATTCCTCTCATTGGCAACTATGTTTCCTTTTGTGGTTTGCCTTTTCCTAGTGCAAACAGTGACATTCCTCTTCATGTTCTCTTCTGGGGCAGAGGTTTTACAGTGAATGCGCAGGGCTGAATGCAGAGGGTCAGCATGAAATAAATGTAACTTGGAAATGGTACCAATTATAAAGACCTTTTTTTTTTTTCACTAAAGAAAGACTTACCATTTTGAACTGCTGTCTTTTCCAAACTGCGGCTGATATTGTACAGTTTGTAGACAGTTTTCAGGAATTTTTCCAATGAGGCTGGTATTTACCTTCACAACTTGGTAAAATACTAAATTGTTGTCTTTATTAAGGTTATCTTATATGTGAGGAAACCAACCTTCACAGCAGTGAATTTATATGATCAACATTGTGGTAATTGTTTAACATGTAAAAGGTAGAACTAGGATTCTACCTGAAATCAAAGATATTCTCAGCTACTTATGTTTTATTTAGTTAATAATTTTAGAACTCCAAGACATGATGTTGGCATCATCTCAGTTCCTGGCCATGTCATATCACAGAGTAGGCACATTGTACACCAGAAGTAAGAGTGAAACTGGGAGTGAGAGAGAGGAAGTAAAAGGTTGAAGGAGAGAGAATGGTGGAGAGAGGAAAGAAGGGAGAGAGAGATAGGGGAAAGAACAGAGGAAGAGAGAAAGACAGTGAGGAAAGACAGTAAGAGAGAGGGGAGAGAGAGAAAGAGAAAGAGAGAGAGAGAGAGAGAGACTAGGATCCACAATCTATAGTCCTCTCTGAGGGATTACCCTTATTTACCCAAGGACTTCTCAGTACCCCCTCCCCCTTTATGTTCCAATGAACTGTATGACATAGTCACCATGTACAGCAAACCTTCAATTAAGGTGTACTAATTGATACCTTAACATTAGCAAGGATATCGTGAGTCAGAAAGAAGAAACAAGTTTGCACAGAAATCTGAATAATATTGGCTTTAATTATAAACTTACTTCCTGTTTTAACACAGATAAGAAAACACTTTCAGTAAGATTTGTAATTTGGGAATATTAATCAAATTGGTCTAGATTGTATAATCTTAGTTTCCCAAATGTTCTTTGTTATACAAAACTTTAATTCACTATAGCATTTTTAGAATTTTAAATTCTTGTCTCAGTTGGTTGTCAAGCAAAGTGATTTTCATTTAAGAATAAGGACCTCAGTTTGGCTCCCCAGCATCCATGTAAAAGTGGGTGTGGTAGTACATATCTATAATCCAATACTATGTACAGATAGACAGGTAGATCTCTGCATCCCATTGATTAGGTAGTATCCAAACTTGTAAGCTCTAGGTTCAGTGAGAGCCTCAAAGAATAGCAGCCAATGAAGACTCCTGATGTTGAACTCAGGTCCCTATATGCATGAGCACACACACTCACACACACAACTAGTGTCACTAAAAAATATTATTTTAATACAGTCCACAATATATTGCTCTTGTAAAATATTTCTGAAAACAAATTATACACACACACACATGCACACACACACATGTTCTTTGTTTTGTTATCTTGTGTAATTTATCCCTCTTTGTTTCACATTCACATATTTATGGGCCTCTTTCCAATTAGATGTTGAAGTTATAACTACAATTACTTCTTCAAAAAGTCATTTTCAACACAGACTCACCGGGTTCCCTGGGATAAGCTCATCCCTCTCATTCCACTGATGTTTGTTTGTCATTTGCCATAATGCATGTCTCACAGAATGCTATGCTTATAGCAGTGTGTCACCTGTTTGAGTTAGGGATAAATTAATTGAAAAATATAGGAATCACTCATCCAAGCTCCAGTTAATTAAGTTGGTATACTTATATTAATGTATAGAAAACCAATTGTAGTTAGCTTTATTATGAGTTTAAATGGGGATAGAAAGAAAGTCAGGTGCTAAAGCCTAACTGGACAGTAGCATGGTCACATTTCTTACCTCATATCCCAGGCTTCCCCTCCCACTCCCTCTTGGAAGTTATTTTTCTACCTCTGCTAATGCATTTCTGAATAGCTCTGCCTATTCCAGATCAATATGACCTCAGGGTCCAAAACCATCCCCTTTGGATTGTTTCTGAAGTTTTCCATGAGATCCTCAGAAGATGGACTTAGTAAGTAAGTAAGAAGAGTTATTTAGTAAGTGAGAAGATGCTCTACGTGTCTGAGCATCGGGTTCCCCTTTCCTCAGGAAGTGTGGTCACCTCATCAGTGGTGTAAGCAGAGTCTGCTTAGTGAGAACTTCTAGGAAGGAATACTTCCAGAACAAAGGTTTGGATTGTCAGGCCCCAAACTTAACCTCTTTAAAGGCTTAAACTCCAAAAATAGTTGTAGCAGAAAGAAATAACTTGTATAGAAAGGAAAGCTAAGCAGTACAATTGATCCTTAGTGCAGGTCCTACATAATCTCCACAACACAGTGAAGCAGGTTTTATTTCACTCAGTTTAGACAAGGAGGGAAACCGAAAGACACATTTATTATTCCCATTTCTTTATAGAGAAAATTTTTTATGGAAAAATATTAAGGAGATATATTACTGAGAATGAAATAAGTTCCCTAAATAAAAGAGCTGATAAAAAGAAGGAAATAGATATAAACCTAGCTAATTTCATTCCTGACTTTTAGTTAACCTTTATATGACATTGTCTTCTATAACATATTCTAAGGAAAGCGATTTTTGTTTCATAAAGTGGCTACTTATAAGTTGGTCCAGAAAAGTAAATTGTCATTGCTGACTCACCTGTAAAATGAGTTTAAGAAACTCAGAATGTCAGACAATATACAGGGGTTGGCGTAGAGCTCGTTACTATTATTCAGTCTCAAAATTATTTTGTCATTGCTTTGGCACTTTAGTGTGTGACCTTTGTAATGTGATCATGAATTGAGAGAAAATAAAATTTTTTTAAAAAGGTAAATGTTGTAAGTAAAAGTTGTTGAGCTATTTTCAGAGCTATGAAGTGACTGAAAACAATGAGAATCTGGTGGCTGTTTGGTGGACTATCTGATACATTCCGGTAGTTTCACTCCTGGACAAGTGTTCCAACCACTAAAACCACTTAGGAAACTGGCTTCTTTTAATATGCATCAGTTCCTTATCTCAGGAATCCTCTACCATGAATTATTATCACAAAAATGGATTTTGCACATTGAAAATTCTAAAAAAGAAGAAAAAATAATCACAAAACCTTCACAAACATTCATTACAGTATTATCTTAAGAAATTTCCACTTCAAGCTGATAGTGAATAAGTGATACAAAAGATTTCTGTTATATTATAGAAACTTCTTTGCAATTTGGATTGATAAAATTAAAAATACAGTGTCCCATTTATGCCAAAATAATTTATCTTTAAGTTTTTAATATAATTACTGAACTATATATCTATATGTATCATAATATATAATATATACAAATATATATAGACATATATACATACATATATATATTTTTTCCATAAGCCCGTAACAATAAATGTGGTAGCTGCTTGACTTTACTACCAGCACATAGGGAGGTTGAGGCCCGAGGATCAAAAGTTTAATGTCTTCTTAGACATATAGTGAATTTGAGGCCAGCTTAGGATACAAATATGCATTAATATGATTTTAAAATATAATCTAAGATCCACCTGTAAGAGACTAATGTGGTATTTGTGTTTTGTGTTTGTGTTACTTGAATTAATTTAATAATGTTTGAGTATGCTTCAGGAAAACACATTTTATCCACACCATGGTGTTCAAACTGAAGTTTCTGAAGTCATAATCCAGCCATTTCAGATGTATTTTCCCTTCGGATTCTGTTACTGATTTCACAATCTTGACTTCTACATATTTGTTTTTCTTTGACTCTCTCCTCAGAAATCTAACTTAAATAGTTCCTATGGATGACTATTTGAAACTACTTTTCTATTTATTTGTTGTTTTGGAAAGCAGTGTATACTCCTACAACTGCAGAACAACATGCAGCTCCTCCTCCATCTAATTCTTTGTCTTCTTTTGAAGATAGTGGAAGGAAAAAAATTCCACTGGCTTTTTCCTAGTATTTTACAAAATCTTGTTTACTCATCTTTAGAAAAGGACTTGGACATCCAAACCCACAAATTGCTTTGTTTTTCTTAGTCACTATAAGGTGCTGCCACCTACAGTAGAAGAGAGGAACCCTGCTTCCCTCTGCAGCCTTGGCCAGGGGTGCTTGTTCGTGGTACTTTCCACTGCGTGCATTTTCCAGCTTCATTTATAGACTCATAGCCAACCTTTAGTCCTGAAGACTCCAGCAAAATGAGAGTTTCTTTTAGACTATTATCAATATTTTCTTTTATTGAAACTTCACTGTATTTCTAAGTATCAAGATCCACATATTTGGTAGACTATGATAGCAATCTTACAAAAATGAAGAAACATTGAAATTTTTTAAATTTGATATTTTTAATATTAAGTAAATTTAGTTTAATTAAATTAATTTAATATTAATATTTTATTGTGATTTTTTTGGCAGTCTGAGAGTTTTGAAACCTTGCCAATATCTAAATGTCTCTGTATAATCTTCATTAAGATATTCATTGAGGGGCTTAGGAGATGGCTGGGCAGAGTGGGTAAGTGCATTTGCTGCCCAAGCATAAGGACCTATGTTGAATCGTAGCACCCAACATAGCTCAGGGAATTTTGCATAAGAGGGTGTGGAAAGATTTTTAGGGCCACAAGTTGGGATAATATGCACAGAGACTTTGCCTCTTCCCCATAACTGATGGCTGCCCACGATGCATGACCCACAATCCCCATTGGGATGACCTGCATCCTCAATGAGGATGGTCCCTTTAGAGGGGATTCAGAGATAAGGGAAAGGATGTTACCAACATATGCTATTTACATACTAAGCACGTCCATAACTAATAAAAATACCTGAGTGTGTCTGCCCATATGCCCATATAATATGATAGCTGACTAGTATAGAGACAGGAGGGGCTCTGTGCCTCAATGCTCAGACAGTCTAACTGAAAAAAAAAAAAAGATTGCCAAGGAAAGAGTGATGGAATAAGATACCTGAAGTCCTCCACTGTCCTCCACATGAAGAATAAACATCTATGCAAATAAAGCATGTGCACACGTGTATGCACACACACACATACACACACAAACACACAAATGGTATTGACTGAAAGGGTACCTGTTAAATTTAATTAAACTTTGCACTTTAATTCAAATTATGAGTTCCCAGACATTCAAATTTTTGGCTATTGTCCGCTAGTAATTTTAGCTTCCTCTATCATACAAATCTAATGCACACTCAAGCTGATTACTCTCTTTCCCACTATTCCAAAAGATGCATAGATTGTGTTTGAACAGGCCATTTTTTTTCTTGTTTTCTTTATTAGTTAGCTTTGTATTCAGCAAATACAGTCAGTTTGGTACCATTATTAGGCTCATCCGTGACCTACCCCCTCCCCTTGGCCCCTCCTTGTTGAGGTATACGGGTCATGCATTGTGGAGTTAGCCCACAGTTATGGGTAAGATAAATGTCTCTGCATATCATGACCCAACATGTGGCTCTGACATTCTTTCCGCCCCTCTTCCGCAAAATTTCCCTGAGCCATGTTGGGTTCATTTTTGGTCTGCTTCAGTGATGAGGTGTTGGGGGCCTCTGAGGCTCTGGCTCTCTGATTTGGTAGGAGTTGATTTTTCTCTGTGCTGATCTCCTTCCCCCTTCTGCTGGTATCCAGCTCATCAGGAAAACAGCACCCTTCCTTGTTTCGCCAGTTTTCCTTAGTTTCAGCCTGGGCCCCTTTGAGGTATGATGGGGTGGCTCTCTCCTTAGGATCTACATCTATCTGAAAAAGAGAAGCAGATTTTCCAACGGAGAGTAAGTTTGCACCAGGACAAATGAGATAACCCTTACTTTTTTATAGAGAATTTAATAGGTGTAGGCCCTCTTGTAGCCCATGATTGATGGTAGCTTGATTTAGAGAGGGTAGGATCAAGACTAACCTTAATCTTCTACATCTTCCCTCCCTCCTTCTCCCTCTCTCTCTCCCTCTCTCTCTCTCTCTTATTTCTAACTCTTGTATATTAGTTATCTTTTTCCACATTTTCTTAGTGGGCACTGAGCTGTAACTCCCAGTACCAGCATGAGCTTTTGATCAGAGAGACCTACAAGGTTTCCTAAAAGGCAGACAGATTTCTGTCAGCGTATTTGATGACCCACCAAAGGTTAGTGGTAAGACCCTACTGCTGAAGATACCTTATGTGGTTGACATGCAAAATAGAATGGCATGGCTGGAAGTTGGAAGAGAGTCAGTCCCCAGACAGTCTGCGCATCTAGTGCCAGAAGGTGCTACATGGGCGACTGGGGGAAAATGACCAATATCTGTCCAAGCAACTCATGGTTTAACCTACTTAGCAGCAAGTAACTTGTTGTGATGCCCACACAAGTGCAATAGTGGCACACAGCCATGGTGGGGAACCAACTGCTCTTAATTTGGCTAACTGATCTCCTCAGTAGTACAGGACCCATAGCTGGAGCTGGGAAACAAGTCAGAACCATATCTAAACATAAGCCCACTCGCCAATGAACAGGCCATTTTAATGGGCCTCTCCTATTTTTATACTATCTCCCACAACATAAATGCAACATAAAAGAATATGTTATGATATACTTTATATGGATAACAATATTCTGGATTTTATGTAACAAAGCTTTCCACCTATATACTTTTAACTGGGTTTTCAATACCAGACATGAATTTCCTCTCATGGTATAGACCTCAAATCCCATGAGAGAGCAGCTCATTATTCTGACAGCAGTCATGCCAGTATTACATCATTTAGCATATCCTACTGATATCCTACTGGTGGATCAGATTGATAATGACTTTTGTACCCCAGTACCTTGCATGGCATCTAATAGCACATGACAATCAGCTGGCAGAAAGGAAAGTTTCAGCTCAGTCCAGCTTGATTTCTTTGTACTCTGTAACTAAAACAGGTGATATCTTCAGCAATAGAGTCACACCATCTAGTCCCAGTATGCAACCAAGAGTAATGGAAATAACCTATATTGTTTCTATTTATTTTAAAAATCAAAGCCCCTGACCCTCTGTTTTTCCCCCTGCCCCCACGCCAAGCCATAAATACAATGTTTGTATCCAGTCTCTAATAGTGAAAATTTCAAGAGAATTATTATTATTATTATGATTTTGGCTTTTTGAGGTAGGGTTTCACACTAGTCCAGGCTGATCTGGAACTTGCTATATAGTGTCAGAGTGGCCTGGAACTTTCAGCCATCCTCCTACCTCTGCCTCCCAAGTGTTGGGATTAAAGGCGTGTGCCACCACGCCTGGCTCAAGAGAATTATTAAGAGCCTCTGCATTGTATCCTTCAGTATTACTTCCACAAAACATAGCATTTTTCTCTTCTTTTTTTCTTTCATTTTTTTGCTTTTTTTTTCTTGTTGCAACTCATATCCTTTAATAACTGCCTTAAATCTTATTTTTGTTTTCTACATTGTCCCAAGTTTCCAAGGCTCTCTCTCAGACTGAGTCTGATTATTCTGATTCTCCCCACTTTCCCAGTGCCTTTACTTGTCCTGAGGAACAGACAGGCAGATATATATGAGGGCAGGACAGTAAGCTCAGGAAGGAAGAAAATCCTAATTCTGATTAACGTGAGGGATGCTGGAAAGTATAATGATTACACCTCTTGAAGCACACCATTTTATCATGTTTTCTGCAAGGCTTCCTTTGAGACATCTTTCTTGTCCCTTTCTCCTTCTAAGTGCAGCAGTAATTTTTCACTGTCTTATCTTAACTTTGCTTTAAAATGTAGAGTGATAATACTTTTCACATGAAATGTAAGAAATAATGCTTAAGAGAACATATTTTAAGTTAAATACCAATAATCCACAAATACAAATAAAATACAAATATGCCTGTGTATGTAAGCATAGTCATACACATTAATGAATATATTACAGATATTTAAAAATAGTATTGTGCTAAATTATGAGGAGGCAATGGGCACAGGGCAATAGTAGGAGCTCCCTACTCATTAGCCACATAAGAATGAACCTTTCATACATACTGGGTTAAATCACCTGTCTGCAAAACAGGATTGATGAACAAGGAATTAGACTAAATCAATTATGTTCTTGTAATATTGATAATTATATAGAAAAATAAATTTAAAAATACGTTTGGACCTGTTCCTTTGATCCACTTTAGATATCATGTAATAAAGAAAAACTTAGGTTCTAACTGGTTTACTATCTACAAAATACCAAAAATTAAGAGTAGAGTTTCATAATTATAAGATTTTCATATTTCTCTTTGATTCTATCTAAAGCTTTAAATATTTAATAATTACAAAAAATCTTTGACAAAAATAAATGCTAGTTTATGCTTTCCCCTGTCACAATGACATTACATATGATGAAAAGGTCAAAAATAAGTACTTGGAAAATAGATTATCCCTCATTAATCCAGGGGAAATCTTATAAAAGTTCAAGAGAAATTGACCCCTGATTATCCAAGAGAGGTTGTTCCCTGTTTGTAGGTAAAAGTGAGAAGCAAAATGTGAATAGATGAAAACAATGATATCAAAGGGAAAAAAATTAGCACTTTTTTTTAAACTTCAGCAGAACAGATTTTAAAATAATTTATCAAAAATTATAAATTATCTTCTCTTAATAATATAATTAAATATTATGTGATACAAACCCAAATTAATTCATCACATGAAAGTAATAACCAAAATGACTCAAATAGAAATGTAATTTGTAAGAAATAGATTTAAAATAGAAAACTAATTCTTTGAGAAGATACTTTAATTTTCCATTTTGTTCCTGTGTTCTTTATTCATTTATCTGACTATTTTGAGTTAAACATTTGAAAAGTTCCTGGAGCTAAGATAGAATAGACAAACACAGTTTAGAAATAAATTGAAATTTTGAAAGAAAGGTACAGGAGACAGAATGCTTGGGTCTAAGTCTCAGTTCTGTTATGTAGTTCCATGACCCCTATGCTAGCTAAACAATTTTACTTTTCTTAAAGATAAGTAACTTATTTGTTTGCATTTTCATCATAACCCCTTCCCATTCCCTTCTCTTGACCTCTGTTCCTTTTACCCTTCTATTGAATGTCCTTGGCTTCCAAATTATTTCCTGTTCTACTTACATTTAGTTTTTCCTTGAGTGGGTATGGTGTGGAGGCATTGTCTGATACATTACCAATGAATAACACATCAGGCCTTAGGTGCAAAATATAGATAGCATATTGCTAATACTAATATATTTATTTATTTATTTGAGAGAGACAAAGAGAAAGAGAATGGGTATGCCAGGGCTTTCAGTGTACTCCAGATACGTACACCACCATGTGCATATGGCTTATGTGGGTATTCAGGAACCAAACTTGTGCGTTATGCTTTGCAGGCAAGTGCCTTAACTGCTAAGCATACAATAAAATTGAAACTTACTTAAGAGTAGATGCCAATTTTTTCACTGCCTTAGCTAAGCAGAGGTAAATAAGTAAGATTTTGTATTTGCTATACTTTTATTATTTTAAAAATATTTTATTTATTTATTTTCAAGCAGAAAGATGGAAAGAAGAGAGAGAGAATGAGAATGAAAATCAATGGGTGTTCCAGGGCCTCAAGGCACTGCAAACAAACTGCAGATACATGCACCACTTTGTGCATCCGGCTTTACATGGATACTGGGGACTCAAACTAGGGTCATTAGGCTTTGCAGGCAAATGCCTTAATGGCTAAGCCATTTCCCCAGGCCCTAGTTTTCTTGTTTTTAAGGTAAAAATATAAACCAAAAATGTCACAGTACCTCTTATGGTTTCTCAACCAAATCATATTTTACTCTCATTGAAGAATCCCCGGTGCCCTATGTTAAATTATACAATAGTTGCTTAAAAAAATGAGATTGTGGGCTGGAGAGATTGCTTTGTGGTTAAAGTGTATGTTGCAAAGCCTGAGGACCCAGGTTTGATTCCCCAGGCCCCACATAAGCCAGATGCACATGGTGGCGCCTGTGTCTGGAGTTTATTTATAGTGGTTGGAAGCCCTGGTGCAGCCATTCTTGCTATCTCACTCCCTCTCCTCTCTCTCTGTCTGTCTCTAATAAATAAATAAAAATTTAAAAATGAGATTGTATCTTAATTTTTTAAGTATTTTTAAATTTAAATTTATTTATTTGAGAGAGAGAGAAAAAAAATAGGCAGGTAGAGAGAGAGAGACAGAATGTATGCACTAGGGCCTCCAGTCACTGCAAATAAACTCCAGATGTATGTGCTCTCTTATGCATCTGGTTTACATGGGTCCTGGGGAATCGAACCTGGGTCGTTTGACTTTGCAGGCAAGTGCCTTAACTGCTATGCTATATCTCCATCCCTATTGTATCATTTTTAAATATATTTTCATTTATTTATTTGATAGAGAGAAAGGGGGAGAGTGAGAGAGGGAGAGGGAGAGAGAGAGAAAGAAAATGGGCACATCAGGGACTCCAGCCACTGAAAACAAACTGCAGATGCATGTACCCCCTTGTGCATCTGGCTTACATGAGTCCTGGAGAGTCGAACCAGGATCCTTTGGCTTTGCAAACCAATGCCTTAACTGCTAAGCCTTCTCTCCAGCAACCCCCCCCCCCCCCGCGCCTCGCATTGCATCATTTTTAATCATGCTGTTTACATAGTTTACACATGGGGAAATTGTGAGTTATTTTTTAATATTTTATTTTTATTTATTTATTTATTTGACAGAAAGAGGGAGATGAGAGAGAGAGAGAAAGAGAAAGAGAGAATGGGTGCACCCAGGCCTGCAGCCACTGCAAACGAACTCCAAACTCATTTGCCACCCTGCCACTCTGTGCCTGGCTAATGTGGATCCTGGGGAATCAAACCTGGGTCCTTTGGCTTTCCAGGTAAACATCTTAACCACTAAGCCATCCCTCCAGCCCAGTTTGTGAATTATTAATGATCACTTGGGCTGATTCTTACATTATAAATTTTGGCTTTTTTAAATAATTGAAAGAATGGACTCATAGTTTTCCTGGCTCATGTGGTTTCTGAGTAGGGGAAAATCACAGTGCCTTAACAAACCACAGTGTGCTTATTCAGACACTAAATTCTGTACTTCAAATATTGTATTAGTCATAGTTTGCAATGAGATAAAAATATAGAAACTAATTTTCATAAAAATATATAGGGTTATAATTTTGATTAATCTGGTTCATTTAATAAATAGACATATGAAATTTCTGTGAAAATATTAAATTTAAAATATAAATCAGCTGTGTATTCTCAGGATTCTTCAGAGAAACAAAACCAGGCAGACACATACACAAAGTAGAGGATAAGAGATTTGGCTCATGCAATTTCAGACATCAAGAAATCTCCAGATGGGGCTGGAGAGTGGTTAAGGTGTTTGCTGGAAAATTCAAAGGTTCTATTCCCCAATAGCCGCATAAAGTCAGATACATAAGGTGGCACATGTGTCTAGTGTTTGCTTGTGGTGGCTAGAGGCCCTGACATACTCATTCATACCACTCTCTCTTTTTCTTTTCTCTCTCTCTCTCTCTCTCTCCCTCCTTCTTGTCCTCTCTCAAATAAATAAATAAAATATTTAAAAAAGAAATATTGGGAAACATTTTATGCTGGAGAATGAAAGAAGTGTGTGGTATAATCCAGTCACTTTTATGATAGAGTCCACAGAACCTGGTGGAGCTTACATGATTGAGTCCTAGAGTCCTGAAAATCTTAAAACTCTTCAGTTCAGTTCTGATAACTGTGGCCAGGAAGGAGAAAGTGGCTATCTGATTCCTAGTTCAAGGAGGCAGAGAAGGTGAGAGGCAATTTTCCTTTTATTGCTAATGAGGACTTCATTAAGTAGGTGGTACCCACTCACATCAGTGAGGGAATCCTTACCTAGTGTACTGTCACAAATGCTAAGCTCCTCTGGAAAAATATTTGCACCCAAATATCCATAAATAACTTAACAACTATGAGGGCCTCTTCACACCAATCTAGTAAACATTTAAATTACCCCTCATAGTATCACTATCAAATATTTTCTTATAATGTGTTACAGGTACTTTTTGTTGTAGTATCATACATGTTTAAAAACTTTTACAAGCAGTAGATCATAAATTTGCTAAACTGAGAAGCAAATATGTATTTTATTTCTTCAAATATAAATAATATAAGTATACCATTCTCAGTGCTCTGAGGAAAAAGGGACAGCCAGGCATGTTCTATAGACAATTTAGATGAGGAATATTATACCAAAGAGCAGTGCAATTAAGGGAATGTATGATGGAGTCTACACATCCTGACTGCAGTCCTACTCAGTATGAAAAGAACAAATGGCAAAGCTCTTGGGAGAAGCGCATGATGAAGTGTGAAGGGCAGTAGCAGGAAAAGATTGTACCCTTAGGGGACCTCAGCCACTTGCTGAAAGAAACATAGTGCTGTCATAGCAAACATGAGAGAACAAAGACCCCACCTACCCTCCTATTCTCTTGTCTTTTATTGACAAACCCAAACAGAATCCAGGAAAGAAGGGAACCCAGTGTAAGCAAGTTTCTATTTTTTCCCTTAGAATTATTGTATTAAGTCATAAATGTACAACAGCTTCTTAACTCTACACACGCACTAAAATTTTTTAAAGGAAAAATGTTATGTCTTATTACACCATGATCCTGGCTACGAAGTTTCTACACGTTAACTCCAAGCACACAGAAATGATTCCTGATAGATCACGAGTTAGGAATGGAAAAGTGAGGATTTTAACACCAAATGACAACATAAACATATACATTAAATCAAACCCATATTTCCAAATTCCTGAGATTAACATTTGCCATGTGACTTCAAATGTATATTCCTTGAGCCTATAATAATCATAAAGATGACCCAATTTAGTAACATGCCTTCAAACTGGATGATTGTATAGCATTTTTCTTCGTGTTATAATACTCCTTGAGGATCTTTCCTGATAGCCATCTATGTCTAACAAACTAAATAAATTAGATGGATTTGGTAAATTAGAACAAAATAAAAGCTGGAGGAGAGGAGAATCATATTTCTCCCACATGAAGCAAGTGTGAACATTTGACTCATTAAGTGCCTGACTTCCCAAACTTTTAACAACTCGAGTGCTCATAGTCTCTATGAATCAGGAAAATAAAAAGAAAAGAAAAGAAAAACTTCAGAAGGAAAACTAGAGAGGACAAAGAATAAGTATAAAATATTTCTGTAGAATGAAGGAAAAGCCAGTAAAAGCATCAATCTTTGAGAACCTTCAGTGCCAACCATTATGCTATGTGGATTCTGAAACCACAGCTTAGAAAAAAGCCCTGTCGATGGCATGATGTTCTCACCTGTGCAGACATACCTGCTTAACTTATGAATCAGACAAAGGTGAGATTAGCAACCAGAATTAATAACATAAAACATGTATAACATTACGTTGCAGTAAAAGTTATGTGAATGTGGTCTTTCTTGAAAAAAAGTCAAGACAAATGCTGATAATTTTGGACTGTGGTTGACTGTGAGTGGCAAAAACTTGGCGACATATGTGGTTGTGGAGTAGAGTGTATTATACCACCAAAGGCAACTCACCCATAGAGAGGAAATGGACACTTTCTGAGACCATTTTTGTCTTTTAACAGGCTTCTTGCTCTCACTAGTTTCATTATTGCCCTCCCTTTTATGTCCTGCCATACTATTAGCTTACACAATATGACATAGTGTATAATTGGGGGGAGGTTCTGTATGATACTATTAAAATGTTTAAAGAACATATGGAAGCAAGAAATAATTGTTGTGACTTTCTGCTCATGTGCTGCTATATCAACTGTGGGGAAAAAAAGGCAAGAGAGAAATTTCCTTCAAAATCAAAACTCCAAATGTAACGTTGGAGATTGCTTTTACTTGCAGGAGGCTAATCAAATGAATTATAAGCTTAAATACAACAAAGCTAAATTAATGTTTGGTAAATAAAGAAATGTGATCAAATCAAAAGAATCCACCAGGAGATTCATATACAAGACCATGAGGTTTTGTCCTATTATTACACTGTTCTTCTTTGATGATTTTTATTTCACATTTATTATGGGTGCATTAAACATACGGTTCACTGGTAACCAATTTAAAGAGCTTTAAAGAGGTTACTGACATTTTAAAGTAAATCTACATCAATTGTTTAATGAATACATGCAATCTGCCTTTAAACAGCAATAAATCCTAGTAATTTTCACAGGAGGGACAAATAGGTAGGCAGAAAAGAAATTCTCTTAACTGTCATCGCTTGCTACTATCTCCCTGATGACCTCAATTCAATCTCAATCCAATTCTCAGGACAGCAAGCAATAACAAAATCTTTACAATAAGCTAATAACAATACTTGTGGAGCTATTAAGTGGGATGGGGTACAGCAGTAAATGGATTGAACATAACACTCACTTATTAGTTGTTTACAATGTCCTGCCTTCTTTCGAGGGCACCACAGGGTAGTCTTAGAAATGAGTGTAAATCAGCCCCAGAAAATACTGTCTCTGTGAGATGCCAGCGTTCAGCTGAAGTAGAGACAAGCTTCAAGTCGCTGTGCACCCTACACAGCAGTAAAAAGATATAAGATATCGACACGCTCAGCTGCATCTTGTTAAAAGCTTCCTGCGGGTTGGCAGAATGAAATCTTTATTTAAAATACACAAACTATTGTCAAGGGAAGGACCAAAAAGAGAACACAGTAAAAGGGCCAAATGTCTTGCTTAACCCAACAGAAGCAGCAGCAGAAAGGGGAGAGTGGCCGCATTGCTTGTGCAGCAACAAAAGGAAAGTGACCAACACCATCACATCAGCATCCACTGGCTCTCCCCATGGATCCAAGATGCATTATTTCCATTATTAATTATATTTGTTTTCAGGGGAAGGATAAATATATTATTATGGATAGCAAAGAGAGGAAATCATTTCTTGTGCCACTTGGCATTAAGTACAGTAGTGTATGTAATGAGTGAGTGATGACAGGAAACAGAGCAGCATCCTTGAGTCTCAGCATCCCTCCGACCAATCAGCTCCAACCCCCTGTTGGTAGTCAGAGGCTGCCTAGCAGAAAGTTCATGTCAAACCATTATTGAACACTAACAGGAAGGAACTGAGACAGGAGTGAGCAGTGTGTATTTGGGCAGAGAGAGAGAAGGGGGAGGAAAGGGAGAGAGGGAAGATGATGAGAAGGAGGAGTTAGTCATCATCTTGGGCAGACACCACATAAGAAAGGCAAGTGCTTGGTATGATTACCAAAAAAAGAAACAAAAAAGTATGTGCCAATGCACACATGCTTATGCATAGTGTACCCTTTGGTCTTTCATGTTATCATCCCCTACAGCAATCTTTAGTGATCTGACTGTGTACATGGGGTCCTTCTTGGATGGGTGAGGTCAGTGACTTTAGGGAGAATGAAAGGGAGCCTGGCAGAGGATATGGGCTAGAAGAAGAAATATTTGTGAACAGCACAGGAAATGTGGGAATGAAAAGCAAGCATGAAAAAAAAAATGTGGACCGACCCTGGGGGAAAAGGCCACATACATTAATTAAGATTATATCTCTTTGGGTGAAAGTGACATTTCTGCTAAGAGGCCATGGACATATAAGGAATGTGGTTAGATCACTGTTTTCTGTTTCCTTCCATACTGCTCACAACACCTTAGGTCAGGGTGTACCTGGGATGCTCTCTGTTGCACTTTTATCAACAGGATAATTAGTTTGGCGTTTACACCTCCTTTAAGTACCATCGGAGTGGCACCCCTGCATTTGTTCCCTATGTTCTGATGAGACAGAGCCAGGAAGCTGCCTGGTGCCTGCATTTGTCCTGTCCTGCCCCAATTCCTTGCATCTCTAATCTCCCCTTCTAGACCTATTGGGGTTTAAGTTCCTCTCTCACAGGGCCCCAAGTCTGAATGAAGTCCACCTCTTTCGCAGCCCAGAGCATTTGGAATTGGGTTATGAAGGCGGTGGGGCTGTCCTCCCGGCATAAACCTATGAGCATCGTTCTCCTCGCTATGGAGGCTGCTGTCCAGCTACTCTTCTCTTCGACAGGACTTGCCCTGCTCAATATCACAGCCGCTCGGCTGAGCCATGCCTCACCTTTCTGCCCCGCCAAACTGCCAATCTCCCAAGTGCGAACTACACCCAGTTCCACCGAAGCACATCACCTCCTACACCTCGCTGGAGCCCACTCCCGGGAAGCATCTATTGTGTTGCCCTCCACTCCTGTCCCTTACCTTTGAGAGTTCTCCTCCCCACAGCCCTTAGGGCCAGCCTCCCATCATGAAATAACGCAGAGGACCGGACCCTGAAGAAGAGTCCCCTGCATCCACACCTGACACTGGCTCCACGCTCCGAGGCTCTGCGGCCGGGAAGAGTGGGTGCCTGACACGTCCTCCCCGCGGGCTGGCCGGCTGAGGACCCCGAGCCCGGGAAAGCCGCCAGGGCCCCGAGGTCCGTGTGCCTCGCGCAAGGCCCGCTCGGACCAGCCGAGGCTGCCTTCCCCTCCTCCCGGCCGGCCGGCGCTCGCGGCCTCGGCGGCTTCCCGCCGGTCGGCCCGCGCCGCTGGCAGCCATCAAGTGGCTCGTTAAGGAAATGCAGGTGAGTGCGCGGCGCCCGGCTGCAGCTGGAGCGCCGTGGAGGCTGCACGCCGTGCAGTGCCGCGCGGCGCCGCGAGCCAGCCAGCGAGCCAGCGAGCGAGCGAGCGCGCGCCAGCCCCGCGCTCCGGAGATGCTCACCGGCTCGGCTCCGCGCCCCGCCGCGCCCTGACGCCCCCGCCCGCGCTCCGCCCAGCCGCCTCCCTCCGCCGCTCGCTGCCGGCTCGGTCGCCCGCCCGCCCTCCCGGCCGGCAGGTACTTTGCCTCCAGGAGCCTAGGCAGGACCCCTGCAGGCTCCGAGCGCCCTTTCTCCTCAGCCTCCTCACCTCCCTACGGATAAAGAAGATCCTACTTATGAGAGCATCCCAACCGTAGGATGCAGCCCGCCCAAGCCAAACCCTGACAGGCGTGTGCTGCCGTCCCTTTCCACAGTTCTCCCGGACCCTTGTGGAATAGAAAGACAGTTCTCCATTGGACTGGTAGGAAAGGAAAGAAGAAGACTCCTCGAGGTTTCTTACCAAAGAGAATGGAGCGGCCGTGTTAGTAAGTAAACTGTGTTTCTCTGTTTCTGCTCTCTGAAGTGAGGCTTCCTCCCCAGTTCGTTAAACCAGGGAAGAACTTGACTTATATAACTTCAGTAATTGCTACCTGAGAGGTGGCTTCCTGAGGATTTTATTTATTTATTTATTTATTTATTTTTGTGGGGTTCTTTGTGGAGGAGACTTTGTCTGTGCAGCCTTCCTGGGAGTGTGCTTGTCAAATGCTTATTGTTCCCCGGCTGTTGGAAGCCTGGCTTGTGGACGTATTGGATGGCTCTAAGATTTCAGGACCGTTACCTACAAAAAGGCTGAGGCTTACCACCCTTACTTTGGCTACCTCTGGTCCATAGGCACCAACTTCTCTCTCTCTCTCTCTCTCTCTCTCTCTCTCTCTCTCTCTCTCTCTCCCTCTCTCTCTCTCTCTCTCTCTCTCTCTGACTTCAGTGGGTTCGTGGTTTTATCCCGAGTTCTAAGTTGCACTGACCAAAAGAAAAAAAAAAATGGGTCAAGGGAAAGTTAATAAAGATGGTTTGCAATACGAGATGGAAATCCACTTAGGATTACTTCATGCCTATAAGCAGATAATGTGTGGAGGAGATCTTGGAACTAGCCCAGGTGGAGATTTGGATGAAGCCAGTTTGGAGAGGAACTGTGCAAGCTGCTTTGGGAAGAGTAGAAGCTCAGGCTTACATTTGACGTGGTCGGTTTTGAACTGTGACAGGAACTCAACACCCAGTGACAAGCTTAAGGTGTCACCTAAGGCTGACCATCTTTGCATCAAAAACTTTCTCAGGTGACACTCCTCTCGGGGCTAAATCTCGGGTTGGAAGCTGTAGGAATTCAGTTAAAACAAGCAGGACACTACCTCTGACCATGAAAGGGTTAATGCTACCTTAAGAGAGAGAAAAAAAAAAAGAAAAAAAGAAAAAAGAAAAAGAGACACAGTGCAACATTTCCAGTATTTTGGAAATATCTAAATAAAACCTTTTGTGTTTTGTCAGTGAAAATATAGTTGAGTCAGTTTATTTTGCACAACAGGGAGGGAATCAATAACATTTCAGCATTTTCCCTCTTTATTGCTGCCAAATGCATCCTGAACCCAATTCTTCTCTCATTGTTACATGTACAGTAGGTACAGTAGGAGATGCAGGTTTGATGAAATAATGAAACTGGACCGATTTTGACACAAAGTTCTTTGACACAATAGCACTTAACAGATTTTTGACTAGTTATTAAAAACAACTTTATCTCTCTTATTTTTAACTTTTATTTCTTTTATCCACATGAAATATACCTTTCAATAAAATCCCATGCAAAAGAAAAGAAAACACTATTTAACTCACAGAGAATTTGTGTTCAAAAAAAAAAAAAACAATTACTAAACATGGCTTTGCCATTTTTAATTGATACTGGATTTTGAATTTTACCTCTATATTAACTCAGATATGTATGTAAAGATAGACATACTCATCGAACATTGATGTTAAAAATTATAAGAGTAACCTGCTGCAAAATGGTAGGAGATGTTGGGAGCTGTTCTAACATAAGTTCTTAGAGTGATGAGAAAGAATAGTAGGAGAGGTGATGAACTAATTGACAAGAAGTTATCCTAGGTGGAATTCTCTTGGAGAGACAGGTCCTTATCTCTTGAATATTACTTTATTTCTTATCTAAATGATTTTCATGCTTATTTATAGCTCTTAATTACCACTTCTACTAATGGTTGAAAAATAAATTATAATCATTTAAAATGAAGCCATTTGTTGACCTAATTTGGATTATAGCACATGACCTCTACACATTTGTGACCTTAGATTTCTAAGAGGATATCTAATATTTGAAAAAACAAAACTATTGAAAATAAGATTGTAGATGGTACACATGTAGCCACATTTAAGAGTAGGTCAAACATGTTATTACATATATTTTACTCCACAAGGGGACAATACAAGAAGGATTTTTCATTCTGTTTGAATTTCTGAAAGTAAAGATGTATAATTAATATTGAATTAATCTGACATACATCTGTCCCTACTGTAATTGTATCATAATGTTAAGGAAAAGAGTCTAAATTGAAGCTGTTTCTAGCACAGCCAACAGAGATATGAGATCACTGTCTATATAATGACAGAGAAAAGCCAAACCTAGATGTGGTGATTTAATTGTCTGCTTTTTTTCCCCACCAGCTTTCTGTGTTATGAGAAGGAGTTGCAACTTTAAAGTTGAAAGAAGAAAGTTGCTGGTGTCAGCAGTAGTGTGTTTTATTATGCAATTGTTCTTGTTATTCAGATCAGATAATGGCCCGATGAAATACATAAGCAGTCTGCAGGGAATGAATGATTAATTCCTCTAACATGTGCTTACTAAAGGAGTTCTTACTAATAAAGTGCTGTGTACCTGCATTTGTTTACAGTTGCACTTGGTGAAGGCAAACATACTTTCTCCTTAAACTTCCCATGGAATTTACAATTCTATTTTTATAACGTTAGCAATATAAAGATGATTTCTTAAACTACAGGGTCTATAGTTTATGGAGCAATGGAGATGTTGACCATTTATTTCATACACTTAACTTAGAAAGGAAAGCAATATCAATTAGATGTAATATTGTAAGTTTGAACTATTGATAAAAGTATCTTGTCTTCTCTCTATGTGATGGCAATATAATTTTACTTTGTATTACTGATAGGGTGTATATGCCCAAACATATGGAGCTGCAGAGTGTGCAAGTGCAAATGATATTGTTCGTTTGATATTCCCAGTGCACTGCAAAGCTGAAGTATTGTTAGGTATCCATTAAGGACATAACATGGTATGATTATTGTTACAATTGGTGCAAAAGGTTTTGTGGTTAGAGAAGTGTTTTTATTGTAACTTCTGCTATCTCTACACTTTTAGAGTTGGATGATGATAGGGCATGGTGAATGGACAGATTATATAGGATAACAGAGCATGGTATTTAGAAAGATCATATAGAGAAACATGAGCACAGGTAACCTGAGGTGTATTTTACACATTTAAAATTACCTGAATTATGTCTTTGTTTAGATCTGAAAATTGGTAAACTAGATTATTAAAATCAATGTATAGCTACCTATCATCTATCTAACATCTATCTATTTGTAATCTATCTATCTATCTATCTATCTATCTATCTATCTATCTATCAATCATCTATCTACCAGCATCTATCTACATCTTTCTTCTATCTCTGAATATAGCTAGTAACTTTGTAAAAATATTCTTCTCTTCGGAGCAAGTACTTTAACTTTTGTAATATCTTTTTAGATATTACAGAATTACTAGATATTACACCTACACTGCATTTATTAAACTTTAACTGTGAATATCATATAGTAAGTGTATTCAGTAACGACAGTTTGAAAGTGAAGATTAGATGAGTAGGATTTTGTATCCAGTTGAATGCCATTTATATTTATCTGCCATATATATATATATATATATATATATATATATATATATATATATATTAAGGGCAATTGCTTTACATTTACTTTCTGTTCACTGGGATTTGATTAGGCCTCCCAAAAGAAATTTGGCATCAGTAAAGATTAACTTTTAACTTATAACTCACCCAGCATAGAAGTTAACTGTACTTATAGCCACCCACTTTTAAAACTCTTTCCAGGTGTACTGAATGAAGATAAATGACTGAAGTATCAGGAAAAAAAATATAGTACATAGAAGGTGAATATTTCTCTGAGTGTAGAAAGAATGGTTTTGCATTTTTTCCCTGATGGCTGCCTCCCATACCCATAAGAGAAAGCCTAGACTCTGTAACTAAGTTCTTTTCTCTGTCAAATAAACATGTAGACCCAGCAATTTTTAGAACCTTCAAATTCCCAAATCATATTAAATAAATGAATATAATTAGTGTAATTAATCCTAAAAATTGACAAATGTCACATGACATTGTGGCAGTATGACAATACACGAAGGAATACAGGCAAACATTGAGTTTGAAAGAGGAGACCCAGGATGATGGCCCTGAAGCCATACAGGAAGTACATGTACACTGTGGTCACAGAGGCAAATGTTTGTATGGAGTGGCTTTCAAGTAGGAGGATAGAGTTTATGGGAAGAAGGAAGTAGACATGTTTCTTGAAAGAGCCCTTCATTCCTTCCACGTAGAGGTTTGATGTGGGCATGTGTTTTTTGTACTTTGTTACTCTGCTAAATAACAGAAGGGTATGAGAACATAAGATAAAATTAAATGGTTGGTTGACTCGGTCTGCTATTTTCTTCTCTTCTACACATATACCATTTACAATATTACCCTTAGATAAATAAGCAAAATATAAGTACAGTCTTTCCTTTTTCTTTTGTTCATGTTATATAGGGTGTCAAATCTAGAAGAACAAAAATCTGTACTGTTGCTCACATTTTACAAAGGAAGCTGACAAATTAAAAGGATATAAAGATAAGACATATTTCCTATATAGAGATATTTCCTTTTTGTTTAGAGTGTTATACTGTCAAGTACATACATAATACATATTTACATACTTTTGTTAGTATATTATCAACATAGCAACACATTCATGATGTGTCTTCTCTAAATAGACATTACAAGTATAGTAGTTCTAATCACAGATAATGAATATATACATGTGTATATACATATATATTTCATATATAATGTTCATTTTAATTTTTTTTTCTTATACATAACCAATAAGTTTTTCCTCAATAGTACTTTTATGAAATAACTGATAAAATTTGAAATATTTTGCTCCTTTTGGAAAAAAATCGGTAAGGCCAACTGTTTCCTTTCTGTGATATGAAAGTTTAAGGCAACAAATACACTTACGTCTCTATGTGTGGTACTTTGAGTGTAGAATGTTCTGCATAGCCTCATGTGTTTTAAATGCTTTATCCTAAGCTGAGGCAGCATGGAAGATGAAGCTTTGCTGGAGAAGATGTTTTGCTGGGGGTGGGCTTTAGAGTTTTATAGCCCAGCTATCCTCTTGGCAGAGTCAACTCACTTCTTGCTATTTCCTGCCAGCTCCTGGACAAATGATGATGGCTAGCCGGTCTCTACAATCCCTTCCTTGTCATCAAGAGCTTACACCAGAGACTATAAGCCAAAATACCCTTTACTCCCACCATCTGATTTTGGTCAATGTTTTGCCCCAGTAATATGAACATAACTACAACAGTATGAATTGTATGTTCTAATTCTTCACACCTAAAAGATCATGCCATTTTTTAATGTGCATAATGCAGGGACTTTGATTTCTATTGTGTGTATTTGATGTGTGCAAGAAAATGCATGTGTGTATCTCAGCACATCTATTCAGCATATATCAAATTTGGTGAAAACAGTATGCCCCAAAAATTATAGGTTCAGCCAGGCATGGTGGTGCACTCCTTTAATTCCAGCACTCAGGAGAAAGAGGTAGGAGAATCTCCAAGGGTTCAAGGCCAACCTGAGTCTACATAGTGAATTCTAGGTCAGCCTGGGCTAGAGCAAGACCCTACTAGAACATCCCCCCCAAAAAATTCTGGGTTCATATACAATAATCATACAGTGAATACCTAACTTAAGGGCTGGAGAGATGGCTTAGTGGTTAAACGCTTGCCTGTGAAGCCTAAGGACCCCAGTTCGAGGCTCAATTCCCCAGGACCCACGTTAGCCAGATGCACAAGGGTGCGCACACATCTGGAGTTCGTTTGCAGTGGCTGGAGGCCCTGGCATGCCCATTCTCTCTCTCTCTATTTGTCTGTCTCTGTCTGTCGCTCTCAGATAAATAAATACAAATATTAAAAAAAAAGAAAAGAAAACCTAACTTAAGAGGCCAGGTGTGGTGATATATGCCTTTATTCCTAGCACTTGGGAGGATTTCTGTGAGTTTGAGGCCAGTCTGGGACTACAGAGTGAGTTCCAGGTCAGCCTGTGCTAGAGTGAGACCCTACCTTGAAAAACAAAAGTTAATTTAATTTCTCTTGTGATATACAAGACTATTTTCTTTTTTTAATTTATAAATCAAAGATCAACAATATACTGTATTACCAAAGTCTTAATTCTTATAAGTTCTATGTTTTGTGAATAACATATTATAAATGAAAATTTTAAAGTTCAAATAATTAGAAAGTGAAAAAGTTTCATCCCTATATTCTAATATGTACTTATATTAAATTCTAAGAAAGGAATTGAACATATTTATAACTGAGCTTAAATGACTGAAATTAAATGCATGTAGTTTTAACTGGAATACACTGTAAGATTTATTGTATGTGTATTAGGAAGCAATATACCATTTTTTAAACATGAAATTAGTGAATTTTTGAAATAACTATATTCTTAGGCTGGTCAATATCTAAGTAAGCAACTTGCAAAAATGTTTAAATATGTTTATTGTGTGGACTCATTGGGAATTATAGTATTTAAAAAGTTTTCAATTGTATATTTGTATTGTATATATTTAAAAAGGAGATGCCTAATAGATACATGAGCAGAAAACAGATCCAGGTATGTGTCTTACACACATGCTCCTTGTTATTATTACTAAATACTTCCATATATCTGCAGATTTGCATCAGACAAGTAATCCTATTCTCTTGGTTTGTTAGATGATCCTGGGTCATTTTTAGCATAAGCTTAGAACATACTTCCTTCAGCTACAAGAAAGGAATGTATATTTCATATTCTTTTTAAAAATTTTTTTTGTTTATTTTTCTTTATTTATTTGAAAGCATCAGACAGAGAGAGAGAAAGAGGCAGATAGAGAATGGACTCGCCAGGGCCTCCGGCCACTGCAAATGAACTCCAGATGCCTGCGCCCCCTTGTGCATCTGGCTAACGTGGGTCCTGGGGAATCGAGCCTCGAACCGAGGTCCTTAGGCTTAACCACTAAGCCATCTATCCAGCCGGTATATTTCATATTCTATCTCCAATTCTAGGAAAGGTTAATTTAGAATAGAAAACCAAAAAGAAAAAAAAATGGAAACAACATTGACCCAAGAACGATGAAGTATTCCCCACTTCAGGACCCAAAGTCACTTAGGCCACTTCTCTAATACCATTAATTTTATTTAGGAAGGGGGTTAACCTCATGCAAATTAGCTTCCTTTAGATACCATCCTAAAACAGCAACCTATAATCTTCATGAGCAAGATCAGAAATTCTGCCTAGATGCATAGGATGCAGAAAGAAAATATACAGTAAGGCAAGACTGTTAATCTCAGCTTATAGATAATGATATTTTCTTTCTTTATTTTCTCACAAATAGCTTCTAAAATCAGATTTTATTTTTTTTTTTTTACCTTGAGGCAAGTGGTGATCAGATTAGCCTTGGAGTCGCTCTCATGCCTTCACTGTGACATATTTTCAGTTTCTGCCATTGCTGCCAAGTATCTATCTAAAGTCACACAGGACAGTTTGTCACTTTGTAATCTCTAAAAGTATTCTTTATTTTGCAACACAAATTGAGACAGGTCAATAATTCAAATACCACAGATATAATGTGCACTAGTACTCAAATTTTCACTTCCCTCTAACTCTACTTATATAATGCTATTGAATCAGCATAACCAGTAAGGACTACACAATGCAAAGCACATCACAACGTAAGTTGTAAAATGGTTCTCAGGTGCTTATTGTGAATCTCCTGTATGCCAAGGATTGCTTAGTCAAACACGCATATATTAACTGTGTAAGAGTCTTCAAGTCATGACTGCTAATAGGTTAATGAACTATATGTATATTATCAAGAAAAGTTTTATATCATAGAGAAAAGAGAATCTCTTTAAAGAGTCTTTCCTTTTTCTGTCACATAAAAGAATTCCAGGTATATACTCTCCTTTACCATTGTCCCCCAGCTTCATTCACTGTCACTCTGAGTTAGAGAATCTCTTCTCCAGGCTGGGAGGAATCTGTGCATAGTTGGCAGACACAGGCTTTGCTGTATTTCCCTGGAATTTGTTGGCACTCTTTTTATTCAAAACTGGATTGCTTCAGTGCCAGTTCTTTCATGTGTGCCACACGCTCTAGAATTCAAGAGTGGCAGTGAGGTATAGTGAGCATTCCCTGGATGCTGCACTTGGCACAGTATAAAAAGCACTGATAAATATCCCATCCAACATAGCGGTTAAAGATCTTATGAATCGCTTGCATTTCCAAATTATAAAGAATAAGTTCTGGTTGAGACTCATGAGTATGTTTCAGCTGTAACCAAGGCATCACAGTAGAACTATTTTGGCTTTCTCAGCAGAGGATAGAGATAGACAAATGAGGAAGCTGTACATGTTGGTGTGTGGCATATTTTTATAAGAGGCTTTATAATATCTTGTTTGAAAAATAGCCAAAAAGGAAGGATGAGGTAAAGTGTAATTTTTTGAAACAAAGCAAGATGGCTAACTATCTCTATAGTTAATAAGTTATTTTCTTGACTTCTCTTGAAACAATAGTTTTTTCTCTCCTCCAGAGTCCAACCAGCTCTCTCCATTTTTTAAGATTCCCTATTTATTCTCCATAGAAAGTTCTTAAGAAACGTACACTGACGATGTTACCATTGGGTACAGTTAGCAGGTACTTCTGAAAGTATTGCCCACATGGAATAT
Organism: Dipus sagitta; assembly: GCA_036346955.1. Taxonomy (NCBI): domain Eukaryota; kingdom Metazoa; phylum Chordata; class Mammalia; order Rodentia; family Dipodidae; genus Dipus; species Dipus sagitta. The sequence goes on along the minus strand of CM070770.1, from coordinate 78,828,083 downwards.
TTCTGAACTCTCATTTAAGAAAAAAAAAAAAAAAGCTTTAAAATTTTATGCTTTGAAGCTGAACAATGTTCATCCACAAAATAGGTAATAATTTTTTCATCAAATGTGCTACATTCCCATCATGCCACATGATGTACTCAACTAGTTTTCAGTTACTATTTATTTGTGGTTTGGATTCCAAGGGCCCAATCCTTTAAATGCAAGTATGTGAGGAAGCCTAGTAGCTTCCATGAATGGAAATGCAAATGTGTGTGTGTGGTCTCCTTATTTTCTCCTAGGAAAAGCCTCTGCAAGAAGTAGCTCAGACTCATTTTCTGTATCTCTGTGGTTGAAAAAAAAAATACATGGCTTTTTTGGCAGTAGAATTGTTTAATGAAAAAACTTGGACTTAGTGCTTCAATCTTTCATTTTTCTGGTCCACAGGAAAGAATTTTCTTCCTTTTAAAGATTTCTGGGGCTCAAGGACTGCCTGTTTTCTGGTGATTTCCTGCCACATTGGTAACATGCTGATGTTTTATGAAAAACACATATGTAGTCATGTCTACTGAAACGTTCAAAGTAGACATCAGAGCTGCTTGAGAGATCTTCTAGCAGAATTATAAATGTAGTTCACTTTTAAAATTTACTTATTTTGTATATTTGCGAGTGTGTGTGTGTATGTGTGTGTGTGTGTGTGTGTGTGTGTGTGTGTGTGTGTAGTCACTTGCTACTAAAAACAAACACAAGATGTTTGTGACAGTTTTTGTATTTGTCCTACCTGGAGAGTTGAACTCAGATAGGCAGGCTTTGTAAGCCAGTACATTTAACTGCTGAGCCATTCTCCCAGCTCCCAATATATTTAACTCTTAAAAAATATTTCAGAGCTATCCCATAATGCCTTAAGAAGAAAACTTGTCTACTAAACCTGGAGATGAATTGGTCTATGAGACCAGGTCAGTGGAGATTGTATGATTCCTATTGGATAGATCTTCTTTACATCATCGTTCAATAGGCCATCTCTTCCTATTTCTGTTTCTACTTCTGTGCCCATTTCCTTTATCCTTCTAGGAGAATTGATATTTCAATGACATAAAGAATTATCTTGTGTTTGAAAATACAAAGGGGTATTCTAATAATATTTTTTAAATAGATTATGCTGGTTTTTTTTTTTTTTTGTATTGTGGACTTCCCTTAAACCTTGAGGCTCTATCATGCTATGATATAATATACCTTTCTTATTTAATACATTACCATTTATGAAAAAAGTAACTACAATATTTATTTTCTCCCAAAACACATAGATGACTCTGGAGCCATCTTAACTGCTTAGTCCCAGCTTATCATGTGTGCTATAGAAATATTCAGATAGATGTTAGAAAGATTCAACTTTATTGATTTTTTGGTATATGTGATCTCCATTTTAAATGATTTTTTGCATCTTTATATATTTTATTTTTATTTATTTATTTTATTTTTGTACTTTTTTATTAGTTAGTTTCGTACTCAGTGAATACAGTAAAGTTGGTGCCATTGTTAGCCTCTTCCCTGTCCTACCCCCTCCCCTTGTCCCCTCCATATTGGGGTATATGGGTCATGTATTGTGGGGTTATCTATCAGTTATGGGTAGGAGAAAATGTCTCTGTGTATCATGACCCCATGTGTGGCTCTGACACTCTTTCACCCCCTCTTCTGCAAGTTTCCCTGAGCTGTGTTGGGTTCATTTTAGGTCTCCTTCAGTGGTAAGGTCTTGGGAGCCTCTATGTCTCTGGATATCTGATTTGGTAGGAGGTGATTGTTCTCTGTGTTGATCTCCTTCAAACTTGTGCTAGTACCAGGATCACCAAGAAAACAGCACCCTTGCTTGTTTTGCCAGTTGTTCTTAGTTTCAGCTGGGGCCCATCTGAGGTATGATGGGGTGGTTCTCTCCTTAGGATCTGCATCTATCTGAAGAAGAGAAGCAGATTCTCTAACAGAGAGTAAAGGTAGCAACAGATAAATGGGATAACTGTTACATTATTTTTTAGAGAGAATTTAGTAGGTGTAGGCCCTCTCATGTCGTGGTAGCTTGGTAATAGAGAGTGGGCTCATTTTTGGATATGATTCTGACTTGTTTCCCAGCTCCAGCTATGGGTTCTGTTCCACTGAGCAGGTCAGTTAGCCAAATCAAGAGCAGTTGATTTCCCACCATGGCTGTGAGCCACTATTGCACTTGTGTGAGCATCACGGCAGGTTATTTACTACTAAGTAGGTTAGACCATGAGATGCTTGGATAGGTGTTGGTTATTTTTCCCCAGTCACCCTTGTAGCACCTACTGGCACTAGATGTGCTATCTCGGGACTGACTCTCTTCTAGCTTTCAGCCATGTCATTCCATTTTACGTGTTAATTGCATATGGTGTCTTCAGCAGTAGGGTCTTACCACTAACCTTTGGTGGGTCATCAAGTACTCTGACAGAAATCTGTCATTCTTTTAGGAAACCTTGTAGGTCTCTCTGATCAAAAGCTTATTGTGGATGATAGACACATGCTGGTACTGGGAGTTACAGGTCAGTGCCCAAAAAGAGAAGGAAGAAAGAGGTAAGTAATATAAAAGAGTTAGAGAGCAGAGAGAGAGAGAAAGAGAGAGAGAGAGAGAGATTGAGAGAGAGAGAGAAGGGCAGAAGAAGATTAAGATTAAAGTCAGTCTTCATCATACCCTCTCCATGGCCTTGTGTCTCAGATGTTCCCTCTAAGGGCCTGGTGAAGGTTTTGGGCTGGAGAGATGACTTAGTGGATAAGCTGTTTTCCTGCAAAGGGAAAGGACTCAGGTTCAATTCCCCAGGACCCACATTAGCCAGACGCACAAGGGGGCACATGCGTCTGGAGTATGTTTGTAGTAGCTGGAGGGCCTAGTATGCCCATTCTCTCTCTCTCTCTCTCTCTTTCTCTCTCCCTCTTTCTCTGACAAATCAATAAATAAACAAAATGCTTTTATTTTAAATGTTTTATTTCTATGAAATTGATACAATTAAAATCTTTACAGACAAGTTAATTCAATATATAGAGGCTAATTAACATGCCCAAAGTAGCGTAAGTTAAGTATCTTGGCTCTTGCTGACAGATATCTCAAGTTAAATTATCTTTCCTGTATTGACATTTTGACACCAAATAATTTGTTATATTTAATAATGCATTATTCCAGATGTTCAATATTTGTCTTTAGGTAAAATGTCATAATTTCATTTATTTTATATGTGATATGTGGAAAAGATTAGTGGTCTAGATCTGCTTTTGGGATTTTTGTTCATTCATTTTCTTATTTTTTTTAAATATTTTATTTATTTATTTATTTATTTGAGAGAGAGAGAGAGCGAGTGAGTGTCAGGGCCTCCAGCCACTGCAAACTAACTCCAGATGCATGTTCCCCCTTGCGCATCTGACTTAAATGGGTCCTGGAAAATTGAACTGGGATCCTTTGGTTTTGCAGGCAAATGCCTTAACCACTAAGCCATCTCTCCAGCCTCTTATTTTATTTTATTTTTTTTGAGGTAGTATCTTCGTGCAGCTCAGCTTGACCTGTAATTCACTACGTAATTTCAGGGTGGCCTCAAACTTACAGTGATTCTCCCACCTCTACCTGTCATATGCTGGGATTAAAGGTGTGCACCACTTCACTCAGCCTGGATCTTCTTTGCTAATATAGTTGCTTTCAAATGAGTCAAATGAAAATCATCATAAGCAAACACTGCATGCAGAATGACATGTTGTATACTTTCTGCTCAAGAGAACAGAGAAGCAGAAAGTAAATCTCATCAAACTAAGTCAAGAAATCGCATCCCAAATTTGAGTAGTGAAGTATGGCACAAATGTTTTCAATGTATTCCTTTATGTCCTTTGGACTATTTAGTCCTCCAAGAAGACTCTATTTTTATACTCTCTGCTCTTTCTTCTAGTGACCTTTCAAGTTCAGGTCCCTTTGCATGGCATGGTTGCTCAGTAATGAAGTATCTATTGTCATCTGGGCACAGATATTATGCTGTATAACCTCCCATTAAACACACTACTACGTGCAGTGGCTGATGACCAAGAGCTATGGTTTCAAAGAATCAACCAAGTCAGTTCACAAGAAACACAAACACAGCAAAGATCACTCCTGACCTCATGTGACATTTGGAGTTGAGTTAGCATGCTCTGCCAGTGAGCACAATTCAGAGAATTTTGATCAATTTTCCACATTAATAAAATGAGATTGTCAAAGTTAGCTGAGAAATCATACTATAAGAATACTGACCATAAGTAGTAGAGAAATGTATAAGAAACAGAAAACCAAAAAATTGCTTTTATACGAGTCATTCTAGTTGCAAGTCTTTGGGTGAACTACTTACTTCTATTTATACCTGTTTATGTCCACATGTTTTGTTTATACCACTTGAGTGCAATAGTGAACTACATTTATTTTCATATTTTTCTATTAATGTGATTATTCTTACTAATTTGTAGTATGGCTTACTGGATGCAAAGAATGGAGGCCCTGAAGCTCCAACAAAATTAAACCATTTTAAAAGTTGAATTAAACTTTCTCAGTACTTGTATTTCTAGTTTATGAGAAATATTTGATACAAATTAGTGGAAATTTGCTGATATTCAAAGGACAAAAGATATATAAATGATTATTTATAATTACCCTACAGTGAATATTAAAAATCCCTCTGAGGAGGGCTCTCTGGGAAATGGGAACTGAGGAGAGGGAATATAAGTTTAGAACCTATGTAAACTAAAATAAATTAAAACAAAATGTATTAAAAGACTTCAAAAACTCATTGAGAAAAAATACTCGCTATATTTTATTAGTGTTTTGAAACACTACTTTTTATATTTTATCTACTTATTTGTCAAATAATTCATTGTTTGAACTTTCATTGACAAATTTCTTACATTACATTAAGTAATTAAATCATAGCCCCTGCTATTTATATTGCCTTCCACTGAAACACTTCTTATGTCCATGCAGTACCTCATTAATTTTGATGTCACTCTTTTTTTGCCTTCCTCCATCATGCTGATGACATGCTGTAGGATCAATAATACACAAATAATGGTGGTATCTATGAGGTCCATGAGTTCAACAACCACTTTATGTCCAGAAGACAGCTGTAAAATATCCTTCCCCATCCTCTGGCTTCTAGTTTCTTTCCACCATCCCTTCCACAATGTTCCCAGAGCTTTGGCACGTATGACAGAGCAAAAGTGCAACGTCTCCTTTAGTGCTGAGCATTCCACAGTCACGTCTTCTCAGCCATTTGAAGAGTGCTGAGTCTCCTCAGGAGTCGTATCCATCTGAAAAAAGAAGCTTCTCTGGTCCAAAGTAAGAGCAGCATTTTGAGGTACTACAAATGAAAAACAAAAAATAAATAGTGATTTTAAGTTGCTTTGTAACTCTTCAAGCCTGTACTTTTAAGCATGAAAAGCTAAACAAGTAGTGATAAGGATAATTGGATTATATTTTCACCTATGAGATAGCTCCTTCTCTTCCTTAAGTCTTCTGATTATGGGTTAAGGAAAGAATTGAGGAGTAGAAAATGTGCAAGACCAGTGTAATTTTTTTTTGTTTGTTGTTGTTTTCTTTGTTGTTGTTCTTTTGTTTTTTGAGATAGGTTCTCACTCTGGCCCAGGCTGTCCTGGAATTTACTATGTAGTTTCAGGGTGGCCTCAAACTCATGGGGATCCTCCTACCTTTGCCTCCCAAGTGCTGGGATTTAAGGCATGCACCACCACGCCCAGCTTAAGACCATTGTAATTTTATGATGTATTCTCATCTACCACAGACCTTCATAGAATGGCTAACCTATTAAACCTCTGCTATGAGCTAGAATTTTGGCCTTTTCTATTGAAGAGCTTGACAAAGGAGCAGTGGTCAAAAGGCAAAACAAGGAAACTTTAGTGTTAAATACCAGCAATAGGATTTATTTTTATTTCCAAACAAAGAAGATGCGGTGATCTTTATGTCCAGAGATATTTTTCCTTATTTTTTTTCTTACTTTAAACAGGTGATCATTTCTCCTAAAATTTAATGTGTACATAATAAAATATCATTTACGTATTTTATCAGATTCTTCCTGAAAGGTGTGACTTTGGTTCAGGATTTACCAAATCATACCTGGATAATTACTTCCTGTTTCTGTGTTTCCACTTTATTCTTCCATTCTTTTTCTCTTTCACATTTCTTTTTTTTTTTTTTTAATACAAGCCCGATTTAAAAAAAAAAAAAAACTGGTAAGCAACTCCTTCTTGTGCAGAGAGTAATGCTAAAAATTGTGGTCACCAATTTCGTTTTTTAGATTGTCAACAACTTTTTATTTTTCTTTCCCTTTTAAATATAATTTTACATAAACACATTGAAATAAAGTGCTCATATAAGTATACAAATAATATAAAGAGCTCAAATAAAATGATGTTTAAGAAGACTTATATCCTTTATTATTCTTTCTTTAAAGGCAGAATCTTAGCTTGTAATGTTATGGGTGTGTCCCTAAGGCACTAATTTTGAAAATATGATTTAGGAGTGCCATGACTGAATATTCCTCCTATCAATAAAATATTTACCATCAAATCCAGTCATCAAGGAATATATCTTTCTATAGCATTACTCAAGATGAGTTACCTACTATATCATTTCTGCATCACAAATTGCTCAGTTTTCTATTGTTTCCCAGCAGCCAGCATCTGATGTTCAAAATAATGGTCTCTAGCAAAATGTTATGTTGTATTTCCCCTGCCAACTCTGGAGTGGTCAGGGTCCTTTGACTTACGAATCTGGAACTACAACCCAGCCTCCATTCACACATGATTTGCTTCTTCTAGCTTGGCTGAGCTCCAGCTCTTTGTTGCTGGAGATGTGACTGTGACATCTGTTGAGTATTGCGTGCATGTTGTTGCTCTCATCAATCTTACATATTTAGGTGAGCTTTTCAGGCATGTGGTGCACATAGTATTAAACAAATCCTGTCTTAAAGATCATGTTGAACAAAAAGGGAAAGAGTACATGAAGTGGTTTTATTTTCAATGTAGTTTTAATGGTAAGAACATCTAGGAAACCCTCTTGCTGAATGATAATTTACTTAACATTTGACCAGTTTTCTTAGAGTTATGATATATAAACTTTAAGAAATATATTTGCTCATATGACACACACACATCCACTCATATACATACACACACACACACACACACACACACATATCTACATATATATGTAATATATATATGGTGTTATGGTGTGTGTATGAGTGGATGTTTGTATATATAATTCTAGACAAGTGCTCTATGACATTCCACCCTTGTTTTCTTGAGACATGATTTCTTCGTGTGTTTAGGCTGGACTTTGTCTTGCGATCCTCCTCCTTCTCCTACTTCTATTCTGGGCTTGTGGGCATTTTCCATCACATCCAGTTAAAGTCATTGATTTTTAGGTTGATAATTTTTAAAACTTACATAAATTATATATTAAGTTATCACTGCTTTTTAAATTATTATTATTGTTATTAGTATTCTTCTTATTATTGTTAATTTAGAGTTACAGAATCCCAGGCCTCTCACATGCTAGACAAATGCTCTGCTAGTAAGCCTTATGGCTAGCCATCTATCTCTATATTTAATTGAACATTTTATATATTGTATATAATTTTATATCAGCTAAAAAATTAAAATAATGTGATGACAGTGGGAAAATGTTGCTATTGTACATTGTCATCATATTATTTTGATTTTTATATTGTCCATAGTAAAATATTCCTATGATCTAAAGAATTATTAATATTGGAAGACCTGATGATTTGATTCACTGACAGCACTAATAATTATTAAGCATAGTCTGTTGAGAAAATGAAAGGAATGGGAAGATGGTACTCCTCTGATTAGATGTGAGAGAAATCTACCTACTTTGCTATTGATGAATACTCCACCAACATAGCATAAAATATGAAAGCCAATTTTATTTAAATGATAAATTGATCTTAAATAATTTCATCTATATTAAATTTTAATTCAATGTTTAATTAAGGAACAAAAAATAAATGAAAATTTGAATGCTCTGTAAAATTATACATTATTGTCAAAACTAAATAAATACTTGCAATATTTATCTTGGCAAGCATTTAATTTTGTTAGTTTGTATGGTGTTTATTGATTATAAAATAACCAGTCCAAGAAATCTAAAGTTCATCTCTTAATTTGGGGTCACATGTTAATATCTTATGAAGTTTAAATAAAATTAAAATTAAGAAAATATTGCAAACCCATATGCTACACTGCAAAACCTATATAACTAGTAAAATAAATAATTTCAGAATTTAGTATTCAGTATTTTACAATTAACATTATTGATAAAGTTTCTAAATTGATGAGACCACAAAAGAATTTTCTAAAATAAAATGGATTATTTTTGTCTCTTATTAGTCCTTGGTGAGTGAATCCATCCTAAAGTGATAACATTGTCCCATAAGTCACTCACACCCCAGGTTTAGGCCTTCTGTCAATCACTCCCCACAATGACTTCTGCAGAGACAAATTTGGATCACTTATGGAATGGAGTTCATGACCAAAGAATGGGCAAGGAAATTGCCATTTCAGTCCTATTGAAGCTAGTCATATAGTCATATCCAGGGGAATGTAGGACAAGCAAATATAGTCTATAACAGGGCAATTGTATCTAACTTACAATGTGAGAATCGATGTTATGTGGTTGATTGAGTTAGGTGACCCCCATAAATTCATGTCGTTTGAGTGCTTTATCCCCAGCTGATGTCAGTTTTGGAGGTAGTGCCTTGCTGGAGGAGGTATGTAGGTAGCAGCAGCCTAAAGGGTGTTTATAGTCAGTTCCCCCTTGCTAGAGTTCAGCTCATTCTCCAACTGCTGTTTACCACTTTCTGTGTGTTGCCATCGGGTTCCCATTGCTGGCAGAAAACACCAGACCAAGAGCAGCTTATGGAAAAAAAAGGGTGATTTTGGTTATTTTGGCTTACAGATTTGAGGGGAAGCTCCATGATAGCAGGGGATAGTGATGGCATGAGCAGAGGGTAGACATCACCTCCTGGGCAACATCAGATGGACAACAACTACAGGAGAGTGTGCCAAACACTGGCAAGAGGAGACTGGCTATAATATGCATAAGCCTGCCCTCAACAATACACTGCATCCAGGAGGCATTAATTCGTAAATCTCAATTAGCTGGGAACCTAGCATTCAGAACACCTAAGTTTATGGGGGACACCAGAATCAAACGACCATACTGTGGCAAGGAGATGATGGCTAGCCTCCCTGCTCTGTGTTCTTTCCATCTTTCCCCTGCAATTATGGTTCTCCCCTGCAAACATAAGCCAAAATAAACCCTTTCCTCCCACAAACTATTCTGGTCAGGCGCTTGTCCTTACAGTGAGAAGGTAACTGCAATATGTTATTTGTTTGCTTCATATGTCAAATTACTAGGATTGTAACTAAGGACTTGCACATGATAGACAAGTGCTCAACTTTTAAGCAATGCGTTGATCCTTAATAGTGGCTGTGATATATAAAGGAAAATGAGGGCTTGGGAAGAAGGCGCAGTGGGTAACAATGCTTATTTCACAAACATGAGGGCCTGATAGAACCTGTATTTGGTTCCACAGCACCCAACTTAAAATGTGGGTATGACCACTTATGACTGTATTCTGAGTTCTGCTGTGGTAGGGATCAGAGAATGGTTGTGGCTCACTGGTAAGTCAATGAGACTGGAAATGGGAGATGTAGGTTCAATGAGAGCTTTTGTGTCCATTTCAAGTACACAAAGCAGATCTCTCCTCTCTCCTCTGGCCTTCACTGGTGCACACATGGGGCATGCATATATACCTGGGATATGAACGCATGCATGTGCACACACACATAAATGCACACATCATATACATAGCACATCACAAACACTACACATACATGCAAGAAAAATATTTAGGGAATGTAGTATACCTCAGGACTTTACTACTCAAATTACTGAAAATTGGTAGTAGCATTCATTCTGTTCCTGCCACTTGAGAGGGAACCCTCACACTTGATATCTTTACCCAAGGATCCTTTAATAATGTCACTGTCTGTTTAAAGCAGCTGTTTTGAAATCATCCATACAATTTCTCTTTTTACTTGTTTATGCATCTATATTGATGCATATCTATATCTTTAACTACAAAACCATATCTATATGTAGTTTAAACCATGTGGTTTTACCAATAAGGAAGAAAATTCTCCATGTAGTTGATGCCACATTTTATAGCTATTTTCTCAGAAGTTAAAGTCAATTGAGATTCCAGGCAACTCAATCTATGGTTTATATTCTTACAACAAAGATTATGAATAATTTCTCCATAGTTTTTTCTTTGTTTTACATGCAGAAACTATTAAATAAAGCATTCTAAATAGTTACTAAAATATTGCTGTTCTTTCTCTTCATTCATTTCTTTTCCATCTTGCTGAATCTGTCTCTACTCTTATGAATTCCAAACAGCAATCATGGAAAGAGTTTTATTTACTTTAATTATGGTGGTATAGTAGTTCTATTCTATTTTCTGAAAATACATCTACTTAGAGCTAGGAAATATAAACTGCATAATACAGTAAATCTGCATATGACATATTTACATGTAGAATAATGTCTAAAGGGAATGAGAGAATGACATGAAAATACAGAATTGATAAGTCTTGTCTCCTCCTGAGTTGTATAGTTTTATGAGTATAGGTGGCTGAAGTCAGTCTGGTTCTTTGATCATTCTATCCCCAATGCAGTCATCTCATGAGAATGTCTTGGTTTCTTCTGAGTTCTGCTGCTAGATTTGATGGGGGGCAGCAAATATGGACATCTGATGTCACACTCCCCCATCAAGAAAGCATTATCTCTTATGTTTTCTTTGGGAAGAAATGTATAATTGTCCAGAGATTTAAATTCCACCAAAGCTTATAGCAATCCCACCTGACAATAAAAGACTCAGAATTCAATATATGTTGTATAATGTTCCTCATATTATCTGTAGGACTTACTAAAAAAGATAAAATGCGCCTTGCTTTTGTGATAGCTATGAATAAATGAAAGCATAACCACTTTAATAATTTTAATTAATTCTGAAGTGTAGCTTTAATTTTTCTAATTACAACCAGTATTCCTGAATCTGGGACTTCTGGCAGTAGTTAATGAAATTTTTGCTTACCATTGCAGTTGTATTATAGAACCTGCTGTGGGAGTACAGAATGCTTTAATTAAAACTACTTTCTAATCTAAAATGAGCTGTTTTAATTCCTTAAAGAAATTTCAACTTATGCATTATTTTAAAAGGGTTGCCATATGAAGTTCAATTGCATTTTTGAATTTCTTCTGGTTCATATTCCAGTATTAATAAAGTGCCAATTTTTCATTGAAGAGTCAAATGGTAAATCATTACAAAAATTTAGCACGTTCATTTGAAGAACAAGACCATGACAGTGTTCAAAGTATAATTATTCAAGGCATAACTTGTAACAAATTTGTTTTTGATATACCAAACCAAATGAAATATTAAATTATTATAGGATATAATGAAACTGATGTGTATTTGCATATACTAAATTGTTTTATGTCTCTTAATAGGACAAAAACCATAGCACATGTTGATGTAAATTTTTCCAGAGCCCTTTGAGTCCTCTCTTAATATTTGCACTGAAATTACACACACACACACACACACACACACACACACACATACACACACAGACATGTACACACACATTACCATCAATACGGAATTATGAATTAACCTATTAATGAAAATGTAATGTTAATATTCAATTACGTCAACCTGTAAGAAGGAGACTACATTTAATATATGCCTTTTCTTTGTTTTACTTTATATGCTATCTTTAAAGTTCAATCTTGTTTATATGTAGAGAAAATACTAATTTGGAAGAAATTTATAGTGATAATTGTTGGCCTATGAAGCATAATCAGTTACATATATATAACTCAAGCTCTCTAAGTGTGAGTGAATTAATGTAATAACAAACTATACACATGTGTGTGCATATGATATTACAATACATAGAATGTGCTTTTGGGAACAAATTTATCTCCTTTTATGTTCACTATAAGAACTTCATATTGCTTCTTGTTTTAAAATATGTAGTTTATTTTCTCGTATGTTATGCAGACCTTCTGTTATTCCTGAATATATTTATACTGGAGAAAGTATTCAAACAAAGGCAGATATAATCTCATCTATGTTTGATTATGGAGGAGTAGAAGAAATATTATTCAAAATCAAAATTGGTTTAGTCATTAAAATTATAACATTAAGGCTGGAGAAATGGCTTAGCAGTTAATGTACTTGCTTGTGAAGCCTCATGACCAATGTTTAATACTCTAGAACCCATGTAAGCCAGATGTCCATGGTTGTGCATGTGTCTGGAGTCTGTAGTTACTAGAGGCCCTGGTGTGCCCATTCTGTCCCCTTCTCTCTCTCCCTAATCTCTCTTATAAATAAATAAAAAATATTCAAAATTACAAAATTAATTTTATGATTATAAAAATTAAACATATTAATTATTAAAGTATTAGTTACATGAATTAAGTTGTGGAAATAATGGAAAGATGTGGTCATTTTAATATTGTGTCATATTTAATTAGTATGCAGTTGACTATTGTACACATATTCTTCCTCTTAATTCACAATATCACACGGCATTCTTAATTTTATGAAATTTCAAAATGCAAAATATTCAAAAATTTTGCAAACATATATACATGCCTATACACACACACACATGCACATACACATACATAAGCAATAACTTATTAAAATAAAAATTCACTTTAGAATGAACATTTGAAAAAATGTTAATGCAACTCTGATCTATGTAATTACACTCTGAATTTATTACAGAAGCACATAATGACACCCATGAACTACTTAAACAAAATCATCCCTATAATGATTGAATAATGTGAAAAAAATATATATTTAAGGCACAGACAAGATATCAAAGCTGAAGAGAACAACGAGACAGAGGAAAAATCATATCCAGTCCTGAGAGAGATCACTTTATTTGGTTTACCAACTGGAAAAAAAAAAAAAAAAGATTCTTCCAAAGCCTCTGGTCATTTGGAGATTAGATAGACGCTTAGTTATCATTGATGTTTCACCTTATTTGGATGTAATTATTAGTTATTTGAATGAAAATTCATGTATAGCTATTAATTTAGGTAAATATCACCTTATTATTTGATTTATCATCTGTTGTTTCCAATTCCCTTTATCATTAATTTTCTGTAATTAACAATTAACGTTAAATCTTCTTTATGTCAGCTAACTAGTATTTTTCTCTCAATTTTATGAGAGCGAGAGAAAGAGAATTGGCATGCCAGGGCCTCCAGCCACTGCAATCAAACTCCAGACACATGCACCACCTTGTGAGCATGTGCAACTTTGTGCATGGGGCACTTTGTGTATCTGGCTTATGCGGGATCTGGGGAGTTGAATATCTGTCCTTAGTCTTCTCAGGCAAGCATGTTAATCACTAAGCAATATCTCCAGCCCATCAACTTGATGAGATAATTAATCCAGTCTTATAGACTTCTGTATAAACAATAAAGTGATAATTAATACTTTGATATGACCTAAGGCATGTGTTCAGTCTGAAAATAGCATCTCTATATTAATCAAGATATATGCAAAATAAGAAAACTGGTTGCTTTATAATCTGAGCTTAACATAGGTCTTACTATTTCTTATAAATAGTTAACATTTGAAAAATAAAATCCAATTTCATTGAGCTTTCATGACAAAATATATTTCCCTCACATTTTAAAAACATGGAAGTTAAATTCAGAACATTTGTGCTATGTTGAAATACAAATAATTGTATAAAAATAAATTTTTCATTTCATTTGGTACTTGGACTAAGATTGACCAAAAATATGTATCAATACTATATCACAAATATACCGAATATTTTATATTCTATTGCCCTTATTATAACCTTTGAACTAGCAGATATACTGTGATACCTCATTAGGCAGATGAATTGTGGCAGGGGTGTGACCTTGAACCTGTGAAGCAATCTCCCACTCAATGACAGTGTGAGGGACTAAGTGGGCCAGTCCCAGAAATTGTAAGTCATTCATTCTCATTAAGCTGCTAGCCACAAAACTCTAAGAATATACCATATTTTTAAAAAATTCAGTAATTAATTGATGGGTTTTTAATATCTTCCTTTCTTAAGGCAATCAGCATCTCAGGACATAAATTAACCAAAAACCCAGGTATGGACAGCATCATTTCAGTTTTGCTACAATAAGATCCCTTCTTGTATTTAGACTGGATTACTATTAATCATTAATTATAATTTCATAGGTGCTTTATCTTTTTTAAGTTTAAATAGAAATTGAAATATTAAAAGGCATTTCTACTATCAGAGTACAAAAAATAATTTCTGCTGTAGTTGTTCTAGAGACATATTTAATGTAGTTTCTGTATTTGTTTTTAAAGAAAATAGAGGATAGATGTGTTCTCAAAACTGTTTTCTTAAATTACAGATAGGGAGGTTATCTAAATGGTTTGTTTAGGCTTATTCTGCCTCATGGAGTATAAATGCCAAGAGCATTATGGCCGCTACCATAGATGTTTAAAATATGTGAGGGGAAGATTGAAGCATGAAACAGAAAGGGAGATAGGAAGAAGCCTTAACACTTTCTGCTTTACCAATAACTAGTTTATGATGTGTGTCCAAGAATCAAAGCAAAAGGGTTACAATGGCAGTGAGAGTAAAAGAGTTGCTATAAAAGGAAAAGGAAATTTTGGGGTAGAAGAAAACCTGTCAGCTATTGTAGATTTTCTGTATCCAGTTTCATCTATTTGAAACAAAAAAGGTAGTTTGGTCAAAGTCACAAGTAGGTTTAAATATGCTTTTTTGTTGAATATGTATTTTGCTTCAAGGTTTAAAAATAGTTCATTAAAATGTTTTTGGCTCCAGTTCTAAAATGATATGTTCATCTGCAAACTTCTAAGAGAATTATTGTCTTTGAATTAATATGAAGTGGCCCATTTATACATACCTATTTATGGATTACTTATAGTAGACATTTAGAGAAAGAAATTTAGACATTTAGAAAAAGAACACAGTATTGAACCTATTTGATGATTTCAAAATCAGTGTTCTTTTTCAAAAATAAGCTGTTGGTCTAGGTTTATGCAGCCTATAAGTATAAAATTGAGGCATGTTTTCACTAATACTAAAATAATGAGTTTGAGCTCCCATGGAGCTTATTCATTCATGTTTTTATTTTTTACTATTTGTAATTTTTTTGAGGTAGGGTCTCCTTCTAGCCCAAGCTAACCTGGAATTCACTATGTAGTCTCAGAGTGGCCTTGAACTCACAGTGATCCTCCTATCTCTGCCTCTCAAGTGCTGGGATTAAAGGTGTGCACCACTATGCCTGGCTATTATTTGTAATTTTAGTGGTGCTAGAAATTCAAGTCAGGGCCACATGTATGCCAGGCAAGCTCCTATATATGTTCTTCATTAAATATGTCTTTATTTGAGAGAGAGAATCGCAGCCTCTTGCTGCTGGAAATGAACTGCAGATGTATGCACCCCTTTGTGTATATGGCTTTATGTAGGTACTAGTGAATCAAACCTGGCCATTAGGATGTACAAGCAAGTGCCTTTGATCTCTGAGCCATCTCTCCTGCCTGCATATATGTTATTACACATATGTTGATTCTTTATGTCCAATATCTTATTTCCTCATCACTTCATGTGTGCTGAGTTAGTATGCAAATTATGATTTGTGGGCCAAACTATGTGTATCATCTGTACTGTAGTCATCAGTGTGGCTTGAAAGAGAGAGAGAGAGAGAGAGGAGAGATTTGCATTTTATAGTGAAGAGTATGCTTCAAAAATAGATTGATAGAGAAATGATAGGCATGATAAAGTATGTTTAGACAATAAAATGCTGTACAGCAATATAACTGATAAAACCTTCAGATACACTGAAGAAAGTGAATGATTCTAAAATTAAAAAGCATACTTATTGAAAAAAGCTAAAGGGAAAATCGTATACACAATGGACTATTACTTATGTAAGGTTCTAAAACAGCCAAGATTTATGTGATGTGTTCTAGATCATGTAATAGATTACTTAAGAGAGGGGGGAGATGCGGAAAATTGATTAAAAAGGAAAGAGTAGCATGTTTTAGGATATCAAAATAGCCTCTATCTTGCAGTAGTAATTACAAGAGCATATATGTGCTTGACAAAGTAATCATAGCAAGTGGTTGGATTAAACATCTAAGTTATTATACCTTAACAAAATTCATCTTTATTTTTTTAATATTTTAATTTTTGTTATTTTTATTCATTTATTTGAGAGTGACAGACAGAGAAAGAGGCAGATAGAGAGAGGGAGAGAGAATAGGCACGCCAGGGCCTCTGGCCACTGCAAATGAACTCCAGACACGTGCGCCCCCTTGTGCATCTGGCTAAAGTGGGTCCTGGGGAGTTGAGCCTCGAACCGGGGTCCTTAGGCTTCACAGGCAAGCGCTTAACTGCTAAGCCATCTCTCCAGCCTCAAAATTCATCTTTAAATGTCAGAAATAATAATTGACTTTTTCAAAACAGTTTAACTTCTACCTGTTATTAATATGTATTTGGGGATTTGGAGTATTCTTAATGACAGAACATTTGCTTAGCTTGTGTGATGTCTACATTAAGTCCCTAGCATCCAAACTAAAAAAAAAAAAAAAAAAAAAAGGGTGGGGACTAGGTTTCAACTTGAATTCACTGACTCAAATATCCTTTCTTAACACAATGACTTTTGTTAAGATAATACAACTTGAATCTTGGTGATTATTATGCTATTTTATGGCTATACCTCATACATTTTATTTCCTAATTTTACACATTACTGGTATCAAACTTAGAACTTTAGAATGGACCTGTTGGGCTGGAGAGATGGCTTAGTGGTTAAGCACTTGTCTGTGAAGCCTAAGGACCCCGGTTCAAGGCTCGATTCTCCAGGACCCACGTTAGCCAGATGCACAAGGGGCGCATTGGCCAGAGGCCCTGGCGCGTCCATTCTCTGTCTATCTGCCTCTTTCTCTCTCTCTGTCCATCGCTGTCAAATAAAAATAAACAAAAATTAAAAAAAAAAAGAATGGACCTGTTTACATTTTATTTTTTGGTAACTTTTGTTTTCTATTTTATTTGGTTGCTATGTCTTATATAGTATTTATAAATGGAGTCATGTTCATATTATTCACATAAGTTTGTTCTCAAATTTTTCATGCTTATACATGTTCTTTGTTCTGTATAAAAAAAAAATGCATGAGTTCATGAATGCATGAGTTCTTTGTCTTTTATAAAAGAAGAAAAATGCATGTGTCCCAGAAGGATGTTCTGTGTGTTCAAATGTAACCTTACAGCATGCCCTGTGCTAATGCTTTACTGTCTTCTAAGCCCCCATCCTCCACCTGATGGATGCTGCCTCAGCCATCAGCTTCTGTCTCACCTGTCAGGGATGCACAGGGTCTTGTGTTTCCTTTATCTTTTGTACTGAAACACTGGGACACTACCACTGTTACCATAGTGATCCACAGCCTGAGCTCTACCAGAATGCTCCCTCCATACTCTTTGCCCTTCTCTTTTGTGTGTTGCAGCAGCATGGTCACATGTGCTCTAAAGCTTCTGTCATTTTTTTTTGAAACAGCAACTTCACTTTTATTTATAAGCTCATTTCCAGGTCTTTCTTTGGTTCATACGACTCAAGTGTGAAACTGAATCTAGCTTAATCTAAATGACTATATCCCTGTTTCACTGAAATTTTTCTTTCTTCTCAACTAAAACTCTGTACTTGGGTCAAGCTTAGTATATCATTTTCCTTCTGCCAGCTTGTTCTGCTTCAAAGATATTCTCAGCTCATTCTGATGGAAAGAAAAATCTTTAATTTTATTTATGTTGGCTTTTAGATCCTCACTGTTGCAGTGGTAGTCAGCTTCATGTTGCTGGCAGAAAACACCCAACCAAGAGGAGTTTGTGGGAGGAAAAGGTTTCTTCTGGCTTATAGACTTGAGGGAGAGCTCCATGATGGCAGGGGAAAATGATGGCATGGGCAGTGGGTGGACAACCCCTCCTGGTCAACATTAGGTAGAAAGCAGAAGTAGGAGAGTGTGCCAAACACCGGCAAGGGGAAGCAGGTTATAACATTCATAAGCCGTCCCCAATAATTCACCACCTCTAGGAGTATCCAGTTCCCAAATTGCCACCAACTAGACTCTTAGAATTCAGAACATATGAGTTTATGGGGAACACTTGAATCAAACAACCACACCCACACACATTCCATTGATTCATTTATTTTTTTTTAATTTTTTTGGTAGGCATACTATTCATGGGTGAGTTTATTTATATTTTATATTAATTTATTTTTATTAATTAGTTTTGTACTCAGTGAATACAGTCAAGTTGGTACCATTGTTTGGCTCACTCATGTCCTAATCCCCTCCCCCTGGCCCCTCCTTGTTGAGGTATATGGGTCATGCATTGTGGAGTTAGCCATCAGTTATGTGTAGGAGAAATGTCTCTGCGTATCATGATCCAACGTGTTGCTCTGACATTCTTGCCGCCCCCTCTTCCGCAAAATTTCCCTAAGCCACGTTGGGTTCATTTTTGGTCTGCTTCAGTGATGAGGTGTTGGGAGCCTCTGTGTCTCTGGATATTAGATTTGGTAGGAGTTGATTGTTCTCTGTGTGAATCTCCTTCACCCTTGTTCTGGTACCCGGTTCACCAAGAAAACAGCACCCTTGCTTGTTTCGCCAATTATTCTTAGTTTCAGCTGGGGCCCTTTTGAGGTATGATGAGGTGGTTCTCTCTTTAGGATCTGCATCTATCTGAAAAAGAGAAGCAGATTCTCCAATGGAGAGTAAAGTTATCACCAGACAAATGGGATAACCCTTATTTTTTATAGATAATTTAATAGGTGTAGGCCATCTTGTAGCCCACGATTGATGGTAGCTTGATAAAGGAGAGTGGACTTATGTTTGGATATGGTTCTGACTTGTTTCCCAGCTCCAGCTATGGGTCCCGTTCCACTGAGTGGATCAGTTAGCCAAATCAAGAGCAGATGGTTTCCCACCATGGCTGTGAGCTACTATTGCACTTGTGTGAGAATCACAACGGTTTTCTTTTTTTGGTTTTTCAAGGTAGGATTTCACTCTAGCTTTGGCTGACCTGGAATTCACTATGTAGTCTCAGGGTGGCCTGGAACTCATGGCAGTCCTCCTACCTCTGCCTCCTGAGTTCCCGAGTGCTGGGATTAAAGCGTTAAAGGTGTGTGCCACCACGCCCGGCACAACAGGTTATTTGCTGCTAAGTAGGTTAGACCACTAGTTACTTGGACAGATATTGGTCATTTTTCCCCCAGTTGCCCATGTAGCACCTTCTGATACTAGATGTGCTGACTGTCTGGGGACTGACTTTCTTCCAGCTTCCAGCCATGTAATTCCATTTTACATGTCAACCACATATGGTGTATTCAGCAGTAGAGTCTTACCACTAACCTTTGGTGGGTCATCAAGTACTCTGACAGAAATCTGTCTGTCTTTTAGGAAACCTTGTAGGTCTCTCTGATCAAAAGCTCATTGTGGATGATAGCCCCATGCTGGTACTGGGAATTACAGGTCAGTGCCCACTAAGAAATGGAAGAAAAAGATAGCTAATATAAAAGAGTTAGAGAAAATTGAATGAGAGAGAGAGAAAGAAAGAAAGAGAGAAGCTGTAGAAGGTTAAGGTCAGTCTTCATTTTACCCTCTCCAGTGCCTTGTGCCTTGTGGCTCAGGTATGCATTTTTATTGACAACCTCCATTAATTATAGACAATAAACCATGGTAATTCCCTCCTCCCCCACATTCTACTTTGCATCTCCATTCTCCATCATATCCTCTTCCCCTCTTAATGAGTCTGGCTTTTATTTTTAATATCATCATCTTTTTCTCCTATTGTAATAGTTTTGTGTAGGTAGTACCAGGCACTGCAAGGTCATGGATATCCAGAAAATTTTGTGTCTGAACAAGTGTATTGTAAGAAATCCTACACTTCTTTTGGCTCTTACATTCTATCCACCACCTCTTTTGCAATGGACCCTGAGTCTTGGAAGGTGTGATAGAGATGTTTCAGTCCTGAGTCGCTGCCATCTGAAAAGAGAAGCTTTTCTAACCAAAGATCTTCATTTCTTTGTTTATTTGAGAGAGAGAGTGTGTGTGTGTGTGTGTATGGGTGTGCCAGGGACTCTTGCCACTGCAGATGAACAGCAGACTCATGTAGCACTTTAAATATCTGGGATTGATGTGGTTAGTGTGGAATTGAACTAAAACTGTCAGGCTTTGCAAGCAAGTGCCTTTAACTGCTCAACCATCCCTGCAGTCCCCACATAATTTGGCATTGATATCCTAACTTCCAATTACATGTCAAACTAATTTTTCTTAGATTTAAAGTCCTAAGTAGTTATGGCACCATAAGCATGATACAACATTAGGAGCTACCTTGAGTCCAGTTTCTGCCTCAATGAAATAAGAAGGCTCTGTGACATTAACTCAACAAGTAAGATATGCTCCCATGAAAAGAAGACAGTGATAGGTACTGATATAATGCATGCTGCATGCTGACATATGCTAAGAACAAGACAAAAGTTATTAAAAGGTGATCTATGCAGTTCTATACTGACGTATGCAATTTAAATGAGAGGCCAGAGATACTTTCATTGAAAAATCAGGTATTAGAGTTAAAAAAAAAAAGCGAAAGGAGAGGGATGATCTATAAACACATTTCATTCTGCTATTTCATGCATACTAAAATAATAATTTCTCACAGTGACATATAATTTGCAATTCACCATTCAGAGAAAATTTTCAGTACTATAAAATTACCATTAACTGAGCATATATTTCATACTTTAAAAATTCCTGCCTTTAACAGCTAAATTTGTTGTTCTACTAATAGAAATGTATAATATGGATATTAGTTCCACAGCTGGGCTATTCCTGGAGAAAATTTATATTAAAAAAATGCTGTCTCCTTGTTTGGTTATCCATCAGAGGTAGGTCACAGTAACAACTTCACTAGTTGTTCTGTATTGGCTGTTTGCATAGTTACTTAAGATAACTTTTTTTAAATAGTACTTCTTTTTTAATATTTTTATTTATTTATTTGAGAGCAACAGACAGGGAGAGAAAGAGGCAGATAGAGATAGAGATATCATAGAGATCACTTATGGTGATCCTCCTACTTTTGCCTCCCAAGTGCTGGAATTAAAGGCATGCACCACACCTGGCCAGTGGCTATTTCTTGAGGAATTGGTTTGAACAGTATTTGATAGCTTTCCTCCACCTCTTCCACTTGGAGCTAGTAAATGCCCTCCAGCCAGTGATACAGGCCTCTCATTTCTCCTGTCAATCCTGACATAAGCAGGGCTTCTCACAGTTCAATGTGCATGGCTAACAAGAAAGGGCCTGGGGTGAGGCCTGAGATCCTATATTTCTAAAAAGTTCCCAGGGGATGTCTGTAGTTCATGAACTTCACTTTGAGGAATAAGAAAAACAAAAAGAAGCCACCTTAGCCTGGCTTGGGAATATGGGATGAAATACACTTTTAGTTACGAGTTAACGTTCTTTAAACTCTCTGTGGCAGTTGCTGTGCTGATGAGACCCACTCTTTGTCTTCTGAGAGCTTATAATTGAATAAAGTATTTATTTTGAGTTTGCAAAAAAAAAAAAAAAAAGAGAGAGAATGGGCACACCAGTGCTTCCAGCCACTGCAAACAAACTCCAGATGTGTGCACCCCCTTGTGCATCTGGCTAACGTGGGTCCTGGGGAATCAAGCCTCGAACCGGGGTTCTTAGGCTTCACAGGCAAGAGCTTAACTGCTGAGCCATCTCTCCAGCCCACTTAGGAGAATTTTTACCAGAACAGCTACGTAGAACATTTCCCAGTACTTCATCCTGCCATGGGATGAGTGTTATTTCACTTACTTCATATTGCCTACCAAACACCACAAAACTTGGGTTCAGAAATATTTTTATTTTTTATTTTTTATTTTGTTATTTTTATTTTTTTTCCCTTTATTAGTCAGTTCTGTATTCAGCAAATACAGTCAGTTTGGTACCATTATTAGGCTCATCCGTGACCTACCCCCTCCGCTTGGCCCCTCCTTGTTGAGGTATACGGGTCATGCATTGTGGAGTTAGCCCACAGTTATGGGTAAACTAAATGTCTCTGCATATCATGACCCAACATGTGGCCTCTGACATTCTTTCCGCCCCCTCTTCCGCAAAATTTCCCTGAGCCATGTTGGGTTCATTTTTGGTCTGCTTCAGTGATGAGGTGTTGGGGGCCTCTGAGGCTCTGGCTCTCTGATTTGGTAGGAGTTGATTTTTCTCTGTGCTGATCTCCTTCCCCCTTGTGCTGGTATCCGGTTCATCAGGAAAACAGCCCCCTTGCTTGTTTCTCCAATTTTTCTTAGTTTCAGCCGGGCCCCTTTTGAGGTATGATGGGATGGCTCTCTCCTTAGGATCTACATCTATCTGAAAAAGAGAAGCAGATTGTCCAACGGAGAGTAAGTTAGCACCAGGACAAATGAGATAACCCTTACTTTTTTTTTAATAGAGAATTTAATACGTATAGGCCCTCTTGTAGCCCACAATTAATGGTAGTTTGATATTGGAGAGTGGGTTTACGTTTGGATCTGGTTCTGACTTGTTTCCCAGCTCCAGCTATGGGTCCCATACCAGTGAGGGGATCAGTTAGCCAAATTGAGAGCAGTTGGTTCCCCACCATGGCTGTGTGCCACCACTGCACTTGTGTGGGCATCACAACAAGTTATTTGCTGCTAAGTAGGTTAGACCATGCGTTGCTTCGATAGATATTGGTCAATTTCCCCCAGTCGCCCATGTAGCACCTTCTGGCACTAGACGCGCTGACTGTCTGGGGACTGACTCTCTTGATCTTCCATTTTTCTGCCACAGTTAGTTGTATACTGGGCCCTGACAGAGACCTAATAACTTATTGCAACAACAGTTTAGAGACCCCCTCTTTGGTGACCAAACACCATTTATAGATAGTGTTGGAAATGAGAATGGCATACATAGCAAAGAGGTGCTATGAAGGCTGAGTGTAATAATCTGGATCGAGCCCTTGTAACAATGCCAACTACCTCATAAAGCATCACTCAGTGTTAACACTTCTCCTCCTTTTCATCTTTCAAATTTTATTTTTATTGTCATGACATTATTTTTTATGTTTAAATTTTGATGTTTCAGAAATGAATGTTGTTTCAATAATATACAAAATATTATTTTCACCATAGATCCTTATTAAGTCCAAGTTAATAAATTTGTATATTGTATCTATAAATCCATAGCAAAAGAGTAGATGTTAAAGAAACACTGGTGAGTGAATTTGCAGATATAGTTTGGTTATGAATATTTGAGTGTTTTCTGCCCTGGGAAATGAATCCCTAGAGATTCCTGGGTTGCAGCTTCCTGAAAGTTAAAAGTCACAAATTTTGGCCCCAGCTGCTCTGACTTATGTGGCATCTGTCACAAAGAGTTTCTTCATGGTTCTCTTTTCCTACTTTAATGATATAATAATATGTCAAAGGACTTGTTAGTAGAGGTAAGTATCACATCCAAAGTTGAACACCCATTCTCATTTATCAAGTTTTATATTTCAGGGAACTTGATGGTAAAATAGCTTGCCTAACTTTACTTTCTTAGAGAAATATTACTAAGAAAAGACTTTAAAATGCCAAAAGATGAGTGAAAGGGTAGGATTTAACATGCTGTATGGCTAAACCAGAGACCAATATCTTTATTGACATAGGGGAGTTGTGGGTTGAAGGGTCATATTGATGGCTAGCTTTGGTGCACAAAGTTGTTTAAATGTATATATGCAATGGTGTATGCACACACACCTATGAATTTTAGAGTCCTTTTAGTGTTTATAGAAACTCTTTTCTAGACAAAAAAAAAAAAATTCATCTTCTACTCTAGTCACTGCTGCAGTTTTATTTGGAGGAAAATTTCATACCCACAAGAAACCCTGATGAAAGACATGTGTGAATGTAGTTCATTCTTTTTACACCCTACTACCATTGTTCTCTGTCTCAGTCAGGACTGACTACACTAGATTTAGTCTCACAAGCTACTTTATGGATTATTACTGTATAACTTTATGATTCTTTTAAAAAGTGCCTTTTGACATATTTTCTGAATATTTTCATCTCATGAATGTTCTTTCCTATGTCAGGTTTTATTGAGCTGAATATAGCAATGTAAAGTAGGCATGCAAGCTGTCTATATTTGACATTCTTTCATGTAAAACTCTCCTTTCCTTCTTTATGAAGGCTACA
The DNA here is from genome assembly GCA_036346955.1 of Dipus sagitta. Lineage (NCBI taxonomy): Eukaryota > Metazoa > Chordata > Mammalia > Rodentia > Dipodidae > Dipus > Dipus sagitta. The sequence goes on along the minus strand of CM070770.1, from coordinate 78,803,680 downwards.
AGGATTGAAGGTTCACATTTTTCCATCTTGGACTCATAGATCATTCCATTTAATCATGGGTGAAGTAATTGTGTATCCTTACTGGAGTTACTATATTGTTATGGAAGGTTACAGAGAAGTTGCCTCAGGGCATCTTTCTTATTTTCCCAGTATATAGTAATAGGGGCTGTCTTTAATGTTGCTAATCCCCTTAACAAGTACAGCTGCTTTTACAGTGAGAGTTCACTCATTGTATGAAATGTCAAGCTATTTTATTTTCCCAATAAGTGATATATTTTGTTTCTCTACTCTGTTATCTTTTACCATAGATCTAAATAACTCAATAGAAGCCAAAACATAGGCCTAATGCTGATTTGTTTGAAATTTCCTCCACCAAGCATATTAGTCCATTACTTTAAAATTAAGTCATTGTGGCAGTTGAACATATAATGTCCCCAATAAAATCATGTATTTTGAACACTTGAACCCCAGGTAGTGGTACTGTTTCATAAGTTTGAGAGCACTTAGGAGGTTGAACTATGTCAGAGGGACTGTGTCACTGGGGGTAGGACTTGAGGTGCTATCTTCCAGTCATGCTTGGTGCTCTTTAGCTTCTCTACTTCCTCCTTGCTAGTGTCACACTGTAACAGGGATGTTCATGCCATGCACACCCGCCAAGACTGGAACTTCTCCTCAAAATTATAAGCTAAAACAAATCTTCCTCTTTTATAAGTTGCTTCTATTCAGGTATTTTGTCCCAGCAACAAGAAAGTAACTATGGCAGTCTTATTTGGGTTCATAGCACACAGGATTAATTCTTTCAGTTTCTTTTCACAATATAACATAAACTATCTCTAGTCCATTTCCAGAGTATTTGTTCTCCTCTGAAACCTCACAACATGAATCTCCACTGTCTGTGCTTCTCCCACAATTTTACTCTATCATCTTCTCACCAGAATGAGTTCTTCAGCACTCCAAGTGCTACTTTGAATGAAAATTATGTGCTTGACCACATTACTTGCAGAAACCAGTCCCAAATGCCTATGATCTATATGGTCAAGTTTATCACACCAATGTCTCTGCTTCTCATACCATTTTTTAAATATTTTTGAACTTCTTTACTCAATACTGTGAGCATATACCTGACAGGCAGCAATTTACAGAAGGGAAGTATTTATCTAGCTTTTATTTTGAAGAAGATATATTTCATCTTGGCAAATAGGAGCAAGAGAAGGAAGCCAGTTGGTATGATAGGCAGAATGGTGAACAAGAGGCAGAACCAGGTTACAATACCTCAACGCCTCATCCAGTGACCTGTGTCTCTCAGCCAGGCTCTTACTCCTAAATATTATACCACCACCTGCTGGGAGCCAAGTGTCTAAACTTAACATGAGATTAGCCAGGGTGTTATCAGTCAAAGCACAATACTACATTATTTTCAATGTGAGGAACGAGACAAGTTTCTAGTTACTGACTCTGTGGTTCAGAATTACTTAACATTTCAACAGCTTTCCTTTCAAATGACAACACATTCCTTTCAAAAGCCATACATGTCTATACCTGTTTTTCAAATACAGAATTTGATCCCTAACTGTATGCATAGGTTCTCCCTTTTGTTTTGCCTCCTTACTCTAAGTGCTCAGATCCTCTAGAATATTGACATGATGAAAACAGTAAAACAAAACAAAACAACAACAACAACAAAACCCTTTTACATCTGTAGCAGACAGATTCAGGTCCACTGAGATGAACTTCCAGGCCAGGCACAGTTATGGAAGAAGGGATTTATTGAAGCTTACAGATCCAGAGGAAATTCCATAATGGCAGAAGAAGCTGGCCTGCTTTCAGGGGACCAAACACACAGAGAAGCACATCCAAAAGCCACAAGCCACACTTCAGAACTCCAGCTAGGTGCACTTTGCTTATCTTTAGATTGAAATCTCAAACCCACCATCACACCTTAAGATCCGCCCAGTGAAATTGCCTCCAGCCAGGTGGCTGCAGATACAAACTACAAAGTAATAAAACACTGAATATATTGGGGTCCATCTATTCAAACTACCACAACATCCATCTATCTCTTCTGATGAACAATGACCACAAAAATTTTACAGTGATCACCCTCTTTCCATGAAGCTCGCTGATAATCTAAGTTCTCTTATATTGCTTTCTTTAAAAAATAGTTTTAGGGGTGAAGGTTAAGGCGCTTGCCTGTGAAGCCTGGGGACCCATGTTCAAATCTTCAGATTCCATGTAAATGAGATACACAAAGGTGAGGTAAATGCAAGGTCATAGAGGCCCACTAGGTGGTACAAGGGTCTGGAGTTCTATTTCAGTGGCTGAGACCCTGGCACACCAATTTTCTCCCACCCTCCTCCCCTCCCTACCTTCCTCTCACTGTCACTGTCTCTCTGAAATAAAAATAATAAGTTAAATAAATGATTTTATTGCATTTCTTGGAAGTTCTACTTAATGAGGATAAACAGAGATAAATGCACAAAACCCTAGCTCTGTTGCATTGCACAACTCTTCACTTCCTTGTCTTATATGAAGCCAGCTTTCCTTCAAAAATCTACTTCTACTTTATTTACCGCACTCTGGAATGACTACTATTTATTCTTTCATGGTTGATATATTGTAAGTTCAAGAGTTTGTTAGTTTGTGCATTCGATTTTTAGTGCCATGCCTAATAAATAATAACCAGGTAACAACAACAAAAAAAAAAAAACGATCAATCTCCAAAGAGCTTGTCATCTAGCCACTTAGTCACTTATGTTTACTTGTGAATTCTTGAACAGTCCCTTTATTCATTGAAGACTGTGAGTGATGTCATGCTTTCTGTCCTATACTTAAACATGTCCATCAAGCCGACTGGTATCTCTGTCTGCTAGGATGGCTTCAACAAGAACCTCTCAGACCTTTGACTTTCTCATTGTCTGCTACCTTTTCTTGCAATCTACCTCTGGCTTGCATCTTTGCATACTTTTGAAAACACCTATTCTGACAATCCCTGATAAAAGCTTGGCTGTTTTATGACTGCAAAAATTCTGAGTGCTACCAGCTCATGCATTTTTCTACAGCTTTTCAGTCTCCTGTTCACTTCTGTACTCCTCAGAATCCAGGGTCCAGGATTGTGGTATCTTTCATGGTGGGACCCTTCAGAGGTTCATTTTCACCACAATATGTGTGTGTTTTCATTGGTGTATGGGACTCTCTGAGAACTACCTAGGTGTGTATCATAAGAAAAGTAGATATATGCCAGACCTATTCTGTAATGTATCTATTTATGAATTAAGAGATAGATCAGATAAATGGTAGAAGAGAATTTTTTTATTAGTTTTGAACTCAGTGAATACAGTTAAGTTGGTTCTATTGTTATCCTCCTCCCTGACCATCCACCTCCACAGGGACCCTCCTTGTTGTGGAATATGGGTCTGCTTTGTGGGGTTAGCCATCAGTTATGGGTAGGAGGCAATGTCTCTGTGTATATGACCAAATGTGTGGCTCTGAAATTCTTTCCGCCCCCTCTTCTAGAAATTTCCCTGAGCCATGTAGAAGAGAATTTTATTTTAAATTTTCTATCTTTATTTCTTTATGAGAGATAGGGGAGAGAGAGAGTGAGAGAGATGGAGGGCAGGGGGAGAGAATGGACATGCTAGGGTCTCTTGGCATTGCAAATGAACTCCAGGTACATGTACCATTTTGTGCATGTGGATTTCCATTAATACTGGGAAATTGAACCTGGGCCAGCACATTAAAGCACCTTTAACTATTGAACCATTTCCCTGGCAGAGAAGAGACTTTTACCATCTCTTCAAATTCAAAGATGCATTCTGTAAATGAAGGAAAGATTAATTTACACTATTTGGGGAAAGATAAATATAGGCTAACAAAAATAGATTTAAAAACTAGGGATATAAGAAAAATTGTAACATTTATCTGAAAATAGTATTATTATAATGTTTATTTCACACTTTGTTTATAGTTTGGACTTAGATCTAAAATAGAAAGGGAAATTTTAATGATAAAGCTATGAAAATTTTAACTCCAAGTGCAGAAATGGACCTTCACTGATGGAAAAGCAGATAATAACCCATACTGTTCCTTGTTGACTAACAGTTTTCCCGGAGACCCACTACTCCGGGAGCATTCGTATATATTCTCACTCTATACAATACACAATTAGAGCCTGTGGGACATGGCTTGGTTTATAGAAGGAATAAAGGGCAAACTTGCCCACAAATACTTATTCAGTTCTTTTGAAAAACCTGTTTCATTTTGCACTATTGCCAAAATGTTACTTAAAAATTTGTCCAACTATTTACCATCTCCAGAATTCCAATATACTTGAATGGAAGAAATTTTAAATTATAAATTCTTACTTTGAAAGTATTTTTATGGCAATAATTGAGGATTCTATTTTCTTATGGGTTATGGAGTTTGTGGTTGACAAATATTAAATCCTGTACTTCAAAGTAACTTTCCATACTGAGTTTAAACATCTTCACTTGTTAATACCATCTAATTTTCATTTATTATTTTAATATTACTCGGAAATGACTCAACTGCTGAGACTAAACTAAGGGATAGTGAATTAAAAACAGAGACCTATCTAATTAACACAGTGAGAAAGTTGTCTTTACCCCAGCATGTATGGGTAATTGTACACAAAATGCACATACCCTGCTAGGCTTGCTGACATTAATTTAACCTCCAACTATTAAACTTAGATTAGCATTATACATCTAACTTGCTGAATCATGACTCCTTTTTGGTAACTCTTCGATAATTTTAAGGAATTCCTTGCTATTTATTTGACAAGGTTTTGTTTGTTAACTGTTCCTACTATAGCATTTATTGGAGTGTTGAAAGTGGAAGATTCCAAACTGGTAAAGGTATGGGTATTATTAGGCAGGTCAGAATATAAAACCCTATGATCTTTTCTTCAGAAGGTGGTAGTTGTAAAACAGCTGTCTTGACCCACATTTATTATGTATTTCTTCAGAATTTTTAATAAAACAGAAATCTGTTGGTCCAGTTTATGATTGACACAGTGGTTCTAATACTTAATATCTTTGGCATGTGTTGAACAAGTACTTCTTCAGGCCTTAATATGTACTAGGTCATGTTCCAATTATTTTATGAATGCCAAGTGGTAATCTTCACCATAGTGCTTTTGGGTAAGGATGATGTCTGTCTTCATGTTAGGGATAAAAGGAACCATGTGGGTGACAAGTAACATCCCTCAGTTTATCTCTACGTCTAGGAAGTGTCCGAGACTAGATTGGAAGCCATGACCATAGACCTGGGACCTGCACTTGGCTGCTTTTAACTCATTTATTTAAAGAGCACTGATTCTTTGACACATATTTTCAATAATTCATTGAAGAATTTGGTTGTCATTTGGCATGCATGCCATGTTGCATTAAGGTTTACCTGTTCCTAATAATAGTTTGAATGTAACCAATAAAATTATACAGTTGGAAGGAAAATTCATTTCAGAATAAGTTACTCCTATTTAAGAGTTCAGATATACTATGCAAGTGATGCAATGCCAATTATCCCACTCTTCTGAGACCTAGTTCTGTCTTTTGTGAGATTAGTATTATAAAATGTAGCTTCCAAATATTTTAATTCATGGGTTTTTGGCATATGACAGGTACTACCAGCATTATTAATGAAGTGATTATATCTGTACTCACACTGCTCTTTTACTATATAGATTGGTGAATTTCAGACATTATATTTAAGTTCAAATACCATAATAAAACAAATGAAGTAACTCATATCACTAAAATTATGCCATAAAAATACTAGAAAAAATGAATCCATAAATCAAGAAAATTTGAGAGAATCAGAAACTTGTTAGAAAAATACTGTATTCAAAGCATGTAGCCAAATAGGTTTCTACTAGAAGGAATGGATATATTTCTAAATTCAAATACCGTAGAACAGCATAAAACTATGATTCCAAGACTCAGACTGCAATACTTTAGTTCAAATATGGTATAGCCATATGAATATTGTTTTTATATCTTGGCTAGAATGTGCCAGCTAACAGGCTTGTAGTGACACAAGTATCATCTATGGGAAAGGTTGTGTGACTTACTATGAACTGGAGATTTTGGTAGATCATGTACTTGATACACAATTATAACATTATATTTAATGTTATACAATTTAGTTAAGTTGGGTTCTACTGCATGGCACAGAAGAAACAAAAAATACTTTATACTTTATCATTATAATGTATACAGAATTAAGCTAGAAGAAAAAGAGTTAAATTCTGATTCTAGGTTTTTATTTATTTCAAATTAATTAAAATCATATGTAAATGGAAATCATAATGTAGTTTGTGGCTGATTTACACAATACATTTGAACACTATGTAATTTAAATTAATTATTTCATTTCACAGAGGAGGAATGGAAATGAGGCTCTGAATTCTTGGTTACTGATCAATCATCTTTTTTTTTTTTTTTTAAATACAAACAACTCATTCACTATCACAGTGAGAACTAGTCATCAACCCATCCTGTTGGAGTTTTTGTTTGTTTGTCAAACAGTGTAATCAGGGGTATCATCCTTAACTCTGAGTGTCTGCATATTTGTGTAGTACAGATTAATAATTTGCAATAGCGCATAAAATAAAAATACCTGAAACTAATTATACATACATATATATATATATGTAATTTCTGGTGTGTGTTTATTTGTGTAATGTGTGTGTTTCTGTGTGTGTGGTATAGATGTGTGTAGAGTGGTATGGTGAGAGGTTTGATGTGTGTGGTATTACACATGTATGTACCCTTGCAACATTCTATGCATTTGCCTAAAGTTAGGTGCTCTCACCTGTGGTTGCATCTACAACTTCTTTAGTTTCCTTGAAAAAAAATACACAAAAAAGCCCAAAAAACATTTTTATTTATTTATCTGAGGGACAATGAGAGAGAGAGAGAGAGAGAGAGAGAGAGAGACAGACAGACAGACAGATATACAGAAAGAGATTGGACATGCCAGGGCCTCCAGACTCTGCAAACAAACTCCAGATGCCTGCACCAACATGCGCATCTGGCTTATGTGGGACCTGAAGAATAGAACCTGAATCTTTTGACTTTGCAGGCAAGCACCTTAAATGCTAAGCAATTTCTGCAGTCCAAGTTCTTTAGTTTCTTAGTGATGTTAGAGCTTGCTATTTTTCCATGAGCCCAGGTGATTCCCTGGTCTCTGCTCTCCGTAGAAAGACCTGTGTTACAGGTCATATGCAGTTGTTTACTTGGGGTCTGCTTATTTGAACCCAAGATTTTAGGCCCTGTCAGACCCTCATGCTTGTGAGAAAGTGTACATAACCACTAAGCCATCTCTCCAGCACATGGGTTACATATTTTTAAAGTATGTTTTTATTTATTCTCCAGTATGTGTTAAACTTGATTTCTTATTATTCACAAACCATCATCATTTGAGTAGATTATTGTTGATTTTTGTTTTTTGTTTGTTTGCTTGTTTAGATTAGAAATTTCAGGATGGGCATGGTGGCACATGTAGTACTAGCACTCAGAAGGCAGAGTTGGGAGGATCACTGTAAGTATGAAGCCAGCCTGAGACTACATAGTGAATTCCAGAATAGTCTGGGCCAGAGCAAGACTCTACCTCTCAAAAATAGAAAAAGAAAATAATAGACAAATACCTACTGAAAAACTTGGTTCAATTGAATTAGGACATTTGGCACAATACTTCCTGTTCCTGGACTTATAATATGGGTTCTAACTATAAAGCTGAGTGTATTGCTTAGCTCAGAAATATATTCATTCAACTGTACTTGTATTCATCATTTAGTGTGGATAACCAATACCTAACAGTTGGTTTCATTTTCAAATTTTGTTTGTTTACAGAAACTAAATGGGGCCTGTATTAGCTTCCAAAATAGAACTAAATATTTTAAAGGGTATTTTGATTTAGCAGAGGAAGTTACTTAGAAATCAATATGCTTATAAAAGAATGAAGCAATTGTGTTGTATTTATATTTATTTATTAATTCATTTACTTATTTTTAGAGACACAGAGAGAGATAGAAAGAGAAAGAGGCAAGATAGAGAATTGGCATGCCAGGGCCTCAGCCACTGAAATCTAACTCCAGATTGTTGCACCACCTTGTGGGCATGTGCAACCTTGCACTTGCCTTACCTTTGTGCATCTCGGTCCTTAGATTTTGCAGGCCAGTGCCTTAAGCACTAGGCAATCTCTCCAGCCGTTTTTTTTTTTTTTTTTTTTTTGAAGGTAGGGTCTCACTCTGGTCCAGGCTGACATGGAATTAACTATGCAGTCTCAGGGTGGCCGCTTCGAACTCTCAGTGATCCTCCAACCTTGGCCTCCTGAGTGCTGGGATTAAAGGCGTGCACCACCACGCACAGCTTTTTTTTTGGGAGGTGGGGGAGTCTTTGAGGTACAGTTTCACTGTAGCCCAGGCTGACCTGTAATTCACTATGTAGTCTCAGTGTTGCCTTGAACTCATGCTGATCCTCTTATCTCTGCGTCTGAAGTACTGTGTGTTGGGATTAAAGGCATGAGCTACCACACCCAGCTTATTTATTTTTTAATGCTACCCCACACAATTGTTTAAAACTTAAAATTTAGAGTTTCAAAATAGCAAATTTGGGCTGGAGAGGTGGCTTAGCAGTTAAGCACTTGCCTATGAAGCCTAAGGACCCCTGTTTGAGGCTTGATTCCCCAGGACCCACGTTAGCCAGATGCACAAGGGGGTGCACACGTTTGGAGTTCGTTTGCAGTGGCCGGAGGCCCTGGTGTGCCCATTCTCTCTCTCTCCCTCTCTCTCTATCGGCCTCATTCTCTCTCTGTCTGTCACTCTCAAATAAATAAATAAATAAACAGAAAAAAATTTTAAAAAAATAGCACATTTATTATTTTATATACTATTTTTTGACTTGTTATGAACAATTAGTTTCTTTGGACAGATGTTCCTCATTATTATTCTGATCCATTACATATTAAAAAATGAGAATAAAATAAGTATCAGAGACATTCCCATAATGAGCATGCTAAAGATAAAGAAAGGTTAGTGTTTGCAGTTAAGACATTTCTATTTGGTGACATCTGTCCTTGTTAACAACAATGTATTTAACTTGGTATTTTTTTCTTCACAAATCCTTGTTTTAGCTTTTAAGCACCTGCAGTGTTTATGACAAAGTGAAATAATAATTAAAATATTCCCTCAGCACTATTGAACATATGGTGTATTAAATCCTCTGTTGATTTTACTGTGACACTGGTTCTATTTTTTATGCTTTCTCAACATGGTTATTTTAAGTTATGCTGGAGCTTCCGTGATGAGAACAATTATTTAGCAGGAAAGAAGAATCAGTGTTTTGTTGTGCAGGCAAGTGGGCTATGTGCTCTTTAATCCTGACTTCCTCCAAACTTGAAACAGAGCCACTGCATCCTCTGATGCTTGAAGTGATTCAATGTGAATCCTTTCTGAATGTAATCAAGACTGAAGGATGCTAGCCTTATGTCTTAATGTCTTTCAGTCAATAATAGTCAGTACTATATTGAGATAATAAATTTCATGTCTATAATACTGTTTTCATTTCAAAAAGCTGACATTTAATTTTAGGGGATACATATTAAATTTCTCAATGTGTTAATTAAACATATCATCCAAGAACTTATAGCATGAAATGTACAGTGCTTTCAAATAATCAAAATGTGATATAGAAAATTTGTTTCCATTTTACAACATAATTCAAATAGTTATCACTTTTCAAATCACTCATTCTTTTCCTCAATAGTGAAAATTCATATGAGATTTCATTAGAGTCTTACAATTTATAGTAGAAAAATCAATGCAGTAAAAAAGTTAAAGTTTACTAATAGCGTTCAGGCAAAATGCAATGTTAAAAGGCATTTTAACTTCCCATGTGGTTCATAGCAAAGGAAGAAATAGAATTTTGATTAGCTGTAGTTCAAAATATTTTCATAGGAAGCCAACATTCCTGCCTGTGAATCAAACTATTTCCTAATGCATTTATTGGTTGAATACATAAATCTTAAAATAACTATCTTAATCTGATCATTAAAAAGTTAGAAGTTTATTTTATTTTTAAAAATAAAAATAATCCCTTGTCAAAATCACTGAAAATTAAAAAACAATTTAAAAAAACCCACAAAAAAAAAACAAACAATAAGCCGGGCGTGGTGGCACACGCCTTTAATCCCAGCACTCGGGAGGCAGAGGCAAGAGGATTGCCGTGAGTTCGAGGCCACCCTGAGACTCCATAGTGAATTCCAGGTCAGCCTGGGCAAGAGTGAGACCCTACCTCGAAAAAAAAAAAAAATCATTGAAAATTATCCATCTTCCTTGGAGGAGGCACTTGCTCTTAGAGAAAAGAACTCATCACATGAATAAGCTGGTAATGATGTCTGAACCTTCAGGAAGAGGAAAGGTGGAGGAAAAGAGGAGAAGAAAATGATCAGCATGGGGATAGTCATAAGATCAGGTGTGAGCTGTTGCTAGTGCATATGTGACATACAGGCCACACTTGCTGTGGATTGAAATCACAATGGCTAATTTACTGGCAGACAGTTTCGCCAGACAAGGGAAGACACATAAGTATTTTACTCATCTTCTGTCTGCAAAGCATTTTTTTGTTATACTTCATAAGGATGGTTTCTGAAAGTGTTCTTTGTTTAAGTGCCATGAGGATTATTCATGGTTAATTTCCAAATCATAAACAAAACCACTAGTGACTTACAAATCCTTTCCTATACTTGTAACTAAAATTTTATTTGATGGCCTCATAAGATGCAAAGATGAGGTAAAGCATACCAGTGTTCTTTTATTTTTATGTTTTTCCACATTTTTTGTAAAAAAGAATTAACCGTTCATTTTATCTTCCATGTTAACTAATGGTAACCATTAATGTTTTCTCCAACTTTGCAAGTTGTTCTTGGTCAGATTTTAGGTTTCCACAATGAGGGCTATTTGCATTTAAAAAGAGTTAAGCAATATTTATTACTGTCCAAATTACAAAATATGGAGGAAAAACAGTATTTTATATATTTGTAGGAGGGTGACCACTAATTTCAGTAATCTCAAGGATACTGATAATGATGTCTAATGTTAACTAAATGTTAAAAATAGTCCTGCGTTTTAGAAATAGGTTTGTGTTATTCTTGAAAAAGTTTGGCTTTGTTGATTTTTATAGTACAGTTTTCTAAACTTTCTATCTATGAGACTAATTCACAACAAATTCTAGTAAGTTATGTTAAATTTTTATTTTCAATAAAATAGGAAGAAACTATTTTAGTAATGTGACATTTTCAAAAAGGAGGGAGAAGTTGAATATAAGATCTATACATTGGAATCATGTATTACCTGTCAAATATATTCAGAACTTGGTATAACTTAATTCAGAAAACATGGTTTATTTTTCTAAACGAAGGTCTTTTATTATATGGGGATGCATTATCAATTAGTATTATATTTATCACATAAAACTTTTCCCCTGGCATGAATACATGTCTTTTCCCCAGATAGGGCATAAATGATAGACCAAAGGATGATTAGACTAGAAGCAGTCTTGTTGAACCAAAGAGTCTATTGGAGAACTTATAGATCAGGATGAAGGGATGCTTACAGGAACAGTAGATGATTCAAAGGGAAATGCATCAGTGAAAATCCCACCCCAGAGTAGGTGACAAGTCATGGAAGCTGTGTCTCTGTAGCAAATTGCACAACCTTCAGGCAGCTCAGCTGTTGTCCAGCACACTGTAGCACTTGCAGGCGGCTCAATCAGTATCTTGAGCATTCTGCACATATGTAGGCAGCTCTATCAGAGAGTCTCCAGCAAACCCAAGCAGATGTTTACTCTTTCTATAGCCCGAGTGCAGCATCTTGTCATGGACTTGGTGAATTCTTGGGTCTCTTGAATTTCTTTCCTGCCCCTCACAGGAATGAAAATTTTAGTTTCTAATTAACATAACCTTGGGAAATGGTTGTGCAGAATTTAAGTTTCAAGTTTCCTGACTTTATTTCTTGAATCTCCTGAACCTCTTTCTTCTCCTCAGGAGAGAATATTTAAATTCAGAGGAATTTGCTACCCAGAAACTCTGATATTGTTACCATAGCTTTTATAGCTTTCTCATCAACATGATGAAATGTAACTATTTCAGCAACCTAGATGCCTTACACCATGTTTTCTAATATCATTATTTTTTTAACTGTCAAAACAATTGAGTATAAAAAGTTCAGTGTCGTTACTTTAAGGGCTTAGTCATTTTTCTGGGCCAGATACTGAACAAGCAATATCTGGTCTTTTATCTGAAACCTGTTGACATACACAGCATAAAAGAATACTTAGGCTTTAAGATACATATCCCTCAGAATAATGATATTTTTGAAGAAGTGAAATCACAGAGCTCATCTTGTAATATCCATAATGTACACAATCACATTTATGTACATGACTACAGATAGTCATAGTGGTGTACCTTCTATTTCTCCACTATTTGTAAACTCAGATCCTTTTTTTTTTTTCCTTTGCAAAGGTGACTTTGGCCTCCATTGACATGATCTTATCAAGCCTCTTCATGGGTGCCCCTGGGGACTCACTATGACTTTACATCACTTCTTCAGAGTGAAAGCAGTGGTTTCTGCAATGCTGATGATCTGATTATTGGGAATGGTTTTATTCTATAAATAGATCTAGTAAATAGCAGATATTACATACTCTTAAAGAGATTAAATATTAGGTATTTTTTTCTTTCATTTTCTATGAAAATTCTATGTTACACTAATTAACCTATATAAGGAACCTAATTAACAATAGCTGAGAAATTTACTGTTATACAAAACTTCTTATCTTAATCAAGACCTATACAAGAATTATTTCTTCCTATTTTACTTTTTTATGGATAAGAAAGGAAAATGATACATTTCCAGTACTCACAAAATTTGATTTATACTTTAACCTGGTAGTTCAAATTATGCTAGTTTTGTCAGTATGGAAACTCTTTAGTAAACATGCACCAAACGGCTTTCTTAGGTGAGTATAGATCCTGTCAAGCTGATAATCAATAGTAATCAAAATGAATTTTCATGGAAAGATAATTTCCATTTTGAAACAAAATATTTAATCTCTGTATTCACTTAAAACTCATATTTTGTGGCCATTTAATATAAATTTAAAAAATTCAAATGTTAAAAGAAGATATATAAGTTGACCCTGCCATGAGTTTTTAAAGAGATATATGCCAAATATAGACATATACACAATGCAAGGCTAAATATAAGATGTTATTATGGGCTGTAAAGGAACAAACTATCCAAATCCCTAGGAAAAGATAATCATTCTAGAAATCATTATTTATTCTTTGCTCATTGAGCAATACTTTTGGAGTAGCTATTAAGTACCCAATGTTACAAACATAATTTTGAGCAAAATATCATCTTTGCTTTTAGAGCATGTACATTCTAGGAGAGGTCAGTGTGATTTGGAAACTTCAGGTGAGTTACAGGCAATTGTGGCACAACACACTTCATGACAAGATAACTCATAACTGTAAAAACATATCCTTAAAAGAGAAACTAGGAGCAGCAAATGAGTAAGAATCATGTTTCTTTTTCACTTCAGGTTGCTTGATATGCTGATAACCTTTTTTGCTACATTCATAAGTATACTGAGCTTATTACTTACAGGCATTATTTTAATCCATTTAAGAAAACACAAAAATGTAGTTTGCCTATTAACTAGTAAATATATGATTAGTAAATCACAATTTTCCCAAGGTATAATTTAGTATGTTTGTGATTGATACTTCCACATTTAGTATATTAAGAAAAAGTGAGTTATAGAGAGAATAGTATAACTAATTACATAACTATTAAAATCTTGATAATGTATTTACTAAACAGGATATATATGTATATGTATATATATTTAAATTGCTAAATTCAATAGAAAGTAAATGTATATATATATATATAATGTTCACATTTATACATTAATAAGATGACCGGTTAGAAACTTAGATCAAACATCACATGTAAAAAAAGCACTGTAGAAAATTGGCATTGATGGTTTATATCTCAACATAATAAAGGTTGTATATGAAGCTCCTAAAGCCTAAGATTAATACTTAGTGGAGAGAGAATAAAAGAGCTTCCATTGAGATGAGGAACAAGACAGGGGTGTCTGCTCTTAGCTCTGCTCTTCAACATAGAACTGGAAGTCCTAGCTCAAGAAATAAGACAGGAGAAAAAAAAGGGGGGGATACAAATTGTAAAGGAAGAAGTTAAGTTAGCACTATTTACAGATGACATGATTCTGTATATGAGACCCAAAGGTGTCCATCACAAAACTCTTAAAGAGGATTAACTCCTTCAGCAAAGTAGCAGGATAAAAAATCAATGCAGAAAAATTAGTAGCCTTTCTATATGCAAAAGACAAAAATACAGAGAAAGAAATATGACATTGTCCTATTTTCAATAGTAACAAAAAATAAAATATCTGGAAATAACATTAACCAAGGATGTGAAAGACGTATACGAAGAAAACATAAAAGACACTCAAGAAAGAAATTGAGGAGGAATTGAGGAAATGGAAATACTCCCCATGCTCCTGAATAGGCAGAATTAACATTGTGAAACTTGCAATCTTCCCAAAGGCAATATACAGATTTGAGGCAATACCAATCAAGATACCAACATTGTTCTCAACAGAGATAGAAAAAAATGATCTCAGAATCATACAGCATGGAAAGGCAGAAGACCTTGAATATCCAAGCCTATCCTCATCAAAAGAAACACCATTGGAGGCATCACCATACCTGATCTAAAGCTGCACCGTAGTATAAAAGCAGTATGGTACTGGCATAAAAACAGGAATATAGACTAATGGAACAGAATGAAGAACCCAGACTTTGGGTCAAGTAACTACAGCTACTTGATATTTGACAAAGGCCCTAAAAATATAGGCTGGAAAAAAACAAAAACAAAACAAAACAAAACAAAACAAAACAACAACAATAACAACAACAAAAAAAACAGCATCCTCAACAAATGGTGCTAGACAAACTGGATAACCATATGGAGGAAATTGACACTTTATGCACACGTCTCGCCAAGCACAAAAATCAAGCACAGATTGATCAAAGACTTCAATATAAGACCAGAAACTCAGCTACTACAGGAAGAAAAAATAGGAGGAACTTTCCATGAAATAGGAATTGGAAAAGACTTCCTGAACATAACCTCAGTAGCTCAGAATCTTAAACAATCACTTAATCGTTGGGATCTCATGAAGGTGAGAAGTTTCTTCACAGACAAATATACAATAAGCAGAACCAATAGATTACACAGAGAATGGGAGAAAATATTTGCTGGCTATCCAACTGATAGAGGCTTAATTTCTAGAATCTCCAAAGAACTCAAAAACCTAGACAATAAAAAGTCAAAAAACCCACTCACAAAATTGGGCAAAGAACTGAAGAGGAAGAAATACAAATCGCAAACACACATTTAAGAAAATGTTCATCACCCCTAATCATTACAGCAATGCAAATTAAAACAACTATGAGATTCTACCTTACTCAATTAAGGATAGCAAACATTAAAAAACAAGTGAAAATAAATGCTGTGGAGGATGTGGAGAAATACAAACTCTCATCCACTGTTGGTGGGAATGTAAAATGGTACAACCACTTTAGGAAGCATTATGGAGACTCCTATAAAGGTTGACTATAGAGTTACCAACAGACCCAGTTATTCCCTTACTGGGCATATATCCTAAAAGTTCCAAGCCTCAGTTCAGAGAGATTTGCTCAACAATGTTTATAGCTACTTAATTCATAATAGCTAAGAGCTAAAAGCAACCCACATGTCCATCATTAGATGAATGGATAACCAAGATTTGGTATATCTACATGATGGTATTCTACATAGCAGTAAGGAAAAATGACACAATGAAATTTGAAGAAAAACGTTTGGACCTGGAACAGATCATTCTCAGTGAAATCACCCAATCACAAAAAGATAATTGTCATATAGTATCACCTATGGCTCCTCACCTGAAACTACCTAAGATGCTGACATGCCTAATAAATATCTTGAGGACAAGACAATAGGGCGGGGGCAGGAGGAGAGAGTAATGATGGGGGTGGGGGACACAAAACTGGACCCAAATGGAAATGGTACCATAAAATTCTACATCCTAAAATTCGACTAAATGGCTAAACATTCCTTAGGTCATTAGAGAGAACACCTTAATCGTAAGGCCCTGGAGAGGATATGATGAAGACTGAACTTAATCTTCTTCTATTTCTCTCTTTTTTTTTCCTCTTCTCTCTCTTCTTTTTATCTCTTTCATATTAGCTATCTTTTTCTTCCTTTTTTTCTTGGGCGCTGGCCTGAAACTCCAAGTACCAGCATGTGGCTAACATCCACAATGAGCTGTTGATCAGAGAGACCTACAGGGTTTCCCAAAAGAAGATAGATTTCTCTCAGAGTACTTGATGACCCACCAAAGGTTAGTGGTAAGAGCCTACTGCTGAACACACCAGATGCTGATGGTACAGAACATCAGGACATGGAACATGGAGTGACCTGGCTGGAATTTGGAAGAGAGTCAGTCTATCTCCAATCCTTAAGTTTTTTTTTTTTTTTTCCTATCACTGGAACATCAACTTCATGCAGTTTTCTGTGATGTATAATTGTCAAGTCATTATAGTTGGTGTGTAATCTTTACTTCACATAAGTGTTAAATTACATGAATAATTCTAAAGACAAGGATGACCCACAGAGGGATTTTCATCCACTACAAAGAATGTTTGAGCAGTATAAAATTGAACCTCAGGGAGATTAGCTACATATTTTGATCAGTAATCTAATTTATAAATAAATTTTAATGTTCTTGTCTGAAACAAGAGTAGTATAAACTTTCTAAAGACCTGTCTAGTGGAAAATATCTTTCAAAAATTGTGCTGACATTTGTGTAGTGAGCCTTGAATATTGTTAATTTAATATTTCAGGAATTGCAGGTCCTAGAAATAGTGGTAGTGTCCAATGGGAAATGATAAACACATATGGTTTATGAAACCTGTCATACAACCTTCAGGGGAAGTCCTTCATCTAACATATGGGAAATACTGAGCTCTAGACAGAGTGGCAGTTAGCCAAACATTTTTTGGACTTACCTACTCTTTTTTGAAAGATAAAAGGTAAGCTAGTGAATTACTTATTCCTTAAATAATGCTTTAATATTTCCCATGACTGCAATGAAAATGTGGGGAATGTAGTAGCTGCACTTGCTACTGTCTCATTATTGAGAAAAAAAAATGGTGTTTCAAACAGAAAAGAGGGTGTTTCTAGTATGCTGAATTCATAGACTGACGAAAAGTACAGAAGGATGAAATAACAAAAGCATAAGTCAGAAAGAGGACCAAAAATAAAACTGGCAGGCCTCTAAGCCTGCACTGATTCTGTGCCATGACTGAAACTGTTGCATTGAGACATAGGTTTATAGAGATGCCACCCTCATAAAGCTTCAAGCTACTGTCAAGTTGTATGGCTTTTCTCAGGCCTCCAGAGTCCTGAATCCTCTCAGCCTAGGCAGTTTGACCATGAAGAGGAATTGTCAAGTCCTGAAACCAGAAGGAAAAATGTATCCTTCTATCCCTGTCTTCTTCTTTTTATTTTTTCTGTTGTCTTATCTTTCCAACATTTAAAGAAAGTTAACTATCTAGGAAGTGTAGAAAATATTGTTCATTAAGAGTGAAGCTGCACAAAAGATTGAGCATGCATCTGGGAAATGATGTGAACAGGTGATGTTTCAAGACAGCTGGATGTGGAGCAAGCCCTCTCTATTAAGTATTGTCTCTGATGTTTTCTGTATTTTTTTTCTTTTTATAAAAAAATTCCTTAGAACATCATAAGACCAATATTTCCTTGTAGCTTAAAAATATTTCCCTTTTATAATTTTTTTTGGAAATTTAAAACAAACATCCATAAACCCATTCCCAAGATAAAACTAAATAAATTAGAGCTCACTCTCTTTCCTTTTACCCCATTGATGAGGCTGTGTGATAGTTGGCCATTTGCTCTGGCCATGCTTTCATATGAAACCATAAGACAGAAGTAAATAAATAAAATAACCATGTTCTTATCATTTCTTTGATTTTTTCCATATATATATATATATATATATATATATATATATATATATATATACAGATATATTGCTAGTAACACCCACATGTTATCTTCTAGGTATTGGTTTTTATTTTACAAATCATTTTGGGGATATGATGGAGAATAGAGTTTCAAAGTGGAAAGTGGGGAGAGGGAGGGTATTACCATGGGATACTTTTTACAATCAGGCAAGTTGTTAATAAAAAAAAATTGAAAGGGAAAAATAATTTTCTGATGAATGATATAAATCTTTTCATGTGTTGGATATAAAACTATGCTTAAAACTTAGTCCACAGCTGGTGGTGGATTCACTCAGAAAGAATACATTCATTCAAAATGTTCTGTCTTTGTTGATGGATTGGATAGATTAATAGTGTAATCCAGATTTTTCAAGTGGTGGAACATAAGGATATAGGGTCAATTTAGAAGAAGGGCATCAGTCAGGGTGTGATACTTGAGAGGTATGCTCTCTCCATGGTCCCTTCCAAGCACTCTCTTCTACCTGACCTACACTAGAGAAATATCTATGTCCTACTTTGCTCCTGGTACAATGATAACCTTACCCACCTTGGAATTACAGTGAAGGTTCTCTTCTTATCCTGTGTCTTTTATACATATAGAAATTGTAAGTCAGTAAAAGATATTTAATGGCATATTACATCAAACTTACTTTTCTACAAATCTTTTGAAGTACATGAAATGACACATACTACCTCTTGAAGACTGTATCATTATTGTTATCATATTTATATGATGTTTATATATTAAAAACATTTAATATTCTAAAATATTTCTCACAAATTTTAAAAGTTTTTCTCTTTGGACTTTCCCCCTTAGCTTGTGGAATATTGCTTGGTTATGCACGTAGAGTGCATGCATGTTGGTTGTGTGATGGTGCATGGCTGTGTATGTGTCCGTGCACCTCCCTATTCACTCAACTGGGACTCTTGTTCATTCTTACTTTAGCTGCAGTCTCTTACTAACCCCAGAGCTTTTTATAGAGGGGTCAGAAATTCTGCAATCCCACAGAGCAGAGAAAGAAAATTTGGCAGAATAACATATGAAAACAGCCCAACCTCTTCAGGTTTCCAGACATGATGGGCTCACAAAAGCATGAAAGGATGCATAATGATATGAAGCACTAAATAATAAGGAAATGATGGGATATGTTTCATCTCCTTAGTAAAGTTTTGATTTCATATTCTGGAAGAGTTATTCTTTCCTTCCATCTGCCCATAATATTACAAATATATCCTTCAAATATACAAGTGAGAACAATAATAAAAAAAAAATGCAGTGTCCTGTGGTATGGATTTACCACTGGAACTCTTAAAGTACATTTTTGATAAGTTGGAGGACTGTGTTGCTGTTTGTCATCCAGGGTCTTATGTGGAGTATTACAAAATAAGGACTTGTTTAAAACGAAGAGTCAGACAATCACTGGAGTGCCTGTGGGTCGTGAAACCTCAGTTCTTTATTTCACAGAAGAGAGAAGTGAGCACAGAAAGATGAGATTACTGTTCAAGGTCACAAAATAAAAAAATGAAACAAGTTTCTTTTCTCTACATTAATTGTTCTTTCCCAGGAATCATCCCACAAATTTGAAAGTGATATCATAATTTTATGGTTGCTACTTACCTCAGTCTGTAACTTTGCATATGGATTTTTTTTTTTGTTTGTGTATTTTTAAGGCAAGCCCAACAGACTAGCATTTTTTATAAATGGGGGAGAGTGAGAGTAGAGCAAGAAAGAGAGAGAGAAAGAATTGGCATGCCAAGGTCTCCAGCCACTGTAATTGAACTGCAGATGCATGCACCACCTTGTGTGCACGTGCGACCTTGTGCACTTGAGTCACCTTGTGTGTCTGGCTTACATGGGATCTGATAAGTTGAAAGTGGGTCCTCAGGCTTCACAGGAGCACAAAGACATCTCTCCAGCCTGCATGTGGGTATTCTTACGTGACTGCTGTGTGCTATGCCATGTTCTAGGACATGGAGATACAACAGTGATGGAAGTATATAATATTGTCAAGTATAAAAAAAATATCCTGGAGAAAGAAAAATTTAAAAAACACATGTTACAGTGCTAATAAATAAAAGTAATCAGAGAAAAATGATACAATCCAAGGCTCCTCCAAGGCAAATATATTATTCTTGTTCCTTATTTGAAATATATTTATTAAATAAGGGCTTCTGTTTCTAATTTATGAATCCTAACAGATAAGTGCTACTAAAACCTATATACATAAATCTAATATTTATTCAAAAGTATAACCTTTCTTAGAAATGGATATCTAATATACATCTAGTTAAATAAAAATCCTAGGCCTCCTTCAAAATAACAAAGTTTTACTGGTTATCACTTTCATTATGAATGTTTACATACTCATACAAATAATACTATATTAGAATCGTCTTAGATTACTGTGCTGAAATGTCTGATTGTGAGTGCATTGAGTCTGAAGGAGCAGAAAAGGCCCCCTGTCAGAGTTCTATGTAGTATAGGACTCAGTATATGTCAGAAACAAGGACTATACTCAGATCCCACTACAGTATTTGTATGATCTAAGGTGAAAAGAAAACATGCAAGGCTGCTTGTTCACATCTTATCAATCATTTCAACAAGATGTCTACAGAGAATTAAATCATGGCTTTTCTCCATGCAAGACCTTATTTAATTGCACAGATCATGAACTCATGAAGGCAGTCCTGATAATATTTTCCTATAAAATATTTTTATGATCCTTGGAATGTGGCATAAATATAGGTGCTGGAAACAAATACAGATGGCTAGAAGTCTGAAACAGTTATTTCTTAAAGTTTTATGCCTTTTCTTTCATAATGATCTCCATAGGTCTTCTGGACCAAGGTGGCTAACTATTTTGTGATAAAGAGCCATGTTGCTGCAGGTGTTATATCTAGGGGTAACATTTAATCCTCCCCTCCATGAGGTCCCCCCGACTTAGGATTCAAGTGAGAAATACAGAAAACTATTAAAGACTTCATTGTCATCAAATCTGTAATGACATGAGTCTTTTTTAAAAATAATATTTATTTAGTTATTTATTAGAGAGAGATAGAGAAAGAGGCAGAAAGAGAGAATGGGCATACCAGGGCCTCTAGACACTACAAATGAACTCCAGACACATGGGCCCCCTTGTGCATCTTGTTTACATGAGTCCTGGGAATCCAACCAGGGTCCTTAGGCTTCACAGGTAAACACTTTAACTGCTAAGCCATTTTTCCCAGCCATGACCTGAATCTTTGAGGACAATGATTAAGGAAGCAATCAAAACTTCCTAAATAAAATGCTATGATAAAGTGGGATCATACCCTTTACATAGGACCAATGTTATTTTAGGATTTGAAGCCCGAGGATAAAGACTAGAGGACAAAGAAATTGAAGAGTAGAGGTGAGATAGGAGAGGTAGGTAGGGAGAAGGAGGGAGGGAACCATCTGCGAGAGAGAATGTTGTATAGGCGAAAGCAATTATATGCTCTGTGTCAATCTTTTAATAATATGTTACATTGACATCTCACTTTTTTGCATCCTTTCAAATAAAAGAGGCAGAGAAGGAGAGTTGGAAAACACATGATTGTGACTGTGGTTTCCATTTGTAAACCCATCATTTTCTTGGGCCCTTAATATACCAGCTGTGTTACCCCTACTGCTAGTACAGGGTAGCATTTCTTCCAAGCAAGGGCCCCTTCATAGTGAGCACTATTATCTGATCAAACTAAGTGAGAAACAGAATTAAATGCAAATTCTGCCATGTTTATGCCATGATGCCTTTTTTTTTTTTTCACTCTATTCCAGGCTGACCTGGAATTCACTCTGTATTCTCAGGGTGGCCTCAAAATCATGGCGATCCTCCTACTTCTGCCTCCCAAGTGCTGGGATTAAAAGTGTGTGCCACCACGCCCAGCTGCTGTGATGCTTTTTTGTTATTCAGATTATGAATGTATGCAGATGTTATCATGACTACTCAAAGCCCACTGGATGTGAGCAGCAGAAGCAGATGAACACAGTGACACATGCATCTAGAGTTCATTTGAAGTGGCTGGTGGCCCTGGCATGGCCATTCTATCCTCTATCTGCCTCATTCTATCTCTTAAATATATATATATATATATATATATATATATATATATATATATATATATACATTTTTTTTTTAGGGAAGGAGAGATGTTGTTTTGGTGGTTAAGGCACTTGCCTAAAAAGGCAAAGGACTATATATATAATCTCAACCAACTTAATACTTGTATATTCTTATTTGTACTGAATAGAAAATTGTCTAAACTTCTGTTTAAATTTGATCTGTTATCACAATTTTGTCCCAATTCATTTTTGTGCAATTACTTTCTACAATATAACTTAACTAGGCTATAATTTTTATTTGAATCAATTTGTCTGCACACATCTGTTATCAAATGTGTTTGTTCTATTTTGAATTTTCCACTAAAAATTCAAAATCTCATAAAATAATTGCCAAAGTAAATGCATTTTGATGATATTTAAGGTCTTGGCTCAAATCTGTGCTAAAACAAATATAAATACTAAATAATTAGTCAGTATTTATTTATTTTTCTCTTGCTCTTCAAGTGTCCACATAAGTAGTATATATTCTACCCCAGAATATATATAATCTGCCAAAATGATATATTATCATAGGAAAAATATTTTCATAATAAGTATTACTATATCATCCCATTGTGCAGTCCAAGCTAGTCTCAAGCTTTTTATCTGCCTCCTTCCTAATGCTGTAACATCAGGCCTATATCCCTCCATGCTTGTAGCAGACAGCTTCAGGTTCACTGAGATGAACTTCCAGACCAGGCATAGTTATGGAGGAAAGGATATTTATTGAAGCCTACAGATCCAGGGGAAGTTCCATAAATGGCAGAAGAATATGGCCTGCCTTCACAGGACCAAGCAGAGAAAGAGAAGTACAAGCCTAAAGGTCAAAAGCCACAGCACACTTCAGGAACTCCAGCTAGGCACACTTTGTATATCTTTTGATTGTAATCTGAAACCCACCACCACACCTAAAGATCCACCCAGTGACATTGCCTCTAGCCAGGTGGCTGCAGAATGCAACTACAAACAATAAAGAACTGAATATATTGGGGGCCATCTATTCAAACCACCACAATGCTTTATTCTTAAGCATTTTCCATTGCATAAAGATTATATTCCTTCATGCCAGTTGCCTGATCTGATTATTCCACTATCTATGCCTTCATTAAAATTCCACACTATAACACATAGTTATATACATTATTGTTTTGTTGAAAGATCAACAAAACAAAGATCACATTTTCTAAATAATTTAGAGATTTAAAATTTTTCACCTAACATTTTGTGCAACCATTATATAAATAACTAAATATTTGATGTCTTGTTTAGTGCTATTTTTTTTTTGTTTCCTAAAATATTGAGGGTAAATATCTTTAGCTGTGCATATCAATTCAAGTTTCACATCTATATGTGTAGAGTAAGGTCTCATAAAAATATAAAAAAAAAACTAATAATGTTTTTTGTATTTGAAAGTCAATTTTGTTACTTCAAAAAAAAAAATAAGATTGTAGTAGATTGTAACTAACATGACTTCCACCTGCATTGCTACTTCATTTGGCTTCACTAACATTCAATTATTTTTTTCTTTCCTCCATATACTTTGGAACCTTTTTTCCTGTCTAAAATAAAATGTCCTTTTAATTTTTTTTTTTTTCACTAACTTGAAGTTTTTAGTAAGTGATGTTTCTTTTTAAGTGAAGGAAACCCATAGGACTAATATCTTACATTATAGCTGAGTTTAAGCTGATCCTTGACTTGATTTTTATGATTTAGAGGGGATTTTATTGCCCTGTTGGTCTGTAGTTCTTTCATTTACCATGTTTTAAATTACCTAGATATTCTTAGTGTTGCAACTTATTTGTTTTCAATTTAAAAGTGGTTTGCCTGTATAGAGAAAAGAGCACTTGCAAGTCCTGTGATTAGAATGATGGGTGCAGGAGACTGTGTTATTCTAATGTTTGACTGAATGCATTTTTTTGGAGATTGGAAAAGTTGCTTAAACTGCAAAAATCAAAGTTCTACTAATAGCTTGGCTTTTAGCCTGGAACTGCAAAGGAATACTTCCAGTCATATCTGCGAAGTAGGAACGTGTAGTATTTCCCTGCTTGTTGATTCAGGGTAGGTAGGGTGAACTGTTATTTAATTATACAATGTTTTACTATTGTTATTTCCTTTAGGCATCATTAATTAGTTGATATATTTATTTTTCTTCCTGGAAACACTACAATGAGCTTCTTAGCCTAATACACATATATTAGATGTGGCTTTACCTAGACAACATGCATAAACTGTCTGAGACTATGAATTGGAAAGAGGTAGTTTTTATAGATTTAAATATACAATGAAAGGTGTTTAGCTATAGCTTAAAGGGATTTTTGCTTCATTTTATAAACACTTTACTTATACCATTTCATAACATAAAACAATGGCAATGAGTGAGTGTTTTATCACTTCTGTAATATGTTCTCTAAATGGAAAAAACCATCATCTTTAGAAATCCATAAACCTATTCATTATGTTAAGAAATGTATACGGCTACTAAAAGCAGTGGTCAGATACTACATCATTCTAGCAAAGCAGAGTCCTCAAGGATGTGACATTATAGTGAGTATAAAGAAAAATGTATGAACCATGAATAATAGTATCAGAACAGTTGGACTGGAATATTAAAATCAACAAGGACAGAATAAAATGATTCTCTGAGAGTTTCTAAATATATTTTATAGCTACATAGAGATGAAAAAGAAGGAAACTAAGAAGTCTGCAACTGGAAATGAGCCTGAAAATTATTTATAGTTTCCATTTCCTATTTTTTTTCCAGATGAAGAAACTAAAGGTGCAAGAGATTACTAAATGACTTCACCAGTGACAGATTATCTGTTGGGGGGAAAGATTCTATAAGGAAAAATAGGCCATTTAACTAAAGAAACCCATTGCCATTTCAAAGTTAGGGGTGTCGATTTGAAGTCATATGGCTTGATCAGAAAAAATAAAAAGAAAGTCCAGCTCGGCGTGGTTCACACACACCCTTAATCCCAGCACGAGGGAGGCAGAGATAAGAGGAACGCTATGCGTTCCGGGCCAACCTGAGACTACACAGTGAATTCCAGGTCAATCTGAGCTAGAGTGAGACCCTACCTTGAAAAAACAAACAACAACAACAAAATATCAAAGTCCAAGATATTTGAAATAGGCATGCATTTGTGAGCAGAAGAGAATGACAAAAAGTTACATATATGACTGCTCTTGTAAGGAAGCAGGGAAGATAGTCTATGTTGAATAGATACTTCCTATACTATTTCTATAATAAAGTACAAATTAAAAGTGGGTTAAAGAAACAATAGCAATTTCTAGGACATTTGAGAATAATTTCCAAATGCAAAATCCACCATCTTTTGATCTGCTTTCAATCAATAACTATATCTGTGCAACGTAGCCCAAAACTATCCTGATGGCATTTGTTAAGTTATTTGGGCAACTATAAGATTTCAAATCACTAAGACACCATTGACAAAATTTCAGCAACTTTTAAGTTTTTAAAAGGTTTTTCTATGTAAATAATTATGCACATGTATAATACTAAAGTAAACAAAATGAGACAGACAGTAAATGCCACTATAGATATATTTCTAAAATATTAATTATCAATTAAAAATAACTGTATGAGATTTTAGTCTTATTTGTGTTTGATAGAGGCTGTGTGAGGCTATCATTATGAATGAGAATGCTTTTGTTGCTGTATAATTGAAATACATCTCTGGAAGTGACAATTGCACACCTCTGTTAACTGTTTTACTGTTTTTCTTTGGTGTATGGTGTGGAGAGAGGACTGTTCTTATGAAGCATTCTATCCTGTATATGTATTTTTATGTGCAGTAGTGGGGATCTATCACAGGTCTTTGCACATGCTGGACAAGTGATTTGTTACTAAGTCATATTCCAGATCCTATGCTTTATTTAATTTTATAATGATGGCTAATCTGCCAGTCTATCATTTTAACCACAACACTTATGGGTGTTCACAGAAATTTTAGATTTCTGGGTTCTCTTAAAATCCTCATAGACTTTCAGATACACTCAGAGATGATCTTCTAATGCCAGTCACATTGTAAACTACTGTCTTCTACCTTGTGGGATTCTATGATGGATACACGTAGGAGAAAAGATATAGAATAGAACTATTTCACACTTGATACTAGTGATAAATGAGTAGATTATAAATGTTGTTGCCATTAAAAGCAACATAAATGTGGTATTGTATATTTACTTCAATATTACAAGCTTTTCCTGTATAAATGTATCTTCTATCATATTTTATAACTTACAAGTACACAAAATATTAAAAATAAAAATTCATGTGTGGAAAGGGAATTATTGATGTAGTAATAAAGATAATACAAAGGAAAGATAGTCTACTCTATGTCTCAATATTCTGAATTCAGGTTAGAAAGTTACTTTTAACTACTTCTTTGGGAATGGTCTTATACTATCCAAGTTTGGCTACTGCAAAGCTCAATATGGTTGCTCTGCAAGTTATAGTGAGAAATGTGCCATACTAGTCATTTTAGTCTGCTATAAAACATATTCAAACCTTGGGAGCCTGGAAATAACTAATATGTATATCCCTCTGTTCTGGAGGATGAAAAATCCAAAACTAGATCCTGGCAATTTTGTTGTCTGTTGAGGGCCCATATCCTGGTCCTTACATGGAGACTCACTGCTGTGTTATTACATTATAGAAGTGGCAAGGCAGCTATCTGGGACCATCTTTATAGCTCAACAACCCATCTACTAAGACATAGTTACCTTATGGGTTTCTATTATTCACATTTCCACACTTCGTCCTGGAATCCATCTCAAAACCATCAAACTACATTTATTTTAAAATTTATTTTAGAGAGCAAACACAAGAGAGAACGAGAGAGAGAGAGAGAGAGAGAGAGAGAGAATGCCCTTAGCCACTGCAATCTAATTCCAAATGCTTTTGCCATCTAGTGGGCAAGTACAACCTTGTGCTTGCCTCACCTTTGTGTGTTTGGCTTATGTGGGATCTGGAAAGTCAAACATGGGTCCTTAGGCATTTCAGTCAAGTGCCTTAACTGCTAATCCCCCTCTCTAGACCCATCAAACTACATTTAAATCCTCTTGTTAATATCTGCTGTAAGAACATCAAAATTGAATAAGTACTTTATTGTTTTAGCAAATAGTTTAGCAATGGGCATTTGCAGATAATGAAAACTGCTTGAAGAAGAAAACCTTAGTGACTGTCTTAGGAAATGTTTAGTAGCAGTCATTATGAGATGCTGGTTTGCACTTGCATCATAATTACATAATCCCTTGTGTCAGATTCTCTTTTTCCATATGTGTTGCTCTTGAGATTTTATGTTCTACCATTATTACCGATAGAGTCCTAGCTACCAGTTCTCATCAGTCCCTCCAAGAGATTTAATGCTTGGAAACATTCCTGACACTAAGCTTCAATGGAAGAAGAGAGTGGGTAGCTTAATAAAGCAAAGCAAACAATTTTGAAGAATAACAGAAGGGAGTTTGGGAGGGAGCAGGACACTGTTTTTTTGAGCCATTATCTTTTCTTTACTGGCATAGCCAGGTATTTATAGGTAAACTTACTATTTTCCTTTGGAAACTTTCTCTGTCATTCTCTCTGAGTATAGTCAAACATTCCTGATACCTCTCATGAAAACCACAAAAACATGCAAACATGTATGTCCTTTCCTAGCTATATGAACTTATACTCTTAGGCTGGAATCATCTTCAGGAAGGATGATATTCCCCTGGAATAGACATAAGTTGATAAATAGTGCTATGCCATGAACCACAGACTCTAAACTCACCTTATGATCAATAGCTGATTCTTTCTGTAATTGTAAGCAGACTATTATCTAGTTACATTCTCCAAAATGCAAATTATATCTGCTGGAATATGTCATGGTATATATTTCAAACAGCTCAACCACATTTTATTGTAGATTAAAACTTAGTTTACCCCAACTTTCCCCTCTCTTCTCTTTAGCTAAAAGGTAAGCCTTTATCACAATCAAGTATTACACTGGAGTGCAACCAGGAGTTAGAAGTTGTTATCTAACTTTTTGTATGGACAATAGGATGTCCCAACACAGCATGGTGTATATTCCATTGTGATTACAGAAGTTCTTCCAGTAATTGATATTCCATGGTTAATAAGCACAGACTCCAGGGCAGACGGTTTCTTTATTCTGTGAAATGCTCTAACTCTGTAACTCTTAGTAATATAGAGAACAAAGATTGAAAAGAACAAATAAACATGAAGCTTAAACTTTCCATAACAGTTCCATACAGGAAGATGCTTGTGGGGAATATTCAGAAGCATTGTGGATAGAATGCAGCATGCACACCAATTTTCCTCTCTTATTTTGCTGTGTGATGTATTGGTTATTTGTTCACAGTAGAGTTGTGCCCGGCACTTGCTGTATATTACCAGTGTCCTACAGATCTCTTGCATTTCTCCTGTGAGTCAATGTGCTGCTTTCCCCCATGGAGTCTATAATTATGCGGAAACCTTTTGTCTGTGACATTGGCAGTTCTACTGGAGTGCACACATCTCTCAGCATCGTACAGATGTTGTTCAAAGTTAATCTAGTAGCACAGGATGCCTGGCTTTGTTCACATTTTGGAAATCACCAGTGAGAATCTTTGCTATCGTTTTCTGTCTTTGTCTTTAGAATTTGCACAAGTTATTCAAGTGATGCCTAGAGCCAGGAACACCACATGGCCAGTGGCTTATGATGAGACTCTAAGCTATATTTTTAGGTCTTTCAGATATTTCACTTTTCAAGGCTTTCACAGAACAGCTGAGCCTTCATTGGCAGTGTCTGGGCCCCAAGGGTTCCAATTTTTAAGTACTTGAGCTCCTATAGTGATTGATGCCATAGATAATAATACATCAGTAGGCCTGATAGATGAAGTTGAAAATGTACATCTCTCCATCTAACAGCTATGAGGCAAGAGTATGTACTTTTGTGTGTGATTTATAGTGAAGGGATCCTTCCTTATTCTTAGGAGCAAAAGAGGAAACAACTTCTGCATAGAGAATAAAAGACTTACATTCAAGAGAAGGCCTTATCCTACATATGCAGTGAGCTTTAGTGAATTCATCAGCTCTGAGACATCACCCACAATTGAACAAGAATAAGTATTCTAATTATTTTTTTTTATTTTATTTTATGTTTGCTCATATGTTTAAAAATTCTTAAGATCATTATCTAAGTGTTCTTAGAGCCTCCTTAAATGCTTTTCTGTCCACAGCTTGTGTGACAACTCTGCCATTCTTCACCCTCAATAACATTGCAGGTTATTCTCAATTATCATGGCTGAAGTATAACATTAGCTCATTATTGATTACAAACTTGCAGAAACCCAGTACTAAAATTAGCATGCAACTATCTCTCTATTGAAATGTTTCAAAAGCAACCAGCATATTTTCCTCACCTTCCAGGGCTTTGCTTACATTTTTTTTTTTTAATTTCAGCAACTACTGATGAATCTACATGTACTTCTTAGGATACAGTGACCTCAAGTCAAATTCATGTGATGTAATATTAGTTCTCATAAAGCACTGGTTAACATAAAATGGTACTTGAAGGGCACATTCACTCTGTATTGCTGTGGCACAATACTTAAGAAAATATGTTTATCAACAGAAGTTTTATTTAGTCTCATGAATGCAAACATTTTTATTTCTGTTTGAGTACCTTCAGTATTTTGGAGCCTGTGAAAGGATAGGAAGCTGTTGCAAAGAGTGTGTGGTAGAGCAAAACTCTTATTCCCCATGGTTGAAAAGTAAGCAGAGGTATGACCTCAGTGGACAACTACCTTCCACTAGGCTCTTCCCATTTAAGGTTCCAAAATTCTCAGGAATACCACAAGTTGAACTGCAAAACTTTGTAGAACATTTAAAATCTAAACCATACCGTTGATAATAAAAAGTTTTCATTATTAGGTAAATTATTTCTTCCCAACTCATATGTAAAGTAGGTCATAAGATCTTTTTATTCCATAAGTTAATGTTGTTCCATTGTAGAACATTGTTGAAGGCAATAGAAGAGGATATATATATATATATATATATATATATATATATATATATATCCATTTAAATGTAGAGTATGATAGTATATTTATGTATGTACTCTAGCAAAATTCTCATACTAAATTTTTAGTTTTAGAAATGAGACTTCAGTAACATATCCAACAAAGGTTTAAATATATAATTTGTAAAAACCATTAAGGATTATAAATGGGTGAATAATAAATTAATGAATAAACCATATTTTTTCTCCTAGCAGACACAATTTAATTCTCCACCTCCATTTTGTTATCACTACTGAGATATAGAAACAAAATAAAGAAGCTGCTATCTTATCAGTACTCAAAGAAAAAAATGCTATACATGGCTTGTGCCTATTTTTCTGCATATGATTTGCTGCCACATCTCAGATGATACAGAAATTCTTGCCTGAATAGTACCAAATACACTCATCAAATTGTCCTTCCCCTTTTAGAACTGTAGATAACATTCTTAATATTACTACCAGGATAGTTCCTTTCAGTGGAGAATCTCCATCTTGTCCTGTTTTACCATGTAGTTACATGACAATTGCAGTTCTAGAAGATTCTCATCCATTTCTTGCACATATTGCATAGTATGAAAATATTTTGTTGTAGCCCTTGCGAATGAGATTAGTTTTATATGGTATATCTTCCTTACTACTGTGCAACTACTAGACTCCATTGGGGAGTCTTCACTGCCCATAGTCACTTATCCTGTCATAGAAAGACATCTAATTTTTTCCAAGTTGTAACCCAGGAATCTGTGCTTGGTATTATCTTTTATTTGCATAGGGTTCTTGTTCCTTCCTTACTTTAACTAGAAAATTTCCATTTTGTTCTCATTGTGAATGTATGATATTAAAACACCAGTTTTCCATGCTTGTTAAAGGCAGATGTTTGACTCATTTCCTTCTCAGTAGAGAGCGAGAGAGAAAGAGGTGAAGAGACTGACCATGGATGTGCCAGGGCCTCTTTCCACTGCACCTGAACTCCAGATGCATGTGCTAATTTGTAAACTTTGTTTTATGTGGGTACTGGGGATTGACTCTATATCAGTAGGCTTTGTGAGCAAGTGCCTTTAACTAATGAGCCATCTCCCTAGCCCAAAGGCCTATTTTTGTTTTATTTCATTTTATTTAGATATATATATATAGAGAGAGAGATAGAATTGGCATGCCAGTGGATCAGCCACTGCTATTGAACTCCAGACGCTTGCGCCACTTAGTGGAAATGTGTGACCTTGTGCTTGCCTCACTTTTTTATGTCTGGCTAACATGGGATCTGGAGAGCTGTATATGGGTCCTTAGACTCCACAAGTGTCTTAACTGCTAAGCCATCTCTCCAGCCATGTTTTATTTTTTTAGTTATTCTCAGGACAGTGCTTTTCTTTGATGATAGTATAATATTGCTCCCTAAGGGAGGTCTGTGGTTATTACTAAGAAAATAATACTCATAGTATTATACAAGCTATCATTAAGTCACAGTTGCTAAAAATATGATTGGTTTAAAAATTTACTGTATTTTCATGACTTCTTAGTTATTGTAAAATGGGTTTTATAAAAGATTAAGCTTATTTTAAACCCTGATTTGCTCATTAATTTTGATCAGGGAGTAAT
Source organism: Dipus sagitta (assembly GCA_036346955.1). Lineage (NCBI taxonomy): Eukaryota > Metazoa > Chordata > Mammalia > Rodentia > Dipodidae > Dipus > Dipus sagitta. Next base: position 78,771,697 of record CM070770.1, on the reverse strand, counting down.
ATTTTTTTAATTTTTTCATACAAATTACACACCATGTAATTTGTTAACCATTCAAAAATACACTATACATGTAAAACAGAAGAGGAGTGTGCAAACTGTGTAAATATAAAGCTGAGTGTAATGAAGGACACAAGTAGCTCAGCTGAAGAACTAGAAAGCATCCTGAGCCCCAAGACATTCACTGTTTGACAATTGGGTTCTCTGTGTTTATCTTTTCATCTCCTCAACCATTTGAAACCTATACTTGTGAGATTTTCTATATTTCATAAATTATGTCATGGGAAACAAGTCTCAGCAGAAAATCTGAAAATAGATTCACTTAACAGATTAGCTAGAGACATTACAATGAAGGCCAGTCTTAACTGTGGACTACAGTATTCCCATGAATTCAATGAAAAGAACACATCTTCTCCACTCAGGAACTTTACAGAGAGTTCTCAGGAGTCCATGTTCAGCTCCCAGCAAAACACTAAATGCAGGCCAGGTGTAATGGAAGAAATGTATGCATACCACAAGCTCAAGAGATTTTTTTTTCCAATTTTTTTAATTAATTAATTAATTTATTTTTTTACAGTCAGTTTGGTACCATTATTAGGCTCATCTGTGACCTACCCCCTCCCCTGGGCCCCTCCTTGTTGAGGTATATGGGTCCTGCATTGTGGAGTTAGCCCACAGTTATGGGTAAGCTAAATGTCTCTGCATATCATGACCCAACATGTGGCTCTGACATTCTTTCCGCCCCCTCTTCCGCAAAATTTCCCTGAGCCATGTTGGGTTCATTTTTGGTCTGCTTCAGTGATGAGGTGTTGGGGGCCTCTGAGGCTCTGGCTCTCTGATTTGGTAGGAGTTGATTTTTCTCTGTGCTGATCTCCTTCCTCCTTGTGCTGGTATCCGGTTCATCAGGAAAACAGCCCCCTTGCTTGTTTTTCCAATTTTTCTTAGTTTCAGCCAGGGCCCTTTTGAGGTATGATGGGGTGGCTCTCATGAGATTTTCTTAAATGTTTTATTTATTTATTTATGATAAAGACAGAGGAAGAGAGAGAGAGAAAATGGGTGCTCCAGGGCCTCCAGCTGCTGCAAATGAACTCCAGACACTTGTGCCCCTTGTGGGCTAACATGAGTCCTGTAGAAACGAACCTGGGTTCTTAGGTTTCGCAGGCAAACACCTTAACTTCTAAGCCATCTCCCCATCACATCGTGGTGATTTTGGTCTACTAAATAACCAAGAAGCCTGTACATCTTTCAGTAGGATAGTGAAATAAATTTCTGCTGTGGTTAGGTTTCTTGGAATTTCTCCTTTTCATTTATACAAAAGATAAATTTCATAAAGTCCAAAAGCCAGACGTAACCTGGACTAGAATACAATCATTTCATATTATTATTCTTTGTGATTTCCCATATAGATGCAGAGTAGAATTTGAGTCCTGAACTTAGATTATGAATTGAAGAACATTTCCCTACTTTTGTAAAATATCATATAGAAACTTTTCTGTGGTTGAAATAGGAAGGTTTGCCATTTTTCTTAAAATCCCTGAAGTGAAAAATATTCCTACCTTTGCTATCACTTCTGACCTAGAAGTTTCATCTATCTGGTCACTAGCAAGAAAATATGCTTCTTAAAAAGAGGATCTTGTCAGATTATACATCTGGTGTCAATGAATCATTTAAAATGAATATGTGAGATTCAGAAGTGGGAAACTTTAACTACAGTGCTACTAAGCAAATGAAGGAACATGATTCACTTTTCTTTAAACATAGTACAAATCATTGTAGAAAATTGCTTCATCACATTAACAGAAGATATGTTATTATAAATATATATTTATCTTGGGCTGGACATATGAGTTGAGGTGCTTACTTGTGAAGCCTAAGGACTCAGGTTTGATTCCCTAGTATACAAGTAAGCCAGATGCACAAGGTGACACATGTTTCTAGAGTTTGTTGGCAATGGCTAGAGGCCATGGCCTGCCCATTCTCTTTCTCTCTCCTTTCTCTCTGTCCCCCACATCTCTCTCTGTCTGTGTATCTGCTTCTTTCTCCCTTCTCTCTAATAAATGAATAAAATATTTTAAAAAGTTATGTTTATCTTAGTTACTATAAATAGTTTTCTTTCCTAATGTTTTTGATTGAAAAGAATTGTCTTTAGAAGAAACAGCTGAAAAATATACATAAATAGTGGTCGGACCTGCAGATGTTCATGCATGAATAGGACTCAGGATGGATACCCTCCATTTAAGTCAGACCCCATAAGGCTCTTTTTGATTCTTATATTAACCTTCATCATAGATGCTGCAAGTTGCACACATTGTGCTATAGTTTCTGCTGAGACATAATGTTGTGGTTGTATACAACCATACTTTATGCCAACAGGGATAAGTTGTTGGCAAGAATCTATTAGTGGCTCTTGGCTCCATGTTTGCCTGCATGTAATTTTGCAAACAATTGGAGTTCATCATTGAACAATAGCTTTCTTCTAAAGAACCAACCCACCTTATCTGTAAGGATAATTCTTTAATATGACACAATATCTAGATGTATTATTTTCTAATAACACTAACAGAGAAGGAACATATATATGGTCATGACTTTTGTTTTTTAACTCTTCATAGTTCTTGAATTCAGGAAATCATATTCTAGAGTCTTTTAACATCCAAATGCTTAATCAATGTTTTGAACTCAGGAAGCTACTTTTATCAAATGCAAATTGGTAGCTTGTTAGATTGTCATGAGGTTGCCTTACACATCCATTCTATAAAGTACATGGTATTACAATAAATTACTTTTGCCAATGTTATCAAAGATAAAGTTAGAAATACATTTCTTAGTGTTTTTTTTTTGTTCATATTAATTATGCTGTTTAAAAATAAAAGCCCATAGTAAATATTCATCAGTTCATCAGTATTTCAGTCTGAAAATGCAAGTTACTAATGTGATCAATAGCTATTAAAAGTCTGAGAAATTTATAAACAATGAATGTGTATATGTGTATCTTCTTAATTAATTCTAGTAATAACAAAACTCATAAGTATCTAAATGATAAAGATCATTAGCTTTGACAATTTTGCAAAAATTACAGAAACTCAGTAGGCATGGTGGTGCACAACTTTAATCCCAGCACTTGGGAGGCAAAAGTAGAAGTTTCACCATGAGTTCAAGACCATCCTGAAACTACATAGTGAATTTCAGGTTAGCCTGTGCTAGAGTGAAACTGTACCTCAAAAATCCAAAACCAAAAAAAAAGTTACAAAATCTCATTTGTAAATACATAAGCATTAGATTTTATTGGAGAAATTAATGAGCTTGCAGGTAATGTGTGATGACTGTAACTAAAATATTGTAGATTTATGTTGTTAGCTTTTCCTTAAATCCTTACATAGCAATTAAAGATAAACAATGACTACATAGTAAGTAGGAAACCATATTTCAAATCCTTTCAGTGAACTAATAAAAAATTCATACTGTTTTATTATGCAGTATGAGCTGAAGTGGAATTACCAGGCATTGGAAAGGGAGCCTATTCTTAGTACATAGCAACTATGTTTATTAAGTAAAATTTGCCATTATAACTACAGTGGACTATGATCATATTTTTTATATTAGGAACATTTTATTTATCTTTTGATAACCGGACCCATCAAAGTTTATACTGTAAGACTTAAGCTCTTATTTTAAGTAAAACATTGCATGGCCATTGATTAATCAGTTGGTATATTTATAGATAAGTTTGGAACATATAAACACAATGCTTATATAAAGTAATCATGTTAATTAGTAGATTATCAGTTTAATATTTTAGGAGAAAAAGTAAAAAAAAATAAATCTTTAGTCAAAATTGTTAATAAAAATATCTCACTTGTAGTGGGGATCCATCATCTTGGAAAGGTATAAGGTTATATGTAGGATATTCTTTTTATTATGTTTTATAGAAGCTATATTACTGAAGAATTATCTGGTAGGCATATCAAGGATATTTTTACCTGCAGTGTTATGTTTATTTCTATAAACTTATCTAGAAAAAATTACTTATGACTTACTGAAAAACCACCAGGTCAAATGTACTAATGCATTCTACTATTGCTTTACTAATGAAGTTCATTACTCACATAGTGTGGTGGTTTGAATAGAATAGATGGCCCCCAATATGTTCAGTTGTTTATTTGTTTGTAGTTTGCATCTCTAGCCATCTGGCTGGAGGCAATGCCATTCTGTGGATCTTAAGGTGTGGTGGTGGGTTTCAGATTTCAATCTAAAGATATGCAAATTGTGCCTAGCTGGAGTTCCTGAAGTGTGCTCTGGCTTTTGACCTTTAGGCTTGTACTGCTCTCTCTCTGCTTGGGCCTGTGAAGGCAGGCCAGTGTCTTCTGCCATTATGGAACTTCCCCTGGATCTGTAAGCTTCAATAAATCCCTTCCTCCATAACTGTGCCTGGTCTGGAATTTCATCTCAGTGAAACTGAAGCTGTCTGCTACACATAGTATATAAAAAAATGTAGAGGAATGAGTAAAAAAGTCACAACATGTAGACTTCTGATTTCAACGTGAATAAATAAGAGCTAACAATTAAAAATGCATATGCACTAAGGATTTCTAGTATCTAATACTTTAATATTAATATTATATAAAATAGTATTGTGACCATACACAACTTATAATTTATTATTACATTTTAGAAAGAGAATCCAGTAATCAGATAAGTGTTTTGGTTGTTTATTTATTTATTTTTGAAGAAGGGTCTCTCTTTAGACCTGGCTGACCTGGAATTCACTTTGTAGTGTTAGGCTGGCCTTGAATTCATTGTGGTCCTCCTACCTCTGCCTCCCAAATGCTGGGATTAAATGAATCTTTAAGTGCAATGGGAATAATCTTCTTTCCATTTGGGTGGTCTATGCCTTTATAACGTTAAGCAAGACAGAATCAAAGAATATTATAATACTAAAATTAGCATCTCTCTCTTTCTCTCTCTATATATTTCTAACTTTTCTAACCATTTTACTGTTGCAGTCAGGTTTGCATTTCTGGTAGAAATCACCCGACCAAGAGCAGTTTATGGAGAAAAAGTTTATTTTGGCTTACAGGCTTAAGGGGGAAGCTCCATGATGGCAGGGAATACAATGGCATGACTAGAGAGTGGACATCGCCCCCTGACCAACATAAGGTGGACAATAGCAAAAGGGGAGTTTGCCAAACAATAGCATGGGGAAACTGGCTATAACACCCATAAGCCTGCCCCTAACAATGCACTGCCTCCAGAGGGCATTAATTCCCAAATCTCCATCAGCTGGGAACCTAGCATTCAAAACACCCAAGTTTATGGGCATACCTGAATCAAACCAAAACATTCCGCCTCTAGCCCCCATAAACTTATATCTATACATGATGTGAAATACAATGCATTCAGTCCAGCTTTAAAAGTTCCCATATTTTTCATCAATTCCAATGATGTTCATACATCCCCACAGTCCAAGGTCTTTTAACTGAGCCATAATACCAAAAAATCCGCCCCCCCCCAAATCCCATAATAGCACAGAATAGACACTCACACTGCAAAAGATAGCACTGGACATAGCAATGAAATAGTCAACCAATATACGATTTAAAAAGGGCAAGCATCAAACTCTGTAGCTTCAAGTCCAACAATTCTAGTCAATGACAAATCTCCAAGTCTAATAATTCTAACCAGGAACAAGTCTCTGGCATTCCAATTCCACCCCTCCAGCTAGGCTACTCACAGTCCTGGAAAACTTCACTGGGGCAAGCAGCTTTCCTTAGCAGCCATCTCATGATTCCAGCATATCTACTGGGTCTCCTGGTTCATCCTCATGGCTCCATGGGGTCTCCATGCAGGCATCCAGCACACCTGCTTCACACTGCCGGTGGCCATTTCCAAAGCACAAGACCATGTTACAAACTCAATGACCCTCTCCTGCATTTCTTATACTCCACAATACCAGGTAGGGTGCCAATTTGTTAATCTAGGGGGGAATAAAGCAGACTTTGAAGAATAGGACACACCTTCAGTATTCAGGCCCCTTCAAAACAGTCTACACTCTTCCTGTTGACTCAGTACAGGTAAGCTGGCCCAATCTCAAAGGTTTTAATTTATAGTGGGAATGAAACCATATAATTAAACCCTATCTTATGCCCTAGAGAACACAGGTAAAAGAAGCAGCAGAAAAAAAAATCTACTTTGAGGGCAACATGTATTGCACATTAAAGTTTTTTTTTTTTAATTTGATTCAATTTTTTTAATTTTTTTTTCTTAAATAGTTTTGAACTCAGTGAATACAGTCAAGTTGGTACCATTATTAAGCTCATCCCCCTCCCCCTGGCCCCTCCTTGTTGAGGTATATGGGTCATGCATTGTGGAGTTAGCCCACAGTTATGGGTAGGAGAAATGTCTCTGCATATCATGACCCAACATGTGGCTCTGACATTCTTTCTGCCCCCTCTTCCACAAAATTTCCCTGAGCCATGTTGGGTTCATTTTTGGTCTGCTTCAGTGATGAGGAATTGGGGGCCTCTGTGTCTCTTAATATTAGATTTGGTAGGAGTTGATTGGTCTCTGTGTCGATCTCCTTCACTCTTGTGCTGGTGCCTGTTTCACCAAGAGAACTGCACCCTTACTTGTTCCGCCAATTGTTCTTAGTTCCTACTGGGGCCCTTTTGAGGTATGATGGGATGGTTCTCTCCTTAGGATCTGCATCTAAGCAGATTCTCCAATGGAGAGTAAAGTTAGCACCAGACAAATGGGATAATTAAGGTCAGTCTTCATCATACCCTCTCTGGTGTCTTGTGGCTGAGGTGCTCCCTCTAAGAGCCTGGTGAAGGTTCAACCATTTGTTCTGCCTTTTAGGATGTAGACTTTTATGGTACCATTGCCCTTTGGGTCTAGATTTGCATCTCCCAACCCCTCCCTTAAGTTCTAGTTATAATCTACATGCCATATCACATTGTTTTTAAACAAACCCAAATTCTAAATAAAGCCTTTAGAGTTGGTATATATGCATATATGCATGCATTCTTACATACACCTACATAGATACATACATACATACATGTATACATACATACATACATGTGTGTGCTTAAATTATGGATAATGCAATAGCTCAACCATTAATAAAACACTCAAGTAAAGATAGATGATATGAGGACTTACTTGCTTATATATAAAGTTCTTTGCCTGTTTTCCTGTAACATGCTAAGAAAATATCTCACCACACTATTCTCATAAGACAAGGATAGCCAACTAAGCCCACCCCCTTTATGTTAATTTTATTTTTCTTAAACAATGTTAACATTTTCTTTCCCTATGAAAGTTATTAGGAAATTAAATCAAGAAGGCATTCATTTAGTTAAATGTCATCTATTAGTTATGTACAATGATGCCACTGAATTCTATCCATATTAGTTTTGGATCAAAAGGAGGCATTAAATTGATAATGAGCTTAAGAGCAGCTCCAAAAGTCATAAAATGATAACTTAAAAGTGTCATTTTGGAGCTTAACAATATTAAAGTAAAGCAAGTAAATTTAAATATTGAGAAAAAATGTTTGTAAAACCTCTCATAACCCACCAGGTGGGAAATACCAGCAATCCCACTGTGGAGGGCTCTCAGTGGAATGGGGCCAGTGAGGAGGGGAATGTTAGTACAAATACATGATGTGTCCATTCAAATTATACACTCAATTAAAAAGCAAACCTCTGAATCTACAATTTATAAACGCATGTGTAAAAGATCATTTGGCAGTCCCTTTTTCATTTCCCTCATATAAGATTCATAAAGAAGGTGGAGGTCAGGCACAGTCTGAGTGGTTAAGGTACCAGAGATTGGGACTGATGACCCAGAGTAGCCTACTTTCACACTGAACATTTATTGAAAGGAATAATGTGTTTTCACCAAATTTGCTTAACAATGCAGGATTAGTTTGTGGAGTCATGAAGAATAACTCTAGATGGGGGTTAAAGTAATTGTTCCTTGCCAGTTGTGGAGGTGTAGTGGTGTACTCATGAAATCCCTGTGCTCAGGAAGCTGATCTAGAAAGAATACTGTGAGTTTGAGGCCAACCTGGGTTACATAGTGAGTGCCACCAGCAAGAGCTACATAGGAAGAGCCTGTTAAAAGCAACCAAAATAAAACAGAACAGAATAACTGTTCTAATGGCATACAATGATGAAAGTGGTTGTTGAGGATACCTTCCAAAAGCAAGAGAAATCCCATAGAGAAAATTTGTTTGGGCTGTCAAGACTTAATGCCATATACCCAATGGTGATGGAAATCTGTTATACTCACTCAGTGAGGCTTTCTCAGAAATGGAAAGCGTCAGGTCTAACAGTAGCCTGAAAATAACAAAGTTACCATGAGATTTTTATGGTGGACTGTGTATTGAGACAATGCCAGTGGCCCCATATCCCCAAAGATTAAGACTCTTGAGTATATTTAACTTTGAGGTAGCACCAAAGGAGGGGGCACCTAGGTTTTCTTACTAGCTTGTCCAAAACTGAGTAAATAAGAAGAAGGTGATAGGATTTGAAGGCTATTAATGAATATTACATTGGAATTAGCCTTTTTTGTTATATTAGTAATAAATTAGAGTGTCATTGTAAGGGTTGGTTCTAATTCCATCTTTAAAGACCTGTGGAGGATTCAGATGGAGTGAAAGAAATGCTCTAATACATAGGAGTGGATACATTAATGTGGAAGACAGAAGACAGATAGGGCAACAGTAATACTATACCATGATGTGCTGAAGAATGCCTCACAGAATGACCATGTAAGAGAATATGTGCCTTGGGTTAATTGTAGGAAATGTGAGTGATGGTAATACAGATGATAACAAATTAGTACTGTTCATTTAACATTTATTTAATGCCAAGCACTGTATTGGACAGTTTAGGAAAGTAGCTCATCCTATCCTACAGATAAACTGATGCTGTGTCTTCTGGTATATAGACAAATGAAAGAACTATCTTTACTAAAAATAAACTATTGAGAATTTAAGAATGGCCTTACCTTGCACATTAGGCCACTTATCCTTTGTATTCCAAAGGATGTTTCTGGTTTGTCACTATTATTTTCAAATTCTTCTAATTGTTTATTCGTAGAAATGAGACTAATTAGAATTTCTATATCTTTGTAGTTACATAAAATTCTCATTTTCAAGTTAACTCAGTAATTAAATGCTACTTTGTTGAAAATTTTATATTAATAAAATTCTTCTGAGAAAATCAGTGAGAGAGTACAGTATCATATCTTTTGAGACTATATATCAAAATTCAAATATTAATCAAGACTTTATTTAAAAGGTCTATAGACTAAAAAATAATTAAATAGATTTCAAGAAAAATGTCTCAAATTTTTATTAAATTGTTACAATTGGATTATAAAAGATAAATAGAATTGATAGCTTGAAATAATTTATTAAACCTCCTATGTCTGATTAACATCACAAAAAGAGGGGGGAGGGAAGTGGGGAATTAGTATCCCTGTCTAGAAAAAAAATCTAGTTTGGAAACTGTGCACAAAGTATAATGCATATGAAAATGATCACATTGGAAATTTGTAGAAATAAAATTGGATCATGTTTTAAAGGTGGTAATGATTAATGTCACTTGAAAAGCATCTGATCTCTTCCTTCAGGATCTCTTTGTTTAAGGAGCTATGTGTACTACTGTGGTCAAGACATAGCCCTCCTACATCCCATGCTCAGTGTTTGCAGAGGAGCAAGACTGTAACAATCCGATCATGCCATTTATCTTATCACAGTGGCGGGGTAGTGATGAGCTTCATATGTCTTATAAGATCTTAAATGACATTTGAAGCTAACTTAATCTTACTTAAGCTTACACTAAATTTAAGTCTGTTCATTTAACTTTAATTACTCTACTATAATATCTTACACAAGAAGTTCCCAAATTTTAGTTTGGAGACCTTGTTAAAAGATGCAGATTTCTATGAACTGCCCTGACTATAGTCAAGTGTGTTGGTGTGGGACCCTAGTATCTCTGTCTTCACAAGTTTTCAGGTAGCATTAATGCTGCTGGTGGTCATGTGATCTGCAAACAGAGCACTTGCTTACTAGAATAACAGGAGAATCACCTGCATACTGGAATAATAAGCACACTTCTGGTATACTGGAATAACAAAGAGCTGGACATACTTTCTTTGGCTTGTAGTACACACAATTTAGTTATAAGGCAACTTCTATGAGGTCAAATGAGAGAATTTTGGGATGCTGTGTTCAAAAACCTCTGGATGAATAGAATAATCAATGTGGTAATGAGACATTTACTCAGTGATGGAGAAGAGGAGATACATGTATTTTAATAAGCATTTCAAGAAAAGATAGATATAAAATGTATAAAAAGTCAGTGTCTAGAAGAAAGAATGATGAGTAGAGAAATTTTAATTTGAGGAAAGAACTGAGGAAAACCCTAAATCATGTTTCAATTTTTTTGGTGCTTATTTTTTTTGGACAATTTTTTTATTAGTTTTGTACTCAGTGAATACAGTCAAGTTGGTACCATTGTTAGTTTCCTCCCTGTCCTCCCCCCTCCACATGGACCCTCCTTGTTGGGGTATATGGGTCATGCATTATGGGGAAGGAGGAAACGTCTCTGTGTATCATGACCCAACATGTCGCTCTGATATTCTTTCCACCCCCTCTTTCACAGATTTCCCTGAGCCATGTTGGGCTTATTTTAGGTCTGCTGCAGTGATGAGGTCTTAGGAGCCTCTTTGTCTCTGGATATCTGATTTGGTAGGAGGTGATTTTTCTCTATGTGTATCTCCTTCATCCTTGTGCTGGTACCAGTTTCACCAAGAAAACAGTGCTGTTGCTTGTTTTGCCAATTATTCTTAGTTTCTTTGAGGTATGATGGGGTGGTTCTCTCTTTGTCTATCTGAAAAAGAGAAGCAGATTCTCCAACAGAGAGTAAAGTTAGCACCAGATAAATGGGTTAACCATTTTTTTTTTAGAGACAATTTAGTAGGTGCAGGCCCTCTTGTAGCCCACGCTTCCTGAAAGCTTGATAATGGAGAGTGGGCTCCTTTTTGGATGTGTTTCTGAATTGTTTCCCAGCTCCAGTTATGGATTCCATTGTACTGAGTGGATCAGTTAGCCAAATCAAGAGCAGCTGGGTTCCCACCATTGCTGTGTGCCACTATTGCACTTGTGTGAGCATCATGACAGGTTATTTGCTGCTAAATAGGTTAGACCACTAGTTGCTTGCACAGATATTGGTCATCTTCCCCCAGTTGCCCATGTAGCACCTTCTGGCACTAGACACACTAACTTCCTGGGGACTCACTCTTTTCCAGCTTCCAGCCATGTCACTCCATGTCAAACACATATGCTGTCTTCAGCAGTAGGGTCTTACCACTAACCTTTGATGGGTCATCAAGTACTCTGAGAGAAATCTGTCATTCTTTTAGGAAACCTTGTAGGTCTCTCTGATCAAAAGCTCATTGTGGATGATAGATACCTGCCATTACTGGGAGTTACAGGTCAGTGCCCACAAAGGGAAGGAAGAAAAATATAAGTAATATAAAAGAGTTAGAGAAAAGAGTGAGAGAGAGAGAGAGAGAGAGAGAGAGAGAGAGAGAGATAGTAGAAGATTAAGGTCAGTCTTCATCATACCCTCTCCAGGGCTTTGTGATGATTCAGGTGTTCCCTCTAAGGGTCTGGTGAAGGTTCAACCATTTGGACTTTCATGTTTCAATTTAATAGTTTTTAGTTTAACTTAATATCTATTTAATATAGCTTTTAACTTTCCATGTAATAATGACTGATATGCTTGATCTCATATAAAAATAAATATGGAAGCACAAGTGAATACAAGCAGAAATAAATTCAGGGACAAAATTGGAATTAGAGATGAAGTTAACAAATAAGAAAAAAAAAAGCATGAAAATTGGCCGAAGTGTGAAAAATATCACGTCAGCTCTAGAACATACTTTTAAACCACTTAGGTTTACAAAACATTTTCTTTACACAAATATATTGTATCATATCTAAGTCAGTGATTATAATCTCTAAATTGTCTTGTTACTTTTGATTGTGTGACAATACTCTTACTCTCTACTCATTAGAACTGTTTATGTCCAAGAGAAATGAATGCTGTTTGTGCCAGAGAAGTCTACTGTAGGGTAAGGAAAGAAATGACAGTGAATGCAATGAGATACCTTAAAAGAAAAGGGAAGTTGGGAGTGGTGGCACACGCCTTTAATTCCAGCACTTGGGAGGCAGAGGTAGGAGGATAGCCATGAGTTTGAGGCCACCCTGAGATTACATAGTAAATTCCAGGTCAGCCTGAACTAGAGTGAAAGTGAAACCCTACCTCAAAAAAAAAAAAAAAAAGGAGCCTTGTATCTGTATTAATACTTGTTGACTCCACTGCTTTATGTAGCTGCTTCAACTGAAGCCCCAGTACTAGGGAATAGTTTACTAATCACCATTTAGATTTAAAGAGAATCAGTTGTTTTCATGAAATAGTGCATACTATAATGGTGGCATAAACCTCCTGTAGAGGAACAGGAGTTCTGAGGTATTAACTGCACAGCTAATGAGGCAGCTGCATTTTTGCTTATGCTTCTGTTCTCTGCTCTATATCCTGGGTCTGTGTTTCTGCAAGCAGTGCATTCTTCTTTACACACTATCACATTCTTTATCAGTGCGGAATGTGCCTTCCTTATGGTTCAAAATGCAGGAGTCTGACACCAATAACTAAGGAGTGTACTGACTGAACCAGCCATTCAGTAGAGGTTGAGGACATATCATTAATTGTTAAAAGGATATAAGGGGTTTCTTGAAGTTCATTGTTTTGATTGCTTTTTTTAAAAAAAAAGATATTATATTTATTTATTTACAAGCATAGGGAGACATAGAGACAAGAGACAGACAGAGTATGGACATGTAGGGCCTCTAGCCATAGCAAATGAATTCCACTTGTATTCACTGCTTTGTGCATCTGTTATTATATAGGGGTACTGGGGAATGAAACCCAGGTCGTTAGGGTTCCCATGCAAGCGCCTTCACTTCTGAGCCATTTTCCAGTCCTGTATGTTTGTATCAAATTATTCTTAGAGATGAAATTTATATATATGGGCTGGAGAGAGGGCTCAGCAGTTAAGGCATTTGTCTGCAAAGCCAAAGAACCCAGGTTTGATTCCCCAGAACCCATGTAAGCTGGATGCAAAAGGTGGCACATGTGTCTGGAATTCGTTTACAGTGGATGAAGGCCCTGACATGCCCATTCTCCCTCTATTTCTCTCTCACTGTCTCTTTCTGTCTCAAATAAAAATAAAAGAAAATCAATTTAAAAGGGTAAAACCAGTTTAAAAATGAAATTCATACATCAGTTTACTTTTAATCTAAAATAAGTTATACTTTCATGATTAAGTGGTAGATCATAATAAATTTTGAAAGTATAAAGATGAAAGAGAAAACATGGAAATGGAAGAAATCAATAAGATTGTGAAACCTGTGAGAAGTTTCTGTGACCTCCAATCATTTAATATGCAGATCTGCACAGAATGATGTGATCATTAAGCTTCAGTAGTTCTCAAAGTGTTATGGGAGCAAATATAATCCCTTGAGCCCTTTCTGGTTAATTCCTACTCTATTTTGGAGGTTTTTTTTTCAAGAACTCTGTGCAACAACGCACCACAGCCCACTCACACACCCCCCCCTCGTTGTAAAAGGATTAATCTGCAGAGAGGTAACTGCTACCATGGTCACTGCACCAGGGTGGTTTGCTCATGTTGGACAGAACATTTATGTCTGTGCAGTTAGGTCAGTACAATACTCGTTTCTATGATAGGATACCAAGGACTATTTAGAATATACAGAATCGACATGTGTTTCATGAATAGATTTTGAGAGAAGAATAGCAAAGTCAAACCTCGCATACTATTTATGTAATTTAATATGACGGTTCTGAAAACAACACTGTGTATTGATCACAGGTCCATTTATGACATTGGCTGCCTGTTGGGGTATGGAAAGACTTTGTGAGAGTTGTTGCATTAATCTGTAATATTTCTTTAATAAAGTATTAAAGCAAAAATTATAATTAAGAAAAACCAGGATTGATAACTCCTGAAAATAAACTGTGATGTCTTTTCACAGTTGCTATTTCCACACGTCTTTGCATTTGATTTTGGAAGCAAAATTCAGACTCCTTGAGTATTAAGACAAACATACCGGTATAAAGTTATATCTGCTTTTTCGCTATGTGAGAACACAGGCCATAAAAATTAAAGGAGTATCTTGAGACAGATTATGCCATTGAATTCATCCACAATATGACACATTGCTGACATAATGTTAGGTGTCAAATTTGTATTTGTACTCCAGAGTTTCTTAAAAATGAGAGAGCCTACTCCTTTCTCTATGAATTTTTCTATGCAATGATGAAGGCCAGGTGGATTTAACAATTACCTCTTTACATTCCTGTTAGATGTCATTGTGGCTTAGTTATTGGCCTTTTATTTTCTATGCTATAAAAATTCTTGTTGTGGGAATTTGATCATTTCATCTATGGGAAACAAGACACATTTTCCCCATTCCCATTAGCAAAGTGCATCCTTCTTAGGTACTCTTTTATTGTTTGTTTGTTTTTTAAAGAAGTGACAAGTTCATCACATCACAGTAAGTGGCATTGTTGTGAAGCTCACAACAATAAGTCGATGTAAATTTCCTAATGAGTTATCTCTGTCATAAAATATTTACACCATTTAAAGAGTAAATGAGTAGTTAAAGTGGCTTTTGTATGCTAAAATTTGAGAATCATCATGATTATGCAAAATGAAATAAAATAATATTTGTTTTTTTTCCCCTCAGTTTTTTGTTTGAAAGGCTGAGTGAGATGCAGTCTTCCACATTAAAGCAGCAATCTGCTACAGAGTAGATGAATTTGTGATAAATGGTCCCTTGTGGTTTATAAAACATATTCTCCATAAAACAAGCCACAATATGTTTTTCTACATTAGTCAGTTCCTGACACCAGGCAGTGTCACTCTAGCCCAGCATTGGTACCTGCCATGCACACATTGTAAACAGCACTGTGTTTATGGCAGCTCAGCGCATACATCTATTTCAAGGTTCTATGGTGATAAAGAGCTGACTGCCTACATAAACTGGAGTGGGCTGCAATGTTGTTATTTTGTTTATTGTTCTTTTATTGCAGTGGTCAAATCATTCCTTTGAGACCACACACCAGTTTTCTGCCATCTGTACAGTGTCAGAAAACTTGTGTCAACTGAATCATTATGGAAAATATTTACAATGAGAAGACTAATTAAATGAAAGTCTGCCCGTCTAAATTAAAGAGGAAACACAGATGAGTAATAGTAAATTAAAATAATCTGCTACATTCTTAACCTTCTTCATAGTGGATGACAGCCTTTGCTGGGAGACTTGAGGAGCAAGGACCATGTCTGCTTACCTCTTGAGGACAGTTGCATACTGTTTTCCAGTTCACGCTTCACTGTGCTTCTACTTGTGTAATCAGTGCCTATATTCATTAGAATGACTACACAATAAATTCCATGTAATAAACATCTAATCAGAAAATTCATGTAAAATGTTTTTCAAACAAGTTGTCTGAATTAAGGAGATGGAAGACAAATCATAACATGAAATAAAGTAAGGAAATATTTTGCCATGAAGTCTAATAATAGGTAAGGTAATATGTCTCCTTCCAGGTAAAATCATTACATTTAAATTTTAAATAAAGGAAGGATTCCACTAAAAATGTGCTTGGTTTATTTTAAGTATTGAATTTGAATGGTAGCCCAAGAGTAAAATGTTGACATATTTTTAGAACTCTAGCATAAATGTTTTAAAGAATGACCTAAATAAACTCTTGTGCTTTCATCATGAACCAGATACAGCACACCCATCACTGGAGTGTTTACTTTAATTTTTATGTTGTGGAAGAATTCCTGACAAAATTAAATAAGTTGGTTTCAGATGAACCTGTAGAAGTGTGTGTGTGTGTGTGTGTTTGTGTGTGTGTGTGAGTTTGTGTGTGTGGTAGGTTATACTCTTGTATCCCTTCAGCCCTGGTCTCCATTTTCCTGAGGGTCCTCCCCAGTTGGGTCCTTGGTGTTCAATGTGAGGTAATTAGGGCCTCTGTTAGTGTGGAGCATGCTGTGCCTCAGGACTTTTCTACCCACCATGTGGCTCTTACAGTTTTTCCCCCCTCTTCCACAATAGTTCCTGAGCCATGAGAAATTTTAATTAAGACTTCCTATGAAAATCCATGAAATCAGTTACTAACTATAAAGCACTTAGACACGTTTTCATAATAAAGAGAAAGTAAATGCATCTATGAAATTATGTATGAATATATAATTCAAACCATTATGAAACCAGTATGAATGTTATGATGAATATATCTATATAGGTCCTTAAAGTTCATGAATTTTAAGGAAGTTTTTTTTTAAATTTCCATTATTTTTGTGTTACCAATAGTTTACATCTTGAGCATAGCTCTATACATTATATTAATATTTATTTCAATGCTTTCTTTTTAATCTTATGATAATATACAAGTCACTTATGTCTTTCTTGAAAATATATTTTCATGTTATTCATCTGATAGATATGGAATTATTTTTGATCCATTTTTATCTTTTTATTGACAACCTCCAAAAACATAGACAATATACCATGATCATAATCCCCTCCTGCCATACATCCTTGTCACCCTCCCAAGTCCCTACTCCATTGAAAAACTGGTCTCCCTTCTATTGTGATGATATCTTTTTTTTCCTACCATTATGCAGGCTCCTTGAAGCTAGTGTCAGCCACAATGAGCCCATCAACACTATGCAATTTTGGGTCTGGAAGACAGTATTGTAAGCACTCTCCTTTGCCATAGGACCTTATATCCTTTTTGCCACCTATTTTGCAATGGTCCCTTATTCTTGGATGATGTGATAGAGATGTGTCAGTCTTGAACATTCCAGTGCACTTCTCAGCATTTGATGACATTTGAGTCACCCCAGGGGTCGCTGCCATCTGAAAAGAGAGGCTTTTATAACCAAAAATAACATATGTGCATAAACATAAGCATTTAGAAGGCAGTTTGGTGGGCATAATATATCAATTTAGCTATCAAACAGTAGTAATTTAACCCCTAGGTTTTATGACCTCCCCAGCCACAGGCTTTTGATTAGGCTTCCCCCTGGTGGCTTGCTCTTTAAGACCAATCAGAAAGCAGTTGCTTTCCCTCTTGGCCGGCATGCAACCATTGTACCAGTTGGTATATTTGGCCTGGCTGGCTCACTATAAAGCCTGCAGGGTCCACTGTTGGTAATTTTTTTTTCTTTTTCTTTTTTTTTGGTTTTTCGAGGTAGGGTCTCACTCTAGCCCAGGCTGACCTGGAATTCACTATGGAGTCTCAGGGTGGCCTCAAACTCACAGCGATCCTCCTACCTCTGCCTCCCAGTGCTGGGATTAAAGGTGTGCGCCACCACGCCTGGCCTTGGTTAAAATTTTGATAACTTTTCTACTCCAACATGATGCATAGCTTTCCACAGCATCTTGACAGCTAGTCAACAGGGAAGAGACTTCCACTTCAGCTTCAGCTGTCCTGTAGCCCAATCGTGTAGTTTACAGCAATAGGGTCTTCCCATCTACTTCTTTTGGGCATCCAAGAACCTTGTCAATAGAGGGTGATATTTGGGGCACATCAGAGGTCTCCCTGACTTATGTTGGAAGGTATCCTACCCTGGAGCTGATATTATTTTTCCCCTCATAATAATCTAAGGCTTCTAGGCACAACTGAGTTTCAGTGTATTAATGAAAGCATCATTGATGTTCAATATTCCATGTATTTTAAAAACAGTCTTTCCAAGTGTGCTGCTCTGTACTCTTAGCTATATATGAGGTTGTTCTTTATGGTATCAGTGGTTTCCTGAGGGTGGAATCCCCATGCCTCTGCAGCAGAAGATATGGGGCAGGCTTTAGAACATTTTTACCTGCTGTAAAGACAGGAGAATAATAGCACAACCTGGAATCAATTGAATTGTTTATTCTTATCCTCTATGCACACCACAGCCTGGTGATGAATAACACTATTCCTCATTGTATTTATTTTTTGTCTCATTTATTATTCTGCAGTGGTGAGAGCTGTGCTAAGTAAATAAAGTTGCTTTGCAATTGTACAGTTTTGTTAAATAAGCTTTCTTTGGAGGAGGCTGAATAACTCAGATAGCAAGAGTCATGGGAGAACTGGATAAAAAGTACCAGGAAAATATGGAATTCCTGCTTCAGTCTCCTCCTCTTTTGTCTATCTGCAATTCAGCTTGAGACAAAGGTCATCAAGTTTTCCTCAGACAACACTTCTTTGCTACAAGTTTTCCTTTCTCCTTCTTCTGAGTGACTCTGTCATTGAGGGCCCACAAGCTAATGAAGGTAGTTCCTCTTCTTTTGAGATCTCTTGTCTTCTCTGTGACTGGAAAAAAAAAAATCTCACTCACCACTGCCAGTAAGTACGAGAAGAAGAAATTGATTTTCTTACAATTTGAAAGCATCTTTATGCAAAGATTATTGAAAGAGAATTGAGTTAAAAAGAGGGTTAGGATGAAGTTTCTGTGAACTGGAAGTGGACCAAATAATTTTATGCACCACAGCATTCAAGTAGTCACATCTCCTCCTCACCAGGTCATTTCCACTTTGACTGAGTATGCAATAACTGCATGGCTCTGGGTAGAACAAGTGGTTTGAGAGAGCTAGGATCCCAGCTCTAAACAGGAGAAACCTCTCTGCTATCGTTAGCATTCAGCATCAGGTTAAACCAAGAGTAAACATAAGGAAATTGTGTTATAAAATATGTGCAGATGATTTTAGTGCCATCACTGTAGGCTTTCTTTGGAACTTTCTGAACATAAATATTAGGATTTGTTTCTATGTAGCTTGACATATCTGGTACTTGGAGCCCTGGGACTTGAAAAAATTGGATTTTTGAACTATTGTGAATAGTATAGAATGAAAGCTGTCAAAAATGGTGACTTCTTCTGGGCAAAAGTACCTCAAAATAAGTAGGAACTGATCCCTGGAAATAGAAGCCAACATATTTCTCTACACAGACCAAACAGAAACATACGTCTTAGTGTTCTCATCCACTCTGCAATAGGCCCACCGAGAGTAAGCTATGGCCATGTTGTTTAGCAAGCACATTTTAATTTGTCTTTCTTATTGTTTTCTCCATCTTCCAGTGAATACTTAGTGATAAGATTTAAAGTCATACCATAAATACCTTATTTTTCATTTTAAAAAGTAAAGGAACATAGCCTTATTAAAGTGTAAATGAAATTACAATTTTCTTTGCAGAATTAAAGTAATCCTAGTATTAAATTTATTTTGGACTTTTTCTTTGAGTGAGTTTGAATTTTATTCTGGAAAAAGAGTTTATACTGAATAACTTTAATATCTGAAAGTAGGCAGCCTGGGCCAGAGCAAGACACTAATTTGGACCCCCCCCCAAAAAAAAAGCTCTGAAAGTACATTATTAGATTCACATTCTGTGAAGACCATCTTGGCAGTTGTGTAGGGAATTGTGGCAGTCACCCTCACAGTGCTGGCACAAAGCACCCAACTAAAAATTGCCTTTCATGTTCAAGGAGAAGCTCCACGATGGCAGTGCAAACATGGCATGAGTGGAGGCTCGACATCACCTCTTGGCCAACATTAGGTGGACAATAGCAGCAGGAGAATGAGCAAAATACTGGCAAGGGGAAGCTGGCTATAACACTCTTAAGCCCTCTCCAAAAACACTCTTCTAGTAAGTATCCAATTCCCAACATATTAGTTGTATTGGGGACACCTGACTTAAAACACCACAGGAGTATAGGCCATTATAATTGTAAATATAATTGGCCAGAGGGATGGAAGCTAGGTTTCCCTAAAGACAACCAGCTATGCAACAACTGAGCTAACTGTAAGGGAACCTACACAGACACCACTGTATGTCTCTGTGCTCTTTTTTTCTTAATTATAAACTATTGTATGAACATATTGCATATTGAACATATTCCCATTGCATTGTACATTTTTTTGGTAGGGTCTCTCTAGCCCAGGCTGACCTGGCATTCATTATGTGCTCTCAGGATGGCCTGAAATTCACAGTGATCCTCCTACCTCTGTCTCCCTCTGTCTCCTGAGTTCTGGGATTAAAGGTGTTTGCCACCATGCCAGGCAAAGAAAAAGAGAATGGGCAGGCCAGAGCCTCTAACTGCGGCAAATCAACTCCAGATGCATTTGAATATTTGTGCATCAGGTTTTACATAGGTAGTTTTGAATTGAACTCAGCTCTTTAGGCTTTGCATGCAAGTACCATCTCTCCATCAATGGATTACATTCTAATATCCCCTGTCCTGTACCAACATTTCATGGCGTGTCTTCCTTGCTCCTCAGTACAGTTATTGTTATTCACTGAGGAGTCAAAAATGTACTAGTCAGTCTCTGTGGGGGAGATAGCATCTCAGGCTACTTCTTTCAATCCTGTGGCTCTTACAGTATTTCTGCCTTATCTTCTATCATGTTCCCCAAGCCTTGTCAGGCATGTTATAAATCTACTTTACTGTTAAATTCTCTGCATCCTCTGAATTTCTGCATTAATGAATTTTGAGTTTCCTCCGTGTTTATTGCCATCTACATGGAAGCAGTTGTGAAAGTTGAAGGAGTTCTTTTCATATTTCATTACATGGCAGAAGTTATTGACCTAAAGAGCAATTAATTCCTTTTTTCATTGGTCACACAAAACACATGAAAACACAACTTGAGGGAGGAGTGGTTTCTTTTGACTCACAGGTTAGGCATTACTCCATCAGGCAGACAGGGAAGGCATTGCAGATAAAGCTACTATGACCGCAGCAATGAAATGTGTAGTGGATGGGCAGTCAGGAACCTGAGGGGAAACTGGGTTAGATCCTTGCTAGAACCCATAAGGCCTGCCCCAACTTCTTGCTTTTTCTGGAAAGACCCCACTTGCAAATTCCTACAGCCTCCAAAAACTGCAAAAAGCTGTGGAACACAATCCTGAAGGACATGACCATATGATAGACATTTTGCCTTCAAACTATAATTCCATACAGTCAGGCTCTTGAAATCAGTAGGCATATATAGTTTTTAAACTATAACATAATCATGAACACTTATATAAAATTTCAACCAAGTATGTTGAAACAACTTTTTTTTTTTGCTTTTAATACTTATTTTTGAACAAATATTGTACATGAAAATATTTGTGGCAGTTTCGGAAATCATTTTTTTTACAATTCTCATTTCATATATATATATTAAAGGACTAGCCTAGGTTAGAGTTAGGTCAGGAGAATAAATGCTTCCATTATGATTGCAGTCATGTATGAAATTTTAAAAGGAAAAATGAAAGTGAAAGCATTAGGAGAGGTGCTGAGCCAGGAGCAGAAGGGTTGCTGTGAGAGCTGATTTGTTGCTGATATGTAATATGTCAATGCAAGCAAGAAATATGCATACTTTCTGGAGAATCCATACAGGAGTTGCAAATGTTGATGAAATGAGCCTTGGAATACAGTAGTGTGCAGCAGTAAATCATATAAATTATTACTTGATTCTATATGGACACTTGTCAATCTAGATACCTTGCCTTTTAAGCTTAAATGGTATGAGATCATATTTTAAAACATTACTGTGTGTTTCCCAAATGTTAACATATGTAAGACCTACCACTCTGTTTTTAGTTTTCAACCACAGGGAGATTTTGATGAAGCATATTCATTAAGCTACATTAATTATACATGCAACAACCACAGAACAGGTGCTTGGCTGGGAGAGAGTATTTAATCAAAAAAAAAAATTGATCCTAAACGAGCATTTTATATTCTATCCTTATCTATGGACTCCCTCACAGATCATTAATAAGCAACTAGATGTTTTGAAGGTATACTTTCCTTAGACAATACTAGTCAATATTTACCCCATAACATAACTGATATTTAAATTTATGTATTTTTTGTGTTATAATAACACATATTAACAATTGTCTTTAGTCTTAGTGTGTTTCAAATAATCAAAATGGAGGATTTCCTCGATTTAAAACACTGGGGACTATTAAGATTTGCCAAATATATAGAATCTTACAGAAAATAAATTTAAGTTAAAACATTAAGTGATGGTCCACATGGAGTCTGCTCAATTAAAAAGGTCAGAGTTCAAAAAAAAAAGTTGAAAACAAATGCTAGCAAGATTTTGGAGAAAGAGTAAAGGGTATTCACTACCCATGGCAGTGGAATCTGGTGCAGCCATTATGGAAATCAATGTGAAGATTTCTCAAAATGCTAAAAGTAGATCTACAGTATGACCCGACTATACTCCTCTAGGGAATATAGCTAGCCAAAGGATGATTCCTAACACAGAAATACTTACACATCCATATTAACTGCTGCTCAGTTCACAATTGCAAGGAAAAGGAATCTACTTAGATGTCCATCAACAGAAAGATGGAAAATGAAGATGTGGTACATACATGCAACAGACTTTTATTAAGCCATAGAGAAATGTGAAATTTTGAAACTTGTAGGAAAATGGGTAATCTGGAACTTAATGTAAATTGTGGGTGCGGTAACCCAGACTTTCCTCTCTCTCTCTTTCTCTTTATCTCTCCTATCATCTATCATCTTTCACAAATGTGTGGGTCTCTGTGTCTTTGTGTATTTGTATGTAATTATATGACATGAAACTACAAAGGGGACCATGAAAGATGTTGAAGATACAAGGCACAGTAATGAAATACAAGTGACATACATGAGAGAACCAAGGAGGTAATTGGAGATAATAGGGTAAAAGGAGTGTAGAAGATGAGAAATAAAAGAGGTAAATGGAAATCAGCAAAACAGTTTGTGTTTAAAATACCATAGCATGGGGCTTGAGAGATGGCTTAGTGGTTAATGCACTTGCCTGCAAAACCTAACAACCCAGATTCCATTCTCTAGTACCCAGGTAAAGCCATATGCACAGTGGCACATGCATTTGGTATTTCTTTGCAGAGGCTAGATGCCCTGACATTCACATTAATATTGCCACCTCTCTCTCTTTTCACTCTGCTTGCAAATAAATAAATAAAAATATTTTAAAAAGTAAAACAAGGGGCTGGAGAGATGGCTTAGCAGTTAAGGAACTTTCCTGCAAAGCCTAAGGACCCCAGTTCAATTATCCAATACTCACATAAGCCAGATGCACAAATTTCTCTCTCTCTCTTTCTCTCTCTCTCTTCCTCTTTCCCTCTCTCAAATAAATAAAATATTAAAATATTTTTAAAAAGTAAAAAAAAAATCATAAGTCACATAATGTTACATAATATCTTACACTAACATGTATAAATAAACAACAGTTTCACTAAATCAATCTTTCCATAGAACACGGAGTTATGATTTTTTGCTATTGCATTTAGAGGCAGGCTTTTAACATTCTGATAAATGTAAGTAATTGGGTATTTTTATTTTTCCAGAAAATTTAAGTATTACATTTACATTGTACCAGCTTCTGAGGGGTATTTTTAAAAAGCAAGCAGCTTTTACAACCTTGAGTATAAAAGGACATCTTAAAAGCTTTAAGTGAACTGTGAGTTATCATTCATATGCTTACCAAACATGTACTATGTGAATACGTAGACCACAGCTTTGTTCAGACCTCACAATGGCAGGCCAGACAATGGGCACGACTTACAAAAGAGTATTTACTTCATGTTTGAAAACAAGATGACAATCTTTCTGCAAAAGACCACAATTCATGGAATCTGAAAAGTCTTGAGGGGTAAATAAATCACAAATAAACAGTCTTTAGCTAGGTGAAGTTATCAAACACACTTACCTTACTACACTCTAACCCTGAATATTGTAACCATTAGTGTGGGCACATACATGTGCATGCATACACACATGCTCACACACACACACAAAAAAATTACAAGGCACATTCTGCTGAACTCCAAGATAGTATTTACAATGAAATTTAGCTTAGTTTATGACCCAAGATGTCTGAAACTCTTCATTTATTATCTTATATTTATAACCTATAGAATCCTCATACTTTAGTAATATTCTGAACACTGCACATATTTTTAATTGAACATATAGAGCATGATACCATTCCCAAAAAGAGAAATCATAGGTCATTCAGTTTTGAGGGGTTGCTTTCTTGTGGAGGATATGAGAGAAGTATTCTAATAGCTTCTCCAGCTAAAGAGAATGACCTAGATTTGATGTATAGTGGCGAAGCTGCCAGAGGATATTTTTACATTGCCATTTTGTCCTCAAGATCTCGTTCACTGTTTTCACCATAGGAAATCCTTTTCAAGTTCCTCTTTTGACAATGTGGATATGCTCCTGGCTTTGCAGTATCAAAAATCTTGGAGATAAGAGGTAATAATGGTTAGATGAAAATTTGAGATAAGAATTCAGCTTTCTTTACACCATTAAGCAAGTCTATAGTGAAAAAAAATGGAAGGCTAGCAACATAGTACTGTTGGTACTGGACCTGCCTAGTATGCAGGAAGCCCTGAGCTCCAACCGCAGCTCCGACTGCCTAATACTGGGTGTAGTGATGCATGCTGGCCTTGACTATATAAGACCCCGTCTCAAAATAAATAAATAAATAAATCCAAGTGTGGTTTTGACCCATTCATCATGTAGGATTACAAAGTACTTATTTTAATTGTTGCAGGTTTCTTCAGTCTTAAAGTTTCATGAAAAAGTATTATGAATGACTTCAATATGAAGTTTTATCTTTTTAGTTGCTCACTTATACTTGACCAATTATAGTTCTGTATTTCACACTCAATTTTCTGTAGAGTGTTTGTCATACACAGACCAGACCTCCCTGTATCAAATTAGTACATACAAGTGATTTCACCAATTTGTGAAAAATCAATGAGGTAGAATATGTATCATGTCCCTCAGATGGCTTTTTGATCTTGTATTTAAAAGATGTGTAGCCTTTCTTTTCATGTGTATAATTCATCTCAATTTCTCACTGTGAATATCAAAAGTGAATAACTTGCCAGGCAACCAGTTTGTGGGTATTGAATTACAGGCCTAGTATGTTCTATTTACTGGAATAGAGGAATGGATTTCAATTTGTGGTTACTGAGTTCAATCACCTGTGTGAAATTTCCATTCCCTTCTAAGTGGTTATGGAATTTATACACCTATACATCCTGTAGCAGATTACATAGAAAACTCCAAGTCATCTCCAAAAGTCTCTATATCCAATGAATTTTTTTAGTACATCGTCTAAAACTGTTCACTTTAATTTACCTATTAATTCATCCATGAAAACATTTTAAATCCAATGGGTGAGTACACCGGAAGGAAAATCATGACAAAAGAGAGAGGCATTTATTTACAAGGATATTTTCAGTGTGATCATTTTAAAATGGAAAATGAAAATCCTCTTTCTATAACTCTGTAGTGTATATTCACCAGCAACTATATTACAATTGTACATAAAGGAAAGTGTTGGGTTAATTATACACATTTGTAGAACTAGCTGTGAATGTAACTGCATCTCCAATTATTCCACATATATTAAGCATAATATTATTGTAGTCCTGACAGTTATATTTATCAAATCATTTTGTTATTCAATATACATGTAAAATTGGTAAGAAAGAAATGTAATTATGAAATTTGTAGAAATCCTAAAAACTACACACACACACACACACGAGCACAGGTCACACACATGCATAGGAAAACCTGATTATGGACTAGTACACCAATTCAAAAACGTTTTAGAATGATGTATATATATATATATATATATATATATATATATATGGCATATATATAAATATATATTAGTCCTAGACACTAACAAACTGAAAAGTATATTGAGAATCTAGTAACATTTGCTGTAACATCAAACTTAGAGTTGTTAATAGGAAAAAAGTACAAAACACTGACAGAAGTATTAAAAAACAGCAGAAATGGAAAAATAAACAGTGTTCATGAACTATGAGTACATTGCTACATTGCTCACACTACCAGGAGTGATATACACATTTCATTTAACCTCTTAAAAGTCTTATCAGCAATTTTTACAGAAATATAGAAAATTTTAAATTTTTATGAAACCACTGATGTCTCTGAATAGCCAAACAGCGTAAGGAGAGAAAGGAAAGCTGGGAACCTTATACTCAATGAATTCAGAGCATGTAATAAAAGTACATTTATTAAATCATATGATACCAGTAGAACACAATTGACAAAGTCCCAAAATACAACTGGGATAGTATTGTCTCCTCAGATAATGGAATTGGGAAATAATATCCACATGCTAAAAAATGAAACTCTACTTAATATCATACCAGACATAAAATAAACTCAACATATGGTAAATTTTAAATATAAGTACTAAAACTATAAAACATCTAGAAGACCTGGGACAATAGCTTCAAAATATTGATTTTAATAATGATTTCTTGGCTGTGACAATACCAAAATTATAGCAACCAAAGGAAAATATATATAACTTGCACTATATCATACTGAAACTTCTGCACAGAAAAAGAAACAAATGTCTGAACTAGAAACCTAGGTAATGGTAAAGAAATGGTTTTGCACCATGTATGTAACAAGATTTTAATACCCCAAATATTTAAGGAACTGCTATAACTCATGAAGATCTAAATAAACAAAAACAATAATCTGATAAAAGTGGACTAAAGACTTAAGTACATATCCTTGCAAAGTAGACATATGAATATGCAACTGATATATGAAAATGTGCTCAACATAACTACCAACCATGGAAATGCGAGTAGAAACCATATTAGATATCACCTCACATCTGTTTGGATAGTGTGTTAGTTATTCCTGCATTTCCACAAAACCTGACAAAAATAACTTCCTGGGGGCAAGACCTACCTTGACTAAAAGTTTTAGGAAGAATGCCTTCCATCAAAGAGGGAAAGTCCTGACAGGAGAAGCAGAATTGTCCATGAAGGGAAGGTGAGGCAGCTAGCCATCACATGTTATGTGCCAGAAAGCATGTGAACCACAGCCAGTAACAGGGGTGGGGATCAGCATCACAGGCTGTCTTCTAGTGACCCATGTACAAAAATGTCCCTACATCCATCAAAATACAGCCACAAGCAGGGGGCTGAATGATCAAACACTGTTTAAAAAAATAAACAGGAAGTATGGGATAACAATGTGGAGCACTCTTGATAGGATAAAAAGGACTGACGAATGAAGAATAAGAATAAACATTACCAAATTTACTTAAAATGTAGAAATAGGAATACCATGCACCTCATCTATTACATGTGTGTACATTTAGCCAAGATAATTGAAATCAAGATGACAAAGACTTATTAGCACTCTCATATCAATTTCAGCATTATTAATAATAGCCAAATTATAGACGCACTCTAATTCACTTGATAGAAGAAGGATGGATAAAAATATGTTCTATCTATCGAAGCACATTAGGCTCTGAAATGAAGGAAATTTTGCTCAATTGTAAAGATAGATGTGCCCTGGTACTTGAAACAAACTAGAGCGAGATAAGTACTCCATGATTTAACTTATATGATGTACAAAATACAATAAAAATCCTAAACATATAATGGAATGATTGTTGTTCTTTAATAATTTTAATGTTGTGTTTAAGCAATATGCATAACTTTTAGAAATTCATGACAAATGTCTCCAGGGTGGAAATTCATGTTCATTTTTTAACTTTTTAATTATTTGATAGAGAAAGAAGGAGAGAGAGAGAGAGAGAGAGAGAGAATGGGTGCACCAGGGCTTCCAGCCACTGCAAACGAACTCGAGACACATACACTCCCTTGTTCATCTGGCTAACGTGGGACCTGGAGAATCGAACCTAGGTCCTTTGGCTTTGCAGGCAAACACCTTAACCACTAAGCCATTCCTCCAGCCCTCGTGTTCATTTTTTTATGAGAAAGAGAGAGAGAGAGAATCAATGTGCCAGAACCTCCAGCTACTGCAATTAAACTCTAGATTCATAGGTACCTTGTGCACATGTGCAACCTTAAGCTCTTGAGTCACTTTGTGCATCTGTCTTACATGGGATCTGGAGAGTTAAAAATGGGTCATGAGGCTTTGCACCTTAACCTCTAAGCCATCTCTCCAGCCCTAATGTTCTTTTCAACACCAAGTGAATATATCTAGGGACATTTTATTTCTGATTAGATCTGAAACTATAAATATTTTGTCTCACTTATAGGTAAATATACCTGATCAACATAATAAAATAGGAAAATAAACTTGTTGTACCTATATTCTTTTTTTGTATTTATATTTTCAAGAAGAAAATATGATTATTTGGTTAAGAAATCAAATAAAGGTTAAAATTTTGTTTAGAAATATTGAAAATACTGGCTATCTTTAGATTTTGTAAATATTATAAATAATTACTGAAAGAAAATGCAATATATTCTTCAAAAAAGTCAAATTTCACTTTTATTTATTAAACCAATATTTTAATTTGGAACATGGTCATATATGTATGTTTTTAAAGTGCTATATATATATATATATATATATATATATATAGCACATTATATATTATATATTATATATAACACATATATAATATATAATATAATATTATATATATATATATATATATGCACATACATGCATATATATATAATCGAATAATCATAAAAGTGTGAGTGTTAAAGTCTACCAAGGAAAACATCACATTTTAGCATCTTGAAGTCCGAACTGCTGATAATTCTTAAAGTTGAAACTTTATTACACAAATGGGAACATTTCAAAAGAAACAAATAAAAGGAATCAAAATATGGAGATTCTATAATTTTTTTATGCTTATTTGTATAAAAAGATAAATTATATATTCTTATAAAGACTTAGGTATTGATTGATGGACTAAAATTTCATAAGTATTTGTTTTACCCATTTTAGCCTTTAACCACCTGCATTACATGCATAATTTATTATATGAATACTGGATTTATGAAAATGCATGAGTTGATTTTGAATATTGTGTAATATTAATGAACAACTTAGCAAACCAGGGAACTTTAAGCATTCTCAAGTTATTATCACTGTATTCTGTACAGACATTGAAATCTCTGCTTCTATTCTTTTTTCTTTATATCATGGATCATTTGGGTATTTTACTTATATTTCAGTAAGAAGACTTAGGCCAAGATGATTTAAAAATGATCTGCAAAGTACTAATAATTTCACATATGATTTTGAAAGTCCTAAAATATGTCATATTCTGTGTAGGTTGACAGGGAGTCAGGATCCTGGACGACTGCTACAGTGTGGAAGAGGCATGACTAACCATACAGGAAGTAACATTACTTTCCCTCACACTGTAGTAGCCAAATCAAATTTTTTGGACATACCCAACTTCATGAAGATACAAATCGCTTGTTTCCCTGTGATGTGCCAGGAGCGATGCTGAGGGGCTGGGTACCTGTCTAGATGACTATTAGCCTCTCAGCCTTCATACCCACTCTCTAGTAGAAGAATTTGTCTTTGGTGTTGTTTTCCACATCTATACACTTCTCTTCCAAATTATGTCACTATGCTTTGATATTCAGTGGGATAGTGGATAATCTTAACCTCATCACAATGTGTATGTACCTTCTAAACAAAACTCATGTTCCTTCGTTGTTATTCACATTTGCATTTTCATAATGATGACTAGAAATACTTTCAATAGTATTCTTACGAAGTTTCCAAATAATAATACAAGCCACAAACAATACAAAATATGACAAAAGTAACTCTTGCTACTATTTAATATGTTTTCTTTATTAGTTATGTACATAGTGTGTAAACAGCACATGTTGGTACTATCCTCACACTGATCCCTGTCCTGTCTCCCCACCTCCAAAGGGACCCTCCAGTTGGAGATGCCAGTTATCCCCATGGGGAATATGGGCTGTGCATTGTGGGGGTAGCCATCAGTTATGGGGAAGAGGCAATGTCTCTGTGCATAATGACCTGACTTGTGACTAACAATCTTTCCTACCTCTCTTCCATGAATTTCTCTGAGCCATCTTGGGTTTTTATCCCTTATTATTCTAATGTTAACTGACAATCTACCATATAGCCATATAGCTCTGTCTGTCTTCCAAACTCTTGTTTCTTAGGTCAAATTCATTGTTTTATGTGACATATGACTCAAATATATCTATTTTCTTTGTTTTTTTTTTTTTTTTTTTTTGAGGTAGGGTCTCGCTCTAGCCAGGCTGACCTGGAATTCACTCTGTAGTCTCTGGGTGGCCTCGAACTCACAGTGATCCTCCTACCTCTGCCTCCCGAGTTCTGGGACTAAAGGTGTGCGCCACCGCACCCGGCAATCAAATATATCTATTTTCTTTCAAACTTTTAGCTCCCTCATCTATTCAATTCATATTGTAACTATGCCAGCTCTTATAATAACTCATTATAAATGATACTGATCAAAAATATTTTTATGTATGGAAACTTTCTATCCCAGTATATTACAAGGCTTTATTTTTCAAATGTGAAACTGGCACTCGTTTTCCTGGTTTCCCATTGTAAATTGGTTGTTTAGGTGCCTAGAAATTATAATGTATGAGTTTGCATCAGCTTTGTGTTTTTTTCCCTGGAGCTGTTTCCACCTCACCTCACCTTACCAAAGTGCTTTGTACTTCCTATTCACAAGATTTTTCAGCATCAGTCAAACTTTTATTTTCAAGTAATTCTTTGGAACACTTATAATTTCACCATTAAAGATGAGAGGAAATTGGAATACTAATGAGATGGATATACTTATTTATATTTAAATAGAAAAAATAAATCTGACCTTATATTTGATACTGCAAGACAGAGCAGCTTGAACTTTTTTAAAAATTTAGTTGTATTTTTCTAGGCTATACTCTTATATCCCCATTCCTCCATTTCTTCCTCACCTTAATATGTTTTCTAGTTTTCCACTGAGTGAAAATATGTACTTGACTCACCATTAAAAATAATGTTACTGCTATATACATCTGTGGTTCCTGCTCTGTTAAAGTACAACATAAATGAAAACTATTTATCTAATCTTCATTTTCCCCTGTACCTGTGTTTCATAAAGACATTATTTCTCTGTAAAACATCTTCAGACCTTTCCTGAAGCCTTTATTATCATTAACATTGATCTACAGTCAAGATTCCTTATTCTATGTAATTCACCTTTTTAGTGCTATCCCACTCTCATACCTTCTTTTTCTGTCTACTGCATGGCAGCTTACAATCATGTTCTACACATATGTGCATGCACTAGTTCATACTATGTCTCCAGTTTCTGATGCTTCATTATTTGTCCTTTTCTGTAACCTGTTTTGTTAATCTTCAGTTTGACCATTCTGCTTTTGTTAGAGTAAACACTGCTTTACTTTCACTAAACCAGTCGCCTTAGCCATTCACACTGACCTTTTCACTTTGTCAGTCATTGTCCCACATGACAACCTTTTGCATTATAGATTTTCCATATATTTGACTGTATTTTATGGATTTTATTCCATGAAATGTGCTTTCTTTGTAAACAGGGGTATTATAGTCCGTAACTGCACCGTGCAGCTTCCTGTATTCTTACTGTGCACGTACTTGCTTCTGTAATGGCACCTAATTTGTTTCTTCACTTATGTGTCATTCTTTTAAATCTATATTTTCCATTCAGATATCACTTCATTCATCCATCTAGAGATTTGAAGAAAAAGATTTCACTGATTTTTCTGTTGTCTGTTATGACTAACATAAATATTCTGAGCTCACATCTTTCTGGGATATCTCACCTTTCTCAGTGCATAGAGCCACCATCTTCCATATTTAATTCCTAGATTTTATTTTTAACATATCTAATGAAAGTGGTTGCAAGAAATCACTATTCACTCTGCAATATCTGGTGTGCTGCATGTCCTTCCTATTCATGTGTGCTACTGAGACTGAGAACTGCATTGTTTCCTCACAGACTGCCATAGTTCCCTGTGAACCATCATCTGTCCAGGTTGTGTTCCACACTATTATTAGTGGATGCTTTAGAATGGCAAAACCAGTCACCTTTTACTAAGCCTAAATGCCCAAGATTTCCCTTGATCTTGAACATATTATTCATTTTTTACTATAGCATAAATGTACTTTGTGATCTTGTCTAGGCTGAGCTTCTCAGCTTAGTATTTTATCATTCTGGCAAAAATAATGCATGTGTATTAAGCTTTATACAGCATGTCTCATTTCTAACAACCATACTTCTATCATATGCTCTAATTGATACATAGGATTTGTTTCCCATTCCTGCTTCACCCCTATTCTGTAATAATTTAGTCTATTTTTTCTTATAATAATGCTCGTTACTTCATTAGTTGTCATTCATTTTTGCTCCACCAATAGCCATTTCTGATTTGCTAGTCATTTGAATTTATAGTTTCTGAGGACATGACATTTAATTCATTTTTTGCTCTTGGCACCCTAAAGAGTATCAACTGTAACAGAAATGAACACTGATGGTCATTGAATAAATAGAAAAACCTCAAAACTCGTTCTAACTTGTTTCATTTTTTTTAAAAAAAGGGACATTTGCTAGATATTTTCCTCTAAAATACTCTCATATACACTCATGTTACAAAGATAGAAGCAAAATTGAAGAACTCACAAATTATCTAAATATACATTGATTCATGTTCTAGCATATAACTTTTCCACATTAAATGCTTACAAAAAGATTAAATTACAACAGTTTTAAAATTGAATTTCTTTTGGAAGCCCACCTCCTCACCACTGCTCATGAAACTGCTAAGCTGTTTTGCTGTTTGCCAGCTACAAAGCAGGGCACACATTTTGTTGGAGTGGGTGCTGCAGGCAGAAAACTGAGAGGCTTCTTTTAGGTTCAGGACATGTCCTGGAAGATAGAGACTCAGATAGAACATTGCATTTCTTGCTGAGGAAACTCTTGTCTAATGTTATGTCTGTACTGCCTAAAAGGGCATTTCATACATTATATGAACCAAGTCATTGTAATTTAGGAAAAAGTGAAAATCAAACTTGATAACTGGTAAAGGTTTGTATAAAGTGCTGAAGCACAGCACATTAAAGATCAAATTATTCTATTTATGCTAGAAAAGGTTTGGAAAACTATAGCAAAATCAATTGCATTGTGATTGTTCACTTCTCTTATAAGCTAGAATTTTAAAAACATATGGCCTATATGCATATGCATAGTATTATATATATATATAATCTTACCATCAGATCCCCTGTAATTATTTACCTTTCCAAAAATCAATTGCTCTGAAACTTTAATTACAATAAATAATCAAAATGTTTTGAAAGTGTTATTTGTAAAAATTATTTATTCAATAAGAATAGAGGTAAGCAATGATAATATCTGTGGTATTCTTACTATGTACTAGGTGTTGGGTTAATATTTAATGCTTCATTTCATTTAATAGTTGTTGCATGTACAGAGAAACAACAAAACTTAATAAAAGCAATAAGTAACATCCTTGAGGTTACAAAACTAATACATTTGGGTCCTGGATTTACAGCTAAATGCAATTGCTGCTCATGTTGTCTTTTAATCTGTAATTTACACATGCAGGTCTTGAGTGTGACTGTATCACTGTGTTCTGAGGTTGCTTAAAGAAGTAAAGGTCACCTGTCTGAAATTTCTTACTGATGTCAGTCTTTTTAATCATGCACATATTTCAACTAGTAATTATAGAACTGTTGAACATGCACAGAAAAATCTCATCTCAAAGTTTCTTTTACACTTTATACCATTATTAATTCAAAGTTGATCCAAGGTTTAAATACATAAAGAGTATAAAAGAAAATGTATAGTTTTAGAAATAATGCCCAAAACATGTTCCAAAAAGAGAAAAATCAACTGACAGAGCAGGCTATTTAAAAATATCATTAATATTTGGTTGATAAAATATAGCATTAATGGTACAGAAAAGATAACATAGATGGTACTATTTCAAATCATAAATCCCCTAAATATTTAAAATTCTGTAAATTGTACAATAATAATTAAATAACATCCCAAAGAAAAATTCGTGGTAAGAACACTTGTGAGGCTGTGGGGCTAAGGGGCCTACTTGTATATTGTATACACAGACATTTTGGAAGGGAGTTTTTACACAATTACTTCATTCATAAATGTTCATAGAAACTCACACTTGCCAACAACTGTTTATAACCCACATATATTTCACCTATGAAGTTAGTAAATAAAGCTGTAATAAAATGCATATATGAAATTCTCTTCATTGATGAAAATGGATGTTTTACTGATTCACACATCAATGTGCTTAAATTATAATCGCAGTTCGCTAGGTGAAAGAAGGGAGATGTTGAAAGTCGTATTGTGTATCTGAATTTTTGACACTCTTAAAAGAGGCAAAGCTATGGGTAAGAAAATATATGATCAAGTATTTTATACTTTTGACAAATGGTCTCGCCAGGCTGGCTTCAAATTCAAGCTCCTTACGTGATGGGATGACAGACATGAACCACCAAACCAGTTTCCCAAATCATTTTTTCATAAATGTGAATCAGTGAAAGTTTAGAGGAAGTAAAATTGAACTATCTGGACCCTTAATGGTGGACTCCATCCCTATTTGAACCTACATAACTGTATGCCACAAAAAGTGAAATTAGTGTATGAATTAAAAATCAATCAAAATATGGGGTAAAGATATAGTTAATACTCTTGACAAATGACTCCAGACTGCATTAAAAATCAACCATAAGAATACATGGAATGAGGTGGTAAAAAGGAGATGACTTAAATAATTGGAAAATTATATTTGACTTAAGATTCTAATATTAAGTACTGGAGGGATGTCTCAGAGGTTAAGACGCTTGTCTGCAAAACCTAACAACCCAGACGCAAGTCCCCAATACTAATATACAGCCACATGTCCAAAGTAGTGCATGCATCTGAAGTTAGTTTGCAGCAGCTGGAGGTCCTGGTGCTCCCATTCTGTTTGTACGTCTCTTCTCTCTATCTCTCTCTGCCTTCAAATAGGTAAAAGTATTAAAAATAAAAATAAATAAATACAAAATAAATCACATAATCACTATATTTGATGAGGTTGTTTTTTGCAGGATTTTATATTGTTATTCTAAAATCTAAAATTCTAGAATAGGAGAGATTAATCAATTAATAAACATACATGACATGAGGATTCTTCACACTGTGGAAAATAGCTAAATTAAGGATTTGCAGTGCAACAATAATGAAATTTTTAGTGCTCATTTAGCACCATAAGTGTTATAATAGAATTATATTTTTGAAATTTGTGTACAAATACAAGCATTAATACAAGCATGCATGTGCATGAGCTGGGAAACCTGCATGCACTGAGAGTACCAGTAATAGTGACCCTCTATGAACACTGAGAAGACCCAATGCTCCGAATCACCTACTCCATGGAGAAAATCCAGGACATTCAGAAATATGTTTGATTTTAAGTTTAAAGGGAGAAAATATGAGTTAGAGTAGGATTTCTTTTTTTTTTTTTTATTAGTCAGTTCTGTATTCAGCAAATACAGTCAGTTTGGTACCATTATTAGGCTCATCCGTGACCTACCCCCTCCCCTTGGCCCCTCCTTGTTGAGGTATGCGGGTCATGCATTGTGGAGTTAGCCCACAGTTATGGGTAAGCTAAATGTCTCTGCATATCATGACCCAACATGTGACTCTGACATTCTTTCCGCCCCCTCTTCCGCAAAATTTCCCTGAGCCATGTTGGGTTCATTTTTGGTCTGCTTCAGTGATGAGGTGTTGAGGGCCTCTGAGGCTCTGGCTCTCTGATTTGGTAGGAGTTGATTTTTCTCTATGCTGATCTCCTTCCCCCTTGTGCTGGTGTCCGGTTCATCAGGAAAAACAGCCCCCTTGCTTGTTTCTCGAAGTTTTCTTAGTTTCTGCCGGAGCCCTTTTGAGGTATGATGGGGTGGCTCTCTCCTTAGGGTCTACATCTATGTGAAAAAGAGAAGCAGATTCTCCAACGGAGAGTAAGTTAGCACCAGGACAAATGAGATAACCCTTACTTTTTTTTTTTTTATAGAGAATTTAATATGTGTAGGCCCTCTTGTAGCCCACAATTGATAGTAGGTTGATACTGGAGAGTGGGCTTATGTTTGGATATGGTTCTGACTTGTTTCCCAGCTCCAGCTATGGGTCCCATACCAGTGAGGGGATCAGTTAGCCAAATTGAGAGCAGTTGGTTCCCCACCATGGCTGTGTGCCACCACTGCACTTGTGTGGGCATCACAATAAGTTATTTGCTGCTAAGTAGGTTAGACCATGCGTTGCTTCGATAGATATTGGTCAATTTCCCCCAGTCGCCCATGTAGCACCTTCTGGCACTAGATGCGCTGACTGTCTGGGGACTGACTCTCATCCAACTTCCAGCCATGCCATTCTAATTTGCATGTCAATCACATAAGGTATCTTCAGCAGTAGGGTCTTACCACTAACCTTTGGTGGGTCATCAAGTACTCTGACAGAAATCTGTCTGTCTTTTAGGAAACCTTGTAGGTCTCTCTGATCAAAAGCTCATTGTGGATGATAGCCCCATGCTGGTTCTGGGAGTTACAGGTCAGTGCCCACTAAGAAAATGAGGAAAAAGATAACTAATATACAAGAGTTAGAGATAAGAGAGAGAGAGAGATAGGGAGAGGGGAAGTGAGGGAAGGAAGATGTAGGAGACTAAGGTTAGTCTTAATCTTACCCTCTCCAGTGTCTTGTGGTTCAGATGTTCCCTGTAAGGGCCTGGTGAAGGATCAGCCATTTGGTCTATCTTTTAGTAAGTAGAAGATTATGGTACCATTGCCGTTTAGGTCTAGATTTGTGTTTCCCACCCCTTTCATGCCCTCCCCTCCCTCCCCTTCCATCCTAGTGTCTAATCTAGGAGATGCTTGCTGTGTATGTAAGGTATCTTCGGTAGATTCAGGTTAGGTGCTGTAGATGAGTGAGACTATGTGGCGATTTTTTTTCTGTGATTGGGTAAGTTCACTGAGAATGATCTGTTCTAGGTTCAACCATTTTTCCTCAAATTTCATTGTGTCATTTTTTCTTACTGCTGTATAGAATTCCATTGTGTAGATATACCACATCTTAGTTATCCATTCTTCTAGTGATGGACATCTGGGTTGATTCCAGCTCTTAGCTATTACAAATTGAGCCGCTATAAACATGGTTGAGCAAATCTCTTTAGTCTGTGGTTTGAAGGTTTTAGGGTAGATGCCCAGTAAGGGAATAACTGGGTCTGTTGGTATCTCTATACTCAGCTTTTTCAGAAGTCTCCATATTGCTTAACCATATGCAGGAAACTAAAACTTGACCCACACATTTCACCATGCACTACACTCAAGTCCAAATGGATCAAAGATCTCAATATAAGACCAGAAACTCGAATACTACTGGAAGAAAATTTAGGGAGTACATTCCATGATATAGGAATGGAAAAAGACTTCCTGAACAAAACCCCAGTAGCTCATGAACTTAAACCATCACTCAACCAATGGGACCACATGAAGCTGAGGAGTTTCTTTACAGACAAGCATACAATTAGCAAAGCCAATAGATTACCCACAGAATCGGAGAAAATATTTGTGGGTTATCCAACTGATAGAGGACTAATCTCTAGAATCTACAAAGAACTCAAAAATCTAAACAGTAAGAAGTCAAACACCCCACTCACAAGATGGGGCAAAGAGCTGAACAGGCAGTTCACAGAGGAAGAAATAGAAATGGCAAACATACACTTAAGAAAATGTTCATCATCCCTAATCATCAGAGAAATGCAAATTAAAACAACTATGAGATTCCACCTTACCCCAATAAGGATAGCAAGCATCAAAAAATCAAATAAAAATAAATGCTGGCGAGGATGTGGAGAAGTAGGAACACTCATCCACTGTTGGTGGGAATGTAGGAGTAGGATTTCTTAAATACTGATATCCCATTACTATTTTTTTGAGTAGAGAAGTAAAATTTGACTGAATAATTGATACTTCAAACAGAGAACATCTTAAGATATTTTTACCCTCAGTATTTTCATTTTTTATTTGCCAATGCTGACATTGCATTTTCCCATAATTTCCATAATTCCACAGCTCAACATAGCAGAAGTTAAATTATTACCAATCCAAAAGTGTCATAATC
The DNA here is from genome assembly GCA_036346955.1 of Dipus sagitta. NCBI lineage: Eukaryota > Metazoa > Chordata > Mammalia > Rodentia > Dipodidae > Dipus > Dipus sagitta. The sequence continues at coordinate 78,733,512 of CM070770.1, read as the reverse complement.
ACAAACCAAAATCATTTCAATGAAACTTTTAATAAAATTTAACTCAGCAACTTAAATAGCAATGTTAAATCAAATAATATAATTCAGTCCAATCTAAAGATATATTAATCTGATACTTCCATGTTGAAGAATGATGGTAGAAAAAGTCTTTGTATTCCAAAATTTAACAATTCCATTTCTGTAAAATCAGAATCTATATGTAAATAAAAATTGAACTTCTTAATATAAAATCACATTGAAGGTGGGCTTGAATTGGCAATGAATGTCATATGAATTTCACAGTGGGAAATGCATGTGATGTGTTTAGAAGCAAGACTGCATTGAAGCTGTGTTATAGCACTGGTCAGCGTTGTCACAAACACTTCAGATTCATTTCACATTTGATATTGACTTGGTTTTTGTTCATCACACTTTCAGCAACCTTATACTGTTGCCATTGTTTGAAACCCCTCAGGTTAATTTTCATGAGCTCATGACCTCCTGTGGTGTTACAACCTATAGTTCATTAAGATACAAGCTAGAGAAGAAAAAGATTAAATTCAATATGAATCTGGAAGAAAAACCTGTACTAAAGGTAACATAATATTTGCCATAGAAATATTTCAAAACATAGGTTTCAACCTGAAAGAGTAGTCAAATGGTAATCAGAATACTTTTTCCTCTTTTTGTGGAGCTGGAAATTGAACCAAAGGCCTTATGCATACTAGGCAAGCACTCTGCCACTGAACTATATTCCCAGTCCTAGGTGGTAAAATAAATAAAAGTTTCAATGCATTCAAGCTATGACAAGTAAATTACTTAAAAAATGAGTGGGAAATAAATGCCAATTCTTTATCACAGAAGAAACTAAGAAAACATGAAATCCTTGTAACTACAATGTACTATAAATCACGGCAGGAAAAATTTTCCTTGGGTCTTAATAGGAGAAAATTAAAGTTTACACAAAAACAGAATATATGCATGTTCTTATCTCCCCTTGTATATTAAATAATTATGAACAAAATCTAGTAAATTTACAGTGTAAAATCCCAGAAGAGGTAGATACAAGAACAAAGGTAATGTTACAAGAATCTGTATTCACACCATCTTGGCAATAATGTAAACATTATGAAAATTATAATTAAATTATGTCAAGAATGTGTCATATAATTTGATACTCTAATGTTTCATATGCCTTGTTTTTTACCTCTTTTCTGCTTTTCTAGCAATATTTTATCAAAGCATTGTATGGAACAATGCTTTATGAAACAATCTTACTATTAGTCTTTTACTGTTGACTTTTATATTTGATTAGCATACTCCTCTCCTAAGGGCAGCATTGGCATGCTCCACTGAAGCACTGCATACATGAATACAGGGAGCTCTACATGGGAAATGGGTTTTATTTGTAATTAAAATATTTGAAACCAAAAAAAAAAAAAAAAAAAGTTGGGCGTGGTGGCGCACGCCTTTAATCCCAGCACTCAGGAGGCAGAGGTAGGAGGATCGCCATGAGTTTGAGACTACCCTGAGACTACATAGTTAATTCCAGGTCAGCCTGGACCAGAGTAAAACCCTACCTCGAAAAACCAAAAAAAAAAAAAATAATAATAATAATTTGATACCTTCTGTTCAAGAAAGATGTAACTTTATTTAGAACATGCCTGCTTTATGTCAAGGTATATCTGGTGAAGACAAAATAAAATATTTTACAGAAATCCAATATTTCCTAACACAATTTATACTGACTTTCTGCAGGTATATCTTTTAGCAAGGTCTTGATTTCCCAGTGGTGGCAGGTTTGAGCTTCACAGCCATTTGATTCGGTAGCTGATATATCACATCTTTGAGAACACAAGTGACAGCCTGACTACCAGCCTAACAGCATTCTTAACATGATCAGTAGGGATCAAACAGGAGCCCTTCTTTGTAACTGTTTTGTGAAGATTTTAATATGTAAGTCAACTAAAATATATCACATGTAACTGTGGTGGTTTGAATAGAGTAGATGGCCCCCAATATATTCAATTGTTTGTGTGTAGTTTGCATCTTTAGCCACCTGGCTGGAGGCAGTGTCACTGGGTGGATCTTAAGGTGTGGTGGTGGGTTTCAGGTTTCAATCTAAAGATATGCAAAGTGTGCCTAGCTGGAGTTCCTGAAGTGTGCTGTGCTGTGGATTTTGACCTTTAGGCTTGTACTTCTCTCTCTGCTTGGTCATGTGAAGGCAGGCCAGCTTCTTCTGCCATTATGGAACTTCCCCTGGATCTGTAGGCTTCAATAAATATCCCTTCCTCCATAACTGTGCCTGTCTGGAAGTTCATCTCAGCGAACCTGAATCTGTCTGTTATAGAACTTGGTACCAAGGAGTGGGCTGAGATGTACCTGGCCATGTGGATGTTGATCTTTTGGAACCTTTGTTTTGGAGGAATAGGCATGAACTTGGTGCTTGCAACTGAGATGTCATCTGGAGTGCTAAGCCAAGTGTTACGGACTATTATGATGAGAGTTTGAGAATTCTAAGTGTAAACAATATTGAACTTCGAGGCTTGGCTTATGAGCTTTCTAAGGGGAAGGATAGACTGCAGAGGACTTTGTGGGAACTGGACTACTGGCATAAGGGTTGGCTGCGTCCTGCTGCCCAGGCCCAAAGAGTTTGATCAAGGTCAAATTTGTAATGGACTGATGTGTTTGGCTAAAGATATTGGACTGGGAGATTTAAGATTTTAAGCTGGAAAACCTCAAGCAAGTTAAAATTACAGGCACTGAGACTGGTTTTAGGTTACTGAATCTGCTATTGTCAAACACATTAGCAATCTTAAGGAAGATGGTCCAATTGCTTTACCATGGAAAGGATGCCTGAGGAAAGACTATCATAGAAATGCAAACACTTTTGGAAAGAGTTGACTGGAGAAGGAACCTGCTTTTCAAGGCTATGATTTGTTTCATCCCTGAATTAAGAATATGGCTGTGTCCTGTGCACCTGGTATTGGATTCAGGAGCATGGAAGATGTGAAGAGTGGTCGTGAATTGCACACGGTTCCAGGAGCTGCCACTGAGATGCAGCATGAGGTAGGGCCTGATGCCCTGATAGGCAGAAAGAGCCTTTGGAAGATGGACTGTGGTTTGCATGAAGACCTGAAGATGTTTTGTATATACCAAGACTATGCAAGTGCTACCAAAGAGCACACTGTTGGCCTGAGATGGAACTGTTCCCTGACTATTCTGCCCAGCTGGAGGGGCAGAATTGGAAAATTTGGAGACTGTCAGGCTTTGGTTGTATTGAACTTAAACTGCCGAAGTTTGATGTTTGTTTGATGGTAGTTGAGTTTGCATTGTTTTAGTCTCTCCTTGCTATGCCTTAGGCCAGTTGAAAATGTTTAATCTGTGCCTTTATATGTTAGAAATGTTTAACTTGTTTGATTTTATAGGTCTTAATATCTTAAATTGGTCAAGACTGTGAGGACCTTTGGGCCTGGGGTGGAATGTGGTGATTTGAATAGAATAGATGGCCCCCAAGATATTCAGTTGTTTGTTTGTAGTTTATATCTTTAGCCACCTGGCTGGAGGCAGTGTCACTGGGTGGATCTTAAGGTGTGATGGTAGGTTTCAGGTATCAATCCAAAGATATGCAAAGTGTGCCTAGCTGGAGTTCCTGAAGTGTGCTGTGGCTTTTGACCTTTAGGCTTGTACTTCTGTCTCTCTGCTTGGGCCTGTGAAGGCAGGCCAGTTTCTTCTGCCATTATGGAACTTCCCCTGGATCTGTAGGCTTTAATAAATATCCTTTCCTCCATAACTGTGCCTGGTCTGGAAGTTCATCTCAGCAAACCTGAATCTGTCTGCTACAGTAACCATTGCTGAATTTTAACACTACAAAAGGCTAAGTGACTTTCTTGAAAAGACTATTGTCATGGACTAAATAACATTTCTTCAGTGTTTTACCTGATCCAATGAATTTCATTTAAACCAACTTCATTATAGTGAGGATTCAGAATGAAGGACATTTGTATTCCTCATGGTAACATATAATTCTCTTTTCAAACTTAGATGCCTGTTTCTTGTAAGGGTTTATGGTCCTGCAATTCTGGCAGTATCTCAGCACCCCAGCTATTATAGCTCCTGCATTCAGATTGACATGGTAGTGGACCACACCCAGTCATCCAGTATATACTGGTATGTGCGTAGAGTGCATATTGTAGCACATACACAAATCTCCATTCAGCTTCATAACACTCAGCAAGATCCTGTTCTTTCAACAATAAAAGTAATATACAGATAAATTCTGATTAGTAGGAAAATATTATTTTATTTTGGCATACAGCAGGAAATGGGGGGGGGGTGGAAAATGAACTGAAAAAAGTTGTAAATTAGAAATCAGAAAACACAGAGTTCAGTACACAATTTTCCAGGAAGGTGTAACCTTATATTCTAAGTCTCAATTTATTTCTGTGTAAAATTCTAAAACTAGGCACCTCTTAGTCTTACAGATCTGTGCCATTGGTAAGGAGGCTATGCAAAGCTGCTGTTTTGCTCTGAATTGGTGTTTTTCTGGCTATAACTTCCAAGTAGTTATCCTTGGTAGTTTTTGCCAAATGTTTCTGCATACCTAATATTACTAAGGTATCGACAACAGGTGACAATGCCATAAAACTGCTACAAATTATTATCAAAATTATATTTATGTGGAGATCTATTAATCAGAATAAATCAAAGTTTTCTGAAATTTATAGCCATGGATGTGGAATTTACCGAGCTTTTCAATGAAAATTCTAGAAATAAAATCTGATATTAATATAATTCTGGCTGCTACTGACAATTAAGATTCTTGTTCATATGTAGAAAGAGAAAATTTCAAGATACTTACCACATTTGTTATAGAAATAGTTAATTTTGGCTCTTGACTCAGAGAGTCACCATTTCATTGAGACTTTCCTTCTATATAGTTTTAAAAATGTTAACCTCTTCTCCTTGGATAATCACCCTTCCAGGCATTGTTTTTCTCCCTAGAATTTGCATTTATCATTTACATCACATCTCTGGTTTACTAGAGTAAATATGAAATAAGGTGTAATTTGCATATTTTCTCTGCTGTTACATTTACAACATATTGAATAGTACCTGACATTATAATCTCTCAAAAAATTTAAATACATGAGGACTGGAGAGATGGCTTGGTGGGTAAGGCACTTGCTGTAAAGCCTGAGGAACCAGGTTTGACTCCCCAGTACCCACTTTTTTTGAGCCAGATGCACAAGGTAGCATCTGGAGTTCGTTTACAGTGGCTGGAGGCTCTGGTGTGCTTGTTCTCTCTCTCTCTCTCTTTCTCTTTCTTTCTCTATCTGCCTCTTCCTCTCTATCTCACATTCTTATAAATAAAAATAAGTAAATAAAATATTAACAAAATAAAGTGATAAAAATTTAAGTAAATGATAAAAGGCTAAAAACAACTACAAATCAAGTATGGTGTTCCATTATTCTTCATCACTGGTCCCACAAATCTAGATTACAAATCTAGCTACAAGATGTTATGAATTTTAGTTCAAACAATTACAATATTTTTATTGATAGAGTTGATTTCATTTAACATTTCTGTTAAAGAGCTGCAATATGTATGCTATTTGAAAAGACACTCGTTCCAGGTATGGTGGTGCATACTTTTAATCCCAGCACTTGGGAGACAGAAGTGTGAGGATTTCTGTGCATTCAACACTACCCTGAGTCTACATAGTGAATTCCACGTCAGCCTGGTCTACAGCAAGTCCTGACCTTGAAAAAACAAAATAATAATAATAATAATAATAAAATAAATAAATAAAAGACACTCCCTTTGAATTGAATATTAATTTACAAATATAGGGAAACATGATTATGGAACACATCAGTTAGATTCTTGGATGGCTGCATGAAGAAACTAGGAATAATGAACCTACTCTTATCATTGCCCAAAACTTTCCAGAAAGAAATATTTTGCTTTGTTTATTTTTATTTATTTACTTGAGAGCGACAGAGAGAGAAAGAGGCAGAGAGAGAGAGAGAGAGAAAATGGGCACCCCAGGGCCTCCAGCCACTGGAAACAAACTCCAGATGTGTGTGACCCCTTGTGCATCTGGCTAACATGGGTCCTGGGGAATCGAGCCTCAAACCAGGGTCCTTAGGCTTCACAGGCAAGCGTTTAACTGCTAAGCCATCTCTCCAGCCCAGAAAGAAATATTTTCATTGTAATATCCTTCTCTCTCAATGAATATTCCTGGTTTCATGCTCAAGAATCCATCCTTTTTATTCTGTGACTCTTCATTGATTGAATAAGCCACATCAGGAATATAGGTCATAGTTTTAATCAACATGGTTCAAAAGAAAGTTAATATTTTATGGAGAACAGATAGATTGTCAATGACTAAAGTTTTCAAACTAATTAAACCCAAAGAAGAAAAACAAGCAACTGTGGGCTTTCTACCCCATGCAGTGGAAAAGGTAAAAGCTGAATTAGTAACCATGTATTTATATTTTAGAAGAAATGCTATTGAAGTGAGGAGGTCAGTGTTCTGAAATTAAGTCACTATTGAAAGCTCATCTTTTCTCAGTTTCTTCTTTCTCCTTATTGGGTCAAAAAATATGGACAGAACCAGCTTATAGAAAAAAAAATGGTTTAATTTGGTGTACAGTTCCAGAGGGTGGAACCACCATGGTGGGGAAGGCATGGAAGAAGCTGGAAGCAAGCATCACATTGTAGCACAAAAGGAGAGTATTAAACAAACAGTACTCTACTTTAAAACCTTAAGGCTTCTTCCCTTCCTTACGTCCCCACCCCATAGCGACATACTCCCTTTTGCAAGGCTTTAAGCACATAAATATAAACACAACAATTCTAAACAGCACCTTTTTTGATGGGAGCAAGTGTTCAAACATAGAAGCCTATATGGGGAATTTTACATTCAAAACACCACACAGCCTTAAATCGGATGTCTCTTTTACTTCCTCCTGGGCTCAAGGATCAATGAGTAAAAGGGGTTGAAAGAATGTAAGAGCTAGAGAAATTTTGTAGAATCTCTATCTCTCTCTCTCTCTCTTTATTTTATTTATTTATTTATTTAAATTATTTTTGGCTTAATAAAGGCATTGTATGGATAAACTCACAGCAGCTATGATTATCTGAACAAGACTTGGCCAAGGATGGGCCTGTCGTCCTATGAATTTTCAATCATGGATGGAGGAGGGATCACAAGGTTCAAACCTCTCCCACCTCAGTATCTATAAGTAGTGGTTACTGGTAAGGGAGAGACATTTTCCTCAGTGGTGTAGCCACTAGTAAATTTTTCAAGCCCAAGTAATATCTCCCTACACATGTTCCCTTAAGCAAACTTACATCAGAGGTGACAGTACAAAGCTAATGATTTGGAAAGGACAAAGAAATCAGTGAAAAGACAAGTCATAGAGATGAATATGATCAAATTACATAATATACATAAGTGAAAGTGTCATAATAAAAAAGGTAATGGGCTAAAGGAATGGCTTAGTGGATAAGAGCTTGGTGTTATTATTAATTACTAATTATTATTATCATTACTGTACAACCATGAGGACCTGATTCAATCTTCAGTATCTATGCAATCGTGGGATATGGTGTAGTTAGTTGTTACCCAAGTGTTGTGGAGGGAAGCAGATACAAGAGATTAGGTGGGGCTCACTGCTCATCTAACTGAAAACAAAAAATGGCATGGGGCTAGAGAGATGGTTTAGCAGTTAAGGCTTTCACCTGCAAAGCCAAAGTTCCCAGTTCAACTCTCCAGGACCCACATAAATCAGATGCACAAGGGGGCACATGCTTCTGGAGTTCGTTCTCAGTGGCTGGAGGCCCTGGCATGCCCATTCTCTCTCTCTCTCCCCCCACTCTCAAATAAATAAATAAAATGTATTTTTTAAAAAATGGCATGAGCTTGAGATACCACACATACTACAGAAAAAAAAATGTGTTGCATATGTTTTAGAATATTTTAGAACAAATAGCTGTATATAATTTCTTTTCACACTCTTCAAATTAAATTATTTCATTACTTAAATGTTTCCTGAGAGATACTAAAGTGGATAGTTCATGAACCAAAGTCATTCTCAGTTATCTGTGAATGATAGTGTGATATAAGTGCCTAAATTTGAAAGTACTTTATATACTAAAATTTTATTTGTTATGAAGAATAGATTTATTTGCTTGCATTTTGATTATATACTTTGTATTTTCTGAGCTTACATTAGATAATGGGAAAATTGAATCAAATATTTAGCCTCTTATTTAAAAGATTTTCCAATAAAATCCTTGCAAAAATATTTTTGAGTGAGTAGAATCTTGGTATTTTAGCTTTTAGTTAAATTTTATCTTGCTAACTCAAATTGTGATGTCATCTTGTGTGAAGTTATACTTGTAAAACTTAAATTTGAAATATCTAAAATATTAGTAAAATATTTGATATTAGTTTGGTGTATGTATGATTTCTATTTTATAACTCATATACAAGTCTTTAATCTATACCTATAAAAGTCTTTACTTATACCATTTCCGTGTTATTTTCTATCACATGTTGATTGTCTTCATAAATACATATTCTTCATTTTAGTCTTAACTACTTCTGATTTTTGACCATGGGAGTTTTTGCATTTTCTGTTTCTAAGTGCTGCATGGCTAATTTAACAATATTTATTTGAAGAAACCTCTCTTGCTAATTTGAACTCCAATATAGACTGGTAATTTTTCCCTTTAGGTTAGAATCACTTTTATGGCAAGATACAAATTATTAATAAAATATTAAGCTACAGTTCCCAATTATTGTTTTTCTATTGCAATGGATCTCAGTTCTGCACACAAGAATCTCATGAGGAGCTTTAAAACACAGTGATGTCAAAGTATATAATGGACCAATTAAATCAGTATCTCTTAGGAGGTGGGATCCTAGACTAGGTTATTTTTTTTTTTTTTTGTATACTCCCTGGGTGATTCTAATGTGCTTCCAGGTTTGAGAAGTATTAGTCTCTGTGATGAATTTGTCAACAAAGCAATTACAGGATATTTTTTTTCTGACTTGAATTTGAAAGATGTCCAATACTTAAAGCCCTACTCCATTAATATATACTGACATGTTCTTTCTTAATCATTATTAGGAAAGAATCAATATCTCATACTTTAGGTTGGAGAAAAATAACACATTCTTAAAATTATATATATATATATATATATATATATATATATATATATATATATTCTTTTAGCTTCTCCAAATTGTTTTCTTACATAACTTCATGTAAATGACGATACCATTGACACATAATATGAAATTCTGCATTTTTTTTTTTGCCCAAATGGTTACTAATGACTTGGCAGATCAGACTTTCCAATTCTAATAATGCAGGTTACCCATAAGTCATATTAAGTCAAAAGTTTATACTCATTTTTACATATGTTCAGCTTTCCCATTTTGGATAAATTATGTGCATTTTAAAAATAACAATTGATATATGTAATATTTAAAGTGGTTGAGTTAATAATGTTAGGCATTTGGTGATCATTAAATGTACAGAAAATAAATTTTCTGATTTATAGAATTTATTTCAATAAGCAAGTGAAATAATTTGTATGAAATAACTATGAAACATAAAATAACATACAAAACAAAACATTTTTGGTGATTCAGAAATATATTACAATAATGGTGAAATGATTATAGTTTCAAAAGAATAGGTTTACTGGGAGAATACAGAAGAAGATGGGAACCTTGATAATTCCTCTTAAGCTAGTGGTGGGGTCAGTTGTCTTCCTATAGAAAGCTGCTCTACTACCAGAAACAGTTTTCAGAATTTTTGAAACCTGCATTGTATATTTTAGGATATATCTGTAACAATGTATGATGGTGATTTTTAAAAAGTATGTCTTGTTAAGTGAAAATAAATGTTATGAAATGACTCATGTATAGTTGAAATTAGTGGCCAAAACATAGAGCTGAGTGGGCATAGTTTACAGACCTCAGTTTAAATTTTCAATATCAAACATCTTGAACACCTAGTCATGGCTTGGGAAAATAGAAATATGTTTAATTCCGTTTAGTAATTACATGTGGTAATATAGGTTTCATTAGCTGTATGCATCCTGAGACACTTTAAAAACATTTTTATTAGTGATCTTACAATACCCAAAATTTTGAAAGTTTTCAGTATGATCCTGTGGTGGTTTGAATCAGATATCCCCATAGACTCATGTGGTTTGAATGCTTGGTCAACAGCTGTTAGCAATTTGGGAGGTGCACCTGGAGAGGGTGGGTTTCTGGGGGTAGATTTAGTGGTGTTATAGCTAGCTCCCTCTTATCAGAACAGCTCACACTTTGTGGTGGTTTGAATAGATGGCCCCTAATAAATTCAGTGTTTTATTAGTTTGTAGTTTACATCTGCAGTCACCTGGCTGGTGACATTATCACTGGACAGATCTCTGGGTCCTGCCCTACGACGTGGAAGTGGGTTTGAAATTCCAATCTAAAGATATGGCCGGGCGTGGTGGCGCACGCCTTTAATCCCAGCACTCGGGAGGCAGAGGTAGGAGGATCGCCGAGAGTTCGAGGCCACCCTGAGACTACATAGTGAATTCCAGGTCAGCCTGAGCCAGAGTGAGACCCTACCTCAAAAAACCAAAAAAAAAAAAAAAAAAAAAAAAAAAAAAAAAAAAAAAAAGATATGCAAAGTGCCTAGTTTCACCAGGAGTTTCTGAAGTGTTTTGTGCAGTGTGGCTTTTGTCTTGGCTTGGGGCCTCTCTCTCTCTCTCTCTCTCTCTCTCTCTCAATCTCTCTCTCTGCTTGGTCTTTTAAGAGGGGGCCAACTTCTTCTGCCATTATGGGACTTCCTTGGATCTGTGAGCTTCAATAAATCCATTACCCCATAACTGTGCCTGGTCTGGAAGCTCATTTCAGTGAACCTGCAGCTATTTATTACACCGTTGCTGCTGTCTCCCACCTGCTGTGGGAAGATGTGAATGTCAGCTTCTGCTCTATGATCTTTTTCCTTCCATCATGAGGCTTTCCCTTCAGGGTATAATCCAAAAGATACAACTTTACAACTTTCCTCTCATCAGCTGCTTCAGCTTGGTTGCACTTTCATAGGAATACAATGGTAACTACACTATGAAATTGATACCAAAGGAGTGGAGTCATTGCTGCAGTAAACCTGACTATGTGATTTTTGATCTTTGGAAACTGTTTTGCAGTAGGAATATGGAAGGAATGGAAATTTTGGGATGAGAGACTCCTTAAACTACTATAAGCAAAACTTGACAGACCATTCTGGTAAGGGTTGAAAGTCATAAGCACAGAAAGAACAGTTTAATGTCGATGCTGCTTGGATTATGATGGTAATGAGAACTTTGTTGGGACTGAAGTATAGGCAGTTTATGTGCAATTCTGGTTGCACTCTTCCTGTTTCCTGAGAACTTAAGCAAAGTTGAATTTAGAAACAATTCAGTGTCTGTTTAACAGGGAAAACAGTCAAAGGATATGTGACAGAAAGGAATGAAGGTTTCAGGCTAGAAACTACACCTCAGTTCCACTGAACTTTCATTTTTTACTGTGACACTTTTTGAGTATTTGCCACCATTGAGGTTGGGCCAGTTATTATGTACTGGCAAAGTAGGAAGAATCCTGAAGTGTCCAGTTCCACAAATTTGGCTATATTCTTCCCTGGTTTAACAATTCAACAGTTAAGCCTTCCTGGTTCTGGCTTTGGAAGTAGTATGATAATTCAGGAAGGAGAGGTTCATTAGATTTGAACTGTGGTTTTTAGGGGATGACTCCTAAGCAATGTGGATCAGGCCACACAAGGCCATGACATGAAACTTTGGGTTTCATTGGAGACCTCAGAATTTTGGAGATGCCAGGACATGGGCTACCAAGGAGAGCTGCTGAAATTGGATCCCCCCACCCACACCCAGGACAGCAAGGTGCCCAGTTGTGGAATGGCATAGTTTGAAGACTTTTGGTACATTTCATTCCAAGTTCTAGCTGCTTGAGAAAGAGTAAAAGGATTAAATACGTGATATGCTTATTTCCTGTGTTGCATTGGTACAATATTTTCATGCTATGTATTCTTTTTGCAGAAGAAATGGCAGGTACATGCTGTTTTTATTTTACAGTGAATCTATCTGAGATGAGACTTTAAACTTTGTACTTAAAAATTCATTTATTTATTTGATAGAGTGAGAGAGAGAGAAAGAGGGTGAGAGAGAAAGATGGAGAGGGAGGGTGAGAGGGAGAAGGAAAGACATAGGGAATGAAAGAGAATGAATGGGTACACCAGGGTCTCCTGACTCTGCAGACATACTCCAGACCATGTGTCAATTTGTGCATCTGGCTTTATGTGGGTACCTGGGGATTTGAACCATCTCTCTAGTCCCTAGACTTTGTACTTTTGAAAACTATTAGGATTGATAAAAACTATAGAGTGTTTAAAGTTGGAATGAAGGCATTTGTATCACACGATGTCTGTGAGTCTATAGGAGCTAAAGATGAAATACAGGGGTTTGAATCAGATGTTCCCCATATGCTCATTTGTTTTGAATAATTGGTCCCCAGCTGTTGGCAATTCAGAAGGCAAAATCTTGCTGAAGGGAGAATGCTGCTGGACAGGCTTAGAGATACTACATCCCAGCTTCCCCCTTGTCAAATCTTATCTAACTCTTTTGTAACTGATTTTATCTGTTTGTTTATTTATTTATTTATTTATTTATTTATTTATTTATTTATGAGAGAGAGAGAGAGAAAGAGAGAGAGGGAGAGAGAAAGAATGGTGTACCAAGGGCCTCTAGCCACTGTAAATGAACAATATATGCGTGTGCCACCTTGCACATCTGGCTTTACTTGGGTACTGGGGAATCAAACCTTGGTCATTTGACTTTTCAGGCAAGCTCTGTAATCACTAAGCCATATCTCCAGGCCTTACTTCACTCTTGCTGATGTAGTCTAGCTGCTATTGCAGGTTAATGACCAGTCTCTGCTCTACTATCTTTTACTTGCCATAATGAAACTCCCCTTTGAGATTGTCAGCTGAAAGAAACCATTTTCTCTCATCAGCTGCATCTCTTTGGTGTTTTGTTACAGTAAAAATAACTGTAATAGTGACTCAGATTTTCAGATATTTTGTGTCAGTGTAAAAGTCATACAGGAACGGTTAGCAGATAAAATTTGGTTAAATTTTCTTAATAATGACACAATATGCTAGACATCAGTTTCACGTTGATAAAATCACAAGCTTAATCTACATGATGGGGGCAAGGCTGAATAACTGAGGCTAGTTCACTATGGGTTTCTAATCTATCTGTTGTTGAGATTTCTTCTTTTTAAATTTTGTTTGTTTGTTACTATGTAGCCTCAGTGTGGCCTTGAACGCATGGTGATCCTCCTACCTCTGCCTCCAGAGTTCTGGGATTAAAGGCATGTGGCACCACACCCAGCTGAGATTTTTATTTTATTTTTTTTAATGTGAAAGATCTAAGAACAGGGCTGGATACACAGCTCAGCAAGTAGAGTGCTTACTTACCATATGTAAAGCTCTGGATTTACTGTTCAGTACTACATAAACTAGAGACAGTAAGTTCACATTTCAAAAAAAAATTAGGAGTTTTTTTTTGTATATTTCTCATGTATTTGGATACATAAAATCATAAGTCTAATAATCAAATGGCTGATATTGTTGGTTTATATGAAGACATGTATGCCTCAGAATTGATCTATTTCTCTGTGTAGGCTGGAAATATAAGTGAAATAATGACAGCTGATGAAATGTGTATATATTTTGAAGAAAATGGCAGAGAAATCTCCTGTGGAGCAAGTTAAAGTTGTATTAATACTACGTTTTATACTACTTTTTAACAATTATAAATTTAAATTTTTATAATGCAGAGTGTTATCGCATTAACATGATTTTTTTCACTTACTTGGTTCAATGAAGGAAGTCTACTCTCATATTTAACATGTTGATTCACCATGCTCTTTAAGGCTAAACATTCAACTCTGGGGGTAACATGTTAGACACCACAGAAACTTTCTCTTGCAACAAATTAAAATGGAGTTATGAAGAGAGTTATGGCAAACACACAGAAGGGAATGTTACTTGCAGTAGTGGCTCTGTAGCTCTTTTGGCTCAATTTGATTATAATGTGCATGAAACAAACAAAACACTAGTAATATTTCTGTTAACTAAAATCATGACATTCATTCTGCTAATCTTGTAATGTAAAGTTAGTAATTAACATATAACTTTTAACTACAGGTTAGGTAAGCTTTACAATAAATGATGCATAATTATGCATGTTTTATTTTAACATTTTCTAAGTTTAACATTTCCTTCATTATGTTTTGTATAAATTAAATGTGAATTTAAAGATCAAAACAGGGGCTGGAGAGATGGCTTAGCAGTTAAGCACTTTCCTGTGAAGCCTAAGGACCCCAGTTTGAGGCCCGACTCCCCAGGACCCATGTTAGCCAGATGCACAGGGGGCGCAGGCGTCTGGAGTTCATTTGCAGTGGCTGGAGGCCCTGGCGCACCTATTCTCTCTCCCTGTCTCTATCTGCCTCTTTCTCTCTCTGTCTGTCGCTCTCAAATAAATAAATAAAAATAACAAAAAATTTTAAAAAATAGATCAAAACAAATGTAGACATCAATATAGAAATTTTGACAAGTCTTTTCTTTCTTCTAAGTATACTTCATACAGTTGGTATATAACAAAATCTTTTTTTCTCCTTATACTTTCATATTATATTTTTATATGTCCTATGTTAAGATTACTTAAATTTTCAAAATAATTCATAATATCCTTTTTATATTAATATAAATATTAAATGCACATTTATGTACTATAAATTAAGAACTATTCTGTAAAACAAGTTTATTCAAAGATATTTTAAATGCAAAAGTAAAATATATTATTGAACTGCATACATGTGTATAAAATATAAACAATATTTATTCATTAAATTAAAATATCTAAAGTGCATACTATTCCTATTGAAAAATAAACAGATTTAATGAATGGGTTCATAGATAAACTTTTCATCTTTTTTCTGATTTACCCACCATGTATATTTTTTCAGAAAATGGGATATGTATGTATATATATATATATATATGTATATTATATATTTGTATATATATATATGTATATTATATATATGTATATATATATATAATCTCAAGAGAGAGAAAATGGTTATACTAGGGCCTTGAGTCACTGCAAATAAACTCCAGACAAATATGACACCTTGTGCATCTGGCTTACGTGGGTCCTGGAGAATCAAACCTGGGACTTTTAACTTTGCAAGCAAGCTCCTTAACTGCTAAGACATCTCTCCTGCCCATGATATAAAAATTTGATAAGGCAAAAACTAACCAATTTGAATTCTTCCTATATGTCATTAATAATGCAATGCAAGTTAAAGGTTCTAGCTAGTTAATAAATTTAGCTGTCTAAATATTCTGTGTTTTATGAGTTCTGTGTGTCATACACCACTACCTAATATTTTTTCACATTTTAAATGTCTCACATTTTCAATTTCTCACTTAAATGTCTCACATTTTCAATGTTCTGTACCAGAAATCAAGTTATTCCTTAGCCTTGCATTATTAAATTATACTTTTGTGTCTACAGACATTTTGCCATCTTTACTTCTTTCTTAGTAACTGAATACATTTCTAATTATATATATTTTTAACCCTTATTCTCATTGAAATTATTACCTTCCAGTTAATTATATCACTAGCTGAAGTTCAATAAGATCACTAATGTGAAATAAAACATTGCCTGGGGTGTAGTAAGTGCTGTTACTTCAGTCAGACATTATAATCAAAGAGGATGATTCTAAACAAATCAAATTCCTAAGGAAAAATAACAATCATTCTTGAGGATTTCTTTTACATGAGAAATTTTCTTTACAAAAGCTGAAACCTTTATGCCCAGATTCATCTGCTAAAGATAATCCTTGTAAAATCAGGATTTATGTTTAACCTCTGTTCTTTCTTCACATCCTGTAAATGTGATCATCTAAACATCTGTGCTTATAAATTTGGACATTGCAATGTAGGTGACAAAGTTCTTTCCTAGTAAAGGTTTATAAGTTACTTGTTTAAAACTTATTCAAGTCTTTATAAATATTTTAATTTTTAAAGAATCATAGAATTTTTAAAAATTAGTTAAATTTCACTAAGGTAAAATAAAAAGCTAAGTCAGAAGAGACAGACATTGTTTGTGTACATATTTTTGTATGTGAAACTTTACCTCACATTTTATAAATTATTTTCCTTATATAATTTAAATAAGTAGCAAATAACTTAAAAATTAGCTTTCATAGATGCTGTGATAATATGGCCAACAATAAATACAATGACCAAATATAATGGCAAAAATCTGATCAATGTATAAAAAGGGAGAAGAGATTAAATTTTACCTTGATATACTTTTAAAGTATCTTTAGTGGATACTGCACATGATAATGTAAGAAGAATATATAATCTGGGTTTAATTGAACTGATTATGTAAATATATTGAAAGTGAGTTTGAGGTATAAATCACAGATGTCAACTTGATGGAAAGTTTGTTCCTAGTAATATCGACTGCTACAAAATCCCAATTTGTTAATTACAAGAAGGCATCTGTTACACAAATTTATTCTAAGCTAAAGAACATACAATTTAATGTCTAGTGCAGAATGCCAAATACATACAATACCATCTACCCATGCTTGCTAGAAATTGTGAGACATAAATTTTACATTAGTGTATTTGACTGAAACAGATCATGACTATTAATTTTAATTAATATGGACAGGAGTAATGTGTTTGTGTGGTCTACACACTGCACATTATTTAAGAACTGAAAGTATGGGGAGGGGTGAAAACAATAGTTGCATTTGAGTGATATTATGGGGTTTTCATTTTAGATTATTAAATCCACAAGCTTTATAACTTATTCTACAATAATTGATCACATGACACATAGCAAATTTGGTCCTCAAAGTTGAATGGATAATACTGAAATAAATCTCACAAATATTGTGTTTAGTATTTTGAATTCTGTTTACCACCAAAAGTCTACATCTCATTGGGGCTGAAACATTATTTTTGTAGTTATCACTCTTATGGTACCCTTATATTATATTAATCCTTTGAATCATTTCTCCTATTGTCCATGGAGATTTCCAGTTTAAAAAAAAAATAAAAGAACAGTGAATGAGGTTTCCTATTTCTCCACATCCTCACCAACATTTGTTTTCATTTGATTTTTAATGTTTGCTGTCCTTACTGGGGTAAGGTGGAATCTCATAGTTGTTTCAATTTGCATTTCCCTAATGATTACAGATGGTGAACATTTTCTTTAGTGTGTGTTTGCCATTTGTATTTCTTCCTCTGAGAACTCCCTGTCCAGTTCTCTGCCCCATTTGGTGAGTGGGTTGTTTGACATTTTATTGTTTAGGCTTTTGAGTTCTTTGTAGATTCTAGAAATTATGCCTCTGTCAGTTGTATAGGCAGCATAAATTTTCTCTCATTCTGTAGAAATCTATTGGCTGTGCTTATTGTACATTTCTCTGTGAAAAAACTTTTCAGCTTCCTGAGATCCCAATGGTTGAGTGATTTTTTAAATTCCTGAGCTACTGGGTTTTGTTCAGGAAGTCTTTCCCACTCCTACATCATGAAAAGTTCCTCCTATCTTTTTCCTTCCAGTAGTAGCAGAGTTTCCATATTCTGTTGGTACAGAACATGGTTAGAACTGGCTAGAATCTGGAAGAGAGTCAGTCCCCAGACATTTAGCTTGTCTAGTGCCAGAAGGTGCTACATGAGCAACTGGTGGGAAAGACCAGCATCTGTCCAAGCAACTCATGGTCTAAGCTACTGAGCAGCAAACAACCTGAGGTGATGCCATGGTGGGTAACCAACTGCTCTTGAATTGGCTAATGGATCCACTGAGTGGAACAGAACCCATAGCTGGAACTAGGGAACAATTCAGAACCGTATCCAAAACTCAAGTCTGCTCTCCAATATCAGGCTCACAGCAGTCCTCGGCTACAAGAGGGCCTTCACCTATTAAATTTCCTCTAGAATAATAATATTTATCCCATTTAACTGGTGCTCACTTCACTCTCCCTTGGAGAATCTGCTTCAATTTTTCAGATGGACACAGAATCTGAGGATAGATTCAGCCCATCTCACATCACCAAGGCCCCAGATGAAACCATAGAGTAATTGGGGAAATGAACAGAGTGCTGCTTTCTTGTTGAACCTGGTACCACCACAAGGGTGAAGGAGATAGACACAGAAAACACTCAACTCCTACCAAACCAGATATCCAGAGACACAGACCTCGTCACTGAAGTAGTCCTAAAATGAACCCAACATGGCTCAGGGAAATTCACAGAAGAGGGGGTGCAAAGACTGTTAGAGGCAGAAGTTGGGACTTTGTGCACAAAGACATTACCTGTTTCCCATAACTGAGGGCTACCTCCGCAATGCACAACCCACACTCCCCAACAAGGAGGACATGGAGGAGGCTAATGATGGTACCAACATTGCTTTTTACACACCGAGTATGTACATAACTAATAAAGAATATATATATATATATATATATATATATATATATATATATATGTATGTATATATATATATATTTCATATATATATATATGAAAAAAAGCAAAACAATTCATTTCTATCCAAAAGTTCCATTCATTAATTTTCTAATTCTTTATAATTGCTATTGCATATTAAAATATTTCTGTAAAATGAACTAGTTTAGTGTGGTCATAGGTCAGATATTTCTAAAATAGGCAGTTTTTATATTCATGTGTGTATGTATATACATGCTTTGTTCACGTATTTGTGAGTACACATGTGCAAGCCACCACATTCCTCATGGCACATGTGTAGAGGTCAGAGGAAAACTTTTGGATGAGGTTCTATGATTCCTTTGTTGTTCTCTCAGATTTCTAGGCTACTTGTCCCTTGAGCTTCCAGATAATTCTCCTGTTTCTGCTTTCATTCCTACCATCTTTATGTTGGCATTAAAGAAGCTTCCCAAGTTTATGGCCTTTAGCTGTAATCTATAGACCAAATTCAAATATTAAGTTTTATTAAGCAATTATTCTGCCCCATATGCCAATATCATTAAAGTTACAAATTGAGCCACTACAAACATGGTTGAGCAAATCTCTCTGGCCTGTAGTTTGAAGGTTTTAGGGTAGATGCCAGTAAGGGAATAACTGGGTCTGTTGGTATCTCTATAGTCAGCTTTTTCAGAAGTCTCCATATTGCTTAACCATATGCAGGAAACTAAAACTTGACCCACACATTTCACCATGCACTACACTCAAGTCCAAATGGATCAAAGATCTCAATATAAGACCAGAAACTCGAATACATGTACCACCTTGTGCATCTGGCTTGCATGGGTTCTGGGGAATTGAACATAGGTCCTTAGACTTCACAGGCAAGTGCCTTAACCACTAAGCAATATTTCAAGCCCAGAAAATAATACTTAATGATAGTAAATAATGTACAAAAAGCTAATGATAAAAAATTTATAATGAATGGTGAAATGTGAAGTTTTTTATACCATTGATAATCTAACTTCTCCAGATTCTACACACAAAATATGGTTAATAAATTAGAAACATCAAAAGCAATGTATTTAGGTTGTAGGTGACTCTTAAGCAGTAATTATAAAGCAAAGTACAAAAATGCACGTTGGAAACCTGTAAGTGGATCATGTGTGGCGCTATCAGCTGTGCCTTTTTCATGTCAGAAAATACATTATTGCATTTATTTTTATCTATTGAAAAATGTTATGCAAGAGTCACATGTTGGGTCATGATATGCAGAGACATTTAGCTTACCCAT
Source organism: Dipus sagitta (assembly GCA_036346955.1). Classification (NCBI taxonomy): domain Eukaryota; kingdom Metazoa; phylum Chordata; class Mammalia; order Rodentia; family Dipodidae; genus Dipus; species Dipus sagitta. The sequence continues at coordinate 78,713,631 of CM070770.1, read as the reverse complement.
AACTGTGGGCTAACTCCACAATGCATGACCCATATACCTCAACAAGGAGGGGCCAAGGGGAGGGGGTAGGTCACGGATGAGCCTAATAATGGTACCAAACTGACTGTATTTGCTGAATACAGAACTGACTAATAAAGAAAAAAAAAAAAAAACCTTTCTCTAGAAAATTTGGTTCTCATATTTAGTTCTAGTCATTTAATATTTGGAAACACTTCTTTGTTTTTTAATGAAATAATGACTTAAATTATGTATTAAATATATAATTTAATATTAAATTAAATATTTTATGATATTACATATCACATTAACTTTAATATGCTAAACATATTATGTTAAGTACTTATTACTTATTAAATATTAATATATATTAAGTATGTATGTTTGAAAGACATAAAAGAGATGTATACATTAAAATGTGATCTATAGTCAAGAGAACTTGTTTCTGAAATTTTCTAAACTTGGATGAATGTTTGGTTATTTGAATAACTTAGAAACCTGGAGAGCAAATTTTTATGTTATTGTGTATAAAATGGAAAAAAGAATTATAAAACGGAAAAATTAGCATTTCTCAAGGTGGAGAAAGAAATCAGACTAATGTAAATTATCCTATAGTTTATTAAGATAATAACTTTGTATAATTTAGTAATCTGATTTTCTGAAACCTCATCTTCTACTGGGTACAGTGCAATGAAATCCTATATCAGAATCCAATCCAGTGGTGTTTGAACTGATGATCCTTGAAAGAGGACAGTGCTGCATATATATTGGCATCGTCTCCACTGTGCACACACCACTTCTATGGCTAAGGTATCAGGGTAATAATTAGCTTTCATAAATGCCAAATCTAGATTTAAAATTTTGTATTGTATACAAACACATGTTATTTATCAGTAGATTGAATCATACTTGTATTTGTTACCTATAGGTATGATCATATTCATTATGATTTGAATGGAAACTTTTGACTAACTGATATATTTTGATTAGTTTAAAAAATTGATTTTCAAAGTGTTGCTCAGATGGAAGCCTTTGAATTTAATACTTTGCCTTAGGAGGAGCCTAATGAAAAATGGGATAATGTGTAAATTGCCAGTGTTAAAAAAATCTATTGGTTTGATTTATATTTTATTGATATAATAGAAAAATAATTCATAAGAACCCTTTTCACAATTTAAAAACTACCCTTGGACACTTGATAAAGTTTTGGATCACTGAATACTTCCACATTTTAATTAATTTCTTTCTAATTGGAAATAGTGTTGGGACTTGGCAAATAGTGAATTAATTAAAATAAATTGTTAATCATCTTTCATACTGCATAAAATAAGCAAGTGTTAGCATTTGGCATTTTACTCACAAGCTTAATAAATTTATTTTATATATTACAATCACATACTAAACTTGTGATGTCATACATAAATTATAACATTCTCACAGATTTTAATTTACACACCACCTGTAGTCAGAATTTGAATAGAAAATCTTAGATTTTTTTTCAGTATTCTCCCTAGTGACTTAATAATATTAAAACATCGCAATGAACATGAGATGTGCAAATAGCTAGAAGTCCTGAAAACAAAATTAAGCTGGTTTTGCAATTTCATAAACTTTGAGGGGATATAGATGTCTTTTATGATATGTAAATGTGAAAGAACCATTCCTTCTATAAACAGGGAATATGGTTCCTTAATCATGTCTACATCAAATGCTAATTCTACCCCATCTGTGATCTGTCTTTAATTTATTTTCTTAGTAAACAAAATTATACAAAGCTGTTTGAACTTAATATGGCCACATATGTCAGATTCACAAAATGTATGCCACATTTTTATGTAGATTATCACAAAATACTTAAAAAAGTTGTGGGAGCCATAGGATGATGACACAACTTCAAATTCATGTTGTCACATATGTTGAAATATTCATGATTTATTAAATAAATTAAGCACTCAATTTATACAGTATTGTCTTACTCATATGTACTTTCTTGAAAGTACACTTAAATTTCAGTTATAATAGTTTGTTTATTCAGCTCCTTTGAAGCTGTTGAAAATAGTTTCTCTTCTGATGATAATTTTCTAGTAGGTGAGGGATTCAGGTTTGATGTACCAGTTATGTGTACAAGTTGACCATCCTACAATGTCTTAAATATTATTTTGTACAAATTTGAACCATGTCAGCAAAAGTGAGGAATAAGAAAGAAAAAAAGAATGGAGAAAATAAAAGAAGTACAGAGAGTATCTTCTACTCTCCCAGAAAATGGGAAATGTGCACAATAAGGTTGTTGCTATATATCTCAGCATTAGCCCAAGCATTGTGACAGTCTCAGCAGTTTCTGCCTCAGCTAGTCATGGAGGAGCCAGGCACCACCTAGGCTGAGAAATGATTGACATTACGACACATCTCTGGCATCCACCAAACGCCATATTGCCTTAAACAGGCATTTAACACATCTAGATATTTAAGAAAGTCAAGATTGTAGGCCATGGTTATAGTAGATAAAAAATATCCCTCAATATAGTATGTATATTAAAAATTGAATAGCATATATAAATTAACTGGATGAAATTGTCCTAGATTTTATGGAATAAATAAATTGCAGCATCAGTGATGTAGGAACAGTTTCTGATATATGAAGCGCTAAAACCAAGCATCTTTAAATTGTCTTTGTTTCCAATTTAGTCTAATATCTTCTAGCTAAGAACTGGGAATAAACAAAAAAAAAGTGCCTTCTTTAAATCAGAATACTCTAGTGATAAATTTATATTGAATTTACTAAGTCATAACAATAATTTTCTCATTTTCCCAAATTTTAAAATTGAAATTAGATAACTTTGATTAAAGTAATATGCATTTGTTTTAGCACGAGGCATGAATGAATAAAGTCATAATAAACATCAATCTGCCAGCTTGTGGGAACTGTGTTGACTATAAGATCTATCAAGCGCTTCTGTCATCTGTTGGCAGAGCCAGAGATACTGCTGAATATTCTGCAGTTGGCAGGAGAGTTCTGAGAGACAAAAACCCTGGTTTACCTCTTTTGACTCCTTTCCTCCCTGAAGTATATTATCACAGAGATAGTGACATCATCTTCCAGGGAGTTTCATTATTTCATGACTTGCATACAATTAGGCATCATGTATGAATTGGTGTTTCATATAAATTCTATCACATTAGACTTCTGTTTTAAATATTTTATTTAATAACTGAGAGAGAAAGAAATACACAGAGAAATATAGAGAAATGGGCACACCAAGGCCTCTAGCCTTTGCAAAAAAACTCCAGACAAAGCACCACCTTGTGCATCTGGCTTATGTTGGTACTGGGGAATCAAACCTGTGTCCTTAGGCTTCACAAGCAAGTACCTTAATTGATAAGCAATCTCTCCAGCCCCTTATTTAGTTTTTAGAACGTGAGTGACTTTAACTATTTTTTACTAAATAATACTGTGATAATAATCAATTTGCATGCAAATTTTACTTATTATTGATAAGTGTAGGAATATATTGCCTAATAGGAAAATTCACTTTTCTCATTACTACATTGTCATCATTCACTAGAGCATAAATTTAGACTGAGCATTTCTTGTGTCATGGAACTCAAGAGGAGTGGACTGAAAGTGTCATGTATCCCTAACTTAATCATACCATTTTCATCATCAATGATCCTTCAATATTGAACTAATTGAACTATTTTCTCCACTTATGCATAACTTCTTTCTTTCCTACACCCTGCATGTTCTCCTTTAAAAAATACTACCTTTGCAAGGATTTTATTGTATATTTTTGCTTGTGTATTGGAATGTAAATTTGCTAAACATTTTGAATGTTGGATATCAGAATAGCTTGGAATTTCTATGTAGATCACCTTAATATATGTGGTCTGATTCTTCTTTTTCATGGTTAGTTTTTTCTATTTTAAAAGTGGATTGTTTTGGTTTTGATCTGTATATTATTCATTATAAGTTCTTGGTAGGTATAATTAAAAGGTTAGAGGACTTCTATTATGTTCCATAACTAGTGATTTGCCATTTGTCAAATGGATTTCTGTATATCTATTGGCAGAAACATTTATCTTCTTTATTACATCATTTGAAGATATAAATGTATTCCTTGGATAGTGTTGGATGGCTTTTGCATTCCTGGGATAATTTTGTGGGTCATGTAGCATTTATTTACATTTGTGTTCATATTTGGTAACTTTTGAATTTGTCATGGAGAAGAGTGACACAATTTTTAGTGTTATTTTAATAAACTTTTCAGCTCTGGATACTTAAATATCTGCCTGTACTGGTGTGCATTTTCATCAAGATGTATCTAGATATAACCTATGTGAGACTTAAGTTTGGAATTTTTTTTCAGTTTTCCAAGGTAGGCTCTCACACTAGCTCAGGATGACTGAAATTCACTATGTAGTCTCAGGGTGGCCTCGAACTCTTGGCGATCCTCCTACCTCTTCCTCCCAAGAGCTGGGATAAAGGCATGTGTCACCACACCTGACAAGTTTGGATGTCTAATTTGAGAATTCAGTGTCATTCATTATATTGACAAGTAATAATTATATCTTCAGAAACTTTGCTACTTTTGTATTTTTGCTTTTTTCTTATCTCTTTCTTTGCAAAATACCATATGAGTTGTGACAGCTAAGTATATTGTTGCGGTAACTTTGGTATTTATCATCTATGTGATGTAGCTGGTGCCATCTTTTTTTTTTTTTTTTTTTCAAGGTAGGGTCTCACTCTAGCCCAGGCTGACCTGGAATTCACTATGTCATCTCAGGGTGGCCTCGAACTCACAGTGATCCTCCTACCTTTGCCTCCCGAGTACTGGGATTAAAGGCGTTTGCCACCACACCCGGCTGGTGCCATCTTTAAATCTACTAATTCTTCAAACATACAAATTTTATATAGTCATGTGTTTCATATTGAAAAGTTTAGATTGCATGAGTATTTATGTTTTCTTATAATCATTAGACTTAAAATTCACAGCTCCTTTATGGTTACTGAATTATTATTATCAGGTATTTGGTTTCCAATGTTTGTATCTACTACCAAAAGATGTTTTTTGAGATATAGATAGATGCATATACATAGATGTATAGAAAGATATTTTCTTTTTTAAAACATATTTTGAAATCTTTCATGGTTGGCTGGAGAATAATACCTCTAGTGTGCATATTTGCTTTAATCAGTTATCCTAGGAGAATTTCTAGCTCAATATCAAGTTTTATTTTAAATTATTCTGGATAGTGGTCTCCATATCAGTAATGTAGTATTCTGTATACCTAGTGGCCAAGTTTTATGGAGATCCTTATTTTCCTACTAGAGTTAGGGAAACAAAAGGCAGTGTGCTTGATTGTTGATGGTCTTACTAAGCAGTGAGCAGCATTTGTAGCTCAGTTTCATTAAGGTGCAGGGGCAGAGAGGGGTCTGTTCAAACCCCATTTTGCACAAGGCCAGGTTTTCTTGTTCTGTACTCATCTGGTCACTCAGCCAACAAAGCTATCCCCTTCCTACACTTTCTTCTTCTGGCCTGTCTCTGAATATCATTGCATATTAATAGTTACTGTTTCAATTTCATTGTTTTAATATACTATCAGCCAGGTATGTTGAGAAGGTATTATCTTTGTGCAACATTTCGATATGTATGCAGTGAGGAGATCTTTGCATATTTTTGTTCAGAATATTGTCTAAAAAAATATAATAGTGCCCCAAACTGTCTTACAAAATTATGATAGAAAAATATCCATTATTCCCAAAAAGTTGCAGCTAGATCATTGCCAGTTGTCCATAATTTGTTCTGCATACAAAACTAATTTATTAGAACTACAAGCATAGTGTTCTTTTCAAAATAACAGGCAAGTTTTTAATCACATTAATATAAGGATATTTTAAAATATTCGTAACATGGGTTTTATCATGATTTATTATGATTATTATGCCACCAAAAATAACATGTAACTATCAGTATCCAAATTTTACTATCACAAAAATTGTTGAAAAGGGCAACTTCAAAATCATTTTCCTTGTAATACACTTAAATTAATTATTCTTCAATAATGTTCAAAATGTAAATTTCTATGTTAGAATGTATCATCTTTTTTAACTCACTTCTTATGATAATTGTATTGTTTTTATTTATTATTTATTTATTGTTTATTTATTTTTATTAGTTATGTACACAGGGTGTATACAGCCATGTTGGTACCATGGTTAGCCTCCTCCCTGTCCTCCCTACCCCTAAGGGACCTTCCTCATTGGGGAATGTGGGTCATGCATTGTGGGAGTAGTCATGAGTTATAGACAAGAGGCAATGTCTCTGCATAATGAACCAACTTGTGGCTCTAACAATCATTCTGATCCCTCTTCTGCTAATTTCCCCAAGCCATGTTGGGTTCATTTTAGGTCTTTTTCAGTGATGAGGTCTTGGCAGCTCTGTGTCTCTGGATATCTGGTTTGGTAGGAGTTGAGTGTTCTCTGTGTCTATCTCCTTTACCCTTGTGCTGGTATCAGGTTCACCAAGAAAGCAGTCCTCTTGCTCATTTCACAAATTACTCTATGGTTTCAGCTGGGTCCCTGGTGAGGTGTGATGGGCTGATTCTCTCTTCAGGTTCTGCATCCATCTGTAAAAGAGAAGCAGATTCTCATGAGGAGAGTAAAGTCAGCACCAGATAAATGGGATAACCATTATTACTTTAGAGGGAATTTAATAGGTGAAGGCCCTCTTGTAGCTCATGATTTGTGGGAGTTTGATATTGGAGAGCAGACTAGATTTTTGGATATGGTTCTGACTTGTTTCTCAGTTCCAGCTATGGGTTCGTTCCACTGAACTGATCTGTTAGCCAAATCAAGAGCAATTTGTTACTAATTATGGCTGTGTGCCACTATTGCACTTGTATGAGCACCACATCAGGTTGTTTGGTGCTGAGTAGTTTAGACCATGAGTTGCTTGGACAGATGTTGGTTATTTTCCCCCTAGTCACTCATAGCACCTTCTGGCACTATACAAGCTGTCTGGGGACTGACTTTCTTGTAGATTCCACCCAGGTCACTCATGTGAAGTACCAACAGCATATGGTGTCTTTGGCTGTAGGGTCTTACCATAAACCTTTGGTTGGTCATCAAGCACTCTGTCAGAGATATGTCTTCTTTTGCAAAACCTTGTAGGTCTCTCTGATCAACAGCTCATTGTGAATGTTAACCACATGTTGGTACTGGGAGTTATATGACAGTACCAAGAAAAAGAAGGAAGAAAAAGATAGGTGATATAAAGGAGAAAGAAACAATAGAGGGAAGAGGGAAAGAGAGAGAGCGAGTGAGTAAGAGGGGAGACAGAGAGAGGAGAGAGACAGAGGGGAGAGAGAGAGAGACAGAGAGACAGAGAGAAACAAGAGAAGATTAACATTAGATTTCATCATACCATCTCCAGAGCGTTGTGATTCAGGTGTTCCCTCTAAGGACCTGATGAAGTTTCAACCTTTTAGTCTGTCTTTAAGGATATAGGATTTTATGCTACCATTTCCATTGTTCTACTTTTGTGACCCTTCCTGCCAATCTTACCCTCCCCTCCCACCTCACCCTCCCTATTGTCTGGCCCTTGAGATGCTTATTAGGTATTACAGCATCTGAGGCAGATTCAGGTTAGGAGCCACAGGTGAGTGAGACCATGCAACAATTATCTTTCTGTGATTGGCTGTGTACACTGAGAATGATCTGTTCCAAGTTCAAACATTTTTCTTCAAATTTCATTGTGCCATTGTTTCTTCCTGTTGTGTAGAATACCATCATGTAGATATACCAAATCTTGGTTATCCATTTGTCTAATGATGGATATCTGGGTTGATTCTAGCTCTTAGCTATTATAAATTGAGCAGCTATAAACATGGTTGAGAAAATCTCTCTGAACTGAGGCATGGAGCTTTTAGGGTATATGCCCAGTAAGGGAATAACTGAGTCTTTTGGTAACTCTATAATCAACCTTTTTAGGATCCTCCATATTGTTTTCCATACTGGTTATACCATCTTACATTCCCATCAACAATGAATGAGGGTTCCAATTTCTCTGCATCCTCACCAGAATTTTATCTCATTTTATTTTTTTTTTTAATATTTAATATTCTTACTGGGGTAAGGTGGAATCTCTTAGTTGTTTTAATTTGCATTTCTCTGATGATTACGGAAGGCGAACATTTTCTTAAGTGTGTGTTGCCATTTATAGTTCTTCTTCTGAGAACTCCTTGAACAGTTTTCTGCCCCATTTTATGAGTTGGTTGTTTGACATTTTATTATTTAGGCTTTTGAGTTCTTTGTAGATTCTAGCAATTATCCCTCTGTCAGTTTTAGAGCTAGCAAAAATTTTCTCCCATTCTGTGGTAAATCTATTGGCTCTGCTTATTGTATTTTTGTCTGTGAAAAAAGAAATTCAGTTTCATGATATCCCAATGGTTGAATGATTGTTTAATTTCCCAAGCTACCGGATTTTTGTTCAGGAAGTCTTTTCCCACTCCTATATTATGGAAAGTTCCTGCTATTTCTTCTGCTAGTCACAGAGTGTCTGATGTTAGGATGGTCTACATCTCAATACAATAAAGGCTATACATAAAGTTCCTAAAGCTCAAATAATACTTAATAGGGATAGACTGAAGGAATTTCCACTGAGATCAGGAACAAGACAAGGGTTTCCATTCTCACCTCTGCTCTTCAGCATAGTACTAGAAGTCCTATCTTGGGCCATAAGAAAGGAGAAAGAAATAAAAGGGATAGAAATTGGAAATAAAGAAATTAAGTTAGCCCTATTCACAGAGGGCATGATTCTATACATAAGTGACCCAAGAACCTCTATCTCAAAATTCTTAAAGGTGATTAACTCCTTCAGCAAAGTAGCAGTTTACAAAATCAATGCACAAAAGTCAGTATCCTTTCTATATGTAAAATACAAAGAAACAGAGAAAAAAAATAAGTGACATGGTCCCATTTTCAATAGGAACAACAACAAAATACCTTGGAATAACATTAACCAAGGATATGAAAGACCTGTACAATGAAAACATAAAAAAAAAAAAAAGAAATTGAGGACAACTTGAGAAAATGGAAGACCTCACATGCTCCTGAATAGGCAGAATTAACATTGTGAAAATGGAAATCTTACCAAAGGTAATATAAAGATTTAGTGCAATACCAATGAAAATACCAACATCGTTCGTCACAGAGATAGAAAAAATGATCTTAGAATTAATATGGGCAGGCAGAAGGACCCAAATATCCAAGCATATCCTCAGCAAAAGAAACACCTCTGAAAACATTATCATACCTTATCTAAAGCTATATTACAAAGCTGTAGTTTAAAAACAGTATGGTACTGGCATAAAAACAAAAGTATAGATCAATGGAACAGAATCAAGGACACTGACTTTGGGTCAAGTAAGTACATCTACTTGATATTTGACAAGGGCCCTAACAATATAGGCTAGAAAAAAACAAAAAAAAATAGCATCTTCAACAAATGGTGCTGGAAAAACTGGATAACCATATGCAGAAAAATGCAACACAATCTGCACATCTCACCATGCACAAAAATCAAGTGCAAAGGGATCAATGGCCTCAGTATTGTGTGTTTTTAAATAGCATAGTGTAGATAGTAATCTTTACATACATATGCCATCTTTAATATGATTACTTAAGCTTATCTTTATTTATTGTTTCCTACCTAAATTATAAAATAAATCAATTAAGTTTCTTTTATCTAATCTGAAAATGTTTATAGTACAAGAACATTTTCATTATTGTTCTCTTTTTGTTTTCCCTGTCCTTTTAGATTTTTTTCTCTCTTCTCTCATAAAAATAGGATATCTCTAACATATATATATATATATATATATATATATATATATATATATATATTCTTTTATTTTTGAAATGTGATATTTAATCTGCATGCTTGCATACATCATTATATGTATACTTGTATGTTGATAGGCCATTTTAACAACTGTCATAAATATATACACATTTCTAGACTATATCCATTTTATTTTCAATTTTTGTACAGGTATGCATGTATTGTTTCTTTGTTTCATGTGAAGTGGTGTCTTCATTTTATAAATCATGTTTTCTTTATTCCTTTGTAGTGTTTTATATCTGTGATCAAACACTCTCCAGGTGAAAGTGGGAAAACAACACTTCTGGACAATTATCAGTCCATCTATAATATTAGACTCTATGAGAATTCCAAATCCTGGCTAACCTCAGCTATATAAAGAGTTGTAGTCACCTCGTGCTTTATAGAAAATCTTTGTCTCTAAAAACAAAAATGTGCATTTTATTTGGAGTATTATTAATATGGTGAGGTTGCTGAATGTGTGGGAAGACTGTTGGGAAGAAGTTTTTTAAACATTCCATTATAATGATTTTGGTCTTATTTATAATAAAAATTTGAAAACAATTTAAGTGCTCATCCAGGAATACACAGATATTTTAAAAGCAAACTGTTATTAATTCTTAATACCACACATTTAATTGGAAATGTTATCCCCTTTTCAGAGCTGTCAGATGTTACATCACACAGTTAAGGAAAGTAAAATTTGACGTAAGTTTGGCTCTCTGAGAACTTGTGTACTCTTCTCACTATAGTCACAGAATCTTTCAGGATAGCCATCAGAACCTGTAACCATGTAATTCTATTGGCGACCTAAGGTCATGTCTGGCCAATCATCATAGTAGATAAGTTGGTCAATGAGTGACTCCATAATAGAGAGGCACGATCATGTAAGATCCCAGAAAACTGTAGCCCTTTCTATCGTAGTATTTGTGACTAGGATATCCTACCTCAGGCAGTAATGAATGACCTTCCACATGTATTGTTCTGGTAGCTGTTGGTGATAAGTTTTGTATTGTACCACACGAGCTATGTTAAGACAGTGTCTGAGTTTATCTTTCTCTGTTTTAAGTTGCTGTTTTATCATACAGTTAGGTCTTCTGTTTTTTTTTTTTCCATAAAGCACAATATCCTACTAAATTATTTTGTAAATAAATATCTGTGTTATTTGTAGATGCTTGAAATTTGTCTTACATATCTGATTTTCTACTTGAGTGTCATGTGTATATTGTTCTAGAACATTTTTTCACATAGTATTACATATTCAATATCAGATAATCAACAAAATACTGACATGTCTACCTATATTCACATCATGACCCTATTGGTTTCCTGATGTAATTTCAAGACAAATATTAGGCTTCCTGAACACCTATTATGCCTTTCAATTGAAGGATGAAGTAGACATAATGTTATCCTCCTCATCAGATTGCTGTCATATTAAAACAAATAGTGTAAGGAAAATGTCTGGTTAGGGAGATGGTTCAGAGTATAATGTACTTGCTGCTCAAGTCTGTGTCCCCAGGTAGGAAACCTCAGCAACCACATAAAAAGCTGGTGGTATGATAGATATTTACAATCCCAGAAACAGCTACAGGTGAGAATTAGACAGAAATAGGAGAATCTCCAGAGTGAGCCAGCATGGTGGAAAATTATTGGTCAACAGCATGAAGATCCTGTATCAAAGAGGAGAAAGGCATGGACCAAACCCAAAAGTTGTTTTCTGACTTCCACCTGTGCAACATAGCCTTTATGAGCATACCTGCATGCGCGCGTGCACACACACACACACACACACACACACACGCACGCACACACACACACACGCACACGCACCATGCCTATCATTTACCAAGTTATATGCAGGAGTTCTCATAGCAGCCAAGTGAGATTAATGTTACTTGTTTTATCTATATATTTTTTACTCAGTACCAGTAGTTCAAAAATCTCTATTTTGGTTGAATTTGGAATTCAATTCTACTTAAATAGCTATGATATTTGTAGACTTCTCACTACTGGGAACTGTGTATTAGTTGTTTCTGTGACCGTATGCATAGACACAGCTTCAGGCACAGAGGTTCTCTACTTGCTTATTTTTTTATTTTTTAGCATCTGGGGAATCACATCTCCTCTTTGGTAAGTTTTAAGACTAAAACTGTTTTCCTTTAATTTTTACCAGCTTATCTAAGTAGCTTATGAAGTAATGTGTTCATTTTGACGTTTTCATAGTACTTGCGGTTTTGGTGTTCTCTGCCCTCTCTCCATCTCCCATCCACGTCCACTTTACTGCTGCTCTTTCCCCCCTTCTGGCACTCCAGCTTTTCGGGGACTCTTATGTCCAGGTATGAGTGACACCTTGGTTGGATAAAGCAGTTTTTCAAAGCCACTTCAGTGTTTGCATTACTCATAGTTTATCCCTCCTTTACCTTCTGATGTTTACTATGAGATCAGAGACCTCTGAAACAATAATGCTTTTGATTCTTTGAAATACTGCATTTCAGTTTTATAATAAATATAGAAAACCTTCCTTTTGCTTGAAAATTAAGACTGTTTCCTTGGTAATTATATTGAGATCATTATAAACTCAATCTTTATGCTTGTGGGATTCTGGGATGACTACTTTGGCTTTATTCTACCATCCAAATTCCTTTTATAAATATGTGTAAACAAAAGAAGCGTAGTAAGCAATTTATTCATGATGACTCATTCAGTTTTACTCCTGTTATATGTACTCAGTATTCATAATCTAAGCTGTCAGTTTTCTCTCTATTGAATTAGTATAACTTTTTAATTTTCTTTCTATCACCAGATTATGTTCTGGTAGATTAGTACATATTTTTCCAAGATCAATTCTAATATGTACTTATCTTAATTGTTTTTAATTAAATTCATTTTCTTAATTGTGAATAGGAAAAAGTCCTATATTGTCATGCTTCACAATTATCTTATATTAAGAAATGTAGGGCTGGAGAGATGGTTTTGACTTTAAGGCAGTTGGCTATGAATCCGAAGGTCCTAGGTTCAGTTCCCCAGTACTCACATATGTCAGATGCACAAGGTGGCATATGCATCTGGAGTATGTTTGCAGTGGCTAGAGACCCTGGTGTGTCCATTCTCTCTCTCTCTCTCTCCCTCTCCCTCTCTCTCTCTCTCTCTCCCTATCAAATAAATGAATTAAAAAAATTTGAAAAAAGAAATGTATAAATACATTGTGATGTTATATACATAGTATCATAGTCCATCTATAACCCATATAATACCTGATATTTCTCATATTTGAACATGATATTGAAGATTATATGCATCAGCATAAAATTCCAGAACAGTATTATGGTGGTTTGACTTAGGTGTCCCCCATAAACTTATGTGTTCATTTTTGTGGGCATTCTTATGGGTGTTATAGCCACCTACCTCTTCCTAATGCTTTGTATACGTTTCTGCTGCTATAGTCCACTTGATGTTAACCAGGGGACTATGTCCACCCTCTATGTATGCTGTCATTTTTCCCTGCCATCATGGAGTTTCTGCTTGAGTCTTAAAGCCAAAATAAACCCTTTACTCCCACAGGCATCTCTTGGTTGGGTGTTTTTTGCTAGCAAAAAGTTGACCGCAACAAGTATAAAAGCAATCCCTATAATGCCAATACTCAAAAATAATAACTAGTTTTAAATATGTTTTAAGCAGTGAACTAACATCAACAATAAATATAACAGTTTTTGATTTTGTTTTTAACAAATGAACATACTTGAATTATTTATGTAACATTAAAGTAATTATATTCATTTAAATAGTTCTGTCATATTAATTTTATGTACTAGACCTCTTTATAATTTAGCTGTATATATATGTGTATATGTGCGTGTGTGTATGTATATATATATATACATGTCTATTATTTACATATATATGTATATTATGTATATAATATTCAATTATGCAAATGATGTTACTACACAGAAATCCATGCTGACATTTTTAAAGCATTTCCTTAGGAAATAATAAATTTAATATCATTCTTTTGGCCTTTTACATTAGCAAAACTTACTTCCTTTTTGATTTCACTGTATATACTGGTTCTACCATTTTTTATACTACATACTATTCTCAGCACAGAGAAAAATATAACATGAATTTTCTCTGTCTTAGGACATGATTTCCAAGATGCAATATTTTTATTGTTTTGTGTCTTATTATTTGTGCTTTCCAAATCATCTTTGCTAAACTTCAGGAATGATTTGGACTTTGACATATTTTATCAATGTTGATTTTTCATTTTCCTTATTAAAATTATTAACTATTTGTCTAGTTCCTTCCAATAAATGCATAGAATCTATAAATAATAGTGTTCATAATTTTCTCTTGCATTAAGCAGTAACTCTACAATATTAAACAATATTGTTAGCTATCTGTAACCTTCTCTTTTTCCTCATGTACCTTGGCCCTTCTTAAAGAGCTACTTATGGCCATCCACACAGTTGAATAAGGAGTACTGATGAAACTGGTGACAGCCCATCCTCATATTGTAGACAGGAATGTTTTTGATCTGTCCAAAGGTCCTGGCCTGAAGTTATTTGATGAGGACACAGTAAGGGATATTTTGCAAGGCAGAGCCTGAATCAATAGTCTCTTCTATGTACTATGTAGATGGAATTTGGTGGATTTTTTTTACCTCAGGACTTCATTGAAATAGAGATAACATTAAACTCCTTAAAAGTTATTAGGAAAGGATATATACTCACTGACAATATTACAATTTCTCTAAAAATAAAAAGAAACCTTTTCTCATGGCTGAGATTCATATAAAACAGTTGCCAATATAAATTCTTTGACATAAATGCGATATTTAATAACGATGCAGTACCATACAGAAACACACAGTTCTCAGTCAGGCCGCATGTGAACTCACAGTATCAAATATTGGTTCTCTTGAATTGTTGATGGGAATGAAAACTGCCACCATCACTTTTGAAAACTCTTTTGAAATTTCTTCTAACTGCCACATGCTATCTCATTCACTGGCTATTTTTATTCTAATATACTAAATAATCATAGTTTTATCAGTCATAGCACTACTTGTGAAAAATTTCAATATTCATAAACAAGGGAGAAAATGAAGAAAATGTGACATATTTCTCAAATAAAACACTACTAACACAGGTCAAAAATTAAGAAATGTTCTCAGAAAGAACTGATTTAATAGACTATATGATGTTTAGTATTATTGACTGAATGTTCATAAGTAGGCAATGCTATTCCTTGGAAACAAAAGTTAAAATAATAGTTATGCCCACTGAATGGGAAAGTTGCCACTGGTAGAGAACAGAGCTTTCTAATGAGAAGGCAGTTTTCAATGCTTTAATCCAGGTAGCATTTAGTAGGTTAAAATAAGTGTGTGTAGTGTTGACTTGAAGAAAAAATGATTCACAAATTTTAGCAATTAATATATTTTAAAATTATAACTATAATTGTTATAATGTGCTAATATATATATATATATATATATATATATATATATATATATATATATATATATTTCCTAACAAACAAAGCACTGAAGAAAGAAACTATACTATTTCTATAACTTGAGAAATCTTTTTGAAGAATATTAAGAAATGATAAATACAGGCTACAAATTCTTTTCCATTCTACTACTTGGCAAAGCTAAGTGTAAAGAAAAGATAATGTGACAGAGGGCAAATCTGATGTCTTTGAGTGTGTATCAAGGCCTATTACATTTGCTACAGTTGATGTTCTTTTAGTGAAAAAAAAAAGAGGGATAGGGACTTCATGACAACAATACTTGTTAATGCAGACAAACATATAAAACAAATAAATACTGACATATTATTAAACTATTGTCCCATTTCTAGAATTAAATGTGTCTAAATTTAAAGTTCACAGTTTTAATTTTGAAACAGCAAAACAGGAATTTAAATGCTTCTGCATTTAATTGTGCTGACCAAATTTCCAGTGAAAGCATGGTAAATATGTAGAGACATTTTGACTTCATGCTAAATGATGCTTCAAAAATTAATATCTCATTTTAAATAATGATAGCTGTGAAATGACATTTTATAATAGCAATTTAAAACTATCCCCATTTAAGTTGGCCTATGTTTCTGCTACATTTACATAGGTTTGTATTTCTCTTGATATTGAAATTGCATCCTTAGGTTTTATGACTAGAAAACTAGATCAAGTATTTATTTAATGAATCTTATCTTTCTACATATTTTGTCTTTATATAATAGACAAAAACCTAAAAAAAAAAAATCTTTCTACTGGGCTCTAGTGAGCCTGAGGCATCAAGAATTTTAACTGTTTTATAATAAAACCAAATAAATAATAAGGGAATTAAGATTGAAGTAGTGTAGATGAGTGAGACTATGTGGCGATTTTTTTTCTGTGATTGGATAAGTTCACTGAGAATGATCTGTTCCAGATTCAGCCATTTTTCCTCAAATTTCATTGTGTCATTTTTTCTTACTGCTGTATAGAATTCCATTATGTAGATATACCACATCTTAGTTATCCATTCTTCTAGTGATGGACATCTGGGTTGATTCCAGCTCTTACCTATTACAAATTGAGCTACTATAAACATGGTTGAGCAAATCTCTCTAGCCTGTGGTTTGATGGTTTTAGGGTAGATGCCCAGCATAGTCTCACTCATCTACAGCACCTAACCTGAATCTACCCAAGATACCTTACATACCCAGCAAGCATCTCCTAGACTAGACATTAGGATGGAAGGGGAGGGAGGGGAGGGCATCAAAGGGGTGGGAAACAAAAATCTAGACCCAAACGGCAATGGTACCATAATTTTCTACTTACTAAAAGGCAGACCAAATGGCTGATCCTTCACCAGGCCCTTACAGACCACCCCATAATATCTCAAAAGGGCTCCGGCTGAAACTAAGAAAAATTGGAGAAACAAGCAAGGGGGCTGTTTTCCTGATGAACCAGATACCAGCACAAGGGGGAAGGAGTTCAGCACAGAGAAAAATCAACTCCTACCAAATCAGAGAGCCAGAGCCTCAGAGGCCCCCAACACCTCATCACTGAAGCAGACCAAAAATGAACCCAACATGGCTCAGGGAAATTTTGCGGAAGAGGGGGCAGAAAGAATGTCAGAGTCACATGTTGGGTCATGATATGCAGAGACATTTAGCTTACCCATAACTGTGGGCTAACTCCACAATGCATGACCCATATACCTCAACAAGGAGGGGCCAAGGGGAGGGGGTAGGTCATGGATGAACCTAATAATGGTACCAAACTGACTGTATTTGCTGAATACAAAACTAACTAATAAAGAAAAAATAAAAAAATAAAAAATAAAAAAATATTGAAGTAGTGTAATATGTGAATAGAATTAAATTCCAACGTTTTGTAATTACATATGTCCTATGACACTGTAAAGGCAATAAATTCTTCCATAAGTTGTCATATAACTCTCAATGTATATTGGAAGTAATAATTTTTATGATAGTGATATTTTCCTTATGAATGTTGAAGAGCTTAGACCAGAATCATTTGAACAATGTGATAAACAAAGCTGTAGTATGCCAAATTTGGAGAACACTCTTTATTTGCTCTTCACAAAAGATGAAAGTATCAAAATGAAGTTTCTATCCAAATTTTATATTTATATGAACCAAAGACAAATAAAGAGAAAGGGAGAGAGGGAGAGAGAGAAAGAGGGAGAGAGAAAGCCATCGTGCATCCTTTTTAAAACTCTAATAAAAATATCTAGTTAGCAGTCAAAACAGTATAGGAACAGATAAAATTATCAGTGATACAGAATAGAGAGCTAGAAACAAAGCATATACTTTGACTGGTCATCAAGTACACAAAATGGGGAAATGATATCTCCACAATCAATGGTGCTCTGCCAACTCTATAATCACATGCAGAAAAATTAACTTCCCCCATGTCTTCTACAGTACACAACACCTATTCAATGGTTAATATATAGCCATGATTTTCAAGCTAGATTGGCCACATTAATAGTTTATGTATAGCTAGGACTATAGAATGAGACCTACTCAGTAAAAATAAATAAAAGTAAGAAAAAGATGTGAATATGGAACAACAGTATAAACTAGAATCCCAAGAATCCAAATTTGGGGATATATACTAAGTGCAGTGAAATAAGTGCATCAAAGACATACCTATATTACTATGTTTTTTTGATACTATGAACAATAACCAAAGTATGGAAACAATGAGGTTGTCTCTCAATCATACACACACAAACATGCACAAACACACACTTATATGAAATGGGAATTTTTCAGTCATTAAATGAAGTAAAATCTGTTATTTGCAACAAAATACATATACCTCAAGATGCATTAAGCTAGATATAAGAAGAGCAATATAGTATAAGTTACTTTTGATAGGCTTAAACATATTTGAACCAATTAAAGCTGAGAGTGAATATATAATTTCTCAGAGTAGAAGAATGAGAAATGTTGCTTAGAGATCATGAACTTTCAGTTGTGGATGGTCTAAACAAAGCAAGGGCATAGAAAATTTGATTTATATAGTGTCCAATACACAGGACAGTGAGTGAACTCACTGAGTGGGATGCTCCAGGAAAATCTTAGAAAAACAAAGCCTGCTTCACATGTCATTGCTAAACTAAGTACACTCGTGAATCCACTGAAGTTTCTTCAACATCTTCAACTTTTGTTCTCCATACCTTATCTCCTTCGGATTCTGGAGGAAACTAATACAGAGAAAACAAGCAAAGTATTGAGGGTGGTAATAACCAGAGACAATCTATCCCTTGATTGTTTTAAATATTGTATTACTGAGTTTTCTTGAGAAAAAGAAAGAGGATGAATATGCACTGTACAGGGTATATATTACATTAGCTTACAGAAAATGAGCTGGGCAGGACAACAATAGCTGTATACCCCCTTGAGCATGGAGGAATTCAGCAGCTACACAGTCCACAAGTCTAATTTTGTTGTATAAGACAGCATTGCAGTGTTAACTGAGAATACCAAAGTCGTGTTAATTCATATCAGATTTTCTAATGATCTATAAAATATGAAAAATATAATTTATTCAGGGAGTCATAGTTTAGATTCATTCATCCCTGCCCCTTTTCCATTTATTTGAGAGACAGAGAGAGAAACAGGGAAGGGAAGAGAGAGAAAAAGATGGAAATAGAATGTGTGCCTCAGGGCCTCTTTCCCATACAAAAGAACTCAGAACAAATCCACCCCATTGTACATATGACTGTAACTGGGTACTGGGCAATCAAGCTCAGGTTGTCAGGCTTTGTATGCAAGCACTTTTAATTACTGATGCACATCTCCAGCTCCTCTTTGGATATTTTTATTATATTATTCAAATTTCATATCTTAAAAATTTGAAGTATATCACATAAAATAAGATATATTAAAATAAAAAGGCAGAGGTAATCAAATTTGGAGTTCATTATACTAAGTAATAACAGAAACTGATATCTTTCATGTTCTTTTTTTTATTAATTAGTCTTGTACTCAGCGAATACAGTCAATTTGGTATCATGGTTAGGCTCATCCATGTCCTATCCCCTCCCCCTGGACCCTCCTTGTTGAGGTAAATGGGTCATGCATTCCGGAGTTAGCCCACAGTTAAGGGTAGGAGAAATGTCTCTGCATATCATGACCCAAAATGTGGCTCTGACATTCTTTCCACCCCCCCTTCCGCAAAATTTTCCTGAGCCATGTTGGGTTCATTTTTGGTCTGCTTCAGTGATGAGGTGTTGGAGGCCTCTGGGTCTCCGGATATCTGATTTGGTAGGAGTTGATTTTTCTCTGGGTTGATCTCCTTCCCCCTTGTGCTGGTACCTGGTTCACCAGGAAAACAGCACCCTTGCTTGTTTTGCCAATTGTTCTTAGTTTCAGCTGGGGCCCTTTTGAGATATGATGGGGTGGTTCTTTCCTTAGGATCTACATCTAGCTGAAAATGAGATGCAGATTCTCCAACTGAGAGTAAGTTAGCACTAGACAAATGAGATAGCCCTTACTTTTTTATAGAGAACTTAATAGGTGTAGGCCCTCTTGTAGCCGATGATTAGTGGTAGCTTGATAATGGAGAGCGGACTTATGTTTGGATATGGTTCTGATTTGTTTCCCAGCTCCAGCTATGGGTCCCATACCACTGAAGGGATCAGTTAGCCAAATCAAGAACAGTTGGTTTCCCGTCATGGCTGTGTGCCACTATTGCACTTGTGTGAGCTAAGTAAGTTAGACTGTGAGTTGTTTGGACAGATATTGGTCATTTTCTCCCAGTCGCCCATGTAACACCTGCTGGCACTAGACACGCTGACTGTCTGGGGACTGACTCTCTTCCAGCTTCCAGCCATGCCTTTCCATTTTACATGTCAACTGCATAAGGTGTCTTCAGCAGTAGGGTCTTACCACTAATCTTTGGTGGGTCATCAAGTACTCTGACAGAAATCTGTTTTTCTTTTAAGAAACCTTGTAGGTCTCTCTAATCAAAAGCTGGGGCCACAGAGGCCCCCAACACCTCATCACTGAAGCAGATCAAAAATGAACCCAACATGGCTCAGGGAAATTTTGCAGAAGAGGGGTCGGAAAGAATGTCAGAGGCACATGTTGGGTCATGATATGCAGAGACATTTAGCTTACCCATAACTGTGGGCTAACTCCACAATGCATGACCTGTATACCTCAACAAGGAGGGGCCAAGAGGAGGGGGTAGGTCACGGATGAGCCTAATAATGGTACCAAACTGATTGTATTTGCTGAATACAAAACTGACTAATAAAGAAAAAAAAAAAAAAAGCTCACTGTGGGTAATAGCCACATGCTGATACTAGGATTTACAGGTCAGTGCCCACTAAGGAAGAAAAAGATAACTAATATAAAAGAGAGAGAAGCGAGAGTGAGAGTGAGCGAGCGAGAGAGAGAGAGAGAGAGAGGAGAAGCTGTAGAAGATTAAGATCAGCCTTCATTGTACCCTCTCCAGTGTCTTGTGGTTCAGGTGTTCCCTCTAAGGGCCTTGTGAAGGTTCAGCCATTTCGTCTGCCTTTTAGAATATAGAATTTTATGGTATCATTGCCATTTGGGTCTAGATTTGTGTTTCCCACCCCCTCCCTTGCCCTCCCCTCCCTCCCCACCCATCCTATTGTCTAGTCCATGAGCTGCTTCCTGGGTATATAAGGCATCTATATCCACATCTTGGTAGATTCAGGTTAGGTGCTGTAGATGAGTGAGACTATGTGGCGATTTTCTTTCTGTGATTGGGTAAGTTCACTGAGAATGATCTGTATATCTACACAATGGAATTCTACACAGCAGTAAGAAAAAATGACACATGAAATTTGAGGAAAAATTGTTGCACCTGGAACAGATCTTTCATGTTCTTATTTGACATCTAAATATTCTAGCTGCTAAGATGGAAATATAAACACATTAATTTAAATGGTCACTGGATAAATAAATATTGGCCCTTGGCTTTAATTTTTCTAATTTCAAATTTGGCAGGGATATTAATTTTTAGCAACTATATTAAAGAAAGACACTCTCAGGACTCAAGAATGCCTAATATAAATGGAACAAAGCAATGCATAGCATGTACCAAAGGAATTGATACAAAAATATTTGAGAGTTTCTCATAAGAGTTTGTGGAGTTATGTGTATAGGCTTTGGGTAAACACTTCTGTGCTGTTGTAAATAATCAGCTTTTTGTTAAATTCCTCGTCTAAATCCAGGTACTTTATGAGATAGCATTGCATTTAGGAGCTAATGGCCAGTGATATGAGAAGGATCCCTAAGGGAAAGGCAAGCATACCTCATGGAAATACCAGTTAGTAATAAACCTATTTGATTTTGGAATATCTATCTGTATTCTGAATAATGAAAAATCCATGAGGCATCAAAGATATAAATTTAGGTTATAAATGGATAGACAGATACATAGATAGAGAAGTGGTAGAATGTATTTGACATATATATCGAAGTAATGGAATATATTTGAGAGAGAATTTCAATTACTTAATTCAGAATTTCTTCTCTCAGTATTATTGTGAACTCCTTGTGACCTCATGTAAAAGACAAATTTTATAGGGGTTTACTAGTATGTCAAATCGGGTTTGATTCAAAGGACAGTTGGTGAACACTACATTGACTCTAGCTTGCGGGCTATGTGAAGTCAGTTTAGGAGATTTACTACCATAGATTGAATCTAGCAGCACACTATAAACCCAATTTATCATCAGACAGTACTTTATCAGATAGTTCACAAGGTAAAAAATTATGCTGGAAATTTCATTAATTTTTGGCAAGTATGTGTGGATTCTTAGAATGCACAGCCTCAGCATGAACATTTTATTACAGGCAGACTTTATTTTCAGCAGTTCATATGGGCATGGGACTGTATTTCTAACAAAAATACAAACAGGATCCTGGAAAATGATTTCTCTAAATTGCTCACATTAATCCATTTTCCTAGTAATATTGCATTGTGACAAAGGAGAAAATTCTACTAGCTGTGTCATATCATAAACAAAACCATCCCGAGAAATGTGTTGCTTCATTTCTATCACATAAAGTAGTTATTAATGTACATAAGGATATTTGCACAAAGGTTATAATTTAAATGTTTTCTGACATACTATATACTTCATTATAATAGTAAGTGCATCTCTTATGCTCAGCAGGCAAAATTAAAGCCATAAATGGCTTTTCATTGTAGACAGTACCATTATTTTACACATGAAGATTTATGCTCCCCCTTTTGGCCCTTTTACACTTACTTAGAGATTCTGCTGTGTTACTATGCAGGATGGTAACCAAACATAGATATTACATTCCATACATTTCATAAACCACAATTAATTTGAGATTTCTTTTCATAAAAGTTTGATGAATATTTGTATAGATATGTTTAATATTACTCAAACATTATATATATGTAGAGAGAGAGGGAGAGTCTTTGTGGGCTAGAGAGATAGCTTAGCAGTTAAGGTGCTTTCTGGCAAAGCCAAAGGACCCAGGTTCAATTTTCTAGGACCCATTCAAAGCCATATGCACTTGGTTACACATGTGGTCTAGAGTTTGCAGTATTTAGAGGTCCTGGCACACCTATTCCTTCTCTTTCTCTCTCTCAAATAAATAAAAAAGATATTTTAAAAAAGTTTGTTACTCCTGTGTATACTTTATGTATAAGTTAAAGTAATACCTGAAGAAAATTTAAGCAAAGGAAAAAGAATATTAACTGCTGCTGTTTAAAAGAATTAAGCTTTGCCAATTAACCCATTTCTCTGACTACCTCCTACCTGCTTCCACTTTTTATTTCCCTAAACTTTACTATTTTACCTATTTGGAGAGACCATGAGCAAATCAGAGATTACGGAACTAAATCGTCTGTGGCTTTAGCATCATTTTTTACAATCTTTTGAGTTGTTCAAAACCAGAGAAAATGTTTCCATATGGATGAAATTTCCAGTAAAATTCTTCTACCCTTCAGACTGAACAAATAGTGTAACTTCTAAGTAAATTAAAATAGCTGAACATGCTCATCTTGAAATCTATATAACAAAGGAAAATCTTTTTGCTTCTCTGTAGTGCCCTTTTCTGATCATAGATTTGTTCTCCTAACCAAAGACCAAGGCCTTCATCACAGAAATGTAAAATGGATGGTGCACCTGAGGGTTGAGGAAGAAAAAAGAAGCTGAAACTGTGAATATATGTTTGTTTCATAATGAATAAATGAGCAGTTCTTTAATTTATGAGTCTTCATAAGATGTAATATACAATCCTCAATTGTTATGTCATTCAATGATATCAGGCCCATCTGTTTACTGAGCTAGAAACATAATATGCAGTTTCATGTTTTTAAATGCAACAGCTACGTTGATTTTTTTTTAAACAAACTCCTGATGCATGCACCATTTTGTGCATCTGGCTTATGTGGGTCCTGAGGAATCGAACTTGTGTCCTAAAATAGGCTTAATTTATTAAAAATATTTCATTTGATTTATTTTTGTATGATATTTTCATTTGTGAAGACTGTGATTTTTGTTGTGGTTGTTGTTTATCAGCTGTGATTTTCAAATTGTGTGGTTTAAAAACAAGTAAAAATTTCAAATACCATTTGTCCCTTCAGTGGAGACTTACTGGTGTAACTTCTGCTTTACTTGTCCTTTGCACAATGTTTGGATATTTTCTTTCATCATGATACTGAGTCTTGTTTGGAAATATTGTGTAAATTGCATTCGTCCTGTTTATTGTGGAATGGGGAGAAAGCACAAGTCATAATGAGTGTCTGTGCATATTTCTGTGATGTTTCTCTCTCCATAGTTGGAGTTCTGAAGTGAAGATGCCTGTTCTGTTGGATAAATGGCCTTTTTAAGTTGTTTAACCAAAGACATTTAGTATTTTCTGGTTCCTTAAGGTGTTGTGCCATATTGTAAAATGTTATTTTTAAGCATTTCGTACATATTTTGACAAATTAACTTGAAGAAGCCACAATTTAGAAAGATAATGTCAGCTATAAGGTGATTTTCTTTTTTAAATTTTGAATGACCCAGATGAAATATGGTGTGAATTTATCATACTATTATGATTGCTAACAGAATGTATCCCTCACAGTTTATAGTGTTTTTGAATTTTCAGAGTACATGAAAATTTTATTTTATAATATTTTAAATAACTTCTAAGTGTTAGTAGCAAAATTGCATATAATACCAGTTTTATTTTCTATCAAACAGACTTGATAAACTAGAGACGCTGAAGCAAGTATACACAAACTATAGTGTCAGGATTTTAGTTGTACCAAAGGCCTTTATGTGCTACACATGATTTGTACAAAGTTTTGTATGTGCAAATTGGGTCATAACCAGGTCTCCATTTTTCTAAGGGAATGCAATGAATGTAGCATCATGAATAAATGTAACTTTTATAATCAAAAAAGAATAAACTTTCCCATTCTCTTGAACAACAATGAGCTTCAATTCAAAATGAAGATTAGAGGTAAATTTTTAATTACATTTACTTAATTTGTGTTATTTATTTGAAGCTTATTTCCTGAGAATTGCCAAGATGGATAATGTCACATTAACAACTACAGTTATAATAAGCATTTATAATAAGACTATATAAAAATAAAAATAAGTCATGAACTTTTTTTTGGAAATTTTCCTCATTATTTTCTTGTCACCATACACCTTTCCACTTATGTCAACACACATGTTTAGTGTTGCAAATGGCTGTGGTTTAGGTATGGCTGCAATATTTGGCCTTGATTCTTATAGTGGAAGCTGCCTTCATATTGAGTGGTGACAGAATATTTAAGAGAGAAGACTTGGTGCCAGAGAATTCATGGGACTGTTTGTAGGGCCATGTAAGGTGAATTATTATAAAAGAGGCTGTTTGAAACAGGGCTAGTACTCCAAACACATTTTTTAAAAAATTGTATTTATTTATTTGAGAGAGAGATAGAGAGAGTGAGCATGAATACAGACCTCCGGCACTGCAAAGGAATTCCAGATGCATGCACTACCATGTGTATATTACTTACATGCTGGGGTATTAAACTTGTGTCCTTAGACTTCACAGGCAAGTACCTTAACCACTAAGCCATTTCTCAAGTCCTCCCAACAGTTTTTTTACATAAAATCCCAGATGGGAATACTTTTTTCCTCATTGGAACAGTAGGGACTAATCCAACAACACTCCAGTAATGATTATATGTCACTAATTGATATACCAATACATATATGTAATCATTAACACTATATAATAAATTATTATGTTTCTTATATATTTACATAGCTTAATATATGTTTCTTCATTGGATTATTTTTACCCACACTCCATATGTAATATATGGGCAGATATTTCAAAGATCTAGAACTTGCATGCTGTCATCCGTCGACTTGTAGTGAAATGAATAGGACTAACTCTGTGAAGACTGCTAAAAGAAGCTGGTAAGTCAATAACAAAGATAAATGAAGGCTTGATCAGAGCAGCCAGGAATGAATAACTTGGAAATTCTAAAATTTTCAGAATGTAATATCTGATTTAAAGCTAGTCGTATAATAAATATACTGACAAACAAAGAAAAGCAACACAATACAAAGTGAAAATTTTTATTTAAACATTCAAGCAACATGAAAGAAAGCAGAACTCAAGAGCATGATAAATACTGAAGATTACTAGCCTGCCCAATGTATAGGAAATATTAGACCAAAATCATGATTATCTTATAGTATCTCTAAGAGCTATATAGATAGAAAATCAAAAAAGTTGTCTCACCATCCTTCAGGATGAGCCTTATTATGGGAAGCAAAAGAATGTAAGATCATTATATGGATATGTTCATTTAAAAAAGTATTATGGATGATTGCTGAGTAGAAAGTAAAATTGGAAGGCAGGTGCTAGGTTAAAGGAAAAACAAAAATCTGAATTTTTAATATTTTTGGTGTGTGTGTGTGTGTTGTGTGTATTGTGCACGCATGCGAGCTTTAGAGTTTGTATGTGTGTGTACAGATGCACATTTCCTGTCCGTATGCATGCAGATACCTGGAAAGGAAATCAGGTACAAGTTTATTGCTCTTCTACCTTATTTTCCTTACAGTCCCTCAGTGAAACTAGAGCTTGCAATCTTTCAGTTGGTCTGGCTGGCCATCCACACATTCTGCTGCTTTGACCCTCCTCAGGACTGGGTTTGCAAGCACACTGGGCCATGCCTGCCTGTTTATGTGGGTCTTGAAGATCAACCACAGGTCCTCATGCTTGCTCACCAAGCATAACTCCTGTTGTTCCATCTACTGCTAACCACAGTTTTTAAAGTGGGGCAGATGAACATCTATTAAAACGTTGAAATAGGTTTTTTTTTGTTGTTGTTTGTTTCTTAGGTGTCCAAGGTAGCAAATATTTTTCAGCAATTGGTGGCATTAAGTGTCTGAACACACATTTTCTCAAAGCTTGTATTGCATATTGTATCATTCAGAACCAAATCCTTCTAGTTGAAATTAAATACCTTGGACCAACTCAGGGGAGTCAGGGTTGACGCTAAGGCAAATAGATCCATATAGGCTTTCTGTCCTTCCCCCTCCTGAGCTTTAATATGTTTTATGACATCAGCATTTTTTACAGCTCTGGAAAATCTATTATAATTGGTGGCAGCTTAAGTTTGACTCCTGACGTGATATGATCTGCTCCACCCTGACTTCCCACTTGATTGTGGTTTGTTCTACTGCCGTAACTAACACATTGCTGTTGCAGTAGCTCCTGATGATGTGTGTCCTTTCTCACACTGAATGCTTTGGTATCTATCTACTATCTATCTATCTATATATCTATATGTCTATATGTCTATATGTCTGTCTATCTATTTATCTATCTATCTATCTATCTATCTATCTATCTATCTATCTAACATCTGTCTATCATCTATCAATCATCTATCTGTTCCTGCATTTCCTATTTGATTCTTCCCCTTCATTATTTATTCATTTTTATCAGTTCACCTGTCCTCTCTCTCTTTACAATATGAATTATTAGCAGGTTTGCTTCAAATATTTCTCTTAAATTTTCATATCTCCTGCTGCCCCATTGGGACTGACTGAGGCCTTCATGACCCCATAGTGCTTACCAGAACCCCACTGAAGAGGGCCCCCAGGGTAACTGGAGTTGAGGGTAGAAGATAAATATGTATAGTATGTTATTATATATATATATTATATATATATATAATAAAAAATTAAAGTATATTTTGAAGGTGATCTCCTTAAAATATTTTTAAAAAGGGATTTTAACAATTCAAAGACCAACAACAATAAAATTATCCATTATGAGTAGCATTTTACTTATTTAGCATATAAGGGAATATTTATAGCTATAAGCTAAACATAACTGTTACAGGTTTCTGTAACAATCATGATTATGTATAATAAATTATATTTGTTATGTCCTAAGTTATATTCATTAATTATAGATGATTTGCTACTTATATAAACTGAAAATGATTAACTTAGCAGATCTGAAGTACATGTAATGTGCATCCTCAGCCATACGTCCAAGTCGCACTGCATTATAAATAAATGCCTCCATACGATTTCAAGATTAACAAATTCCTGCTTGTATGTTTTCATGAAAGCACTTTTTCTTCGAGTAAGAGTTAGTTTAACAGAAGCAACTTTAGTGTAGACTTTTATTGTTTGAGATTTCATAAGTTGCCATGACACAGATGACAGTTATCACTTTGCTATGCATGGAACAGGATCTGGTTATAGACTGGGGACATGCTCTTACTTCCTAGTGGGGTTACAGAAAATCACCCCAGGAAAGCACTCTTCAAAATATCACTGACAAAAAAAAATGCACCTGATTCTAAACCAAAGCAACTGTCTATGACTAAAACTGACAAATTGACTTAGACCATATAATACAGAATGTAAGTTCTGATCTGCAAACAATATACAAATTTCTTCTGTACTATCTGCCCATGTCCCAGTGAGTAGCCATTCCTCACTCACATATATAAATATGTAGCAACTGCTCTCCCATTTGCCGAGGCCTTTCTCTTGCCATACCATCATTTCTACCACAGTTCTAGGGACCAGAATCATGAAGTATTGAACAGTTTCCCATCAAACTCCTCACATTCTGCCTTTCATTTTTAAAACATGATGACAATCTACATTCTGTCCTATAGGTAAAGACTGAGTTATTTAGATATAGAGAAAGATTCTTAAGCCATCTATATAAAATTTATTAATTTATTTTCTGTTTATTTAAATGTCCATGTCTATGTTTCTATGATGTGCATTTGTATATACCATGTGTTTGGGAGCATATGCATGGGGGTTAATGTCCAAATGTATGTGTACGTAGAGGGCAGATGGTGATATCAGCTGTCTTTCCCTATCTCTCTCCACTCTTTGTACTGGATCAGGGTCTCTCACTTATACAGAGAGCCTACCAGTTTGTAGATCCCAGGAATCCTCTGTCTCTGCCTCCATGGTCCTGTGGGCTACCATGCATAACCAGCATTTGCATGACTGCCGGGGATCTGGGTTTTTCCCAGAACCCAGAAAGCATTCATTGTAACTCTCCCTGACTGCCTACTGGAATGTCAGTGAAATCTAAAATATCTGTATTTATTCCTGAAAGATGAATTAGTGAAAAATGCAATTTAAAATCATAAGAACATATAGCCCTTGTCATAACAGAATGTGAAAATAACCACTTTCGGAGCCTGCTAGATACATTGACATTAGGTCTAAACACCCATATGTTTCTGGAATCTATTAGTTGCTAGTCCTCTCAGTTCTTATAGACAATGAAAACATAAGGTACCCTACCACTTCAGAAATGTTAGTTTGAGTAAATCACATTATCTTATTTATTTATTTATTTTTATCTTTTTCATTTTTTAATTTTTTTTATTAATTAGTTTTTTACTCAGTGAATACAGTCAAGTTGGTACCATTGTTAGCCTCCTCCATGTCCTACCCCTACCCCTGGCCCCTCCTTGTTGAGGTATATGAGTAATGTATTGTGGAGTTAGCCCTCAGTTATGGGCCAGAGGAAAAGTCTCTGCATATCCTGATCCAACGTGTGGCTCTGACATTCTTTCTGCCCCCTCTTCCGCAAAATTTCCCTGAGCCATGTTGGGTTCATTTTAGGTCTGGTCAGTGATGAGGTGTTGGGGGCCTCTGTGTCTCTGATATCTGATTTGGTAGGAGTTGATTGTTCTCTGTGTGAATCTCCTTCACCCTTGTGCTGGTACCTGGTTCACCTAGAAAACAGCACCCTTGCTTGTTCGCCAATTATTCTTAGTTTCAGCCGGGGCCCTTTTGAGGTATGGTGGGGTGGTTCTCTCATTAGGATCTGCATCTATCTGAAAAAGAGAAGCAGATTTTCCAATGAAGACTAAAGTTAGCACCAGATAAATAGGATAACCCTTTTTTAAAGAGAGAATTTAATAGGTGTAGGCCCTCTTGTAGCCCATGATTGGTGGTAGCTTGATAATGGAGAGCGGGCTCCTTTTTGGATATGGCTGTAGAAGATTAATATCAATGGATAACTAAGATGTGGCATATCTACACAATGGAATTCTACACAGCAGTAACAAAAAAATGACACAATGAAATTTGAAGAAAAAAATGGTTGAATCTGGAATCGATCATGCTCAGTGAACTTACCCAATCACAGAAAGATAATCGCCGCATAGTCTCACTCATCTACAGCACCTAACCTGAAACCTGAATCTACACAAGATGCGAACATACCCAGCAAGCATTTCGAGGACCAGACAATAGGGTGGGTGGGGAGGGAGGGGAGGACAAGGGAGGGGGTTGGGAACACAAATCTGGGCCTAAACGGCAATGGTATCATAAGATTCTATTTCCTAAAAGGCAGACCAATTGGTTGAACCTTCACCAGGCCCTTCGAGGGAACACCTGAGTCACAAGGCACTGGGGAGGGTACATTGAAGACTGACCTCAATCTTCTACAGCTTCTCCTCTCTCTAACTTTTTTTTTATTAAGAACATACTTTGTATGGACATATCATGTGTTGGTCCCATCTTTCCCCTCGTCCCTGACCCTATTCCACAGGAGTCCCTCCTTAGTGGGTTTATACTCCCCATTGAGTTGTGGGTTATACTTTGTGGGAGCAACATTCAGGTATTGGATGGTTGGTAATGTTTTTGGGCATGACTTCCCAACCTGGGTCTCATACAATCTTTCTGCCCCCTCTTCCACAAAATTTCCTGAGCCTTGTTGGATGTGTTTTATGTCTACTTAATTAATGACCACTGAGAGGCCTCTGGATTTCTGCTTTGGTATGTGTTGAGAATCCTGAGTCTGTCCCATTCACCCTGGTGCTGCTTGTCAGGGTCACCATGGCAACAACTCTCCTGCTGGTCTTCCCAATTCCTCTGTGGTTTCACCTGGGTATTGGCTAAAATGTGAAGGATGAGATATCTCCTTAGGTCTCCATACCTTCTGAAAAAGAAAAATTGATTCTCCCATGGAGCATAAAGTCAGCATAAGTTAAATTGGATAAGCATTATTAATTTAGGGAGAATTTGATGGCTTTACCTTCTCTTTTAGCCAAAGGTTAGCGAGTACTTGACATTGGAGAGCATAATCTTTGTCTCCATAGGATTCTGACATGGTTCCTACTTCCACACTTGGGTTCCTTTTGACTGAGCAGATCTCTTAGCCAATCAGAAAGCCATTGGTTACCCTCTGGGCAGTGAACTGCCATTGCACTGGTGTGTACTCCTTATCAGGCTGGCTGCTTCTGAGTAGCTTAGAGCCCTGCTTACTCACACTGTTGTCCACTTCTCCCCAGTAGCTCATGCAGTGTTTTCCAGCACTATGTGGGCTAACAGTCTGGGAACTGGTTTCCTTCTGGATTCTAGCCAGGTCACTCTGTGTTTTTTGTGTGTCGGCAACATGCGGTGTATTCAGTAACAGTCTTACACTTTACCTTAGGTGGCTGATCAAGTGTTTTGACAGAACTCTCCCATCAACAGTTCAATGTGAGTAGCACTGATTTCTGGTACTGAGATTACAGGTCAGAGCCAAAGTGTTTTTGTTGTTGTTTGCTTGTTTGTTTTGTTTTAATCTGTCTTCTAATTTATTTATTTTTATTATTGAATTCTTTTTTTTTAATTTGTTATGTACACAGTGTGCATACAGCCATGTTTGAAGTATTGTTAGCCTCCTCCCTTTTCTCCACTTTCCAAAGGTTAGGCTTCATCCCACCCTCCATGATCATTCATTATGAGTGCTCCCCTCATATTCCTGTTGAGGGTTTTAATCTTTTGGCCTACCTTCAAGGAGAAAGGTATTTTATGGTGCCAGTTCATTTTTGTATTAGTTTTGTGTTTATTTCCCCATAACCTCCCCTTCTTCTCTCTCCAAACCCACCCATCCCTATTGTCTGGGCTTCAAGTTGCCTATGTGGCATGCCAGCAGCTCCAGCTGTTCCAGGTTAGGAGCCACAACAAAGTGAGAACATGTGGTGTTTGTCTTTCTGTGATTGTTTGTGTTCACTGAGCATAACAAATCTCATCTAAAAGTTAATTTTATTTTTCATGAGAGTCACTATCTTGCTCACCATATTTTTGATCAAATCATGTAGATTTTTTTTTTGACAGGGTCTTGCTTTGTATTCCCAGACTGATCTAGAGTGTGAGGTATTACAATCCCCTCCCTCAGCCTCCTTCTGAGTGCTGGGATTACAAACCTACAACAGTAAGGCTAGCTAACTATTACTTTTAAAGCTAGAAACCATTAATTTTGTGTAGAATACATTCATTGTCCCTGTAGATGAACTTGAAAATATGGAAGTAAGTATAGACATTCAAATATGTATAACAGTCATGAAAACAAACTAGCACACCTTAAGAAAATAGTTCAACCCTGAAATCAAACATTATTTATACATAATCTAGTACCTTTGATGTAATTTTTAATATCCAGCTGAGTTTTTTTTGGAATTAAAGTTTTATGTTGATTTTATACTACATGATCTGAAAATCAGATTGGAAATTCTACATTAGCGCTGAGCAGATTTAATTAGCAACATCTTAAATAGCATCTTGAAGTTTAGGAGAAAAATAAGTATAAATTTGGAATAGTCTGAATATATTTATTTGTGCAATCTAATTTATGTAAAAAATTTTGGAGCTGATTCGTTGCTAATTTTTTGTCTCACACTTTCAAATGAACTTACTTCTGAATGTGTTCCTATATATATATATATATATCCCTGATTAAAATGAGGATTCCAAAGCACATTTTAAATTAGTGACCCTCAAGGATCACTAATGATAGAAGAAAGCTTTTGTGTAAAGATGGTGGATCCTTTAAATTTAACAGTCTTGAGGGAAATACAGGGGATTGTAAAACTAGGTCAAGTTGCTGTGCTGAGGATGTGGTTATTGTACATTTACTTATATCAGCAGTTCAGAAACTGTGTCCCAAATGAATACCCAGGTCAGTAAAGCACACACGTGGAAACTTAACTGACACATTGGTACATACAAGTAGACATCTTGCAGCCACATTTAGTACACATATATTTCCTTGAGCAGATTAGCTCATAAACTCTATTGTCAAGGCCCTCCTGAACTATGCCTCTGGCAGTAGTTCTTCTCACTCCTATGTTGTACTTGTGAGGAGTGTTTGACAAGCTTATGGACAGAAAATCACTAAGTTAGTATTTTGACAGATATTCAACCAAAGAAGAAATGATAGAGATAATATGGAGCATAAAAATGATAGTTAGGAGCCGGGCGTGGTGGCGCACGCCTTTAATCCCAGCACTCGGGAGGCAGAGGTAGGAGGATCGCCATGAGTTCGAGGCCACCCTGAGACTCCATAGTGAATTCCAGGTCAGCCTGGGCTAGAGTGAAACCCTACCTCGAAAAACCAAAAAAAAAAAAAAAAAAAAAAAAAAAAAAGATAGTTAATTTACTTTTCTATTAATTATTCAGCTTTATTTCAGGAAGTGGAGGAGATTATGGTAAATTTGTGAAGTAAACAAGAGCTGCCCCTTTTCTGATGTGTGTTTCAAGACTCTGAGTTGATATCTGATTCCAAGCATAACAAGCTTATGAATAGATGGTATTTTTCGTTAGTACACATGCGTAATTATTGTGAAGTTTATGTTGTAAATAAGGTAGGATATTGTTGTATGAAAACAAAAAATATACCATTTACTCTATCATGTAGGTGAATGTTGTACTCTCAAAATATTTCATTGTGTTTAGTAAATTCAGCATACAATAAATTTTATTTACTGATTATTTTGAAAAATCTTTCTCATTTAATGTCAGCACATTACTTACTACTCCTTGTCATAGTAAAACTGCAGGCATCACTACTTTTAGACATCAAATCATTATTCAGTGAATTAAAGGTTGCTGACATTCAAGTACTGTGATTTAAGTAAATCCTATCTGATAACAGAGATGTTTACTCAGTAACTGATGAGTCAGTGAGGAGAAATATGCTGGCAGACGGAAGATTCATATGGAACATACCATGAGATTATATCATGCCACTTCATATGACATGTCATTTAAAATATTGTTTATTTGTGTAATTTTTTGCTTAATATGTATTATGTGCCTTGGTTAACAACATGTTACTGAAATTGGACAAGGCTAATCTATGTCTGTGCACATTTATTCCTTGAATTATATGGGTAATATTTATGAAAAAAACGTGAAGTAATTTATAATGATTTAGTCACCAACTTCTTAAACGATGGATCATGACCCCATAAAGGGTAACCTCACTCGATGTGTGGGTCACAAAATATTTAAGTAGATAAACACACCACAACCAAAAATTAATTCAAAATCAAGTACACAAAGAACTTAAGGTAGGTCTTTTAGAACTCACATATGTTACATGTTGAGACTTTCTTGAAGCCTTGGTTTATGCACAAATTGTGCACAAGATTAACCATTGCTCTCTAATAGCACAATAACAAAATATGTTGCCTAGATTAGCACATTGACTGAAATTCAACATGACTAGATTTTCTGAATATATATATTATTCTGGAAACATAATGGTTTAACTATGAAAAACAAAGACATTTAATGTTTTCCTATATTAATTCCTCAACAGATGTGTCAAATAAGTATAGCTTTCATTTGTACTGTGCTTTAAATATTTGAATTGAAAAAAAATACTATTTAGTTTCTGTCTAGAATTTCTTTAAAAGAATCATTAAATGACAGGCTGGGTAGATGGATCAGTGATTCAAGGCCTCTTGACTTGCAAGCTTGAGGGCATGGAAAGCCTGACTTTGGTACTCAGTATCATTGTATTAAGCCACACATAACCATCCACTTCTATAACCCCAGTCATCTGGGGTGAAGAAATTAGAGAATAAGTGAGGCTCACTACTCAGCCAGTCTGACTGGAAAAAGAAAAAATAAAGAAATAAAAAACAACAAACAGCAAATACAGGTAGTCTGAGAAACTGTCATAATGAAACAACATGGAAGAGGAATAGACCAGTTTCCTCCACATGCTTACACATAGCCTGCATTCACCTGCACACATACATATATACACACGTGATGAAAATCATCAAATATACTTTTGTTTGTATTTGTACACTAGGGTATTATTTCCAACAATTTATTTATTTAAGAAAGAGAATGAGAGGCAGATATATAGAGAGTATGGGCATGTCAGGGCCTCCAGCCACTGCAAATGAAGGCCGCATGCATGTCCCACCTTGTGCATCAGGCTTACATGGGTACTGGGGAATTGAACCTAGGTCCTTTGACTTTTCAAGCAAGAACCTTAACCACTAAGGAATCTCTCCAGCCCTCCAACAATTTTTGAAATGTACCTATACAGCCTCTTGAACGTTGTACTACATATTGGTATGAAGCCGCTTTCTCAGCACTGGCAATTACAGAACCAGAATATAGTCCAAACCTAAAAAGATTAAAGATCCTTTATGTTTTGCAGTATCAAATTTTTAGCCAATATTCAATTATTTATATATATAATAAGCATAACCATCTTAGTATGAAAAATAACTTTTGTACTTTCATAAATCATAAGATGATACTTATAACAAAGAATTGTTTCAAAATAAATCTGTAACTTATTATCAATAAGTATTTGGTTTGTATATCTCACATAGTTATATGTGGAAGATTGCATTATAATTTCTTTGGCAAAAGGGGATGTGGGTAGAAACACTTTATAAGGCCCTGATTTTGTCTCTTTTCAAAACTAGATACAAGGATTCTTGTCTTATGCATTTAAGGACAAATTAGGAAGTAAACTTTGAATATAAGACTATTAATAGAGGTAGGAATAGAATGTCCTATATATTTCTGTTTATTTTTTTTCTAAAATGGGACTACTGAATACAATTGAATTTGAATTATTTACATTTATATACATTATATTCATTCACACATCTTTTTTTGCTGTCTCTATATAACAGATATAGAAAAATTAATTCTGTATTACAACCATAAACTGTAATTTCAGGAATTACAAGTTTTTCAAGGTAGGGTCTTACTCTAGCTCAGGCTAACTTGGAATTCACTATGTAGCCTCAGGGTGGCCTCGAACTCGTGGTGATCCTCCTACCTATGCCTCCCCAGTGCTGGGAGTGCTGGGATTAAAGGCTTGTGCCACCACGCCCGGCTGCCTTCATTCTTTTGACATATTTATTTCTAATGTTTTAAAAGACCATTTTATTGATTTCGCTCTCAGGCACTAAGGGAGGACTACAGTGATATCATATGTTTTTTATAAATCCTTTCAGTTTGTGATGTACCACTTTCAATATCGTAGAAGGTAGGTGGTCTACAAATTACTTTTATACTCTGGAGAGTGCATTTGTGTGCATATACCTTTTAGAAACAGATAATAGGTAATTTAGAGATCTAAACAGACAGATTGTGGAAAATGAAAGCCAAAGTCATCTACTGTAATTGTATGACCATAAATAAAAAAACAATAACTTAAATACAAAGTCACTTCCAATTTTTTTTTCTTTTTTCTTTATTAGTCAGTTCTGTATTCAGCAAATAGAGTCAGTTTGGTACCATTATTAGGCTCATCCGTGACCTACCCCCTCCCCTTGGCCCCTCCTTGTTGAGGTATACGGGTCATGCATTGTGGAGTTAGCCCACAGTTATGGGTAAGCTAAATGTCTCTGCATATCATGACCCAACATGTGACTCTGACATTCTTTCCGCCCCCTCTTCCCCAAAATTTCCCTGGGCCATGTTGGGTTCATTTTTGGTCTGCTTCAGTGATGAGGTGTTGGGGGCCTCTGAGGCTCTGGCTCTCTGATTTGGTAGGAGTTGATTTTTCTCTGTGCTGATCTCCTTCCCCCTTGTGCTGGTATCCGGTTCATCAGGAAAACAGCCCCCTTGCTTGTTTCTCCAATTTTTCTTAGTTTCAGCCGGGGCCCTTTTGAGGTATGATGGGGTGGCTCTCTCCTTAGGATCTAGATCTATCTGAAAAAGAGAAGCAGATTCTCCAACGGAGAGTAAGTTAGTACCAGAACAAATGAGATAACCCTTACTTTTTTGTGTTTTTTTTTTTAATAGAGAATTTAATAGGTGTAGGCCCTCTTATAGCCCACAATTGATGGTAGCTTGATATTGGAGAGTGGGCTTACGTTTGGATCTGGTTCTGACTTGTTTCCCAGCTCCAGCTATGGGTCCCATACCAGTGAGGGGATCAGTTAGCCTAATTGAGAGCAGTTGGTTCCCCACCATGGCTGTGTGCCACCACTGCACTTTTGTGGGCATCACAACAAGTTATTTGCTGCTAAGTAGGTTAGACCATGCGTTGCTTCGACAGATATTTTTTTTTATAAGCAAGCATTTTATTTGTATATGTTTCATTGTAGCATTTTTTTCCTTTTTTTTTTCTTTATTAGTTAGTTTTGTATTCAGCAAATACAGTCAGTTTGGTATCATTATTAGGCTCATCCGTGACCTACCCCCTCCCCTTGGCCCCTTCTTGTTGAGGTATACGGGTCATGCATTGTGGAGTTAGCCCACAGTTATGGGTAAGCTAAATGTCTCTGCATATCATGACCCAACATGTGGCTCTGACATTCTTTCCGCCCCCTCTTCCGCAAAATTTCCCTGAGCCATGTTTGATTTGTTTTAGTACACTGGACTTTTTTTCCTCCTTTATTTCTTGTCTTGGTCATAAAATTTTTGTTAACACAAATGTGGAATCTATGCCAGGTAATTATGCTATAGAATAAAACTCATAAAATTCTCTGTTTGGTGGGTACAGCCCTGATTTAGGAAAATCTAACCTCTGGAAAGATGAACTGGGTGGTGAAAGAGCTAACCCCATTGGATGTCCATCCCAGGAAGTGGGCAAGCTCCCTCTAGCAGCAGCCTGAGGTAAAAAGGAAATGAAGAGAAATTTACTTTAAGCCTTTAGAAAATCTGCATCATCTGGTGTCACCACTGGTCTGATATTACTGTGGTTGTAGCTTCCTCTGCATAAGAGCACTCATCAGCACTTTCATTGAACATAAAAAAATGAATAATATGTGAATGAGTGTTACATTGCTTGAAGAAAGGGTAAGGAACTTTAAACTTTGTCTAATCCTTAAATATTCATTAAAGGAAGCAATTTAGGGTATGTCCTCTGGACTCTGCTGATCCAGAACATCACAAGAACAATCACATCAAGCCCCCTTGTTGCCTTCATCAGATCTGTGGGCCCATAGTTACTGACATCATTGTCTTCAATTCCATGATCAGCACTTCTTACACATGTGTGTTTTTTTCTGAGTTGAGGGTCCAAACAGGCCTCTAAGGAAGAGACCATAGAGCATCACTTAAGATCAATCAGCTTCTCTAAAGACTGATTTTCAATATTGGTCACCTGCACTGTTCAGGTCAAAGGTAGAAAAAGGCAGAGGAAATGTTATCACATTATTTTAGGCAGGTGGATTACATAGTTGTAAGATTAACTTTATGGCAAATTACAAGTGAAGAATTTAGCATATGACAGCAATAATATCACAAAAAGCTATTTGTAATATCCATGAGAAATATTTGTAGTTCTTTCCCATAGTTCATAGTTTGTTATAGTTCATTCCAATAGTTCATCACCACAATTAAAGTAAGATTATTGGCTCATATTATGTTTATGAATATATTCAACATTTTTCTATGTGCTAATTAATTTTAACTTCTTTAAATGTTCTTGTAGTAAACTGTTGTCATCCGGCTTGCATTGCTGGTAGAAATCACCCAACCAAGAGCAGTTTGTGGGAAAAAAAGGTTTATTTTGGCTTCAGGCTCAAGGGGAAGCTCTACAATGTCAGGGAAAATGATGGCATGAGCACAGGGTGGACATCATCCCCTGGCCAACATAAGGTGGACAATAGCATAGAGGAGTGTGCCAAACACTGTCAAGGGAAAACTTGCTATAACACCCATAATCCTGCCCCAACAATACACTTCCTCTAGGAGGCGTTAATTCCCAAATCTTTATCAGCTGGGAACCTAGCATTAAGAATACCTAAGTTTATGGGGGGCACATGAATCAATCCCCCACATAACCCAAATACAATGTAAGAAAATGAGAATAATTTGAAGGAATAATTTACTATGGAGTTTTGTTGTATTGATAAGCAACTTGAGTCAAGAAAAATACAAAGCAGCAGGAGTAAGAAAAATTTAGATCTAAGGCTTGGTATATATAGTGTCCCTGTTAGCCATGAAAACCAGTGAGTCATTTCACTGATAGATTCTTCTCTAAAGTTGAAGATGCCAAACACCTGTGAAAATGTCTTTAGAAAACTTATTTACTTTAGGGCATCAAACACTGCTAGGATATCCTGTTGCAGTGTTTTTGGACATCAATGGATGGAAGGCATGGATCTTCTTCTGGATCCTGTTCTTTAGCAGCAGTAGGGTTGGCTGCCATTGGATGGACACTTATGCTTCCTGCCTCGTTTCCAAAGACTGCTTCTACACCTCACTCAAAGAGCCACAACCTGCCCAGGCATTGGGTCCTTGAACAACAAAATCTCAATAAGCGTTAAAACAGCATTTTAGATTTTATATGTCTTTCCTGTTTTATCCCATCCTCAAAGCCTTGTTTCCTACCAAACACTTAGGGATAGTCAAGGATTTATTTATACTCTTCAAATACATGGGGTTCAAATATTGACATTTAGTAATCAACTAGAAAGGAAAAGACCAAATTTTCACAAGTCCTGACTTGTCTGGATTATTAGATTCACAAAGTAGAAGAACACAAGGGCTTTGCAGTATATCATCACCTTCTCACTGCTCAGAGCAATAATATTGAGCAATATAACAAATAACATGGAAATAAATAATCCTCTCCTGGGAAAATTATTATTTTAATTTAAAAAAGATACCTGCTTATTTCACACATTTTTCTAATGATTGTGTCAAACATAAGTGATATTGTTGTTGCTATTACCTCTTATTATAGCTGAGGATATGTTATAATAGACGATGGTGAGCCGGGCGTGGTGGCACATGCCTTTAATCCCAGCACTCGGGAGGCAGAGGTAGGAGAATCGCCGTGAGTTCGAGGCCACCCTGAGACTCCATAGTGAATTCCAGGTCAGCCTGGGCTAGAGTGAAACCCTATCTCGAAAAACCAAAAAAAAAAAAAAAAAATAGACGATGGTGACCAGTATTTCCTATAAAATCATCCCTTTAGTGCCTGTGAATTTGTGTGTATGTGGCGAGGGTGTTGGATTGATTTAGGTGTCTTCTTCTATTAATCCCCATGTAGTATTTGAGACAGTTTTCCCTGAATCTGGAACCAAACAATTCAGCCAGAAGAACTAGCCACCAAGCCTCAGGGATATTCCTCTCTATGCCTTCCTGAGAGTCACTCTGTCTTTAGGGAAAGAATGTGGTATACTTTTTTTTTTTTTTTGAGCCATTCAATAGTAACAAACTGAAAAACTTACTGTTAATTTTAGGTCTAATTTCCATAATAATGTTGAACTTCTATAGTCTAGAAATTGATACATAATATATTTATCATTGTTCTAATTTGACATGTGTCTTGAGGTGCCTTTTATTATGGATTTAAGCAAATATTTCCTAGGCATTTATTTTAAATACTTTTAAAGTGTATTGGGGACTAGAGGGAACATATATTTATTAAAACACCCTATAGGGGCTGGAAACATGGCTTAGTGAGAGAGATTATGTGGTTAGGTTAGCTTTTGGGTGTGTCTTTTACAGATTATCTTTATCAGTTGGGAAGGTATAAAGATGTAACTGTGGGCAGCATCATTTCATGGCCTGGACTATACAAAATAGGAGATAGCTGACTAACCACAAGTACTCATAGCTCTCTGCTTCCTCACTGTGGGCCGAGTGTGTGTGACCACCTGCCTCAGTCTCATGCTGCCATGCTTGCCAGGCCGTGGTGGATTAGCATCTGGATCGTGAAGTTGAAATCAGCCCTTAAAATTTTACCATGTATTTCTTTGAGCAATGAGTCGGTAATTGATACATCAGTGTAATAAAGTCAGCATATTTGCAGTGCTGGGGGAAAGCAGGTAGACTATAATAAATGAACAAAAAATACGAAGAAGAAAAAACTTATTGGTGATTGTAGACACTTGAAATTCCAAATCCTAAAGAAAAGAAGAGAAGTGAATCAATATATGAGGCTTTTAGAGCTGTCTTGGGGGTTATCTGGATATCATGGTGGAGCTGAAAAAAATTCTGCAAAGTCTAGGATTTTACATATTCGCCAATCACAATTTTGTATATACTTTTATAAATTAATCTGTAATATGATTCCAGGTAAATTTGAGAAGTTCGTATGCACTTACAGATGTATATATTGATTTTGGTAGCCAATATTTAGTTTGTATAAGCTAAAAAAGATTTCCATATAAGTAAAACTTGACAAAATTGTTTTTTCATTATATGTTGTCAAGTTCAGATTAATAATTTTTTTTGTTTGTTTGTTTTTTGTTTTTTGTTTTTTGAGGTAGGGTCTCACTCTAGTCCAGGCTGACCTGGAATTCACGATGTATTCTCAGGGTGGCCTCGAACTCACGGCGATCCTCCTACCTCTGCCTCCCGAGTGCTGGGATTAAAGGCGTGCGCCACCACGCCCAGCTAGATTAATAATTAAAATAAAGACAAAATGTGGTAATTTTTTTTCAGGTAGTTCTATTGTCCTCTACCCTAGACCAGTCATTTTTGAAAATGATTTAAAATAAGAAAATTTTATTTGAAGATAACTTTTTCAATTTTTGTCAATACTGATACATACTAATAAAATTTCCAGAAATGTATTTTATTTATTTTTATAGTTAGAATGAATTATAAATAAATCTATTGATTGGGATGTAAATGGGGAAAGTGGGATATGTACTTTTTTTTGTTTTTTAGGTAGGGTCACACACTAGCCCAGCCTGAACTGGAATTCACTATGTTATCTCAGGGTGCCCTTGAACTCATGGCAATACTCCGACCTCTGCCTCAAAAGTGCTGGGATTAAAGGTGTGTGCCACTACACTAGGCTTACATATGTATTTTTAAATTTTAATTAATTTATATTTTATTAATTATTTTTGTACTCAGTTTTTACAATCAAGTTGGCACCATTGTTAGGCTCTTCCATGTCCTACCTCCTCCCCCTGGGCTTCCTTGTTGAGGTATCTGGGTCATGCATTGTGGAGTTAGCCCACAGTTATGGGTAGGAGAAATGTATCTGTACATCATGACCCAGTGTGTGGCTCTGACTTGCTTTTCAGGCCCTCTTCTGCAAAATGTCCCTGAGCCATGTTGGGTTCATATTGGCTCTTCTTCAGTGATAAGGTGTTGGGAGCCTATATGTCTCTGGAAATCTGATTTGCTAGGAGTTGATTGTTCTCTGTGTTGATCTCCTTCACCCTTGTGCTGGTATCTGGTACACCAAGAAAGCAGCACCCTTCCTTGTTTTGCCAATTATACTTAGTTTCAACTGGAGCCCTTTTGAGGTTTAATGGGGTGGTTCTCTCCTTAGGATCTGTATCTATCTGAAAAAGAGAAGCAGATTCTCCAACAGAGAGTAAAGTTAGCACCAAACAAATAGGACAACCCTTATTTTTTTATAGAGAATTTAATAGGTGTAGGCCCTCTTATAGCCCACGATTGGTGGTAGCTTGATAATGGAGAGCAGGTTCATATTTGGATATGGTTCTGACTTGTTTCCAAGCTCCAGCTATGGGTCCCATTCCACTGAGTGGATCAGTTAGCCAAATCAAGAGCAGTTGGTTTCCCACCATGGCTGTCTGTCACTATTGCACTTGTGTGAGCATCATGACAGGTTATTTGCTGCTAAGTAGGTTAGACCATGAGTTGCTTGGACCGACATTGGTCATTTTCCCCCAGTTGCCCATGTAGCACCTTCTGGCACTAGACGCACTGACTCTCTTCCAGCTTCTAGC
Organism: Dipus sagitta; assembly: GCA_036346955.1. Lineage (NCBI taxonomy): Eukaryota > Metazoa > Chordata > Mammalia > Rodentia > Dipodidae > Dipus > Dipus sagitta. The sequence continues at coordinate 78,670,792 of CM070770.1, read as the reverse complement.
CATGTTATTCCATTTTACAGGTCAACCGCATATAATTGCTACTTAAGTCATTGTAAATGTTATACTCATACTCAATTAAGGTTTTATATTATACAATACAAAATATATTATACAATTTAAAATAATTTAGAGATTAAAATATTCAGTCTCAATCGAGAAATGTTAAGGATATCAAATTTTATTGAAAGGTTTCTGTTCAAAGTATAGCTGCTTTTACCTTCTTAATATAACCAGAAAGCAAATTAAATTCAGCATCAAACATATTCTTCTAAAAATTTATGAGGTTTTTCTACATTTACCTAAGTTTAATAATTTATAGATTATAACTCTTACTTGATCATGCACTGTTATGTAATTTAAGATTCATAGAGATAGCAAACAGAAAATCAGTTGGAGATAAGGAATAAGATAGTCTTGGTTTTATAAGCAATGAAAAATTAATTTGAGAAAATTCTTTATTTATGCTAATACTTAACTTCCTCATCTGAGAAATGGGATGAGTGTACTCATTATGGTTGTGACAATCCATGTGTGATATGATGAATATTATAAATGTAAAGTTCTACAACATTCAAATTTATTTCATTGCTATAACTTACGTGGAACTAAATATTTGTCTTCTACTTCTAGACATAACAAACCAAGGAAGTGATAGATGGTTTTTATGATAACTTGATGAATGTACTTGTAATTGACTAAAGTTTTCTTATGCCCCAAACATATCCTAATCTTTGTGACAGGCAATTTTTAATCCTTGTGAATTTCATGACTTAGAGATTTTATGTAATTTATTTAAGCTTACCTATTATGTGTCATTGAAAGTATTTGTTCCTACATTGTATTTATACTAAAGTTATAACAGTAAATTTTCATGAATTTCTTTGAAGAAAATTAATTTAACTAGGAGTCATTTGCCATGCAAATGAATTGATATTTTGTATTATAGTGTTCATTTGTTTCTGTTTTTCTTGAAAATTACTAATTATTATAAAATCAGGACAGACAGGGAACATTTATGATAGGAATTGCTAATTTCAGCTGCCAATCCTTCCAGAGTCCTTCTTAGTACTCTGAAGTCTAAAGAAATACCAGTGAGTACAGCTTGAAAGTAACTACCACCTGGAAATGTATATATGGCCTGAACAAATTATGTGTGTGTGTGTGTGTGTGTGTGTATCACAATATATGCTATATTTTCACTAAATAAGATACAATAATGTTCTTAAGGTCTACTTGTAGATATCTAGGAATACTTTAGCTAGAATTAAACATACATTCAAAAGTAATATGAGGGCTGGAGGGACGGCTTAGCAGTTAAAGGCATTTGCCTACGAAGCCAAAAGACCCAGGTTCAATTCCCCAGATGCACAAGGGGGTTCAAGCATCTGGAATTTGTTTGCAGTGGCTAGAGGCCCTGGCGTGACCACTCTCTCTCACTCTCTCCTTCTTTCTCTGTCAAAATAAATAAATAAATATAAAATATTTTTTAAAAAAAGTAATATGAATGCTGTCCCAAATAAACACTGGTTTTTATATACCACTACTATTGTTAAAGGAGGAGTTGCCATTTTAAATACAGCTTTACTTATGCATATTGTAAGTCACTCAAGCAAGTGATACATCATAATATGATTAATTAATAAATGAAAAATCAATATAAATTATTTTATTCAATAATACGGAGCTTCTATAATTTCTTAGTAAGACTCAATTTTCTTCGTATTGACACACTAGTTAGTCTGTAAACTTTGCTCTCAAAAAAATTAAAATAATATGACAATGAGAAGAATCTGGAACATTAGTAGTTTACCTTTGCCAGTCTGTCGACATGTAAGCATAAAGAGGACTGAAGCATGCTAAGGCTTTCCATTACTGTATTGGGGAGTTCAGTAACCAAAGCAAAGGATGGTGTTTAACCTTCTCTGCCTCTGACAAAATGATACTATACTTGAAGTACATGCAAAGATGATGCAGTTGATATATGAAGTTATGGCCTTTGCTTTGAGTGATACACAAAAACAGTTGCCTGTGAAGTAGAGGAAACACCTATTAATCAGTGTCAAGCTGCATGCTATCTCCTCCTTCTTTATTAGAAGTGAGCTTTGTTGTTGTTGTTGTTGTTTCTTTTTAGTATTTTTTTTTTTTTTTTTTGAGGTAGGTTGTCCAGGCTGACCTGAAATTCACTGTGTAGTCCCAGCCTGGCCTCGAACTCTGTGATTCTACTATGTAGGCCTCCCTAGTGCTGGGATTAAAGGCATGTGCAACTGTGTCTGGGGAGGAGTGAATTTTGATAAGACGTCTGTGGTGATTTAAATGTGAATTGTTCCTCATAGGCTCCTTTGTTTTAAGCCCTGGGTCCCTATTGGATAGAACATTTTTGGTTGCTGAAGATTCTTTGCTATGTGTGTCCAAGCTGGCAGACCCAGGCCACCACATCTGGGTATGTTTGATAGTTCAGCCCTATTTCTGCTACTCTGTTTCCTGATCCAGTCATTTGAGGGTCTCCACCAAGCACTCCTGCTATCACTTTAGTGACAGTTCCCTGCTTTCCTTGCCATGGTGCACTGAAATCTGAAACCAGGTTTTCCTCCTTTAGGTTACATGTGCCACAGCAACAAGAACACAGTTTTGACACAGTGTACATAATATAATGTGTTCAAAAAACTGATAATAGAAGAGCAGAGTGACTGCTGCTCTACACCTGATCACGTGGTTCTTACGCCTTTACCACTGGTTTTCAGGAGGAATATGGATGAGTTTGTAGCTTCAGGGCACTGAAGTCCAAAACTGCTTTCAGCAAATTGTTTGAGGCATTCTAGTAGGAGATGCAAAGATTGGGATGCTGTTGGAAGTATGGACAGTCGAGTCTATGTTTAAAACATTTTAGATCACAGTGTGCATGGGGAATTGGGCTTCTGTCCATCTATGTTACATTCTACCAAAGAATTTGCTACATTTTTGTGTCCTAAAATTTTGAGTGAGACTAAATTAAAAAGCAATGGGCTAATTTGTTTTGCAAAGGAAACCTCAAGCCAGCACGGCAAATAAGGTTGTCACATAGTTATTACTCAGAATGTTAATCCAGATTTATAGCAAGTGAGGACAAAATCTAGTTGGAGGATGTGAAAGATAAGTAGGTTTGACAGGACAGCATCATAATCATGGTTGCAGGTATGAATAAGGTATACAGGGATAAAGTGTCTGTAGTTCTCAATGAGATTAGTAACATCAACATGAAGCCAAGAACTTTGCCCTGGAAAAATAGGTTTGTGACTTGATATCAAAATCCCTGACATTGAAGGCCTCAGTATGTTCTAGTGCATATAGATCTAAAAAAGTTCCATGCAAATATATACAGACTGATGCTATGGTCGCTCTGCTTGAATGGAACCTCCTAGGGAAATGTGTTCTAATGCCTAGTTACACAGAAATTCAGAGGATGCTGTAGTCATGGTCCAAACAAGTGCAACTACATCTTAAGCTGATGATGGAACTTTGCATCTTCTGTGGATGCTGGTCCTGCCGATGTACAGATGGCAAGAGTTCAAGAGTCATTGAAATGCACACTAATATTTCAAAAAAAAACAAAAACTTGTATGTCAATAAATATATAAAAAGTTAACATTTTTTTATCTTGGCCAAACCACTTTAATTTACAATTTCAATGTACAATATGAAGTCCGTAATGGCTTGAAATTCCTCACTTTGCTCTTCTAAAGGGATGAGTTTACACTTCAATCCTAATAATTGGGAAGGATACCTAATTCTTCATTTGTCTACTTGGAAGGATCTAGAAATGTAAAGTAACCAAGCACAGTGTCTGAGTTGTGCCAAAAGTGCCAGAGAATACTGAGCCACATGAATTAGCTAATAAATTCAGCCTTGATCACCTGGGATTGGATCAGCGGGGAAACTCTCTATACCAGGGTCCAACATATACACCTCAGCCAGCATGACCAACTCCACAGTCTCCCACTGCTTCCAGAGGCCTGAAGGCCTGAGAAGAGACTGGATCCAAAGCCAGTCAGGTGACAACTGACATATTGACTGTGTAGCACAGGTTAAGAATCTTGATATGGAGTTCCTGAGTAAGTGTGTGTTTGTCTGTGTGTGTGTGTGTGTGTGTGTGTGTGTGTGTGTGTGTGTGTGTAGCTGGGAAGATGAAGCCAGAGTTAACATGCTTGATATGGAGTTCTTAAGTAAGTGTGTGTGTGTGTGTGTGTGAGAGAGAGAGAGAGAGAGAGAAAGAGAGAGAGTGTAGCTGGGAGAATGTAGCCAGAGTTGGAAAGTATACCATATGATGCTGAAAATACTAGGGATATAATTTTCATTGAAGAAAATTGCAGCCATTGCATAGAGCTAGCCAAAGAGAGATCTGGCATGCTGCTACAGACAGCAGCTCTATCGTATGAAGATAGGCATGCTCAAGCCTGTTGAACTTGGGTCATACATCCATGATTGCTAGACAGCATCTACAGGACTTAATGTTTGCTGTGTTGGATTGTGGTATATTTTGGTATACCCCTTCCTTATTATTTCTCCTTTTGAAATGGGGAAATTTACTATGTGCCACTGTATGTTGGGAAAAGAATACCACACACATGTATAGAAAAAGGTAATCAGATATTGATTTTACAGGTGCTCACAGTAAGAGTGTGCTTGAGACTCAGAAGAGTCCATGGACTTTTTCATAATGTTGAGATTGTTAACACAATAGTACTCATAGTTGAGCTGGGGATAAGATGGCTTGAGCCAATTCCAACATGGAAGGTTGTAGAAATGATCCCCACAACCTCATGTGGTCAACACCTGCTTCCCAGTTGTTGCTGCCATTTGGAGAGGTAATTGAACCTTTTCTAGGAGGCCCAGCTAGTGTATACGGGCTGCTAGAGTCAAAACTTTGACAGATAGAATTGTACACTGCTTGGGTCCTTTCTGTGCCTGTTGGCTCTCCTACAAAGTGAGGAGATATGCTATACTCTGAGGAGTCCTCTTGTCATGTGATGTACTCTTCCACACATTCTGACCATAGATCTTTTCTTCCATACTTTGGATTCCTTGACAGATTGCAATTCCCTGAGACTATGAGCCAAAATAACTATTTTTTTTTCAATATGGGATTTTATAATAGTAACTAGAATAGTAACTAAAACAACATCTAATAAATAAGTCAGATTAAACCACTGTCTTTGAAAATAACCCATGAGGTTTTCATAGGTAAAGAAAACCATTTCATTTTGCGTGATATCATTTTTATGCTTTTAGTAAAAGTTACATATATTTCTTAGTGAAATTATACATAATTGTACATATAGTTTCTTTGAAGGCAGTTAGGATTTAGAAACAGAAGTACAGATATAGTAAAAGAGTAGAGGAAGCAAGAATACTGGCTGTGTAGAAGAAAAACAAAATAAGTCTATCAATGTTGTTATACATGAAATGAAAGTTGATTATCCAGAATATGTACTTATACTCAAAGTTTTTTCTCAATTTTTATTAACATTTTCCATGATTATGAAAAACTATCCCATGGTAATACCCTCCCTCCCCCCACTTTCCCGTTTGAAATCCCATTCTCCATCATAACCCCTACTCATCTCAATCAGTCTCTCTTTTATTTCGATGTCATGATCTTTTCCTCCTCTTATGATGGTCTTGTGTAGGTAGTGTCAGGCACCATGAGGTCATGGATATCCAGGCCATTTTGTGTCTGGAGGGAGCACTTTGTAAGGAGTCCTACCCTTCCTTTGGCTCTTACATTCTTTCTGCCACCTCTCCAGCAATAGACCCTGAGCCTTGGAAGGTGTGATCGAGATGTTACTCAGTACTCCAGTCACTTCTTTCCAGTACTATGATACCTTTTGAGTCATCCAAAGGTCACTGCCATCTGAAAAGAGAAAATTCTCTACACAAAGTGAGAGTAGCATTAATATTAGAGTATAAATATTAGGAGAAGTGCTTACTGGGCAGTTTGATAAGCATACTATATACATTTTTCCAGATATCAGCAAATGTTATACCCCTAATGCTCATGACTACCCCTCTTTTAAGTTTTCAGTATCAGGGATGTATTCCACCCCATTAAGTGGGCCTCCAGTCCAATTGGAGGGCAGTTGGTTTCCACCATGACAGACGTGCCACTATTGCACCCGTTGGCTCATTTGGCCTGGCTGGCCAATTATAAGGCTTGCAGTGTCAACTGCTGAGTATCTTCACTGGTGGTATCTCTTTCTCCCATTGAACTACATGTAGAATGGCTTCTTCAAGCTTTCTCTCAGCTGGTCTACATGGAGGAGGTTATCAGCTCATTTCCAGCAGGATTTCTCAATAGGCTTACAGCCCAAGTATGTGGAGTTTTCTGCAATAGGGTCTTACCATCTATTTCCTGGTGGGAAATCAAGGGCCTCGGCAATGGCCTATAATGTTTCGGGGGCATCAAGGACCTCCCTGGACAACAACTCACTGGAGGTATCCCATCCCTGGCACTGAAAATTTTCTAACAACGATCTATGGCTCCTGAGTGTTCCATTGTCCAAAACCAGAGGATTCCACATGATTTATTTATATCCTCTTATATTTTGATTAGTCCTCCCTCCACCTTTCCTTTACTTAATCTCTTCTCCTGACCTCACTTTGGGCCTTTTCACCTCCATTAATCTATTCTTCTACTTACAAATATACAATATCAACCTATTGAGTACCCTCCTCCCTTCCTTTCTCTTCCCTTTATATCTCCTTTTTGACTTACTGGCCTCTGCTACTGAGTTTTTTCCTTCACACACAGAAGTCCAGTCATCTGTACCTAGGATCCACATATGAGGGAGAACCTGCAGTGCTTGGCTTTCTGGGCCTGGGTTACCTCACTTAGTATAATCCTTTCCAGATCCATCCAGTTTCCTGCAAATTTCATAACTTCATTTTTCTTTAATGCTGAATAGAACTCCATTGTATAAATGTGCCACATCTTCATTATCCACTCATCAGTTGAGGGACATCTATGCTGGTTCCACTTCCCAGCTATTATGAATTGAGTGGCAATAAACATGGTTGAGTATGTACTTCTAAGGAAATGGGATGAGTCCTTAGGATATATGCCTAGGAGTGTTATAGCTCGGTCATATGTTAGATCAATTTTTAGCTGTCTTAGGAACCTCCACACTGATTTCCACAATGGCTGGACCAGATTGCATTCCAACCAACAGTGTAGAAGGATTCCTCTTTTTCCACATCCCCACCAGCATTTATGATCATTTGTTTTCATCATGGTAGCCAATCTGAAAGGAGTGAGATGGAATCTCAGTGTAGTTTTAATCTGCATTTCCCTGATGACTAGGGATGTATAACATTTTTTTAGAGGCTTATACTCCATCTGTATTTCTTCTTTTGAGAACTCTCTATTTAGTTCAATATCCCATTTTTTAATTGGCTTCTTTGATTTCTTATTAACTTTTTGAGTTATTTGTATATCCTAGATATTAATCCTCTATCAGATATATAGCTGGCAAAGATTTTTTCCCATTCTGTAGGTTGCCTCTTTGCTTTATTCACAGTGTCCTTTGCAGCACAAAATCTTTTTAATTTCATGAGGTCCCAGTGGTTAATCTGTGCTTTTATTGCCTGGACAATTGGGGTTATATTCAGAAAGTCTTTGCTGAGACCAATATGTTGAAGGGTTTCCCCTACTTTTTCCACTAGAAATGTCAGAGTTTCAGGTCTGATGCTAATGTCTTTAGTCCATTTGGACCTAATTCTTGTGCATGGAAAGAGAGAAGAATCTATTTTCATCCTTCTACAGATACATATCCAGTTTTCCCAGCACCATTTGCTGAAGAGGCTGTCTTTTCGCCAATGAGTATTTTTGGCATTTTTATAGAATATCAGGTGGCTATAGCTACCTGGAGTTACATTTGGGTTCTCTATTCTGTTCCATTAATCTACATGTCTGCTTTTGTGTCAGTACCATGCTGTTTTTGTTACTATGGCTCTGTACTATAGGTTAAAATCAGGTATGGTGATACCACCCGCCTTATTTTGGTTGCTAAGTATTATTTTAGACATTTGAGGTTTTTTGTGATTCCAAATGAATTTTTGGTTTTTCTTTTTTTTTTTCTTTTTTTTTTTTTTTTTTTTTGGTTTTTCGAGGTAGGGTCTCACTCTAGCCCAGGCTGACCTGGAATTCACTATGGAGTCTCAGGGTGGCCTCGAACTCACGGCAATCCTCCTACCTCTGCCTCCCGAGTGCTGGGATTAAAGGCGTGCGCCACCACGCCCGGCCCAAATGAATTTTTGGATTCTTTTTTCTATTGCTGTGAAGAATGCCTTTGGAATTTTGATGCGGATTGCATTAAATGTATAGATTGCTTTTGGTAAGATTTCCATTTTCACAATATTGATTCTTCCAATCCAGGGACAAGGGATGTTTTTCTATTTCCTAGTGTCTTCTGCAATTTCTCGCTAGAGTGTTTTATAGTTTTTATTGTAGAGATTCTTTACTTCCTTGGTTAGGTTTGTTCCAAGGTACTTTATTTTCTTTGATACAATGGTGAATGGGAGTGATTCTCTGATTTCATCCTCTGTGGGTTTGTTGTTAGCATATATGAAGGCTACTGATTTCTGTGTATTTATTTTGTATCCTGCTGCATGGCTGTAGGTGTTTATCAACTCCAACAGTTTTCTGGTAGAGTCTTTAGAGTACTTTATATATAGAATCACATCATCTGCAAATAATGATAACTTGATCTCTTCCTTTCCAATTTGTATCCCTTTTATGTGCGTCTCCTGCTTTATTGCTATGGCTAAGACTTCCAATACTATATTAAATAAAAGTGGGGACAGTGGACACCCTTGTCTTGTTCCTGATTTTAGTGGAAAAGCTTCCAGTTTTTCCCCATTTAGTAATATGTTGGCTGTAGGCTTGTCATAAATAGCCTTCATTATATTGAGATATGTTCCTTCTATTCCCAGTCTCTGTAGGACTTTCATCATGAAGGGATGTTGGATTTTGTCCAATGCTTTTTTCTGTGTCTAATGAGATGATCATATGATTTTTATCCTTCAATCCACTTATATAATATATTACATTTATCGATTTGCATATGTTGAACCAGCCCTGCATCTCTGGGATAAAGCCTACTTGGTCAGGGTGAATGATCTTTCTGATATATTCTTGTATTCTGTTTGCCAATGTTTTGTTGAGAATTTTTACATCTATGTTCATGAGGGAGATTGGTCTGTAATTTTCATTTTTTGTTCTATCTTTGCCTGGTTTTGGTATCAGGGTGATGCGGGCTTCATAGAAGGAATTTGATAGGATTCCTTCTTTTTCTATTTTATGGAAAAGCTTAAGAAGCAATGGTGTTAGTTCTTCCCTGAATTTCTGGTAAAATTCAGAAGTGAATCCATCTGGGCCTGGACATTTTTTAGTTGGCAAATTTTTGATAACTGCTTGGATCTCCATGCTTGTTATAGGTCTATTTAAGTGATTAATCTTCATCTTGATTTAATTTAGGTAGGTCATATAAATCAAGGAAATCATCCATTTCTTTCAGATTTTCATACTTTGTGGAGTATATGCTTTTATAGTATGTCCCTACAATTTTTTGAATTTCTCTGGTATCTGTGGTGATGTTACCTTTTTCATCTCTAATTTTATTGATTTGTGTCTCCTCTGTCTTTCTTTTGGTCAGATTTGCTAAGGGTTTATCAATCTCGTTTATCCTTTCAAAGAACCAACTCTTTGTTTCATTGGTTCTTTGGATTTTTTTTTTTTTTTTTTTGGTTTCTATTTCATTAATTTCTTCCCTAATCTTTATTATTTCTTCCTGTCTACTGATTTTTGATTTGCCTTGTTCTTCTTTTTCCAAGGCTTTAAGGTGAAGCATTAGGACGTTTACTTGCGACCTTTCTAATTTCTTAATATAGGCACTTAAAGCTATAAATTTACCTCTTAGGACTGCCTTCATTGTGTCCCAGAGATTTTGGTATGTTGTGTTCTCATTATCGTTTAACTCTATAAATTTTTTGATTTCCTTCTTGATTTCTTCATTGACCCATTCATCATTTAGTAGTGTATTGTTTAATTTCCATGATTTTGTGTATGCTATATAGCCTTTCTGGCTATTGATTTGTAGTTGGATTCCATTGCGATCAGATAGAATGCAAGGAATTACTTCAATTTTCCTGTATTTGTTAAGATTTGCTTTGTGCCCTAATATATGGTCTATTTTAGAGAATGTCCCATGTGCTGCTGAAAAGCATGTATATTCTGAAGCATTTGGAGGAAATGTCCTATAGTATCTGTTAAGTCCATTCCTTCAATGACCTCATTTAGTCCAGATTCCTCTCTGTTTATTTTTTCCCAGGACGACCTGTCAATTGATGCGAGTGGGGTGTTGAAGTCTCCCACTACCACTGTGTTTGGTGTTATCTGTGACCTTAGTTGTAACAGCATTTGTTTGATGAATTTTGGGGCCCCCATGTTAGGTGCATGTATGTTTAGGATTGTAATGTCCTCCTGTTGGAGGGTGCCTTTAATCAATATAAATTGACCTTCCTTATCTTTTTTTTTTCCTTATCTTTCTTAACTAATGTTGGACTGAAGTCTACCTTGTCACATATTAGGATAGCAACCCCTGCTTGTTTTCGAGGCCCATTTGCTTGAAACACCGTTTTCCAACCTTTTCCCTAAGACAGTGCCCATGCTCTGTAGAAAGGTGGGTTTCTTGGAGGCAACAAAGTGAAGGATCCTGCTTTTTAACCCAGTCTGCAAACCTCTGCCTTTTGGTTGGGGCATTGAGGCCGTTGATATTAAGAGATAATATTGAAAGGTGTGTATTCATTTTTTGTCATTTTTTTGTAGTTCTTCCAGTTTTTCCTTTGCTCTCTTGTGTTAATTAGTATTTGAATATTGCTTGTTTTTTCCCGGTTCCTTATATGTGTGCTTTTCTTTTTCTTCAGCATGGAGGATTCTTTCAAGTATTTTCTGCAGAGCTGGTTTTGTCTTCAAATACTCCTTTAGCTTGGCTTTGTCGTGTAATGCCCTTATTTCTCTGTCTACTTGAATGGATAGCTTTGCAGGATAAAGTAACCTCAGTTGACAGTTGTTATCTTTCAGGACTTGGAATACATCACTCCATGCCCTTCTGGCTTTTAAAGTTTGTAGTGAGTAATCTGCTGTAACTTTGATAGGCTTGCCTTTGTAGGTAATTTGATTTTTCTCTCTGACTGCTTTCAATATTTTTTCTTTTGTTTGTATGTTTGGTAGTTTGATTATAGTATGGCAAGGAGAGGTTCTTTCCAGGTTTTGTCTGGCTGGTGTTCTAAAGGATTCCTGTATCTGCATTGGCAGTTCTTTCCCAATTTGGGGAAGTTTTCTTCTATGATTTTGTTGAAGATGCCTACTATGCCATTGGAGTGAAATTCTTCTCCTTCTACTATGCCCTAAATTCTTATGTTTGATCTTTTCATAGTATCCCGAATATCTTGAAATTCCCACTCATACTTTTCTATTAGTTTGTCTTTCTCTTTGTTGGACTGTATTAGATCTGCCACCTGGTCTTCTAGCTTAGATATTCTGTCGTCTCCTTCATCCATTCTACTGGTGAGATTTTCTATAGAGTTTTTTTTATTTCATTAACAGTGTTCTTCATTGCTAGTAATTCTGACTGGTTTTTCTTTATTATTTCCATTTTCTTATTTATGTCTAGTATTGACCTCTTTATTTCATTAAATTGGTGTCCTGTGTTATCTTTGATTCCTTTGATTTCCTCTTTCATTCCTTTGATTTCTTCTTTGACTTCTTTGAACATATTTATAATCATTCTTTTGACATCTTTCTCAGGCATTTCCTCTAACTTGTTCTCAGTGGAGGTCATCTCTGTTGCATTAATACTTTTTGGTAGATTTATATTGCCTTGATTTTTGGTGTTTCTTGTGTTATAATGTATATATTTTTGCATCCTGGATTATCTAATGATTGGATTTTCTAGTTAGCTGGGTATTATTAGATGTATAAGTCAATCTGATGTTATATAACCTCAGAGTATTTATCCAAGAGTTGGTATTATGACAACCAGATCCTCTCACTGTCCCTTATGGTGTGTGGTGCCCCACCCACAGCCTTAATCCTGTCAACAAGGAGGTTAACAGTTCTGATCTGTTGAGGGTTCCAAGCAGGTGAGACCCTTCCCTGGTGTAATCCCAGTTACCTCTGCTCCTGGTTGGGTCCCGCATTCAGTTCAAGTTGGCGTGGCCAGGTCCCTGGACCGCTGCCCTGTTCGCTGGAGCTGGGCACTGGCGGTGGGGGAGGGGAGGCTGCGGATGCTGCTCTAGTTCTCTCGCTGTTCCACGTGTTCTTCTGCCTTGTGATCTCTCCTCCGTTGTTCACTGCCGTTCTCCCATCACATTTCTTGAGTTTGTGGAGAGCTCTGGTGTGAGTGGAAACTCCCCTCACCTGGATTTTCCTGCAGCTGAAGCCGAGCCTGGCAGCTTTCTGGAGGCCACCGCAGCTGTCCGCAGACTTCCCGGAGCTGCTTCTGCAGGCCTCTATGGGCTCTGGATGCTCTGGATCTCTCCTACTTCTCCGCCGCCATTTCAATTTTCTATTCATCTCCCTTTTTAGTAAAAGTGTGCATTTTGCTGCCTTTTTTTTTTTTTTTTTTTTTTTTGGCTTTTTTCCCCTAGGCTGCTTTGGCGTGGTACCTATGCGGCCATCTTTCTTTTTTTTTTTCTTTTTTCTTTTGTTATTGATTAGTTAGTTTTGTATTCATCAAATACAGTCAGTTTGGTACCATTATTAGGCTCATCCGTGACCTACCCCCTCCCCTTGGCCCCTCCTTGTTGAGGTATATGGGTCATGCATTGTGGAGTTAGCCCACAGTTATGGGTATGATAAATGTCTCTGCACATCATGACCCAACATGTGGCTCTGACATTCTTTCCACCCCCTCTTCCTCAAAATTTCCCTGAGCCATGTTGGGTTCATTTTTGGTCTGCTTCAGTGATGAGGTGTTGGGGACCTCTGAGGCTCTGGCTCTCTGATTTGGTAGGAGTTGATTTTTCTCTGTGCTGATCTCCTTCCCCCTTGTGCTGTTATCCAGTTCTTCAGGGAAACAGCACCCTTGCTAGTTTCGCCAGTTGTTCTTAGTTTCAGCTGGGGCCCTTTGGAGCTATGATGGGGTGGCTCTCTCCTTAGGGTCTACATCTATCTGAAAAAGAGAAGCAGATTCTCCAACAGAGAGTAAGTTAGCACTAGGACAAATGAGACAACCCTTACTTTTTTTATAGAGAATTTAATAGATGTAGGCCCTCTTGTAGCCTGTGATTGATGGTAGCTTGATATTGGCGAGTGGGCTTATGAATATGGTTCTGACTTGTTTCCCAGCTCCAGCCATAGGTCCCATACCACTGAGGGGATCAGTTAGCTAAATTGAGAGCAGTTGGTTCCCCACCATGGCTGTGTGCCAGTATTGCACTTGTGTGGGCATCACAACAAGTTATTTTCTGCTAAGTAGGTTAGACCATGAGTTGCTTGGACAGATATTGGTCATTTTCCCCCAGTCGCCCATGTAGCACCTTCTGGCACTAGACGCGCTGACTGGGGACTGACTCTCTTTCAACTTCCAGGCATGCCATTCTATTTTGCATGTCAACCACATAACTGGAAGTCCTCAACTTTTTTTTTGTAAGTTTTATTTAACCATTTGAAAAAAAAAGAATAAGAGAAGCTCATTTTACAGTGATATTAAGCTAAAGGAAGAAAATTGTCACCATCACCTATGGCAAGAAATGTACAAGAATTCCCTAAGTATTGGCTCTAATATAACATCTTTATCTATTATCCCAGTGATGTGTGATGCATATTAAAAATGCTTATGTTTTGCTTACTTTGTATGTGTAATTATGTGCATGTAGGCATTAATATATAGTTTAGATGTACATATGAGTCTATATGCATCCATATTTTACATATATATCTATGAAAAAAGTTATGTTGATATGACAAAATATAAATAACATGGCATGTTAATTATGAATGCAATCACATGTAGAGCATATGTTTTAATATATTTCAGAATAATTGAGTCAGCCTGCTATTACTTTAATTAAGTTTTTTACACCTTCTTGATTAGACTGCTAGTTAATGACATCTTCCTCATTTTGATCTGTGAAGAGTGGCTCATTTTAAAATTCTGTAATGAGAGGAAAAAATGTATATCTGATGAAAATCTCAGCAGACTAAAACATAACTTTTAATTTTTACCCTTAGAAAAATGACACAGTCCACAGCCGAATTAGCATTTTGTTTAAAGCAAGTTTACTATGATCTTGGCATAGCTTACCATCAAATGGACAAAGAAATTGTGTTCTATAAATAGTTACTTTAGTGGTGGAGAGAACAATAATATATTCCATATATTGGGGGGAAGGGAAAGAGATTTGCATTTAATTTTGGCAGATAAATGTTAAGAATAACCAAAGTTCTGGTGGTTTTGACCAGAAATAGGATAAATATGTATATGGACTGTATACAAGGTTATTAGAAATAAAGCATGATTTTATTTTTTTTGTTTTGCACTGTACTGCTTCAAAAATTACTATGTTAAGCAAATATTTGATGACCTCATAATTGACTATAAGTTGCTAGAAAGCTCTGTAGTCATTTTAAATTTACAAGACAATTATCATTGATCTTTGGAATCGGTTTTATTTATAGTAAAAAACCCTGAGACTCTTACTAAAGTGATTAGTTTATACTGCTGTGAATTATATGCATTCCCATTTAAAACTACAGTATAGATATTGCAGTTTAATTAAACTGCTGAAAATGATAAATTCACTTTGCTTTTCTATTTTTACTTGTAATGCAAGACTATAAAACACAAGCATCCCTTTGAACAGGGTGACACTTTTCATGTAGCAACTCACATTGTGATTGATTAAATAAAAAGATTATAAGACAGTAGAATCAGCATAACAATTAGTACTGGTAAAGCAATAGGGCATTCCCTCAGATTTCAGAGTGGAGTACAACTTTGAATATCAAGTAAATAATTCTTTCGGATGATGGTGTTTTATTGTTTGTGAACTCTAAAACCTCATAGAAACTCGGCACTAACCTGTGTCATGCTTCTCTTATTTTACTGCCCACTTCTCCAACATAAAGGTGGTAAAAAGGAGAATAGCAAAAGTCAGGGGAATATCCACATTCGGCATATTTTCTGCATGAACCCTAATGAGTTGCATTTTTGGAAAATTTATACTTTTTATTCCCTCATGTTTAAATAGTGATTAAAGATCTCATGATGAATTATTGTCACATAGACTGTTTTACGAGCATTATTGCTGCTGTGGAAAGAACAGTTCTGAAGAGTTACGTAAAATAAAATAATAGAGCTGGAGGGATGGCTTAGTGGTTAAGGCTTTTTCCTGCAAAGCCACAGGACCCAGGTTCAATTCCCCAGGACCCAGATTAGCCAGATGCACAAGGGGGCACACATGTCTGGAGTTCATTTTCAGTGGCTGGAGGCTCCGGCACGCCCATTCTCTCTCTCCCACATTCTCTGTCAAATAAATAACTAAATAAATAGTTTTCAAAAATAACAGAGTTCATAATGCCTAAAGGAGAAAAAAAGGAAACAATAATATCAAGGCATATTTGTGGTTATTATGTGATTAGTATTTAAGTACAAGTTAAATAGGTATAGTGCATACAAACGTGAGACAATGTTCAATAATTGCTCTCTCTAAAGTCCCTCAAAATGATTGTGATGTGATCAAATTCATAAACATTTCAGTTACCAAGGTGGATGCAAATGATTCCTGGACCTCATTCTGCTCTATATGCACTCAAGCCTAAACAGAACAGTAAGCATTGATGGATATTATGATGTAAGGATAGTCTAATTTAGGAACCAGCTTCTAAGGACTATGTAATACCATCTATTGGGATTCAAAAGCAATACATTAAAGCTCATATTTACTTTTCCTTCTTTCTTTACAAAAACAATATAAACTTTATCAACAATTACTTTGTAGACAATAACCACTACCATCACAAAATTGTGTTAGAGAGTGTCATGCCTTTGGTAAACTGAGACTCAGTAAAAATATTCCATATACTGGCTAGTAGCTCAGGTTCTACAGCTTTACCTCATCCATTTCAATCCTGGGTCTGCCTGTAATAATGGCCAAGCTCTCTACCATCCTGGACTCTTATTAATTACTTTTTAATGAATAAAGTGTTAATGGAACAAACAAACAGGCAATGTATGCAATGGTAGAGCACATTAGAAAAGAGTATATGGGAGACAGTAGATTAGCAGCACAACAGTTAAATTCATGGAGATCAAAATACCAAATTAAGTTGCCAAGATGTCAGGATATCACATAATTTTAAGGCCTGAAAATCATTTATTGGAATTTGAAACCTACAGATTATTTGAAATACCTACACAATTAATTCTCTTCTGCTATGAAGTTTGCTCCCCAAACTGGCCATTTTGTACTAAACTTTATTCTTTTCTTTTTCAATTTTATTATGTATGTATTTCTTTATTCTGCAAAGGCAGAGGGAAAATAATGTTAGTACCACCAAGCTTAGTGCTATCCCTGGTCACAAATTCCAAGTTCTCATGTATATATGAGCAGTTCGTGCTGAGGAAAAACCAGCAAGGGAAGAAAGCATTTTCAGAAGAGATCTAAGCCAGGCCCTCATTTCTTGTCACACAGTGAGATTCATATGAAACAGGAATTCACTGTGAAAACAGCATAACCATATAACTCCAAGTTTGTGCATTGTGCCCGTGTTATCCAATGACTGACTGACTCTCAGGAGCAATTTCTCTCCTGTTTGACAAAATGTTTATTTCTTTCTTTTACTGTGTGTGTGTGTGTATGTGTGTGTATGTGTGATGTGTGAGTGTTTTACATGTGCAGGTACATAATATGAACCAATCCCAGGATCCATAGGGAGGTTAGAGCATAAAGTTGGATGTCATTTCTCACCTTCTTCTTTCTTTCTTTCTTTCTTTCTTTCTTTCTTTCTTTCTTTCTTTCTTTCTTTCTTTTCTTTCTTTTTTTTTTTTCTTTTGAGGTAAGGTCTCACTCTAGCCCAGGCTGACCTGGAATTCACTGTGGAGTCTCAGGGTGGCCTCAAACTCACGACAATCCTCCTATCTCTGTCTCCCGAGTGCTGGGATTAAAGGCGTGCACCACTACACCCAGCAATACCTTCTTCTTTCTTTGAGGCAGGGGCTCTCTTTTCTTTTCTTTTTATTTATTTATTTTTTTTCTTTATTAGTTAGTTTTGTATTCATCAAATACAGTCAGTTTGGTACCATTATTAGGCTCATCCATGACCTACCCCCTCCCCTTGGCCCCTCCTTGTTGAGGTATATGGGCAATGCATTGTGGAGTTACCCCACAGTTATGGGTAAGATAAATGTCTCTGTATATCATGACCCAACATGTGCCTCTGACATTCTTTCCACCCCCTCTTCCCCAAAATTTCCCTGAGCCATGTTGGGTTCATTTTTGGTCTGCTTCAGTGATGAGGTGTTGGGGGCCTCTGAGGCTCTGGCTCTCTGATTTGGTAGGAGTTGATTTTTCTCTGTGCTGGTCTCCTTACCTCTTGTGCTGGTATCCGGTTCATCAGGAAAACAGCCCCCTTGCTTGTTTTTCCAAATTTTCTTAGTTTCAGCTGGGGCCCTTTTGAGGTATGATGGGGTGGCTCTCTCCTTAGGATCTACATCTATCTGAAAAAGAGAAGCAGATTCTCCAACAGAGAGTAAGTTGGCACCAGGACAAATGAGATAACCCTTACTTTTTATAGAGAATTTAATAGGTGTAGGCCCTCTTATAGCCCATAATTGATGGTAGCTTGATATTGGAGAGTGGGCTTATGTTTGGATATCATTCTGACTTATTTTCCAGCTCCAGCTATGAGTCCCATACCAGTGAGGGGATCAGTTAGCCAAATTGAGAGCAGTTGGTTCCCCACCGTGGCTGAATGCCACCACTGCACTTGTGTGGGCATCACAACAAGCTATTTTCTGCTAAGTAGGTTACACCATGCATTGCTTCGACAGATATTGGTCATTTTCCCCAAGTCGCCCATGTAGTACCTTCTGGCAGTAGACGCGCTGACTGTCTGGGGACTGACTCTCTTCCAACTTCCAGCCATGCCATTCTAACTTGCATGTCAATCACATAAGGTGTCTTCAGCAGTAGGGTCTTACCACTAGCATTTGGTGGGTCATCAAGTACTCTGACAGAAATCTGTCTGTCTTTTAAGAAACCTTGTAGGTCTCTCTGATCAAAAGCTCATTGTGGATGATAGCCCTATGCTGGTTCTGGGAGTTACAGGTCAGTGCCCACTAAGAAAATGAGGGAAAAGATAACTAGTATACAAGAGTTAGAGATAAGAGAGAGAGACAGAGGGAGAGGGGAAGTGAGGGAGGGAGGATGTAGAAGATTAAGGTTAGTTTTGATCTTACCCTCTCCAGTGTCTTGTGGTTCAAGTGTTCCCTGTAAGGGCCTGGTGAAGGATCAGCCATTTGGTCTGTCTTTTTTCTTCATTATGTTAGTCATGCTCAATCTGGACCTTGAGCTTCTGGGAAATTCTTCTGTCTCTACCTCCCTTCTCATCATGTGTGCTAGAACAGCAGACATTTGTCACAACTTCAGGCTTTTGCATGGGTTTTGGACATCCAAACTCTAATACTCATGCTTTATAGCAAGTATATTATCCCCTGAGTCATCCCCACAGCCCTGGTTTTTGCCTTTTCTTCTCATTTCCTTTCTGAAAAGTAAGATAATAAATACCTACTATGTTACAAAAATACTTTTGGGCCTAGAAAATAAAGTAAAAGAAAAAAATCAATATTCTTGTGATACATATTTCTTTACATTCCAGTGTGCCAGTGGGTATGGGAGGAGAGAAACTTCAGCTGATCAAATAATAACAAATGTTAAAAATAATAGAGTGCCAGAGGGTCATGAGTTTTATTGAGGAAAATACAACAGAGAAAATGGATAGAAACATGTGGTGTGGGGTGAATGCTTATTCAGGCTACATAATATGTAATGATATAGAAAGCCCCCCTTTTTGATAAAACTTTCACTTGAATCTTTCTTTTTAAATAAAACAAAGGCAAAATATCACCTAAAAATAAACCCAGGACACAGCATACATTTTTTAAATTATTTAAAATATATGACCACTATGAATAATGTTATAATGTCTTGTGCTACATAATAGCAGTCTTTCCACATTAACAAATTTAAAGTTTTAGACACTGAAAAACTTCAGAGGTTTATAATTACACCACTATTATACTTTACTCATTTCCACTGCCTTTTAAAACAATAGTAAAACTATATATTCCATGCTGCTTTGTAGTTTTCATAGAAAATATCCTCCTTAACTTAATCATTGTTTTTGCACAGTTTCTTTCCCATTAATTTTCCTGTTTTCTGCTTTAGGAGTTGTCATTAACTCATGCCTTAAATTCCATGAATAAGTAAAATGATACATTCATGATGTAAATGTCTTAAAATTGAAAGATGGTAGCTTGATATTGGAGAGTGGGTTTACATTTGGATCTGGTTCTGACTTGTTTCCCAGCTCCAGCTAGGGCTCCCATACCAGTGAGGGGATCAGTTAGCCAAATTGAGAGCAACTGGTTCCCCACCATGGCTGTGTGCCACCACTGCACTTGTGTGGGCATCACAACAAGTTATTTGCTGCTAAGTAGGTTAGACCATGAGTTGCTTCGACAGATATTGTTCAATTTCCCCCAGTCGCCCATGTAGCACCTTCTGGCACTAGACGCGCTGACTGTCTGGGGACTGACTCTCTTCCAACTTCCAGCCATGCCATTCTAATTTGCATGTCAATCACATAAGGTATCTTCAGCAGTAGGGTCTTACCACTAGCCTTTGGTGGGTCATCAAGTACTCTGACAGAAATCTGTCTGTCTTTTAGGAAACCTTGTAGGTCTCTCTGATCAAAAGCTCATTGTGTGAAAGAAAAATATCTATCTAGACTCACTTACTGGAGTGCTCTGCAGAAATGTTAAAATCAGAACTGCTGGCAAACTGGTGGAAGATTTGAATGTGCAAGCAGTCATAAGTTTAATGCATCTCTAATGGGGTTCAATTCACACTGTCCATAGTCAGCTGCTGGTTTAAGTCTCAGTAATCCAAGTGTCTGCCTTGCAACTAATGTCTTTCAATTTCGATTTGAATTGTTCTTGCCATTTGATATTTGATATTATTAACTAACAATGTACATTACCAAATGCTTCAGAATCTAAGTTGATTTGTTCATGCATTGGTTTTGATATGCTGCTTTTATAAATCTCACCATGTTGTATGTTCAGCTTTTATTTACAAATTCTAATATTTTCCTGAAATGGCTTCATGTTTGCTATATTTGTAAGCTTTGCTCAAAAACCAAATAGATTATGTTTATAAAGAAAGAACCAAAGGGCAGGGTTGAAGATAGGATAGGAGATTCAAAAGCAATTGCTAACTGTACTATATTGAATAGAGGAAAATCCAAGTACAATGGCAAAATATTTTTAAAATCATTTATAAAGAACTTGAGGAGAGAATCAGCCCATTGTACCTCACCAGGGCCCCAGCTGAAACCATAGAGTAATTGGGGAAATGAGCAAGAGTGCTGTTTTCTTGGTGAACCCAATACCAGCACAAGGGTGAAGGAGACAGACACAGAGAACACTCAACTCCTACCAAACCAGATATCCAGAGAAACAGAGGCTCTCAAGACCTCATCACTTAAGTAGACCTAAAATGAACCCAACATGGCCAATGAACCCAACAGGGAAATACATGAAAAAGGGTGTGGAAAGATTGTTTGAGCCATAAAATGGAACATTTTTCACAAAACATTTCCTCTTCCCCAGATCTGGTGGCTACTCCCACATTGCACAATCCCCAGCCCCCAATGAGGAGGGTCCCTTTTGAGGGGGGAGGACAGGGAGGAGGCTAATGATGGTACCAAAATGTCTGCTTACACATTGAGTATGTATACAATTAATAAAGAAAAAAATCTCTTTTTTTGTTTGTGTGTTTTGTTTTTTGAGGTAGGGTCTTACTCTGGCCCAGGCTGACCTGGAATTAACTATGTAGTCCCTGGTAGGCCTTGAACTCACAGGAATCCTCCTACCTCTGCCTTCCGAGTGCTGGGATTAAAGGCATGCCCCACTACTCCTAGCAAAAAAATAATTTTTCTATGTGAAGATGACATAGTGAATTTATAGCAGCTACCTTTTTGTTACTGAGACAAAATGCCATAGTATATGAGAGGAAAGGGCTTATTGTGGACCATGTTTTTAGTGGGAAGTTTCATCGTGACAGAGCAAGCATGTTAAGACAAATAGCAGAGTGAAACATCATGTCACATCATCTCTTTCCTTCTGAGATACTCCTACATCTATGTGACTAGTAGTGGTCTGCTTTGATTGAACATTTAAATTGACATTTGTTGTATAAGGGATTGTTTTGTAGTATATTCTCTTAGATTGTATTTGATAAGGATGAATTTGAACTGTTTCTTTGCTCCTTGGTTTCTTGTTATAACTTCAGCTCTTTTTCTCAGTACTTGTTTGTTCATTTTATATAAGATCTAAAATACCCCAGTTTTGTTTTGTACTTGTTAGGTAGCTTATATTGACCTTCTGCTTCTTGTCCTCCTGCCTCCAACTCACAAGTGCTGGGATTACCATGCCAAGAACAAAAAGCAAAAGTTTTTCCTGACCTCAAGATTCATCTTAAAATTGTACCACAGTAAATGTTTATGCAGAAAAGATGAATCTTGGACCTGTGAGTGCATACTCCCCTGTGTATGTGTTTAGTCTTTCCATTCCATTGCTTTCCATTAATGATTCTTCCACTCTTCCAGGAATTCTATCCATCATCCTCTCTAGGGTCATAATGTCCTTTTTTATAACACACTAGTATTATTACTTATGAAACATCTATATATACGTAGTCATTTCTCCAAATTGTGATTTCTCCTTCTTTTATATGAAATAAAGAAAATATGGAGTTACAAAAAACAATCACAGAAAGATCTTACAATGTTTTGAGTCAATTTTATGATGTTGTGTTAGGCTGCACATGGCCAGTGGGCTATGAGTCGGATACCCTTGTTCTAAATAAAACAGACCTAAAATTAAAAAAAGAAAGAAAATAGAAATTGTATGCCTATTTTACCTCTGTTTTCATCAATCAATTATTTTTAAAAGTAACAGAAAATATATTGATCAACTGTTATAAGCTAGTGATTGATGCATTTTCTAATTTATTACTTAGTGATGAAATTATCCTCCACTCTACTAAGTTCAACTGTATTTAAATAAAGACTATGTACAGTCTGTAGTTTATGCTTTTAACCAGAAATTCATACAGTTGATAAAACAATATTTGAAGTGTAGTTGATTTTTTTTATTTCATATGAACAATTCTAACTGTTACTTCAGATGTGTGTGTGTGTATTATCTATAATGTTTGGAGGAAAGCTTTTATATAAAGATATACTGTTTTAAATTTATTTTTATTTTTATTTTTATTTACTTATTTGAGAGAAAAAAGCGGCAGATAGATAATGGGCATGCCAGAGCCTCCAGCCACTGCAAATGATTTCCTGATGCATGTGCCACATTGTGTATCTGTCTCACATAAGTACTGGGGAATCAAACCTGGGTCCATAGGCTTCGTAGGCAAGAGCCTTAACCTCAAAGCCTTCTCTTCAGCCCTAAAATATACAGTTTTGGGGCTGGAGAAATGGCTTAGCGGTTAAGTGCTTGCCTGTGAAGTCTAAGGACCCTGGTTCGAGGCTCGATTCCCCAGGACCCACGTTAGCCAGATGCACAAGGGGGTGCACGTGTCTGGAGTTCGTTTACAGTGGCTGGAGGCCCTAGCGCGCCCATTCTGTCTCCCTCTCTCTCTGCCTCTTTCTCTCTCTGTCTGTCGCTCTCAAATAAATAAATAAAAATAACAAAAAAAATTTTAAAATACAATTTTGTCCAAACCAATATTAATATGACAGTATAAGTACAGAGTTTTGCCTGCACAGTACTGGGTGTCCATTTCTTTCTGGGGTCCAGATGAGGTAGTCACACCTATTTCTGTCTGGTGTATCCGATACTTCCTGAGCCTAGTTTTCCTGATACGATTTCAAGACACCCAGTCTTCTATAGTCCCAATTCACCCCATCTGTGGAGTGGTATTCTTTGTACTCTCAGGAGTAAGCCATTTATTTTCTGTGCTATATGAGTTGTGCCAGGCAAATGATACAACCACTTTTGTCCATTCAAGTGCAGAGTTATCCTCTATCCTCAAAATAAAATCAAAATCTCTTTGTAAAATGGAGTCCCTAAAAGGGCAAGAATCTGCCAAGCTACTATTGAACACAGTATATAGAGTAGTTAAGAGCAGGGTACAGCCTGATCTCATCATGGCATGGGCAACATGGCTGTTGGAGGCTGGCTGCATAAGAAAGTTCAGATGCTCTCCTTGTGAGTCAATGCCATGTCTTTAGTGAATAATGGATGCCTTCCTCCAGGATAAGCAGTGCAAAAGAGGAATAAATATGAAGGATGATTATTCTTTCCAGGAAACAAACTTGAGATTGTAAAACATCGCTTCCAGCACTAAGAATCATGAGAAACTGTTGAATAAACTGTGCGTATAAAGAGGAATTGTATTATTCAGTTTTCATAGAAGAGTATCTGTTTTATTTCATATTTTAAAGCCACCATGTAAATTCACATATGTGAAATTGCCACAAAGAGATGTCTGAGGTTATTTGAGACCTAATTGGATAGAAATCACAAATAGCTCTTTCAAATTTGGCTGCCACAAGTTTCTTGAGCTCAGTGGCTTAATGTCCAAGTTTTCAAATCTCAGAGGCTTCTAACCATAACACCTGATAACTAACTACAGATTTATGGACCTGTGATTTCAAAGCTAGAAACCAGTATCTTTAGAAGCATATGCCAAAGCAAGCTCTGGGCCTTCCAGGCAGGGCCTTGAACCTTGCATCTGCTGTTGAAGAGTACAGGCTTTGAATGTCAATAGCAGGTCGCATTACCAATCCTTGGTTTCATATGTTGAGAACTTCAGATCTTCATCACTGGCAGCGCTGCACATAATCACTGCTTAGGCTCTTCGCAGTTTGTGACTTCCTTACTCTTAGCTCTGCAGTGCCTTTCACATATTTTTCACACATTTCTTCCTCCTTTGTAGTCTACAGAGTGTCTACTTCTAGCCACTCCAGATATCTTCAGCCAACTCCCACTTACTGAGTAACTCAAGGGTTCTAGGTCATACAGCCTTAGCCTCATGGGTTACTTTCCACTTCAATCTGTGTTACTAAGATGTCATCTACATTTATATGACTTTCTCAGCCTGTTATACCCATGATAAAGACCTCATATATATAATAAGATTTCTCAGAAAAAATCTTCATTTGATAAAATGTAACTGAGAGGAAGCTTTCTGGATCAACCTGACCAGTACATAGCTAAAAGGAAGTATGGCAAGTGTTGCAGTCATGTTCATATTGAGAAATCACCCAACCAAGAGCATCTTATGGGAAAAAATAGGTTTATTTTGGCTTACAGGCTAGAGAGGAAAGCTCCATGATGCCCAGGAAAACGATGCAATGAGCAGAGGGTGTATATCACCCCCTGGCCAATATTAGGTGGACCATAGCAACAGGAGAGTGTGCTAAATATTAGCAAGTGTGGGCTGGCTAAAACACCCATAAGCCTGCCCTCAACAATACACAGCTCCCAGGAGGCATTAATTCCCAAATCCTCATCAACTTGGAATCTAGCAGTCAGAACACCTGAGTTTATGGGGGACACCTGAACCAAACCAACACAGAAATCATGTGGTTTCTTTGTGAATCCACCAGACCCTGCCTTACAGGCTTCAAAACCTATAAATGAGAATATATTACAGATTGTACAGTATGTATCCACTTTTCATGTGATCTATGTTGTGGCTAAGGCAATAACTATCATGAGAAATGCTTATTATCAGAACAAATATTATAAGTACAAATTCAAGGGCAATGTAGCCTAAATTATGAAAAATGAAGTATAATCAGCCTAAAAGTCCAGCTTTCATCATAAACATTTCCTAGATGGAGAAATTTATGTATAGCACTTTATGGTCTTAGGTTCCATTATAACACGCTTGAAATGTGCTATCTTTTTAAGATAATTTTTGATTAGAGATCAAGAACTCTGCTTCTCCATGTACATAGTGTAAAACAATGGACATATATGGCAAGTTAACACCAAAGATCCCATGACATTCTATGAATTAATGAGCAAAAAGTGTGATGAGCAGAATTCAGCCACAAGCACCATCTTGAGAAATTCAGACATACCAAAAAATCATTGTGGGGAACTTGGCTCTTTTGAGACATCCTTTGTTCTCAGAGAAGTAGAAGCCACAAGAAAGGCAAAAGGAAACATCACGAAAGAGAAATTTATTGTCTATTTGCTAATCTAAGGCATTTTCTGCAAGGATTATGGCAGTGGGGAATGGGAGGACAACAGACTGAAGACACCCCTGTCATCTGCATTCTTATATTTTAGCTGAAGTCTATATAAAATCCATTTTTATGAAATTGTCCAAGAACTTTCCCGAGCAAATATAATTTTAGAGAAAGTAATTCTGCTTTCCTAAGGTTTCATCACTGACTGGAATATGGTGCTATCACCTTTTCATTCCCATGGATTCTGTGTGTTTATGAATGACCTTGATATACATATCATTTTAGAGCTATCAGACAGCATATTTGAAATAAAAGATATTCTGAGTAATAAATACTCTTTCCCATGAGTTCTCTACATGAAAAAGGCTGAGTTGATAATGTAAAGCAGTTTTATAATTTGTAAGATGTGGGACACTAGTACAAAAATAGGATTTCTGTACCTGTTATCTAGCAGAATACTGTCATTCGATAAGAAAAAAAAAAAAAAAAACACTTCAAGCATATCTCATGATTACCAAAGTAAATAGACCACTAACTTTATACATGGGTTGGAAGCTGAATACTAAGTAACTAAATTTGCAAAACAGGTCACTGATGTAGTATGCACCCCACTTTCAGCACGGCATCCCTCCATTGCTATGTTGGAGTAGAGATTACCTTGACCTGGAAGCATAGATGAAATTGAGTAGAACAATACAATGATACCTAGGTCTATAGTAATAGCAATAGAGCTGGTAAAATTCCTTGGTACAAGGAAGGAGGAGGGAAGCTCACAGGACCCTCAGTTTGAATTCCAACCATTATGTTTTCCTGTCCTTACCTTTGCATAAGACACTGAGCCAGATGTCAGAGGACATAGGACATGGAAGGTAACTGAAAGTGGACTTCTCCATGCAGCTTCTATGAGGTCATCATCATGATGGGCTGAGAATTTTTCCCTGTTGCAGCTGTTTTGGAGTTACTCCCCTCATGTAAATATCCCCTCACCTGTGCTCTCTAGGTAACCCCAAGAGACTTATTGGTTCATTAAGATAGACTTTATTAGAAATACTACTTTGGTAGATCATAGACGGACAAGGTTTTCATATGTCTCCCCAGGAGAAATCAACACTGTTGGTTATAAATGAATGGAATTTCTGACAACTATTTTAATGAGAGGTAAAGTTTATAATCTTTGAAGTTAGAATATCTTCTTCCCAAGAACAACCAAGTGGGCTGAAATGGTACTCAAGCTTTTTGCAAGAGAAATATATTACACATTGCCAGATAACTCAATATATGTGATGTATATTTTCATGCAAGGCAAGGGAGTCATTCTAAGAAAAACATTAGTTAGACATGTATCAGTGGTTTTCTTACATATCTCTGTATGTTACACTAATTGAATTATTTTGGGGTATATTTTTTTAAATATGTAGCTTGTGTTCTCATTGAATATATAATTATTAGACTATATGTTAGAGTGTTTTAGAAGCATATGCATTCCAATTTAATTTAATGAATATGAGTTAAAGCTTCAGAATAGTTCCAAGAGTAAAGCTCCTGCTTTCATTTTTTTTCCGTTTTTTTTCTTTATTAGTTAGTTTTGTATTCAGCAAATACAGTCAGTTTCAGACCATTATTAGGCTCATCTGTGACCTACCCCCTCCCCTTGGCCCCTCCATGTTGAGGTATATGGGTCATGCATTGTGGAGTTAGCCCACAGTTATGGGTAAGCTAAATGTCTCTGTATATCATGACCCAACATGTGCCTCTGACATTCTTTCTGCCCCCTCTTCCACAAAATTTCCCTGAGCCATGTTGGGTTCATTTTTGGTCTGCTTCAGGGATGAGGTATTGGGGGCCTCTGAGGCTCTGGCTCTCTGATTTGGTAGGAGTTGGTTTTCCTCTGTGTTGATCTCCTTCCCCCTTGTCCTGGTATCCAGTTCATCAGGAAAACAGCACCCTTGCTTGTTTTACCAATTTTTCTTAGTTTCAGACGGGGCCCTTTTGAGGTATGATGGGGTGGCTCTCTCCTTAGGATCTACATATATCTGAAAAACAGAAACAGATTCTCCAAAGGAGACTAAGTTAGCACCAGGACAAATGAGATAACCTTTGCTTTTTTTTACCGAGAATTTAACAGGTATAGGCCCTCTTGTAGCACATGATTGATGGTAGCTTGATATTGGCAAGTGGGCTTATGTTTGGATATGATTCTGACTTGTTTCCCAGCTCCAGCTATGGGCCCCGTACCACTGAGGAGATCAGTTAGCCAAATTAAGAGCAGTTGGTTCCCCACCATGGCTGTGTGCCACTATTGCACTTGTGTGGGCATCACAACAAGTTATTTGCTGCTAAGCAGGTTAGACCATGAGTTGCTTGGACAGATATTGGTCATTTTCCCCCAGTCGCCCATGTAGCACCTTCTGGTACTAGACGTGCTGATTGTCTGGGGACTGACTCTCTTCCAACTTCCAGCCATGCCATTCTATTTTGCATGTCAACCACATAAGATGTCTTCAGCAGTAGGGTCTTACCACTAACGTTTGGTGGGACACCAAGTACTCTGACAGAAATCTGTCTGTCTTTTAGGAAACCTTGTAGGTCTCTCTGATCAAAAGCTCATTTCGGTTGATAGCCCCTTGCTGGTACTGTGAGTAATAGGTCAGTGCCCACTAAGAAAATGAGGAAAAAGCTAACTAATATACAAGTGTTAGAGAGAAGAGAGAGAGGGGGGGAGAGGGAGAGGGAGGGAGGGAAGATGTAAAGATTAAGGTTAGTCTTGATCCTACCCTCTCCAGTGTCTTGTGGTTCAGGTGGTCTCTGTAAGGTCCTGGTGAAGGTTCAGCCATTTGGTCTGTCTTTTAGTAAGTGGAATTTTATGCTACCATTGCCATTTGGGTCTAGATTTGTGTTTCACTCCCGTTTGATGCCCTCCCCTCTCACCCCTTCCATTCTAGTGACTAGTCCACGAGATGCTTGCTGGGTATGTAAAATATCTTGGGTAGATTCAGGTTAGGTGCTGTAGATGAGTGAGACTGTATGGCGATGTTTTTTCTGTGATTGGGTAAGTTCACTGAGAATGGTCTGTTCCAGGTTCAACTATTTTTCCTCAAATTTCATTGTGTCATTTTTTTCTTACTGCTGTATAGAATTCCATTGTGTAGACATACCACATCTTAGTTATCCATTATTCTAGTGATGGACATCTGGGTTGATTCCAGCTCTTAGCTATTACAAATTGAGCCGCTACAAACATGGTTCAGCAAATCTCTCTAGCCTGTGGTTTGAAGGCTTTAGGGTAGATTCCCAGTAAGGGAATAACTGGGTCTGTTGGTATCTCTATACTCAGCTTTTTCAAAGTCTCCATATTGCTTTCCAAAGTGGCTGTACCATCCTACATTCCCACCAACAGTGGATGAGTGTTCCTACTTCTCCACATTTTCACCAGCATTTATTTTTATTTGATTTTTTGATGTTTGCTATCCTTTTTGGAGTAAGGTGGAATCTCATAGTTGTTTTAATTTGCATTTTTTCTGATGCTTAGGGATGATGAGCATTTTCTTCAATGTATGTTTGCCATTTGTATTTCTTCCTCTATGGACAAACTGGATAACCATATGCAGGAAACTGAAACTTGATCCACATATTTCACCATGCACTACACTCAAGTCCAAATGGATCAAAGACCTGAATATAAGACCAGAAACTTGAATACTACTGGAAGAAAATTCAGGAAGTACTTTCCATGATATAGGAATGGAAAAAGATTTCCTGAACAAACCCCAGTAGCTCATGATCTTAAACAGTCACTCAACAAATGGGATCACATAAAGCTGAAGTGTTTCTTTACAGACAAGCATACAATAAGCAAAGCCAGTAGATGACCCACAGAATGGTAGAAAATATTTGCGGGTTATTCAACTGATAGAGGCCTAATCTCCAGAATCTACAAAAACTCAAAAATCTAAACAGTATGAAGTCAAACACCCCACTCACAAAATGGGGCAAAGAGCTGAACAAGCTTCTGCTTTCTAAGAATAGTCTCCTACATGATAGTCTTTTTGATGTGGAGAGGTCAGATATTGAAACACTTGGACAGGTATAGCAATAACCACTGATGAAAATAATGCCTGTGGTCTGATGATTTCAGTGAAAACTAGATACCATGTATTTAGCTTAACAACAAGACCATGAATATGACCATTTTGTTTACTTAGTAAAGGAATAGTCCTAGGTATAGTTATACTACCTTCTTCTTGCCATTCCCATTCACTGTAGAGATTCCATGAGACTGCCATTGAAATGGATGCTATGAACTTCCTTGGTTCAAAGCATTTCCATTTTGCTCTTACATCCTTTCCCTTACTCACCAGGTGGACATGAAAAAAACTGCTTCTCACCTTTGATTTCTTGCTGATTAAACTGAAAACAATCATCAAGAAAATTGACACACACACACACACATACCAGGACTGATAAAAATCTCTGGTCATAGATACTTGCCACCAAAGTTCCTGTGTGTGCTGACATCTACCAACATGTTGGTTGTCTTGAATTTTGTACTTTTGCTTTACTTGTAGGAGGATATATCATGACCCAAAGCAAATTGCCCTACAGAATACCAGTTATTTTTCTAGTGTCCAAATTCTAAATGCTGTTATTAATAGAGATAGAATACATACAATTCATCATTATTGTGTTTGGAAATATTAAGACTATGAATCTAATAGACAGGACATATGCTTCCTTTTAACCTACATTCCTGGCAGATATTTCATATAAATATGTTTTCATCTACTATTAAAACTGAATTGAATATTATGGTAATGTAAAAGGCCTCTTATACCAAGAAAAATACTAACATATTTTCTTTTTTAGATGTTATATCAATTGTTGATTTAATTCTCTTTGCCACATATATAGCACAATATTCCAAGCAAACAGGAATAGGAAACAAGCAGGTGTAGCTATTTTAATATCAGATAAAATAGACTTCAAACAAAAAAATCCTCAAAAAAGACAAAGAAGGCCACTTCCTACTTATCAAGGGAATGATCCATCAAGAGGATATTACAATCATAAATCTGTATGCAGCAAACCCAGGGCCACCACAGTTCATAAAGCAAAACCTACTTGACAATAAAACAGAATTAACCATCAACACCATCATAGCTAGGGACTTCAACACACCATTATCAGTAATAAACAGATCATCCAAACAGAAACTCAACAGGGAAGTAAGAGAGCTCAACAAAACCATAGATCACCTAGACTGAATGGACATCTACAGAACATTCTATCACAAATCCACAGACTATACATTCTTCTCAGCAGCCCATGGAACATTTTCTAAAATAGATCATATACTGGGTCACAAAGCCTGTATCAATATATTTAGGAAGACTGACAACATTCCCTGCATGATATCAGATCACAATGCTATATTGCTAGAAATTAACAACAAAAGACCCACCAAGAATCCCATTGGCTCTTGGAAACTGAACAGCACACTTTTAAACAATAAATGGATAGTGGACAAAATAAAAAAATGAAATTGCAAAAGTTTTAGAAATGAATGACAATGAGAACAAATCGTACCAAAACTTGTGGGACACAATGAAGGTAGTCCTTAGGGGAAAAATTTATAGCCCTAAATGCCTGTATAACAAAGACAAAGAGATCCCAAATCAAGAACCTAACCATCCACCTAAAGGCACTGGAAAAGCAAGGAATACACAACCCAAAAAGCTCCAGAAGGAAAGAAATAATTAAGATCAGAATGAATTGGAAAGTAAGCAAACAATTAAGAAAATAGACAAAACAAAGCTGGTTCTTTGAAAAAATAAACAAGATTGACAAACCCCTGTCCAATTTGATCAAGCAAAAAAAAAAAAAAAAGAGACACTTCAAATTATCAAAATTCCAAATGAAAAAGGAGAGATCACAACAGACATAAGTGAAATTGGGAGAATCATCAGGACTTATTTCAAAAACCTCTACTCCACAAAATTGGATAATGTGGAGGAGATGGATAAAGTCCTGGATACATACTATCTGTCAAAGCTAAACTCAGAGCAGATTAATCTCCTAAGCAAACCTATCACACTCATTGAGATTGAAAAAGTAATTAAAAACCTCCCCAAAAAGAAGAGTCCAGGACCAGATGGCTTCTCAGCTGAATTCTATCAAACCTTCATGGAAGAACTCAAACCAATCTTCCTCAAACTGTGCCACACAATTGGAGAACAAAGAAAGCTACCCAACTCCTTTTATGAAGCTAGTATCACCCTAATTCCAAAACCAGGAAGAGATGCCACAAGAAAAGAAAACCACTGGCCTATTTTCCTGATGAACTTAGATAAAAAGATCCTGAACAAAATCCTCACAAATCGAATCCAACAACACATCAAAAGCATTATCCACCTTCATCAAGTGAGATTCATCCCAGGAACACAGGGCTGGTTCAACATACGGAAATCTGTCAATGTAATGCACCACATAATCATTATTTCTTATTTCACTATATTCATGGTTCTCAGCTGGGATAAAAGTAACCACCAGTAATTACTGAAGATTATGTATTAGAACATTTCCAGTATTTGATAGGGCCATTGTTATGAGCAAATGTATCTTACTGTGAAACATTTCTCACCGTGAATAGTTTCCAGGAATATAAAAAATAATTATTCTAATGGTCACATGTTAACACAGGTCAATATATTTGAAAATATGAATATATTGTGGTATGTAACAGTATTTGTAGTACGAGTGTATGTATTTTCTTCTGTTACTTTTATGAATTCTGAAATGCCATTATCAAACAATTGTTTTAAAATTATTATAATGAATCTTAATGCCTATCTTTTTCTTTCAAGTTGCTATAACTAAGCTTTACATTGATATTGAAATTTTTAACGTATTTTCTAATTTTGTCATGACCCAACATCTGGCTCTAACATACTTTCTACCCCCTCTTCCACAAAATTTCCCTGAGCCATGTTGGGTTCATTTTGTGTCTGCTTCAGTGATGAGGTGTTGGGATCCTCTGTGTGTCTGGATATCTGATTTGCTAGGAGTTGATTATTCTCTGTGTCAATCTCCTTTAACTTTGTGCTGGTACCAGGTTAACCAAGAAAGCAGCACCCTTGCTTGTTTTGCCAATTATTCTTACTTTCAGCTGGGGCCCTTTTGAGCTATGATTGGGTGGTTTTCTCCTTAGGATCTGTGTCTATCTGAAAAAGAGAAGCAGATTCTCCAATGGAGAGTAAAGTTAGCAACAGACAAATGGGATAACCCTTATTTTTTTATAGAGAATTTTTTTTTTTATTTGAGAGAATAGACAGAGAGAGAAAGAGGCAGATAGAGAGAGATAATGGGTGCACCAGGGCCTCCAGCCACTGCAAACAAACTCCAGACACATGCACCCCTTGTGCATCTGGCTAACGTGGGTCCTGGGGAATAGAGCCTTGAACCAGGGTCCTTGGGCTTCACAGGCAAGCGCTTAACCTCTAAGCCATCTCTCCAGCGCTTTATAGAGAATTTAATAGGTGTAGGCCCTCTTGTATCCCACAATTGGTGGCAGCTTGATAATGGAAAGCTGGCTTATATTTGGATATGGTTCTGACTTGTTTCCAAACTCTAGCTATGGGTCCCATTCCACTGAACAGATCAGTTAGCCAAAAATAAAGAGCAGTTGGTTTCCCACCATGGATATGTGCCATGATTGCACTTGTGTGAGCATCACGACAGGTTATTTGCTGCTAAGTAGGTTAGACCATGAGTTGCTTGGACAGATATTGGTCATTTTCCCCTAGTTGCCCATGTAGCACCTTCTGGCATTAGACATGCTGTGTGGGGACTGTTTTTTAGCTACTTCAAGTATTAGTTCCAATGAACTATCACTTAAACAAAGGAAATTATTTTAAACTGATGCATTCATTTTTATAGTACCATCATGAAGAAGAGATACATGGCAGCAGTTGAAGGCCTAATATTGCTGCCAACTTCTCCCCAATGAAATATGATCTGACAACTTGATATGGATATAAATGTGCTGACCACAATTTTTTTATTTGGAGAATTGATTTCAAAGTCTTTTTAGTACTTGGCTGATGGACATAAACATGATTGTACCCAGATAGTCCCTTAGTCCATGAATGTAATTTTTCTCTCTTAATTGTTCCCGGTAAGGAATAGGTGATGTCATTACTTCAAATCTGTACATTCTCATGTATCCATCTAGGTTGAAATTTACATGCTACATGACCACAGCTGTTAGCTCATTTGCTTCGTGTGGTGTCTTGAATTAGGTGACCCCCATAAACTCATTTTTTTTCTGAACATTTGGTCTATAGTGGATGGAAATTTGGGAATTAGAACTTTGTTGGAAGAGGTGTTATCGTTGGAAGGCTTATGCATGTCACAGCCAGCTTCCCCTTTCAGTGTTCTGCACATTCTTCTGCTATTTCCCATTGGTGTGGCAGAGGTAATGGCTAGCCTTTGCTCATGCTTTCCATTTCCTGGCCACCATAGAGCTTCCCTTGAAATTGTAAGCTAAAATAAATTATTTCCTCCCATCACCTGCCTTTTGTCAGAAGTTTTGTGCCATAAATATGAAGATAACTACAACCAAAAATTGGTACCATTGTAGTGGGGTTATCATTACTAGAAACCTGACTTGTGCAATGTTCCTTTCATAGAAATGGATTGGTGTGGGAAAATGAATATGGAACCTATAGAAATGAAAGTTTTAGCCTAGAAATAGCATCCATTTTATGATACTTGTTTGAGAGATTACCTCATCCATTCAGATTGGACCAGCTCTTCTCCATGTTACAGAAAAATAAAGTGGAGTGTTTTGAAAGTAAGGGCCCTGAATTCTGAAGGTATTTCCTGCTCTTCAGAGTTGGCTTTCTTTCCCCAAGGATTAACAAATTTGGTAGCCCATATGAAGCATAACAAATGTAGGAAAGAAAGGGTGATTGGATTTGCAAATCCATTTGGTGTGTGGACATAGCCATGGGGTGATTTGAGCTAGCTTGTTGGGATGCCTGGGTGGAGGCCCAATGGTGCCATGAAGATGAACTTTGGGTTTCAGTGGAGATGGCAGGAGGATGTAAGACTTTGGGATGGCTTCCAAGGAGAACTGGAAGCTAGGGATGTAATGTTTCCCAGGGTATTAACAGCCTAGGTGGAGGAGAAAATATAACTCTAAAGACTAATTCTGGTTACAGATATCAGACTTGGGGTCTTATCCTGTTTGTTTTAGATCTTGTATTGGTTTAATCTGTCTTAGTAATACCCAATGCCATCTTTTACAATGTGGATGTTTACTCTGTGACATTAGGTTATTTTGGTTTTACAGGGTAATAGTTAAGAGACTAAGGAATATGAGGATGTTTGGGGTATTGATTTTAAAAAAGACAGTATGGGGACTGCTAAAGTTGGACGGAATGCATTGCAATTTGCATCATGGATGGTCATCAATTTATGGAGGTCAGGAGCAGAATGTAGTGGCCTTAAATTAGGTGTCCCCCCATTAACTCATTTGTTTTGAATGATTGGTTTCTAGCTAGTGGCCACTTTGGGAATTGGAGCCCTGCTGGATGAGGTGTGATTTTGGTGAAGGCTTAACCTTGCTCTAGCCAGCTTCCCCTTGGCAATGTTGAGCTCATGCTCCAGATGTTATGGCTAAGGTCACGTCTAGCCTCTGTTCATACCACCTGTTCCCTTTCTATCATGGAGCCAAAATAAGTGTCTTCCCATAAGCTGCTTTTGGTCAGGTATTTTGTCCAAACAACATGAAGGTAATTGACACAGTTTGCCAGCCTACATTAGGAGTTTCAAAGGAATGGAAAATACAAACCACAACAAAAGTTATATATATATATATCTTATATATGCAACTGTCAACTGATGTATATCTCCCTGCATTAAGAATCTGATGTTGGCATGAAAAATAAGGAGGTTTCTCTACTTCATATATGAAAGAATTTTTCTCTACTTCATATATGATTTTTTAAGAGTGAATGTGTTATAATGATATATTAATTACTGTAACTTGACACTGCAAATGAAAAGACATTAGAATATAAAACAACAGAACTTTTTACTTAATGATCACTACTGGTCAGTATTGATATTCATTAGTAGATATTTTTATAATGTTTATTTAAATTTAAAGCTAATTTTGTAAATAAGAATTTTTGAGTACTATCACTATCCTAACTGTTAAATTAACACAACTAAGCAAGCAAAATGTATATAATTTTGAAAATTTAAATTACTTAAAATTTTGAACCCATATAATAATTCTTAATTATGTCATTTACTATCAGTTTAAACTATTTTTAAGTATGAAATATTTTAACTTTCTTTCAAAAATGTTAAGCTTGCATTTCATAAATGTACTGGGGCTTTAAATCTAAGATAAGGCTTCCTTCAGTCTTTAATTGTATTTCTCTTTCAATCCCTAGTTGATCATTTCAGTTGCACACTTGATTTTTATTTTCTGGCCTCACACATACATAGACTTTCTTGATTTCAATATTTTGAAGCCTAGTGGCGTGCTTGTTATAACTGACAAACTAAATTCATGCTTTACATTAGGGTCCACTGTTTGTAATGCACATTCTGTGGTTTTAGAAATATATATCTGTCCATGCTTACCACATCATATATGATATACGCTGCCCTAATTTTTTCTCTGTCCTATTTATTCATCATTTCCTATCTTCAACTCCAGAACAATCTTTTCTCTATCCTGTCAGATGTTCTTCTCTACAGTTTCAAGCATTTGAAATCATACAGCATCAAAATTTTTCAGATTGTGGTTCACTTATAAATATGCATTTGGCTTTCCTTCATATCATCCCATGGCTTGATAATGTTTATTCTTTTAATCTAGTGTATTACTTCAGACTTTATAGGTATGATACCATATATTTCTACTGACATGCTAATTTTTGTTGCTACTATTTCTTGATAATGATGAAAAAAAGAATACATGGTAGTCTTTCAGTTTTCATTAGATATATCAAATCTGCTATGTAAACTGTCTATTGTTGTTGGCAAATTAGTTTTCATGTATACTTCTGATAATACACACAAACACACAAACATACAAATAATAACAAAGCATCAAATGCTAAAACAAATAGGAAGTAAACCTAACTTACTCTGGTTTTACTACATTTATATTCATATTTCAATTATTGAATATTTAAGCATTTATTTATTTCTATACCTATCTATGAGTAGGGAAATTAATGAGACTCTGAAAGATTGATGTGAGTCACTTAGTAACAGAAATCCACTTCAAATCAATTTTTCCATAGTTCTTTAGGACAACATAGTTGATCTGCTGTGAGGAAGTGAACTGTTCATATGGAGGAATAAGTATACCACTTCACATAGATCTAATGGATGTGTAGAGACATAATAAATAGCTATCAGCTTGCTCCTCAGGCTCCAACACTATAAATGCATCCACACTTTTGAAGGGAAAAAAAAGCTTTTATGTTCTCCCCATGGTGTTAAATGTACACCTTAGAAATTCCAGTTTCACTTAAATATGAGTGAATGTAAGGAAGATTGGAAACTGTCAGTGATAGATGGGATTAAGTTGGGGAAAGGTGATTTATTTGAGCTACAAACTATTTCATTTATTCAGTTTAATCTCTTTATGCAAATTTCATAAACAGGATAAATATAGTGTCAGGAGTAACAAAATTTGCAGATGTTTGGTCCAGTATGCTGTGGTTAATAAAATTACATTTTAATTTATATTTTAAAGTGAATTTTACCTCAAAACATTTTTCAAAATATCACTAGATAATGAAGATATATTTTGTTTTTTGAATATGCTATTTTTACAACCTTAAAGTTAAATATACAGTCTGAAAATACGGAAATATAAAAAGATATTTCCAAATGTGTTCAAGTTGAGATCACAGAATAAATTTGCCTTTGGAATATGTCTTATACTTATGATGTGATTCCATTCACAACACTGAAGAATCCACAGGAGAAATCTACTAGTCCTAATAAGTTTTATCAGGTTTTCAAACTCAAGATAGATTAGAATATCTCTCTGCGATGATTTGCTGCATTGGTATGTTCATTAGATGATCTGAAGATGCTTAAGTTATTTTTAAGTGTTTATTGATTTCTCACCTGCATTTCCATTTTAGTTTTCTTTCTCCTTTAGACCCCATTCTTACAGTATATAATCATATATAATCACTCTTCTAGTTTCATAAAATATATATAATCTTATATGTAATATATATTTAATTATTCTGTACTGTATGTAATGTTATATATCATATTATGTTATATGAAATCTAAAATCTATATTCCACATTTAAATAAAACATATATTTTCCTTTGTCTTATTTCACAGAACAAGATGATTTCAAATTTTATCAATTTTACTGTTAAAGGTGTGGTTTCATTCTTCTTTACAGTTTAAGAAAACTTCTCAATATATTTATACTACACTTTCTTTATGCATTCATTCTTTGATTGACATCTAAGCTCATTACATATCCATGGTATTGTGAATAGTGTAGCATTGAGCAAGTATGTAAGTATTTCTGTGGCAAGCAAAATTCAGTTCTAGATTTCTTTGCATACAAGTCCAGGAGTATCCCCTTCCTTCCAAACTAGAGACATTTTACACACCTCTGATTTAAACTTCAGGTATTATTTTGAAAATTCATTTTAAAATTGTATTGCTTACAGAGAAGTTCTTTCTAGTGTTCTACCTGTGGGAAATGATTTAGGTTGATATTTACACTTTATTTTGTGCTAATTAGAAATTGATATTATTAGAAGTAAAAATACAAGAGTAGAAAATGTGTTTGACAATCACAGGTTATAGAAATATTAGGAAAAGCCTAATATTTGCATAAGTTCATATGTGAACCAGCACATAAAATATTATTTAAATTTCTGTGAGTGTCATATCACAGATATATGATGAAAGAATAATGGTAAGAGGAAAAAATTCTTCATGAATAGTATAAAACTATTTATTGTTATCACCCAAGAATTGTTTCTGTGACCTACACAAGTCATGATATTTTATTTCATATAAAGACTATGTATGACAGGTACACAGTGTGTCTCTGTTCACAAGTGATGATATTTCTGAAAAAAAATTAACATCAAGAATTTCTCTCATGGCCTGGCATGGCGGCATATGCCTTTGATCCCAGCACTGGGGAGGCAGAGGTAGGAGGACTACTGTGAGTTTGAGGCCATCCTGAGACTGCCTAGTGAATATCAAGTCAGCCTGGACTAGAGTGAAACCCTACTTTGAAAAATCAAACAAAACAAAAATTCTCTAATGAATTAGACTGACACTATTCAATTCAAAGGCATGTTTGAGACTCTCAAAAGACTTTTCCCAATTACTATCACCTTCAAAGATTTACCATTTGTGATCACTTAAGCAAGTTAATGAAGGTAGATAGAAAACAGCCCCTTTCCTTGAGAAATCCCTTACTGCAAGAGAAACCCCGTTGACATCAGGAACATAATAGAGCACAGGTGCATATACATGGAAGAGTGGTCCAGGCACAATGGACAAATGGGGGACACGATTAGACATAAATGATTTTTTTAAATTGAAAATCTGAGACACCATATCATAGGGTAGCTCCAAATGATTCTCAAAGGGAATCCTTAAGCAGGAAGACATAGCAAACTCAATGGAAATTAAGTGGGGACAGTATGATAGACATTTTGTAAGCTCAGAGAAGCAGATTAACTGATTATTAATTAGGCTTACATGCTATGGTATTATTTTTAATTTAATATCTAAATTAGGGCATTTAGACCTAAAATGGATGATAGCAGATTCTCTTGGATTTTGTTCTGATTAGAAATTGTTTTGGGAAAAAATAAGCCAATAAAATTTGTGTCTGCCTGAATGAATATACAGTAAAGGCAGGAGTGAAAAGAAATTATGTATAAGGAAGTAGATATATAGCATATAATAAATAAATAAATAAATATACATTTATATATGTTATATATGTATATGATATATAAAATATAATAAATTATTAGTCATCCAGTAAGCATTTAGATTTAGGCCATTTCTTACAGCATGTGTGTGTATATGTGTCTACATTAAAAGAAAGAGGAAAACGCCATTTTAATGATCAATGACAACACAAGTATACAATTAATTTTATAATTAAAATTTTGAAAATAGCTGTAAAATTTTGAGTAGTCCTTTCTAAGCTTCTTAAATTTCTAGAAATATTTGATTCTCTTAATTTGCCTTTAGTGTCATAAATTTAAAGCTGTTTTTTTTGTTTGCAGTGAAGGGAGGCCCTGGCATACCCATTCTCTATTCCTCCCTCTCTCCCTTTCATTCTCTCAACTAACTAAATAAAATAAAATATTAAAATATTAGGATATATCATGTAGAGAAGCAAAGTGGAAAAGCCAAAAAATATTGTTTTGACTTGAGAGCTATTGGAAAAATGTACTCTACTTTACTTAATGGGTAAAATTTTACCAGACATATGGAAATCACTTTAAATCTACATCAATTATCATTATGGTTTTCAAATAATAGTTTTATCTATGTCAATTGTAATTCTGTCATCTCCCTATTTTCTTCTCTAACAACAAAAGTATTAAGGAGAGAATAATACAAGGTCAACAACAGTAACATATAGGATAATACTAGCTAACAAGTACAGACCTTCCATGCCCTAGCTGAGACATTTACAACCTGTAAGACTAGAACAACACATATATGATGGATATTGTGTTATCATAAGCTCTATGCAGCTAATAAAGCTGAAAAACCAAGGGAATAGTTAACTTGTCTCAAGTCATATAGGTATTAACTGGTAGGTATGAAGTGAAAATATAAGGCAGGTATTGATATTTTTATATCCCAGTTACAATTGCAATCAAACTTTTAGAGTTATATAGCAATCTGCCATTTTTATTCTAAAAAGATGATGAATATTTTCTGAATCACAATTAAGCATTTGGTGGTGTTTGAGGTAAGTGGTATACATTTTAAGCTTCTTTCAATAATAATACCCTAACTGGCTATAGGTTCCCAGGGCTCACAAGGAGGTATGTGACCTTCAATTATCAGAGATTGGCTAAGTGATTCAGTGTTTGCTGCCACAAGTGTGGAGGAGGTACTGGCAATGCTAGTATGTAATTTTGTTCACAGTTCTCTTCAATCTTTGTGTGTCTCCCCACTGGGCCAATTTATATTGCAGTGTAAAGTAATGAACAGTTACGGTGTCCCTGGGGAAAATCAGCAAGTTTTTCCCTGTATTACATTACAGACAATTGTTATGAATTCTTGCCTGTTAGTCAGGTTGAACAGGCATAAATGAAATCCATAGTTATTTCACAAATCTCATTAAGATGTTGCATTTCCTTTACTTCCATCAAATCATTTACTAGAGGGCTAAGTCCTAACTGGATAGTTTCATTTCAGGTTCATTCTCTTCATAATCCTCTTCCCAGAATCTGATGGAGAGATTAATAAGATTAATGGCACTTTTGATGAAATTGGCAAGACAAGAGAACTACAGGAGTAAAGAAAGGATGATTAATAATTTAGATAATTAAATTATAAATACTCAACATGTTTTACAACCATTCACCACTGTTTTATTCCAGTTGACCAATAGAGGCTACAAGTTCTGTTACCTAGATAGTTCATCTTTCCCTGGAATCCTGCTTCTTCAAACACACCTCATTTATTTACCTTCACTGTTATGCAAAAATGTCAGAGAATTTAAAGGCCTAGAGTTCCACACTTATTTCACTAGATTATATTAAGTTTGGTGTAAATTCTTTGATTAAATAAAATATATAATGTTACTTAAAGTAAAAATGAGTGAGGGGATATAGTTGTCTGAACTTTTCAAAGTTAAGGGATTGAGAAACATACAGGCTAGGGAGTGATTACCATCTAAAACTATAATGTTCTCAAAAAAGCAGAGACTAGTTTACATCTCTATCACACTCTCTATCTCTTACTTACTTTACCTGAACTATCTCACGCTTTACCCCTGCAACTGCATAACATTTCCAGATAGTACTTGTTAGTGAATAGCTAAGGAACTTTTTTAAAATTTGTTTTTATTTTTATTTATTGATTTGAGAGTGACAGAGAGAGAGAGAGAGAGGGAGGGAGAGAATGGGTGTACCAGGGCCTGTAGCCACTGCAAATGAACTCCAGACGCGTGTGCCCCCTTGTGCATCTGGCTAACGTGGGTCCTGGGGAATCGAGCCTCGAACCGGGGTCCTTAGGCTTCACAGGCAAGTGGTTAACCGCTAAGCCATCTCTCCAGTCCCCCTTTTTTTTATATATATACATGCCATAGTTTCACTGTATTGTTTGCATTTTAATCTATATTATCAACAATTTCATGTCATTCATTTCTGGGAAAAGAATTGCAGGCCCAAAGTAATGATCTGGAAAAGAGAATTTATTTGCCACTCTTGTGTTAGTTCATGTATAAGATTATCAAAATTTGGTCATAGAAATCTAAATTCAGTCTACAAGTTCTTTGGACCTAAACATTGTTCCTCCAATGGTAGACAAGCACATAGGCTCAGTATTCACTGAGGCTTCTGCATCAGGTGGTTGGTGCTCTAGGATACCCAGGAGGAAAGCACTCTTGATAGACGCTGCAGCAAGTGTTAAATACACGACAGCATGTGTGCAGTGTAAAATGTCTGAGAAATAGCCAAGAGTGATATCATAGTAAAGATTTTGGATCATAGCCACACAGTGATGGGAAACCATAGGAATTTGTGCATAGGAGAGACAGATAATCTGATTTCTATTGGAAGAGACCACTTTGGCTGCTGAGTGGTGACAACACTAGAGAGGACAGGGAGACTCACCAGAAGCAGAAATCCAAGAAGTCAAAAACATTGAAATAGATGAGAATTGTAGCAAGGAAATATTGAGAAATGGCCATAATCAGAGCTTAGTATAAAGGTACTACTCAACTCACAGGGATTTGCTTTTAATTGTA
The DNA here is from genome assembly GCA_036346955.1 of Dipus sagitta. NCBI lineage: Eukaryota > Metazoa > Chordata > Mammalia > Rodentia > Dipodidae > Dipus > Dipus sagitta. The sequence continues at coordinate 78,628,231 of CM070770.1, read as the reverse complement.
TCAGTTTTCTACATGTCCTAGCTTTAGGTTATGAAAGTGGCCCTGAAAGAAGAGAAGACTAGGACCCTTAGTGACAGTTTATTTCTTAGTGATGAGTAGAACATTCTGCTCCAATGCTGGGGTGTGATATATACCACTGCACCATCAACAATGTAAAAGTAGATCAGTATCATGTCAAAGCATTGTATGACCATGGAGGATCAAGATATATAAGCATCTTCCTCCATTACAAAGTAAAAAAAAAAAAAAAAAAACAGGAGACAATGGAAGCTGTTGAATGTGGAATTATTTATAATACACTGTGAAACTTGAAGGCCATAGCAATGGCCTTGTTAAAGATAATTTAACTTAATATTAGAACCTGCTGATAGGTATATATGAAATCAGATGAAAGTAAGCCTAGGGAACAATCTACTCCAAGGAATATTGACTCCATGAAGTTATCTCTTTTATGCCTATTTTCCTAAATTATGTACAAACTGTTTCCTTCTCAAAGATTACATAGCCAAATGTGAAACGCTATTTTATTATCAGTTCAAAAAATTCCCTCAAGCACTATGGTCAAACATATACTACTATATTAGGGTTATCTTTACTTTTGGACATATTATAGACATTGATAGATAGTATTAGTGAGGATATTTATTGCCATACAAAACACATGGGCAGAGATATTTCTTCTTGTAATAATTTACTTTTAAATATGTTTGTGAGTTACTTAACACAACTTCCAGTTAATTGAAATCTTCCTAGGTTAGTGTCATCCCACAGTAGCATGGATGAGGCTTCCAAGGTAAGAAAATGAATCTAGTTTCGATTTCAAATATATGTTGCACACGCCTTTAATCCCAGCACTTGGGAGGCAGAGGTAGGAGGATTGCCGTGAGTTCGAAGCCACCCTGAGACTCGATAGTGAATTTCAGATCAGGCTGGGCTAGGGGAGGCCCTACCTCAAAAAAAAAAAAAAAAATATATATATATATATATATATATATATATATATATGATTTGTTGTGCTGTGTACAGTGCAGTGGAAATGTATTATAACAGCCAAGGTCACTATAGAGTATTAGGCCATAAGCCAAGATATTGAATGCAAATCCTATGGCCACTGCAAATGATTATCTCCTTAACTATCTCATCAAGATAATTAACTTACAGAAATATGAAATAATATGTTTAGGATTATAATGAAATTGAGCTATGCTCAAATATCAAACATAAGGTATTCCTTACATGTAGAACTATATAAATGTTTCATATTTTCTCCTGAGGATAATTGTAAGTATAAGCTATATATTATCATATAAACTTATGAAAGTGAAAATTATTCTTAGTAAATATTAGTTGTGCATCAACCATAATGCCTATGAATCCTCTTATCACAGAAGTATTAGAATAAAATACCCATTGCCAGCATTAATGGTCTCACCTGTCTATTTATTCTGAAAGTATACTTGAAGTCAAATGCAGTAAGAAAAAAGAATATAATTTTTAAATTACACATGAAAGTTGAGAAGCATAAAAATGTGATTTTATTAGGTCAGATGTGAAGCACTGATTTTACTGATGTGCAGAAGACATGTGGTAAGAGAAGACAGTCAAGGGTGTGCACTCAGAACAAGGATTATGCCTTGCTTTCAGAACTATGATTGAGTCTTTTAACCAGAGAAATTTGATTTCTTTATTGAAATAATGGAATATGATACAGTGTATATACTAACAATAAATATCTCCCTTAGTAAATACTATGTTTATAGGAGAGGTAAATGAATATGTGAAAAAAATGGTCCACGTAAAAGTAATGTCAAATTCTGTGTATGATTTTGGCTAGTGCAAATCAGTAGCTTCTGTAGTTTTGGTTGAGTTGAAAACTATTTTGTAATTTTGTATTGAAATACTATTTTGATAAAGGATCACTACACTTCTAAAATAGCTGATCTATGAAATCTATGACTAGGATGCAATTACCATGCTGGGGGAGTCACATGATGTCAATACTATTTTTTTTTTAATTTGGTTTGTACTCAGTGTATACAGTCAAGTTGGTACCATTGTTAATCTCCTCCCTGTCCTCCCCCCTCCACAGGAACCCTTCTCCTTGGTAAATATGGGTCGTGCATTGTGGGGTTAGCCCTCAGTTATGGGTAAGAGGCAATGTCTCTGTGTATCTTGACCCAACGTGTGGCTCTGACATTCTTTCTGCCCCTCTTCCGCAAATTTTCCTGAGTGATGTTGGGTTCATTTTAGGTCTGCTTCAGTGATGATGTCTTGGGAGCCTCTGTGTCACTGGATATCTGGTTTGATAGGAGTTAAGTGTTCTCTGTGTCTATCTCCTTCACTCTTGTGCTGGTACCAGGTTCACAAAAAAAGCAGCAGTCTTACTCATTTTTCCAATTATTCTTAGTTTCAACTTGGGCCATTTTGAGGTATGATGGACTGGTTATCTCCTTAGAATCTGTGTCCATCTGTAAAACAGAAGCAAATTCTCCAAAAGAGAATGAAGTTAGTGCCAGATAAATGGGATAAACTTTGTTGTTGTTGTTGTTGTTTTATAGAGAATTTTTTAAATATTTATTATTGTTATTTTTTTATTAATTAGTTTTGTACTCAGTGAATACAGTCAAGTTGGTGCCATTATTAGGCTCATCCATGTCCTACCCTCTCCCCCTGGCCCCTCCTTGTTGAGGTATATGCATTGTGGAGTTAGCCCACAGTTATGGGTAGGAGAAATGACTCTGCATATCATGACCCAACGTGTGGCTCTGACATTCTTTTCTTTTTTTTTTGTAGCCCACGATTTGTGGAAGCTTGGTAATGGAGAGCAGGCTTGCTTTGGATATGGTACTGACTTGATTCCCAGCTCCAATTTTGGGATCTGTTCCACTGAGCAGATCCATTAGCCAAATCAAGAGCAGTTGGTTTCCCACCAGGTCTGTGTGCTACTATTGCACTTGAGTGAGTGTCATGTCAGGCTATTTACTGTTGAGTAGTTTAGAACACGAGTTGTTAGACAGATATTGTTCATTTCCCCCCCAGTCTATCATGTAGCACCTTCTGGCAATACTACTTTAAATGAGTCACTGTTATGTTTAAATCTTTCATTGTGAAAAAACAAAATAGTATGATGAAAAACATTATTATATGTTTATCACTCTGCTTAATAGGGTTTTCAGCATTTATGTACTCATCATAGCTTCCAGAGAGTGCCCTTGATTAATTTCACATAACAGGAGTAATTTTAGTCAATTACCTGAAAAATCTTTGGCAGTGTTCCATTTCTCTGACATAAACATATGAGCCAAAAATCACAAAGAAATGATTATTACAATGGGATCACTTATAATAATTATATTGAAATTAATATTTTTAAGATTACATATTTTAGCTTCTAGGCAATCTCATTTAATGTGCAAAAGTTATTTTATATGGATATTACTTATTAATAGTTATTGTATGAATCAACATTTACTGAGTGCCTCTAGGCTTCCTGCTATTTCAAATGAATTATCCTCCTTAATCGTCAGACCAAGGCAATCTACAGAATAAGGTCTGGTTTAGCCAAACTGAGTAACCTGGCTAAGGTCACACTGGTAGGTAAGACTCAGAGCCAGGTTGCCTAGTGTCTAATACAATTTTGAACACAAAATTGGGCTTACTGTGTCAGGATTCATCATATTCATCAACTTAAATTAAATGCACAATTTTTATTCCTAACTATAATTATAAATTACTTCAAATGTATGTGTTTATTAGTGATGGTAATTAGCACTATCACTTGGGCACCATCAGCTTTTTATTTTTTTTTTTTTGCTAATTATCCATTTAGAGATTCAGTCCACTTAAGCATCTACTATCATCACATCACTGCTTGAGTTGACAAATTTAGTTGTTCCTCCTGCCAAGAAATGCAGACATGCATTCCCTACCCAGGAAGCATGTGTCTTTGTTATCCTTTTATCTCAGGAGTTGCTTACTTCCTATTTAGGAAGAGCATAATTATAGCTTTGTTCAAATCCAATATATACCCAGCATATACCCTTTGAATCACCCTTTCTTTCTATTGGATTTTTTTCTCTTTTTTCCTTACAAATGCAATATTATAAGATCTGTAATTTGTATTTACTAAAGTCCCCTTTTACTAGATGAACTTTTGAAGAAAATAAATTATTTATCTAATTTTCAGTGGTTATGTTATAGACATGCATATGAACTATGTTGCATGAAGAAATGAATGAATGAATGAATGAATGAATTGGTGGATATTCTGTGTACTTTAGAGAAATCTGTGTTACTAATTTATAAGAAAAATTATTTGCAGTATTCAATGGGTATCAGTAACAGATCAGCTAGAAATGATTTAAATATTCTCATTTATGCTTAAAATATTTTGCAAAGTGTGTCATTTTGAGGCTTTTACTAATCATGTACAGGATTCAGGATGATTCGTACAGTAACCAAAATTGAAACTTGGGCTGGAGGGATTGCTTAGTGATTAAAGCTTTTGCCTGCAAAACCAAAGTACCCAGGTTCGATTCCCCAGGACCCACCTTAACCAGATGCACAAGGGGGCACACGTACCTGGAGTTTATCTGCAGTGGCTGGAGGTCCTGGAGCACCCATTCTCTCTCTTTCTCTCTCTGTCTGTCAAATAAATAAATAAAAATATTTTAAAAAGTGAAATTTAATAGTCTTTCTTAAGAAATTTTAATATTATAAGGTAGTGCCATTTCTCAGGGACATGGGATGAGTCTAGTTCCCTTCCCAAATGTGCTGATTTATCTGTGTACAGCTAGGCACAGTCAGCTCATTGTGAGAGGATAATGAAGGTGGACACTCATATTTTTTAGCTTAGTTAAACCCTGTCTTGTACATATCCTTAACACCTACTCCTTGAGCCAAACTTGCCACAGTATCTGACTATTAGACCAGAACACACCAATCTATTAAGATATAAGAAAGACAATATAGTTCATGTCATCAGCAGGACAAAAGGCACATATTTATACAAAGCATTAGAGGGCCATGTAATTCCTATTGATATAAAATTGTTATGATCTTAGTTGCTTAAATCACCACTGGTTTATTACATTACATTTATTCAAGTCAGAAGTTCAAAATGGATCTAACTAAACTCAACTCAAGACACTTCTGACTATCTCACTTTCTATAGATATTGACAAGATTTATTTTTTTCCAATGCTGGTGTGATGTCACAGGATAAACTTGGGATCTACTCTTACCTTGTTTAAGGCTGGGTCTCCTCTTATTTCATGGTGAGTTTGCCAGACTGGTTGACCAAAGAGCTTTGGGATTCCTCTGCCATGGCCTCCCTTCTTGTCATATGTGGGTTAGGATTGGCGATGACAACTTCTGAACTCAGGTGCTCATGCTTGTCACAATTTCTTTTACCCATTGAGGGATCTCATAAAAGGAAAAAATAGTGTAAATTTCCCTTTTTCATATACACTATCTGGAGTCTGTCCACATTACTGGTCTACTGGCTGCCTGCCATCTTGAAACACATATGGTGGAAGTTCTTTCTGACATCAAATTTCTCTGATGATGACTCTTCTATCCTTCTTCCTCCATGTGTTTATGAGTTTCTTTAGGACATCAGAGTCACAAGGACTACATATTTATATTATGGGCAAGTGATTTATACTCCATCTATGCTCCAATCAATCCCCCTTACACACTTACACATAGATGCCCTGGTCTGTCTGCTTCACTACCTATAATCTTCCACTAACTCATATATTGCATTTTTCTCTCCATATAACTGATGCATTTATAATTTATAGTGATCAGGATTTCCAGGGCTCAGGAAGTTGATATCTTCAGGCACCCATATTTCTATCTACCACAGAAGTGTGTTGACTTTCTTCTAGCCTTCTGTTTCTTTGCAATTCTCTATTCTACTGTTAGAAATTTATTTTAAACTTATTTAATAAAGCAAATTGGTTAACAGCATCAAATTTGCTACAGTCTCGGAGAATTGGGGTCAACCAAGGAGAGAACATTCTCTTCCTTCAGTAGTGTGAGCTTGGTTCCTTGGCCTACACCTATAACTTTGACTTGTTTCACATTCACCGTCTAAGTGGGAAAATGCCATGCATTTTATCCTCCAAATCCATGAAAATGGATTGATGATGGAAGGATATTTAGGTGTAACTTTTCTAATTATATAAAGAACCAAGGAAACAAAAAAAAAGTCATTCTAGAGCAACATGCCAGTGAGAGGGAATTTCTGCTTCTATTGAAAAATATGTCTATTTGGACTAAATAATATCTGTCTAAACATCTGTATTGTTGATCTTCCACAAAGATATATAAGAAATGTAAACTTACCCTTATAAATGTTTCTGATTATGTAGCTACATATTTTATCATAATAAAAATATTTTGCATTCTTGAAAGTTACATCTACTAACTAAATAGTGAATTTTATCCTTTGAGAAAGGTTTGTGTGTGTGTGTGTGAGAGAGAGAGAGAGAGAGAAAGAGAAAGAGAATGGGCACTCCACGGCCTTCACCTTCTGCAAAGGAACCTCAGACGTGTGTGCCCTTTGTGACAAATATGCCACATTGCATGCTTATGTCACTGTGTCTGGCTACGTGGAACCTGGATATTCGAACATGAGTACTTAGGCTTTGTAGGCAAGTGCCTTAAATGTTAAGCCATCTCTACAGCCTTCTTTGAGTTTCTATAGTAGGATAGTTCAAAATTATGTTACTTTTGTTTTTTTGAAAAAAATAATTTAAAGTATTATGCTAGCCGAAACACAAAGACAATCATATAATAATGTTATAGTAGAATTCTATTGCTTAACAATGGTTTTCTGGTATACAACTATAATTTCAATTGTGATAATTTGATGAGTTGTCCAAACTTTTAAAGAAAACAAAGTAGTGTTCACATTATTGACCTATCATCAATGGCAGAAGACATTCTCATAATTATCATTCCTTTGGTGATCAGCATTAATGTGTCAGGCACAAAGCTAAAATCTGTTTGCAATTTGCACTTTACAATAATACAATGTGAGTGAATAATTATTATGTTTATTTTATAAGAGAGTGAGTTGAAGCTGAGAAAGAATCATTTGCATAACACAACCAAGCATTTAAGTGAAAAATCATATATCTTTGACAAATAATACTTTATTTTTTTTTAATTTTTTTGTTCAGTTTTATTTATTTATTTGAGAGTAACAGAGAGAGAAAGAGGCAGAGAGAGAGAGAGAGAATGGGCGCGCCATGGCTTCCAGCCACTGCAAACGAACTCCAGACGCGTGCGCCCCCTTGAGCATCTGGCTAACGTGGGTCCTGGAGAACTGAGCCTCGAACCGGGGTCCTTAGGCTTCACAGGCAAGCACTTAACCGCTAAGCCATCCCTCCAGCCCGACAAATAATACTTTATACAGTGTAATAATGATTCATTTTATTTCATAAAATAGGGTTAGCAAAAATATATAGATTACATTCTTTGAATTGATGTGCCTTAGTAATTAATGGAATTTATCCACATATTATCAGCCTTTCAGAACATCAATACATGTAGGCTGAATAAGTGAATGAAAGATATCCCCCAGAGATTTTTACTTTTCATTCTAACTACATTTTTTTTCTTTTTCTTTTTTTCTTTATTAGTTAGTTTTGTATTCAGCAAATTCAGTCAGTTTGGTACCATTATTAGGCTCATCTGTGACCTACCCCCTCCCCTTGGCCCCTCCTTGTTGGGGTATATGGGTCATGCATTGTGGAGTTAGCCCACAGTTACGGGTAAGATCAATGTCTCTGCATATCATGACCCAACATGTGGCTCTGACATTCTTTCTGCCCCCTCTTCCTCAAAATTTCCCTGAGCCGTGTTGGGTTCATTTTTGGTCTGCTTCAGTGATAAGGTGTTGGGTGCCTCTGAGGCTCTGGCTCTCTGATTTGGTAGGAGTTGATTTTTCTCTGTGCTGATCTCCTTCCCCCTTGTGCTGGTATCCGGTTCATCGGGAAAATAGCACCCTTGCTTGTTTCTCCAATTTTTCTTAGTTTCAGCCAGGGCCCTTTGGAGGTATGATGGGGTGGCTCTCTCCTTAGGGTCTACATCTATCTGAAAAAGAGAAGCATATTCTCCAATGGAGAGTAAGTTAGCACCAGGACAAAAGAGATAACCATTAATTTTTTTATAGAGAATTTAATAGGTGTAAGCCCTCTTATAGCCCATGGTTGATGGTAGCTTGATATTGGCGAGTGGACTTATGTTTAGATATGGTTCTGACTTGTTTCCCAGCTCCAGCTATGGGTCCCGTACCACTGGGGAGATCAGTTAGCCAAATTAAGAGCAGTTGGCTCCCTACCATGGCTGTGTGCCACTATTGCACTTGTGTGGGCATCACAACAAGTTATTTGCTGCTAAGTAGGTTAAAACATGAGTTGCTTGGACAGATATTGGTCATTTTCCCCCAGTCGTCCATGTAGCACCTTCTGGCACTAGACGCGCTGAGTGTCTGGGGACTGACTCTCTTCCAACTTCCAGCCATGCCATTCTATTTTGCAGGTCAACCACATACGGTGTCTTCAGCAATAGGGTCTTACCACTAACCTTTGTTGGGTCATCAAGTACTCTGACAGAAATCTGTCTGTCTTTTAGGAATCCTTGTAGGTCTCTCTGATCAAAAGCTCACTCTGGATGATAGCCCCATGCTGGTACTGGGAGTTACATGTCAGTGCCCACTGAGAAAATGAGGAAAAAGATACCATGCTTGTAGCAGCTCAATTTTAATAGGTAAGAGCTGGAATCAACCCAGATGTCCATCACTAGGAGAATGGATAACTACGATGTGGTATATCTACACAATGGAACTCTATACAGCAGTAAGAAAAAAAATGACACAATGAAATTTGAGGAAAAATGGTTGATCCTGGAACAGATCATTCTCAGTGAACTTACCCAATCACAGAAAAAAAAAATTGCCACATAATCTCACTCATCTACCGTACAGCACCTAACCCAAATCTACCCAAGATACCTTACATACCCAGCAAGCATCTCAATGACTAGACACTAGGATAGAAGGGGAGGGAGGGAGGGCATCAAAGGGGTGGGAAACACAAATCTAGACCCAAACGGCAATGGTACCATAATTTTCTACTTACTAAAAGACAGGCCAAATGGCTGATCCTTCACCAGGCCCTTACAGAGAACACCTGAACCACAAGACACTGGAGAAGGTTGGATCACGACTAACCTTAACCTTCTATATCTTCCCTCCCTCCTTCTCCCTCTCCCTCTCTCTCTCTCTTCTCTCTAACTCTAACTACATTTTTAACACTATTATACAAAGATATATGTGTGATGTGATAAGACATACCAATTACTCTAACTCATTATTATAGTTTGTGGACATATATTTAAATATCACACTGTACCCCATAAATACAATCACAGTTTGTCAATTAAAACAATTTTAGATTTACATTTTACATTTAGAACAAAAATCTTAACCCTTGAAAGATTTTCCAATTTCTTCATACTATTCTCATTTAAAATTATTTTAAATTATCTCTTACATATCTCTTTTTATGATGTTAATTATAGTTGCATTGTATATGTTACATGTATGTGTATATTTGTGTTTTCATATGTGTGTGAGCCCATGTGTGCACAGGTACATGTGAACATATGTGTGTAGGAGTACAAAGGTAGACATTAGGTGTCTTCTTTAATCATTCTCTGACTAATGTTTTTATGAGTCAGGTCTTTCGCTGAACCTGGAGGTCACCAATTCAACTAGACCAGTTAGCCAGCAAGTACAAGGGATCCTTCTACCTCTATTTTATGAGTGCTAGGATTACAAGCATGTGTCTGCATGTCTAAATTGTATGTGGGTGCTGAGGATCTGAACTCAGATCTACATTCTTGTAACACAAGTACTTTATCCTATGAGAGCCATCTCCCCAGACCATATATATTGCAATTTTTGAGAAACGATCTCATACTATATATCATGCTAACTTAGAACTCATTATGAAGCACAGGCTCACCCTGAAATCATAGAAAACCCCTTTTTGTTTCCTGTGTGTTGACATTTCAGCAATGAGCTACAATTACTCTGTTATTTTAAGCAAAATATATGATACTTTTTTTTCTGTTGACTAATATCAACATCAATTTTAGCCATTTAAATGAGAAGGCATGTAAATTTGTTGACTTTCTTTGAAATTGTATTTCTCATAGTTCTGTAAGGCCTGCTTTATTCAAAATTAACATTCTTGATTCTCTTAGACTTCATATTTTTTGTCATCATTTTATCATGTGGAAGAATAAAGCTGTAACAGGTCCATAGGAGTCTGGACTAGTGATAAAGAGTAATTTAATCCTTGCTCAGGGATGGCTTTGAAATATTTTAAAGTGTTTTTGGTAGGGTAAATGTGTCACTAATTTTGTTAAAATGAAAAATGCCTCTATTTTGCTTATGCTATAACTATTGGTCAGGGTTGCTATTCCCAAAGTGATAATAGCTGAGGCATACTTTTCTCCTGTCATCATCCCCATTATGCCAACTTCTGAGGAGAGTATTTGAATGCCTGTGGAAATCTAGAGAAAGGTTATCAGCATGAGTGCTATAACTAAAGGTTTTAGCTTGTCATCTATAATGAATTATGATTCACAAATTATGCAGATAAAACACATTCCACACTATAATCTTATTAATATTAAGCTTTGATAGTCTGATAAGGTAATATCCATCCTTAAGATATGAATGAACAAAAGGAATGTGGATTAAAATGAGAAGATCTGGACATAAAACAGTATTCTGTTCCAAAAATGCTGTCCATCTATTTGAAGTAAACTGTAAAACTAGCCGGTAAATGAATTTGCCTGAAATTTATTTGGGTAAGGAATTGTAGAATAAATAATAGAAGAAAATATCATGGAGGTACATTCCTTGACATGTGTTATAACATAGACAAGAAAGAACATGAGAATATGAATAAAGGTAAATTCACTGAGAAAAAATAGTTTGTTAATCTAAAAGTTGTTAATGAATAATATTCATTATATATATATTTCCTGTGATGTTTAACTAAAGTTTGAAAATAAATATAACTGACATGTTATCACATAAAGAATTCACTCAGGGCTCGAGAGATGGCTTAGCGGTTAAGCGCTTGCCTGTGAAGCCTAAGGACCCCGGTTCGAGGCTCGACTCCCCAGGACCCACATTAGCCAGATGCACAAGGGGGCGCACGCGTCTGGAGTTTGTTTGCAGTGGCTGGAGGCCCTGGCGCGCCCATTCTCTTTGTCTCTCTCTTTCTCTCTCCCTCTGTCACTCTGAAATAAATAAGTAAAAATAAACAACAACAACAAAAAGATTCAAACTTTAAAAAAAAAAAAAAGAATTCACTCAATCATTACTGAGCAAATACATATCAAGGTAAGCTAAGTGACTGTTCACATAGTGTGTGTATGCCCGCTCTTTGCATGACTGCTATTACAAAATATATCCAATGACTTACTATACAATGAATATAAGATCATACTATCATAGCAGTCCTAGTTGCCATGTCTCTTTCTGCCTGCAGTTCACTGAAAAGCTCAAAATCTCAACTTCATCCCATGTCCCAAAAAGTGCACCTATATTAAAAACAAATCCCTACTATTCATGCTAGCCATGATGTAAAAAGTGCACCATCCTTGTAAATGTCATTCTTTTTCTTTTGGTCATTAAAATTTACAGTTACCTATTCTCTCAACTTTTCCAGAATTTCTTTGCTCAATTTTCTTTCAAATTTAGAGCCTAACCTGTGTGAAGATTACAAAAAATATTTTAACTTGAGTAAGTGCTCAGTAGATGTCAGGTATATATATATGATAGGAAACAAATCATACTTTTTATGTTATTTTACTTTATTGCATGAAATCAGGCATGGCCAAGGCAGACTGTGTTATGAGAACTTTTATGGTCAAGTTAATCATGAGCTTGTGTGTGTGTGTGTGTGTGTGTGTGTGTGTGTGTGTGTGTGTGTTTGTGTGAAAATTAAAATGAGTAATTGATAGTTCGATCTGGAATCGCAAACATGCAGATACAGAATTACAATGCTAAGGAAATATAGTGAAATTACCTCACAGAATATGAAGATAGCCATTATTTTGATGTCTGGATGTTTGTTAGTCTATGATAGAAAAAATATATATACATACCCAGAAAATTTGAAAAGTTTTGAATGAAGGCTTTGTTAGAAATGAAAAGATTTATAAGCAGTCTCTGAAATTATTAATGACAGGTATCATAGTAGGAATTTCAAGTACACAAAGCTAGGAGGTGTAGAACAAGTAAAAACCAGTGTGGAAACAGCAACAGAAGAGTTTGTAAGAGATAAGGTGACTAACTAGATGTGAAGAATAAGGAGATGAAAGAAACAAAAATGTTTAAGTTTCATACTCAAGAATGGCAACATTAGTCCCTGAAATGAGAAAAAGAGAATGAAACATTTGCATAAATTAATTTTTAGCCAAAGTGTAGATTCATTTATGTTGTTACTATTTTCCCTTCTGACTACAGGGATTGATTTATTCTTATATAATACCATTGGTGAAATGTTTAATGTTATAACACGTGGAAGCATTTTTTGTAATCTCAATATCGTTCTCCATACCAATGTCATGCAAATAAAATATAAAGATCCTACAGGACTAAAAGATATGTACATTGCTAATTATATGAGACACATAACAACCTCATTTTCTGGAAGAGAAAAGTGAGAGTAGAAGACTATTATTCCCTCCTAGGTGCTAATGTGTCCTGGTCACGTGCAGCAGGATTGAATTAACACAACTGAAAATAGACCCCTCACCTCACAGATTATAGTTTCCTCAGGAAATAACATTCTGGATCACCGTGTAAGAACCTTTACCCTGTGCTTAAGCTCATTAAAAATCTGTGTTTCCCATTTTACTACAGTGAATATGTGATTAACAAGCTGGTCAGCTGTAGTCAAGTAAAAAAAAAAAAATGATTCTGGACATGTAGGAGAATTTGGTGGTTAAGTGGATACATGCTATGACAGCAAAGTCATTGTATGTTTCTAAGGCAACAAAATTACTTACAAATATGGTGCTCTAAGTAGAAAAGGTTTTACAACTAAAAGGATAGAGAAAATATGTGGTGATAATGTGGTGAGATAATATCAGAAAACAGTCTCAAGTGGATACTTACCCATGATGTAAAAATTGGAGCAAATGCATATATATATATATATATATATATATATATATATATATATATATATAACAACTGTGATCTATATTATTTCAGTTTTTATATTCAAATGATTTAATATGCTTTAAATATGAAGTTGAACCTCCTACTAATCTTTTTCTATTTTAAGCAACGTATGAATATTTAAAAATGTGTAGCATATGCTATTTCCCTTTGGAATAGCTTTCTAAGTGTGAAATCTACCTGTGAAAATCTATTTATAGTGTGTGAAGTGTGTTTTTCAGATTGATAAAAAAAATCTAAAACTAGTCTTACTGTAGTATAATGGACTGCCATCATTGAATTTTAATATACTTAGGCCATATTATGTGGAAATAAAACTAGAAAATACAGAAGTTTGTTGTAATATATAATTGACCTGAAGTGAGGGATAAGGGAATAATTTAATATATTTCAGTTCATTGTTCAATTTTCCAACTTTTGTGACCAATAATTCATGAAATTTGTTCCATAGAACATGAGAATATTCCACCATTGTCTCTATTTCAAAAAATACCTAAGTTAAATTAGATTAAACATCACTCTCCTGAATAAAGACACTATGTCAGGGAGAAAATAAGCTAGAAAATATTTGATGAGTAAATCATTTTTAAATGGCTTAGTTTTCAGGGACCTGCTGACTTCTCATGCAAGGAAATAACTCCAAAATCCAGCAGTACAGAATGAAGATGAAAACCATGTTCAAAATCAACCTTGATCATTCTCAGGTACCTAGATTGACCTGAACTCAGAGCAGAGGTTGTTCTGTGGATCAATGATTTCCAAAGCATTTGTGAGATCTCCTGTTTGCATGACAAATTTTCTAGGAAAATAGGTGTCCTTATTGAAGTTTTCAAAGACATAAAACATTTTGGTTATTTCTGATTATATACACATATTAATTTTATATCAATTTGGCAATATAGATTTATTGGAAGGGAGTTAGAGAAGAAAGGAATGAATGAGGGAAGGAGGGTCTGTTGTTTTCTAAGATCATTGTCTATATAGATAGAAAAAATGTTTTTTTTTTTAAGAATTAATCCTAAAGTATGTTGTTGATAAAAACATGCTTGAAATTTCCTAGCTTTTTTGAAAAATATCCTGAATACTCAAATGACATTATGATTTTGAATATTTCCAGTAATAAAATAACTAGAAAGTTGGAAATAATTAAATGTTTAATACTCCAGATAATACAGAACATTGAATTTGTGTATCATATTTGAGCTCAGTTACATAATCACTATGACAAAAATTGATTAGATATAAATATGCCTACATTATTATAAATACTTTAGATAGAATTTAAGCAAGGTTGTTTAATATCATTAAAATATTGTCTGATATTGACAAACTCATATCACACAAACATTTCAGTATAGATTCATGAATATGAAATTATCTTATGACTCTAAATGTATATGATAAATGGGAGTAAAAGGTTAAATAGCTTAATTTGGATGTATAGTTCCCTGTCTAGGAAGATACAGGGTGATATTTATATATTTTTCTGAATATCAGTTTTATGTGACTTTCTTAAGCAATTAGTTTTAGTTGCATCATGTGGAAAAAAATAAATACTTTTATGTATCTCTTTTGTAGGTTTTAGTACTATAAATTTCAAGGGAATTATCAGACTTCCTTCTAGCAAGGCAGGAAGTAAACAGAATAGTGAGGTGTGCATTGAGAGTATTGATATTGTTTCTACAATAACCTTATTCATTATATAATTCATGATTCATTCTAATTTCAATAAGCTGCACATCAATTTCTATATTGGTTAGTCGATAGTAATTTCACTGACCAGTCCCAGGGCTTCCAAAGTTTATGTGGCATAAATTAGAACATACATGTGGCATGTTGGCAATTAGTGTGTCTGACAGATGACATAATTCATGCTATTTCATCACACATTAGGTACTACTAGTTTTATAACCTCTACCTTACTGGAAGCTTTTCAGCAATATATGGGTAAACTCTGGGAATATTAAGTAATGCCAGCTATTCATTCTAGTCCTTTACACAGAATATATTCATCTTTGCTCAACATATTCTGTGAATCCTAGTGTATGGGTTCCTGGAAGATGGCTGAGTGCTTAAAAGCACTTGCTTGCAAAGCCTGCCTGAGATCAATGCACCAGCATCTATGTAAACCAGGATGTAAAGTGGTGTATACACACTTGTGGTGTAGCACTAAAGACAATGAGAGATGGAATTGAGAGAAGCAAACCTGTGGGCCATTTGTTGTGGATAGAGAAACTGTCTCAATAAAGGTAGAAGAAGAGTATAGCCATGAGGTTATCCTCTGACTTCCCTATATGTACCATAGCACGCATGTGCCCACATGCATATGTGAACATGCATATTTATTATCTAAATAAAATGATTTGGGTTGGAGAGATTGTTCAATGGTTAAGGCGGTTGGTTATCTGCCAAGCCTAAGGACCCTAGTTCAATACCCCAGGACCCACATAAAGCCAGATGCACAAGATGGTACATGTGTATTGAGTTTGTTTGCAGTGGCTGAAGACCCCGGCATGCCCATTCTCTCTTCTTTTCTCTCTCAATCTCGCTCTCTCTCTACATAGATAGATAGATAGATAGATGATAGATAGATAGATAGATAGATAGATAGATAGATAGATAGATAATCTGCCTCTTTCTCTCTCACTCGCTCTCAAATAAATAAATAATTTAAAAAAAAGAGTTTATGACGATGTGCCAAAAGTCAAAAACATCATCTTAATGGAGAAATCCCAGAGAATTAACAGAAGACTAGTTTGTTTGCAACAGATTTGTAAAAAATGAAACAAGTGAAAAGTAAAGATGGTATAATAAACAACCTGAATATTTAGGTAGATTTGGCAAATAACCTCTTCACTTTGTGATGGTATCTTTTAACATATCTCAGATGAGAGTACCCAAGATTCATTTGAAAAGGATCCTGAAAGGTTTCCACAGATTCTATCACCAACCATCATTATTTCAAGTAATCTTCTCCTTGACAGGAAAGGACAAATAGTATTATTCACTGAGGATCATGGGAATAAAATGCATCCAATTGCTATTAAAGCCAAAATTTGGCAGTTTTTAAAGTACTGTGATATTGTTTGTTACTTCTGAGGGAATCTCATTAGCAAAGATAGAACATACTAACATATACTTGCTGCGGGATTCTTCTGCCTGATTTTAGAGAGTATTTAAAGATACATTTCAGATAAATTCTTTTCATTTGCTATAACCAGGTTGAAATGACAATTATGTAGTTTAAAGATTACTAAATTCAGAGGATCTGAAGGAACATTATAACTTGTGAAATTGTACCAGTGATGTGCTTAATAATGCAAATAGTAAGAAGAAATAAAAACACAAGGGTTCTGGTTTTAGAATGATGTACATTTATGTGCATAGAATCTCCCCCAAAACAAATGTCATAGCCATTATCCAGAAACAAAGCACTGTAAGTCCAAAGCGGGGTCTCATTTATTTGGCCATTGACAGTCTCAGCTAACTTTGATCTGAAGATGTCTACTAGTGAGTAGATATTAGTGAGATGCCTAATTTTCAGATTTTAAACAATATTTATAGATCCACCATTGTACATGAAGGACCCATTCTGAAAAATGCAACTGATTCTATAAATCTGTATTTTTCAATAATTCAAAACTGTGTGTATTAAACTACTTACATTATTTCAATGATTATTTTATAGCATTTAAAAATTGTTGGATGCAAGATGAATTTTGAGATTTAATTTTGGTACAGTCTTTGTGTGTTTACAGTATGTGTGTGGTGTGGTATATACAGGTTTATATACAGATGCATTCACCCCGTGTGCATGATTGCAGAGGACACATTACGTACCTTTTTATCACACATTTTCCTATGGACCACATCAATCCTCAACCCTGAGATACTATCCATCAATAAGCACAGCGATTCTCTTTGCTCCTCACCTGCAAGGATACTGACAGTGTAGTCATGCACATCTTTACATGTAGGTTCTGGGGCATCAAACCTTGTGATCTCCAGCCTGAGAGGTACTTATGTTTAAGCAGCAAGGGCTCATAATTGTTGAATCATGTCCTAAAACCCCTTTTTATCTCATTAGTAAGCAGCCACCCATGGCTTTATTAATGTTTGCAATAGTCATATATATCAAGGTAAAATTCTCACCTGAATTTCCTAGCTTCAAATTAAGAAACTATTTTTTTTTTTTTCTGAGTAGCTCCCTTTGAATTTCTAACAGAGACCTTCTTTTCCAGAGCAAGAGCTATATGCACATAATTATTTTCTAATATTTCCCAACAGGCATAGACACGGCTAGTGACAAATGAGGCAGCAAAAACTTGCACATCCAAGAAGTTTATGAGTGTGAACAGAAGGATGCAGTCTCATGCAGGCTGTGAGTGACCCAAACTCAAAAATATGAACTTGATAATCACACACAAGCAAGAAGTGAATTGGGAATGGTGTGTGATCAAATGAAGGGCTCATTCCATGCTGCATGCTCATTTTCTTGTGCAAATGGATTTTCTGCCTCTGGATGTACAAGGGAACTAGGCATTCAAACCCAGTCCCAGACAACCAGGCTTTGCAAGCTAGTACCTTTAATTGATAAGCTATCTTCCCGTCCCAAAACTCACTAAAAACATTCTCGGGGTGGAGGGAATGCTTAGTGGCTGAGACATTTGCCTGCAAAGACAAAGGACCCAAGTTTGATTCCCCAGGACTCATGTTGGCCAGATGCACAAGGGGGCACACACATCTGGACTTTGTTTGCAGTGGCTGGAGGCCCTGGCAAGCCCATTCTCTCTCCCTCTCCCTCTCTCTCTCTCTCCCCCTCTATCAAATAAAATAAAATATTTTAAAATATTCTCTAGGTAAAATAGTATTGCAGCTAATGACAGAAAGTTAGGTAAGGGAGGGGAAACTCCCATACTGAAATCCTAAAAGAATTAAAGTATTTTATAATGAGCAAAATAGAAGCCACATGGTATAAACACAGAAGACAAGGTATTTGAAACTTAAAGAGGCTTTAGAGAGAGACTTCATTCCTATCAATTAACCCAAATTAAAAGTTATTTTCTACTCTACAATGTTGATAGCTCTTGTTGCATTGAGTCATATTATAAATAGGTTAACTGCATTTGAATACACTAGGCATGAAGTACCTCCTAATACATTTTTAGAAATGTCAATTTTGAAGTATAAATCATTGGTACATATTCATTTATACCATTAGACTTAGATGGTAGCCATTTTGACAGTGAAAATTTATGTATGTAAACCTTAACAACACTAAGTTGTTGAAAACTCATAAACTGACATAAACTTACATTTATTTTATAGCATGCTGACTAAGGCACTGAGAATGAAATGGTACATAGAAAAGCCCACGTAGAAATATAGGCAGCACTGTAAAAAGAAAAGGAATATAATGCAGTGATAAAAGTGCAAAGGGAGGGAAAATTTAAATTTTAGATAAAAGCTACAAGAGAAATAAAGATGCATCATTCTTAATAATTCCTGAGTAATAATATTCCATATATCATTAACTATTTGAAGTGATGGATAACATTATCAAAATATTTTTTAAAAAAGCAATACAACCCTGATGACATGTGACACATGTATACACTGTTATCAATGGCAGTTAAAAAATTATAATCAGTAGACAGACTGAAGGCAATGGGTAGTTAATTATGAATAATATGTCTATGCAGAATTCCAGGAAAGGGGAAGATGGTTTCAATGAAATTGTTACTAACCCATTTAAAAGTAGAAAATCCTAAACATCATGCAGGTGCCATGGGCATGGGCCTCTCACTCCTCTTCCATTTAGCATCTATTCTTCTTTCTTTCTGCAGTTTAGTCTATTGCTGATTCTGTGTGGACTTTGTTTTATCTCTTCTGTCCCTCTGTTTCTCACTGTGAGTATAGTTGATAAATGACTGCTAGCCATTACTAATAGCACATCCTCCAACTAAGATACTTTTAAAATACTATTTATTTATTTATTTTATAGACACAAAGAGCAGATACAGAGAGAGAATGGGCGTTCCAGGGCCTCCAGCCACTACAAACAAACTACAGTTGCAAGTGCCACCTTGTCCATCTCGTTTATATGGGTACTGGGAAATCAAACCTGGGTCCTTACACTTCACAGGCAAGCTTGTTAACTGCTAAACCATCTCTCCATTTTCCAAATTAAGTACTTTAGGCATATCCATGACACACAAGTTAAAGTGGATCACACAGCAGGATCAGGAATCAGAATGTCATCAGAAACATAAAGATGAGAGGTAGAAGGTATATAACTTGGGGATGCTTTCCGTAATTTTTAAAAATACTTCCTCAAATGGATTCAATAATAACTTGTATTCTCAACCAACTTAGTTATCATATGAGACAAAATAGCATGTTTTCCATATTTTCCAGATTTAGTTCATGTGTATCTTTGTTGTAGTTAGCTACAGAGGTTGATTTGCAAAGAAAAATATTCTTCACAATTGAAAAGGCAAGAAACATCAAATGACTATAGAAAGTAAAATAATAATAATAATATAATAATAACAGTAATAATAATAATAATAATAATAATAATAATAATAATAACAGTAGTTCTGGGCTGGAGAGATGGCTTAGAGGTTAAGCACTTGCCTATGAAGCCTAAGGACCTGGTTCGAGGCTCGATTCCCCAGGACCCACGTTAGCCAGATGCACAAGGGGGCGCACGCGTCTGGAGTTTGCAGTGGCTGGAGGCCCTGGCGCGCCCATTCTCTCTCTCTCTCTCTCTCTGCCTCTTTCTCTCTCTGTCTGTCACTCTCAAATAAATAAAAATAAACAAAAAATATATAAAAAAATAACAATAGTTCTGGAGAAAGAGATAGTGCTGGTTGGTGCAGAAAAATGAAATGCTTGATAATCATAAATCTAAAGAGGGAGTAGATAGATAATTGTATATTAACTAATATGAGAAATGTTGGGAGTACATTCTTTTTGGAAAATATGATATTAAAAATGGCAATACAGTGAATAAAAGTTGTCAAATAAAACAACCACAATCCTAATCTACAGATTCAGATATAAGCTATTATATTGCCAAAAAACACAAATGTAACTGGTCCTTCATGTATTGCCACACTATATCTGCTCCAAAAATGATGAGAATTATGTGGAGGAGATGATAAGATATATTTTCCTTTGTTTCATGACAAGGATCTAATAATATAAAATATCTGGCTTTCAAAAGTTTAAAATGAGAGTTTTATTGAATAATGATTAACATAGGCTGAGAACAGTAGGGGACAGAACCAGCTAAACAGAGGGAGGTAAATTTTTGTAAAGTTCCAGTGACAAGGAATAAAGTTAAGTTTCCCAGAACAAAGTAAAATTACTATATTTCATACTAGTTAACCACACATTTCAAAATAGCTTTGAAGATTTTCAACACAAACAAATAATATATCTGAGGTGCCATGATGGACATGTGAGTACCCTGATTGTTCATTACACATTGTCTGTATGTGCCGGTATGTTACAGTAGTGCTTATGAATATATAATTTGTTAAAAATAAAAATATATAAATATCTCATCAATAATATTATGATGCTATATATTGAATTAATAATTTGATAAATTCCTTAAATAAATTACATTCAATAAGAAGTATCAGGGCATAATTGACATATAAATTTAGATATATGATTATAAAGACATTTTCTCATAAGAATAGGAATATATAAATTGATAAAAGAGAATTAAAAATCTAATCATTATAAAGTATAAATTAGACTCAAAATGTACCATATGTTCATATATATATATATATATATATATATATATATATATTTTTTTTTTTTCCTTTTTTTCGAGGTAGGATCTCCCTCTAGTTCAGGCTGACCTGGAATTTACTATGTAGTCTCAGGCTGGCCTTGAACTCATGGCGATCCTCCTACCTCTGCCTCCCGAGTGCTGGGATTAAAGGCGTGCACCACCACACCCGGCTATTTAAATATAATTTTTAAATTTCTTTACCTATTATATTTGGTTTAAAATATTCAAGTTAATTCACTTATTATTTTATGGGGAATGCTGTTTTCCAGCTGGCTTTGTCAAACTGAAGTATGTCAGACAAAGATCACAGGTCTAGCTCCTCCTGTGGGCTGTGGGTTTACTTACAGGAGGGAAACCCATCGTGTGTTTGCATCTGCAAACTTAGGAAATTACCTTTACCAAAGACAGAAATGTGATGAGAAATGAGCCATCACAATGATTCTTCAGGCTAATTTGAAAAAAAAAAACAACATATATTGCTAGAATATTTTTTTAAAACTTAAGAGTACATATTGGCTTTCTAAAAAAATAACATATTGTATACACAGGATGCCTGAGGTAATTCCACCCAAGAAAGACTATATGCTACAGATTAGTGTATCCTATTGTCTATAAAACTTACAGATGATTTTCAGTAAAAAGTTTAGCCTCATATAATTGTTGATTTGGATAGTCAATTTTAGCATATTTGATAATTCCACATGAATGTTTGTCAAGGCTAAAATGCAGAAATTAAGAAGAGTAATACTTAATTTGTGGATTACATGAAACAAATGTTGTACCACATCAGCTAAGTATTACACTATAAACAGAATTACCACCAGAAAATAAGTTATTTCTATATGAGAACATTCCACTGACATTACAATTAATGCATTTCCATTCAGTTGAAATTCTTATTTAGATAGTAAAGTGGTGAAGAAAAAATAAGTCAGAGGCTACAGAACACATCAATGAAAGGAAAGGCTATTCTGAACAATGGGGCTTAGCAACTTATACAGACAGTGTCTGTCTCAAATTCAGTTTCCATATCTCCATTGCAAGTTAGACAATATATGACACATGCTGAGCACTGGCTCATTCTCATAAAAAATTATCATTCTTTTAGCAACCCTATGTCCCCTTTCATATGGCACAGTGCATATTTTCTTCAAACTTTAGTAGACAGAAGTACATTGTTATTCATATAGATGATGATGATGACATAACAATTACATCGTGGTCTTGTGGTATTAATCCTGAGCATCGAGCCCAGGGCCACCTGAATGCTAGGAAAGTTCTCTACCACTGAGCTCCTTCACTGGTTTTAGAAGCAGAATTATGAAGTACTGTGTAGTTCATTTGGTGCCTATTGAGGTTGTTGGAAGAAAGAAAGCAAAATGCTTAGTTTTTAATCACAGTGCTGGGAAGGCAAAGACCTGAGGCTAGCTGGACAGCCAGTCTAGCCTAAAAGGGGGAGGTACAGATTAAAAGATCTATACCCCCCCCCTCAAATAAGGTGGACAGTGCTTCTGAGAAATGACTTTATACGTCTGCCTATGATTCTCACATGCACAAACAAAATGCATATGGGCATGCACACACAAACACAAAAAGAAAATAGAAAATAATTATTGTATGAAGTGGATAATGTGATCTTAAGAGATAACTCCGTTAAGAAATCCAACAAATATACTGCTACCAAAATTCCATGTTTTGTATTTCCATGTATATTTTTTGACTGTTATGTTTTAGTCTGTACATGTGCGTGCGGCATACTCTTCAGGATAGAAACTCACTGAACATAGTGCTCACCTAGTAGGCCAGAGAATCTATCCATCAAACCCATGGGATAACGTGTCTTTGTCTCACTGCACTGGATTATAGGGATGCATTATCAAGCTTGGCATTGTACATGGGTTCTAGGGATCCTAATTTGTGTTCTCCTGCTTTCACTTTACACATTGAGTCATCTGCTTATTTTGTGATAAGGAAATTTGACCTTGGAAAGCAACATGGCTTGTACAAGTTTGAGCACTGTTATATAGCATGACGTGAACTAGCTCATACCTTTTTTTGAGTTCAAATTGAGCAGAGTTCATACCTGCATTAAGATGCTCAGCATTATAACAGTATATATTTACTTTTATCCAGAGTAACTAATAAAATAGATATATTCTCACAATAAATACAACTAAATGGGTTGGTGCCTCTGGTTTAAATTTTCCTACTTAAAATATGGCTCCTTATTTTTTATTAATGCTTTAAAAAACCACTAATTTTATTCTTATACTTAGTGTTGATGAAAGGTGATTCTATGAATCAGAGAATTTCTGTATCATACTGTGCTATATGTCCTTTCATTAACATTGCAAAATAAGATTAAATTATTCCCTGGCTGAGTTCTGTAATATTAACATGATCACATATATGATAAAAGGTTAGGCAAAGATGGATTAAAAAAATAATTCTTTTTGCACATTCCCACAAGTGAAGCTAATATTCAGACATCACAGCCAATGTCCATGGCATAAAAGTGCTCACACCTGTGCAGTCACAAAGCCTGTTTTCTTGCAAGCAACCATTTGTCTGTGATTAAAATTCTATTTTGTCATACTGTTTCAGACAAGTTTCTCTAATTTGTGAGTTTATATAAAATCTACTGGCTTCATCTTATTTCTAAGAATAAAAAACTACATTTATAGTCAGTTACATGTCATTTCGTGTTAGTAGCAGGAAAAGAAACTTGTTCATCTTGTATCCACAAGACAGGCACCATTGCTAACTCTCTAATTATTTATTGGTCAAAGTTATTACAGGATCTTTCTATCCCTTATTTTAATGATTTCCTTATATTTTATTATAATTACCTGTCTTCCTTCTATGTAAATTGCAAAATCAGTCAGTTTGGTTACTGTATTAGTCAGGGTTCTCTAGAGGAACAGAACTGCTAGAATGAATTATTTTAAAAGGGGATTTATTGGATCAGCTTACAGTAGTCCAATAGCAGTTGCAGGCCCGAGAATCACCGAACCTGGTAGTTGCTCAGTCCTCGTGGCCAGATGCCTCAGCAGTCCCGACCCGGCACTGCAGGAAAGCAGTGGAGGCTTCCTGAGGAGCCGCTGGGCTTCAATCCACGGGGGTCTTCAGTTGATGCTGGTCTTTCGTCCGCACTGGTCTTCAATCCACGCTGGAAGGTAGCAAGCAGCTCCGGCAGCCAAAATGGAAGGGAGGCAGGAAGGAAGGAAGGGACTCTTTTTTCCCAGAGCTCCCTTGTATCAAGTCCCCCTCTGGGCGGGACCTGCCCATTCTGGGGGAAGGACTCAACCTTGGGGAAAGACTTCCTCCTTTAGTTGATCCTTCCTAGAAGCAACCTATGGATTACTAAACAGATCAAGTTGACAACACCTTGACTATCACAGTTACATATATTATGAATGCACATGAAGAAGAAAGGAGATATTCTTAAGTTCTTTTCTTAGAAAAAGTAGCTATAACATTAGGATAAGCACATGTTGAAGACTCCAAACAAGCTCTAGCTTAATTCCAAGCAGAAAGTTTGTGTGATCCACTAAGTCTTTCTTGAAGTGAAACAGCATTTGCATAGCCAGGGCCTTGGAGAATGGAATGGATAGGGCAGCAAGTGAGAGCAGCTCCAGTTGCCCTCTGTTCTCCAAGTTATCACCTTACCTCTTGTTTTCTATTCATTTATCTGCTTTATCTCTAACTTTTTCTAATTGTTCATTACATATTTATATACATTTGGATATTTGAGACAGGGTATATTAGTCCGGGTTCTATGGAGGAACAGAACTGATAGAATAAATTATATTAAAACGGAATTTATTTGATTAGCTTATGGCAGTCCAACAACAGCAGTTTGCAGACCTGAGAGTCAAGGAATGGCATAGCTGTTCAGTCCATGAGGCTGGATGCCTCAGCAGTCCCGATTCAGCACTGAAGGCCTGAAGACTTCCTTGAGGGCCACTGGTCTTCAGTCCACACACACGCATGGGAAAGCAGCAAGCAGCAGTGGTAGCCAGGTGGGAGGAAGTTCCCCGCCCCCAAGAGCTTCCTTAAATAAAGCCCCCAGCTTCTGAGAAGGGCTGCCCACTCTTGCGGGAAGAGCTCTGTCAGTGGAGGCATGGAGGACTTCCTTCTCCAGTCAAATCCTTCCTGGAAGTAACCTCAGAGACTCACTCAAGAGGAATGTCTGTGGATTCCTAAATAAATCAAGTTGACAACATAACTTAACCATCACATAGGGTATAACCTAGGCTGAACTAGAACTCACATTAATCCTCCTGCTCTCAGGTTTTTCATGGCTGGCAATATTTTCAAACAGGAAACACTGTGCCCGAGTCTACTTTTATTTTTCTAGCTTATTGCTTATTCTCCTGGTAGGCTTCCAGCAAATGGAACATCCAAATTTCTTTCAGCTAAGAAAAGTATTTGGATCTCAAGCATCTCCACAAAGCTTCATGCTACTTCACAGACAGTGGGTGGCTCAAACATCATCTCATAGCACAGCAGAGAAAAAGTGTGTTCCAGTGTGTGGTAAGCCCCTGCTTTTATGGATGTACTCCCTGTGTGAATAAAGACCATGATGATAATGACGAACTAGGCTTTGCTAAGGGTTCATAAGTTAAAATATAAGAGGCGTTAACACCACTGAGTTTTCTTTAGCTGCTCTCTAAACTTTACAAGCAAAGTTCTTTTTGTCATTATTCAAATTCTGTCAATGGGTGCTGGCCCATACGCTAAGGCCAGGACGTAGAAGACCTTGTGTGACAGTAAAATTTAAATTCACAAAAGTGCAATATATATATATATATATATATATATATATATATATATATATCCCCTCCCCCTAAGGAAAGTAATAAACTGAACCCACCATGTGTATATCCAGGTCAAATGAAAATCTGGGAAGCAGCAGCCTTCTTCCTCCTTATGAATTGCTGTGACTTCACCTCTCCTTCAAAAGATTGTGGTATAGTGTACCCTTACGTTCAAAAGATATCGTCAAGTCACTGTAACACACTCAGTTTTGTTAACAAGAATTATGAAGTTTGAGAGTATTCATGTACACACCATAAAAACATACTGTATGTAGGTGGGAGTAAATTTGAAAAGGATAGGTCACATCCTGAGAATTGCTCAAACTGAATTATGAGCATATTGAGAATCATTACATCACTCAGTTTACTTGTGAGTCTGTTGGAAAGTTAGCAGGATTATAACTATAAAAATTGCAAAAAAAAAAAAAATGCAGCACTTCTTTATTTTGTCTGCATATGTCAGAACCCAGCCATTCAGTACTCTACATCTCTGAACTTTAGTTGTCTCGAGATATCTAAGTAAATATTTGGATCCCTTTTTTTCCTGGTATCCCAGGATCCTCTACAATTCCTGGTGTTAGTGGGCACAATGAAATGGAACTCCAGCTAGGAGAGTTAGGGTAGTGCCAATGTCAAACTGGTACAGCATCGCCACCTAGGGGTGCAAATGACAACTGTAAACTTCCTCACCTTTGAGCCTTCCATGAATATACAAGCTTCTAAATCTGAGTATGTCTAACAGTTGATGAGAATGTGGAGGAAATATTCTGTTTGCTGTTGTTTTCCCTCTAGTTAGTTTCCATAAAGAGATCACAGCACAAGGCAGGGACCACCTGTCTTTGCAGATGGCACAGGGAAGCATAAATCTGAGTTTTGTATTAGCACCAGCATGTTTCAACCCAAGACAAGCCTTCCACTTGTCAGACAAGCCGCCTACTGCAGGACAACAGCAGAGGCAGAGGTTTGCAGCACAACACTGGCAATGGAATCTGTGTTGAACGCAACATAAATGACTTTTCCTTTTTCTTGGCAGTCAACACCCTGCACTGTTCTGCATTTTGACTGCTTAGTTAATCCTCCCCTGTGAGTAGGTTTGCTTATGGGAATCAGGGGTATTTGGGGTTCTTATGAAAATATTAGTATATTTTTCTCTGATTGTTATGCTTGCTACACATAGCAGCATTTCCAGCCCAAGGAAAGAAATCATTAATATAGTTGTGAGTTAGAAGAAATTTATTTTATTTAGTATAATTAACATAACTTGTGTTATTAAGCATTTAACTTTTCTTTAAAACTTAAAAGTTACATAATGCATATTTTTTATCTCCTTCTCCCTCTTTCCCTATATAACTGGCTGATCTTAAACTCTTGATGCTTTTGCTTTTAATTCCTGGCAATTGCAGACAGATGTGACTGCTTTAAGCTTTCGAAGGTGTGTGTGTATGTGTGCATGCATGTGTGTGTGTAGCCCAGGAAACAACCGCAGGTGATATTTCCCAGGAATACCATTCAATATTTTTTTTGTTGTTTGTTTGTTTTGTTTTTTCGAGGTAGGGTCTCACTCTGGCTCAGAATGACCTGAAATTCCCTATGTAGGCTCAGGGTGGCCTCGAACTCACGGAAATCCTCCTACCTCTGCCTCCTGAGTGTGGGATTAAAGGCATGTGCCACCACGCCCAGCTTCATTCAACTTTTTGTAAGACAGGGTCTTTCATCACCCTGGAACTGCCAATTTATCTGGATTAGTTGATTAGAGAGTCTCTGAGGATCTGCTTATCTATGCTTCCCCAGTGCTGGTATTACAAACCAGTACCGTAACACTCAACTTTTTAAATGTGAATTCCTTATATTCACACAGCAGGACCTCCATTGACTAAGCCATCTCCCCACTCACTCATCAATATTTGATGAAAACTATTAATAAATCTAATTGTTTATTCTCTTGTATTTATTCAGCAATATTTATTGAGCTCCTCCTATATACCAAAAACTGTAAGAGAATTCTTTATCTGCCAGAAACTGGAGTGATTATAGAAAGACATTTAAGTTACGGTATAAAATCAAATAAACTAAATTTGTTCTGTTTGGGGAAATCAGTTAAACGTTCATGTATAGGTAATCATTCTGAAAAAAAAGTGTCAAGCTAAAAATAAGGACAAGGATATTCTCTGCAGAACGAAATACAGATATGGTAGGAAGATTTTGAAGGACATCATTTGTTGAAGTAAGGAACTTAGGCAGCATCTTGCAGAAGAAATAGTTGAGCCTATGGTTGGAAATATAGTGCAGATTTAAATTTGAAATGGCAGACATGAGAATTTTTTTAAATATTTTATTTATTTATTCAAGAGAGGGAGAAGAGGCAGATAGAGAGAAAGAATAGGCACACCAGGGCCTCTAGCCACTGCAAACGAACTCCAGATGCATGCACCCTCTTGTGCATCTGGCTTATGTGGGTCCTGTGGAATCGAACCGAGATTCTTAGGCTTCTCAGGCAAACGCCTTAACTGCTAAGCCATTTCCTCAGCCCAGACATGAGAATTTTAACTAGCAAGAGAACAGTGGTCTATGGGAAGGTCAATGCAAGAGAAACTGATGCATATCTGAACATACCAGAGTCTATTTGAGTCACAGTTAATATTGATTGGCTAGAAATTCATGAGCTAGGCAGCAAAGGAAGTTATGTGGTGTGCCTCTGATGTTCCTAATTAGATTAATGAGCAGATGGCACTACCAGTATGCAACCTGTACTACACTGGAAAGGATATTTCGTGGGGAATTTTGATATGTTTATTTTCTTTTAAAATTTCAGTCAGGTGAGTTGATAACTAACCAATAACGAAAATTATATTTTTGACTTGGCAGAGAGCTACAAATGCCTAAGTCATAGATGATAGACACATGATATTTTCTTATTGCCAAAAAAGATCATGAGCCCAAGATACTACTGCTGGAGAACAAAGACCACAGTCCTTTCTCTCAGTACTGTCGTAGCTACATCCTCATTCTTGGTTGTGCTTCTGTTTGTGACATTTTAATTTGCAGAAGTAAGTCTGAGTTTTGAAGTTAAATGTAAATTAGCTGTATATAATACTTCAAGTGTTTGGAAGTTGTACATATATTCTATCTTCAATAGGAAGCTTGGGCAGACTTGTCAAGAACAGATTCTCAAGCCAGACTCCCTAATTGCATCTTCAAATAGATGTGAGAAGTTGGGCAGTACATTTAATTTTGTTGTGCTCTGTTTTTTTTTTTTTTTTTCTTCTGTTCAGTGAAGACATAATAGCAATTGTACCCCTGCTCTGAGGCATACATACATATTAAGCAGGGAAATTTTCATGTATTACTTTTAACAGTGTCTAGTAAGAAAGAATGTTTATTAAAAATAGTAAAATCTTTAACCTCTCTACACATGTATGATCAGATTCACATGACATTTTCTTGTAATAATAGTAATGAATAATAATAATGGCAATATTATTAGTAGTCACATTTTCTTTGCTTACTTTGAAAATGATTATCCATCTAAATCTTGTAAGGTTAGATGAATCCAAAGAATATTGATGTGGATGCTTCTACATATTTTCCATTCTGATCTTAACTGTGTGTTTGTCTTTTTCAAGTAGTTAAATATGTGCTTATTTATGTTTATTACATAGAAAGGGTCATAAGGAAAACATTGACAGTTGGAGATATCCAAGCAAGGCATCACAGTATAAACCCTAGTGAAGCTTGAAGAATTTAACATCTCATGTGATAATCATTCCTGTACTAGTGAGAAATGCCACTTTTCAGTTTGCTCTACAATGACGGTAACAGTGAAAATGAGAAGGGGAAACTTACAAAAACAAAATCATTATACATATAGTATTTATAGTCTTTTACTTCATATGACATGTAAGCAAATTTAATTATGTAGATTTGAAAGTCACATCTATCATTTACTTAAAAGACTTTGATACTAAAAGAATAATCTTTAGATCAATAGAAATAGACCATTAACACATCTAACACTTGATAGAAATGAGTCTCAGGCCACATCCAAGAACTTACAATTCACAATCTGTATTTTAACAAGTACCTGACTATTTAATAAATATTATAGCTTGAGAATAACTGAATAAGAACACTTGTAATTCAGTCATATTTTGATGGTAGATAGAGCTGGTGAGGACTAAACACACACACAAAAAAACCATATTCACTAACTTGAATTAAATGAATTTTCAAAATAAACCTATGCAATACATATAGATTAAAATTTGGGCCTTATAGTACATCTAGATATATAAGCCCAGATGCCAAGGAGACTGATATCAGAGGAACACATGCCGGAGATGGCAAGCATGCCATTTCAGGATCATGAGGAATCAAATGCTGAAGAGCTGCATGACACAGTTCCAGCCCAGCTGTCTCTTCCTTGAAGTCCAGTGTGGCCCCTCTATAGAAACATCTTTGGCTCTCTGCACTACAGATATCTATGATTTTCTGTATAATGTATGTCTTTTTCTGTCTTTTACTTGGTGCACCAATCTCTAAGTTTACTTTTCCAGCAAAAATTGATGTTAGTAAAGTGTTGGTCAATGTATCTGAAAGAAGCTCTGGCATAGAATTGGAAAGATAAGAAAATGGGTCAGAAATAATTGCTTTCCTTAAAGGTCTTAAAGAAAGTCAGGCATGGAGTACAGTACACTGAGGAGGAAACAATGAACCACCTAGAACACTGTAAAAATTGTTCTATGACTAATTTTTCTGAATGGTGGCAATTGCAGCAAACTATGACTCTTTTTTTTTCTTTTCAAATATATTTTATTGACAACTTCTATATTTACAAACAACAAACCATAGTATACCATAGTATTTCCCTCCCCTACCCCACTTTCCCATTCATAACTCTGCTCTCCATCATATCCCCTCCCTCTCTCCATTAGTCTCTCTTTTAATTTGATGTCATCATCTTTTTCTCCTATTATGGGCGTCTTGTGTAGGTATTGCTAGGCACTGCGAGGTCATGGATATCAAGGCCAAATTCTGTCTGGACAGTTATATGTAAGGAGTGGTACCCTTCCTTTGGCTCTTACATTCTTTCTGCTACCTCGTCCAAAATAGACCCTGAGCCTTGGAGGGTGTGAGATGTTTCAGTGCTGAACACCCCTCCATCCCTTCTTCTCAGTACTATGTTGCCTGTTGAGTCATCCCAGTGGTCATCGGCACCTGAAAAGAGAAGCTTCTCTAACCAGAAATGAGTGAAACTAATTTTTTTTAAATGACAATGTCTAGCCAGATCTAATAAAAATATCATTATGTTATAAAAGGCAACATTAAATCAAGCATACTATTAATAATTCATCAATAAACTTACATTGAAATAAACTATAAAATTATCAATAAGTAGAAGTTTTATTTTTTAAGTGGGAAACATACCTATATGTGGTCCTATGGAGGTAATGGTATAATGTCAATATGGTGCATTTGCTATCAAGCATAAATACACTAAGGTTTCTTTTTAGTTTTAAATTTTTTTCTACTTGATAATCCTGATTTCTGTATCTCATAAATGTCAAAGTGATACTTAAAATATCAAGTAAAAGCTGTATTTTAGAGTGTTTTCATTTACATAGTCATGCCTAAGCTATTTGATTTTTGAGCATAACCCTATGACCTTGATACATCTATTAATTTTTCTCTGTCTAAATAGATATACTTCACCTGCAATAAGAAGATAATAACACTAGAATTTTCTAAGTAACAGGTATGTGTGTATGTATGAGAGAGACAGAGGGAGAGAGAGAGAGAGAAAGAGTGCTTATGAATAATTTAGGATCTAGAGTTTGGTCCGCTTTACTGTTCTAACTGTGTAATCCAATCTGACCTTCTCTACTACTCTTTTTTTTCACTATAAGTATTAGAGGAATTTTATTTTTTTATTTTTTATTTTTATGGTTTTTTTATTTTTTTCTTTATTAATAAGTTTTGTATTCAGCAAATACAGTCAGTTGGGTACCATCATTATACTCATCCGTGACCTACACACTCCCCTTGGCCCCTCCTTGTTGAGGTATATGGGTCATGTATTGTGGAGTTAGCCCACAGTTATGGGTAAGATCAATGTCTCTGCATATCATGACCCTACATGTGGCTCTGACATTCTATCCACCCCCTCTTCCTCAAAATTTCCCTGAGCCATGTTGGGTTTATTTTTGATTTGCTTCAGTGATGAGGTGTTGGGGCCTCTGAGGCTCTGGCTCTCTGATTTGGTAGGAGTTGATTTTTCTCTGTGTTGATCTCCTTCCCCCTTGTGCTGGTATCCAATTCACCAGGAAAACAGCACCCTTGCTTGTTTCGCCAATTTTTCTTAGTTTCAGCAGGGGCCCTTCTGAGGTTTGATGGGGTGGCTCACTCCTTAGTATCTACATCTATCTGAGAAAGAGAAGCAGATTCCCCAATGGAGAGTAAGTTAGCACCAGGACAACTGAGATAACCCTTACTTTTTTATAGAGAACTTAATAGGTGTAGGCCCTCTTGTAGCCCATGATTGATGGTAGCTTGATATTGGCGAGTGGGCTTATGTTTGGTTATGGTTCTGACTTGTTTCCCAGCTCCAGCTATGGGTCCCGTACCACTGAGGAGATCAGTTGGCCAAATTAAGAGCAGTTGGTTCCCCACCATGAGAGTAGGATCAAGACTAACCTTAATCTTCTACGTCTTCCCTTCCTCCCGCTCTCTCTCTCTCTCTCTCTCTCTCTCTCTCTCTCTCTCTCTCTTTCTCCCTCTCTTCTCTCTAACTCTTGTATATTAGTTATCTTTTTCCTCATTTTCTTAGTGGGCACTGACCTGTAACTCCCAGTACCAGCATAGGGCTATCAGCCACAATGAGCTTTTGATCAGAGAGACCTACAAGGTTTCCTAAAAGACAGACAGATTATTGTCAGAGCACTTGTTGACCCACCAAAGGTCAGTGGTAAGACCCTACTGCTGAAGACACCTTATATGGTTGACATGCAAAATAGAATGGCATGGCTGGAAGTTGGAAGAGAGTAAGTCCCCAGACAGTCAGCGTGTCTAGTGCCAGAAGGTGCTACATGGGCGACTGGGGGAAAATGACCAATATCTGTCCAAACAACTCATGGTCTAACCTACTTAGCAGCAAATAACTTGTGATGCCCACACAAGTGCAAACTATGACTCTTTACCAAGAATCCTTATGGGAAAAACAACCGAGGTCAGAAAGAATTCAATTGGGGGACAAAGTCTAAGTATTGGTGTGATGTGGAAAGGGAAATTCAAAAGAAATGGTTGCGGGATAAATGGGTTTATTTGATCAATGCTGGGAACCCCCATCTTGTGGTTGCTCTGTCTCTCACCTTTAATATAGTAATTTAAAGTAGGAAACCACAAGTGCTTGACTGCACATTCATGGGGAAAGTGTGAAAAGAGTTAATCATGATAGGGGCCTGATGACTGTACTTGAGGTAAATAATTTGGGATTGTTTGATGTGAAGAAATAGCAAAAGGTTTCTATGAATTCTGTGGAACTGTACCTTTCTTGAAGTTTGCTCTTGCATGACATGATCAGAAAATAAAAGACTGAAGTTAAGAGCTGTGGTGGCAGGAGAGAGAGAGAGAGAGAGAGAGAGAGGGAGAGAAAGACAAAGAGAGAAAGAGAGAGAGATGGATAAACTCACCTGCCTTCAGCATTAGCCTGTCAGGTTGCACCAGAACTTGACTTGGAGTCGTTATTGCACTGCTCCTTTTCACACCTCTCTTTAGGGACCCTCCTTCAAGCCAGGGCTGGACCTCAGCAAACACAACAGTTGAAGTCCAGCTTAGGCTACAGTGTGTTTAAGGCCAGCCTGAGCAGATCATCTCTATCACATTTTCCAGGGCCCAGGAGACATTAATAAGTGTTGGATTAAATGAGTGTTGATCTCATTGGGTCATGATATGCAGAGACATTTCTCCTACCTATAACTGTGGGCTAACTCCACAATGCATGACCTATATACCTCAACAAGAAGGGACCAGGGGAAGGGGGTAGGATATGGACGAGCCTAACAATGGTACCGAATTTACTGTATACACTGAGTACAAAACTAATTAATAAAAAAAATTAAAACAAATAATTTTGGAGAAAAAAATAAAGATGATTAATGAGCGTTGATTTCTTAACTAGCCTGAGAACCTTCTTCAGAGAAAGAGTGGTAGGTGTTGAGGAGACTCAAAACTCATCAGAACAGAAAACCAGAGGCTAGTAAGCATTCAACTTTAAAGGAGACTTATAACATGCCCTCCACAGCTGAGGGATTGGTGCAGAAGAGGAGGAAGAAATATTGTCAGAGCTTCAAAGCAGGAAGGAGTATCCTGAGGCATTGTCCCCTTCCACAGAGACTGATGCATTCATAACCCCACAGTGAACACCAATGACTGAAGTTGGACTGAATACCAACTCTGCTGTGGAGGACCCTCAATGGAATGGAAGCTGGGAAAAGGAAGTATCTGTATAACCCAATGGGAACATGACCAATATGCATTATGTTAAAAATCAGTCAATCAATCAATAAATAAATGTTAACAATCCGAAGAAGCCCATGGAAGGAAAGGTTATATTTCAGCTTACACTCTCAAGGGGAAGAACTATCCCCTCAGGGAAGCACAAAAGAGCAGGAGAGTAGCTCACATCAAGTCCAGCAGCTGGAGGGAACAGACAAAGAGAGGGAAATGCCTAGCTAACAAGTCTCTTGAGAAGTTTGGTTCCTTTAAAACATTTCGGTTTTAGTGAAGGTTTTTATTCTCTTTTCCTCTTTACATTAGAGTCAGTCTGTAACGCATTTTGTGGGCATATTGGAACAGGGTCTCACACTAACCCAGGTTGGCATGGAACTCACTGTAGATCCAAGGCTGGCTTTCAAACTCACATTAACCCTACTCTTTGAAGCCTCTGCAGTGCTGGAATGGTAGGCAGGAGCCACCACATCCCACTCTTTTCTATTAAATAATATTCAAAACTTATCAAGAATAATGGAAAAAAAATTCTATAAAAAGATTGATGCAATGGGATTTTTTTTATTTTACTGAATTTATATTTTTTTTACTAACTCACCACATATTTTTAACAGCTTACTCCTGAAGTACTTTTGCTTAAAATCATGATTGTGAGGGATTTTGTAAACCATCTGCAGCATGTGCAGATGCAGGCACCCTTCCATTGGTGAGGACTTACCCTCTGGACCCTTCACCTTTTACCATGTCCCCTTCGCACACTCTGCTAATCAAAGCATTACCTTTTGTATGGGAACATCTTACCTTTTCTACAGAAGTGGTTCACAAAGTGTAGCCTGCAAAGTCAAACTATTTTGGTAACATTGGAGAGTTTTTCACCCTCACTCTGTGTATATAGTGAAGATTTCAAATGATTTACTACCAGGATTTCCCCCAATAGACTGAAAACAGATGATTTCATTTATTCTCTATTAAGCTTGCCATCAAGAACATATTTAAAAATGTGAAACAATGTCCTTCTTCAGTTTTTTGAAAAAAAAACTCCAATAAACTAATAGTCAAGTTATGAAGGTACATTTTAATGAAGATACTGACTTAATCACATTATTTTGAATGAAAAATAATAAATATTTTCAAAGATCTGAGTTTTATTCTAATAGAAAAATTATTATGAGATAAAAAGTGTGTTAATTTAAGTTTGTTTTCAGTGTCTCAATATTTTTTATAAATGTAAAGTGCTTGAAAAATATCTGGTCATCATTATTTTCTTGATCTCATTGGGTCATGAATGAAGGTGAGTTTATATATGATCTTTTCCTTTCTGGTTTTTCTGAAAGCAGTTGATCTTTCATAATGATTGGATTTAGGAGAATGAAGGACAATGAGAATGGTAAAATGAAAGAAGAAAATAGATACTATATTGATTATAATTGCCTTTAGACAATCATATGTGCTCTGCAAAACTGTCCTGTTAGTGATCAAACTGAAAACTAAACTCAGGTTTCTAGTTTTTGGATATTAAAATAACCTGGCTGGTTAGGTAAGCATCCCTTCTTCCTTCAGAGCTCTATACACATGCCTCCCAAATCTGAATGCATGGTGGGAGAGTACAACCTTCCCCTATGAAAAAGATCATTCTTTGTGAGTGTACAATCCTTTTTTTATTATCATAATATGTATCGTTAAAACTTTAGTGTTTACTTACATTTTCAATTTGGATAAATGATGACTATAATTAAATGGAACTGCATACTTACACTAGTTTTCTAATGAAAGCCTAGCATGTGACTTACTACATCTGAGAAAATGTACTCATGGCTAATATCTGGCAAATTATAAGGTCTAGATGGTCAGTGGCAACTTTCAAATAAACATATGTGATTATCTTTAAAATTTAGCAAAGCATCTCAGTAGCCTATAATAGCTTTGATTTAGAGATTCTGAGGAGGCTATAATTACATCTCAATGCTTCAAACACTATCATTATCCATTCATCTAATAATGCAATACATTGATAAATAGCAAAATATATATTAGTGTATGCTAAAATTGTTAAGCATAATACTTTGTGCAAATTACTAATATCATTAATATATGCTAAGTACATTTAATTATCCTGAAGAATTTAGTTTGCTGCAGCACATACAATAATTTTTAATTATCAAAACAGATATGTTGGAGCTTTCCTTTTGATCTATCCCACTTCTAGTGAATGGTGCTGCCTTGCCTTTTTCCTTACTTCCAAAAATAAATAAAACATATTAATAATTTTTTTCCTAAATCTTCTCACAACAGAAAAGTAGATTTACTTTTAATGATAGTTTTTTCTGACATTTTTAAACAGCCAAGTGGTTTTGGGTCTTATTTCAGATACATGTTTATCACCAAAAATTGGCAAAGTAACTAATAAAAGAAAGAAGTTCAACATAGCAATATTTTCTACTGGGAAGCAAAGAAGAGAAGGGCATAAACTTTTATTTGTATCTCAAACTCTTTATTATTTGTTTTTAATGAAACACTACAAGTCTGACATGTTCAAAATTCCATTAATGGTAGGGCCTGGAGAGATGGTTCAGTGGTTAAGGAGCTTGCCTATAAAGTCTAACTAACTGGGTTTGATTTCCCAGTACCCATGTAAAGCCAGATGTGCAAACTGTCATATGTATCTGGAGTTTATGTTCAGTAGCTGAAGGCCCCAGCACAACTATTCTCTCTCTCTATCTATCTATCTATCTATCTATCTATCTATCTATCCCTCCCTTTGTCTTTTCTCTGCTTGCAAATAAATTATTTTTTAAACAATGAAAGGAAATGTACAGTCATATACACAATGCTCCTTCATATTTTTTTTTTACTTCTATATCTACCTCTTAAAAATCTCTACTAACAGGAAGGATAAACAAAGAATATTCATATGCTAAGGACAGGTCTGATGCTAAAAACTAACCTCAGAATTTATATATTTCTAGAGAAAAAAACTATTTTTTTGCCAGATAAGTTTGTCATGCCATTTTATGTATTACATGTGTACAATATGCATGCACATGGATAATGAATCACATTGTATACAAATACATTTCAATAATAATAGTGAGGCTTTAGTGATGTAATTTTCATGTATAATCTAAGTTTATTAATCTTATCACCCTTCCCTACTACATGCCAGCCTCACTTTGGAGTGTTCATTATTTTTTTTTCGTGTGTGTGAATAGAATATGTGCATTGTAGTGTTCTAAGTCCTGTGCTTTTATGTAAGATTGTGTGTGTGTGTGTGTGTTTGCATGCACAGAAATGCCTATATGTCTTTACATCCACTTAGTACCCATGTTCGTACACTGTGAAGAGTAGGTATTACTAAAGCTGTTCTTAAATTTTTGTATGTTTATTTTTATTTATTTCTTTGAGAGTCACAGACAGAGAGAAGGAGGCAGAGAGAGAGAGACAGAGAGAGAATAGGCGCGCCAGGGCTTCCAGCCACTGCAAAAGAACTGCAGACGCGTGTGCCCCCTTGTGCATCTGGCTAACGTGGGTCCTGGGGAATTGAGCCTCAAACTGGGGTTCTTAGGCTTCACAGGCAAGTGCTTAACTGCTAAGCCATCTCTGCAGCCCTAAAGCTGTTTTTAAATGCTCCCTTTGCTTTTGTAAGAAAATGATATAACAATGTTGTTGCAATAGATATATTTGTATCACTTAGTGTGTACTGAGCCCTGCTTTACATACTTTGCATGACTGTTAGCAGAATTAATCTTCACAAGTCCATGATGCGGGTGCTAATCTTCTCTCTATCAACAAGAACTAAGAAGAAGCTAAATAATTTTGTCTGGGTATTACTGTAAATAAAAGTTTTAAAACTTATCATTGAACATACAGATTTATAGGCATGCATTCAACAAAATATTTACTGTTGGTAAAGAGTTCATAAGAATTTATGTTTATGGTGGCTAAATCTTTTCAAACACAAAATAGGCTAATATAAACATAATATCAAACAACATTTTCACTGTCTTTACTGTCTGTAGTCCAGGAACCCATAAGTAGGTTGAGTCCCAGGGAACTTGGGGAAAAACAAAAATACAGTATTTCCATTTCTCCTATATTTTTGACTTATTCCTTTCTTCCTCTCTCTCTCTCTCTCTCTCTTCAGGTAGGGTTTCATTCTAGTCCAGGCTGACCTGGAATTCACTATGCAGTCTCAGGGTAGCCTCGAGCTCAAGGCAATCCTCCTTCCTCTGCCTCTCAAGTGCTGGGATTAAAGGCGTTGCCATCATGCCTGGCTCCTTTCTTGATACATGCTGTTTTGAATCTCTTGTTTTCAATATGTAAATGTTAATATAGGATATGCAATATAAATGAATAGAAATATTTTTAAATACAAATATTTTAATGAGTATTTGATCTGCAAAGCTTGAGATATTTTTAAATAAACTACTCCTAATAAGAGTAAGAAAGCATTCAAGATATAAAATCTAGTTTCATCTTCTTCTGACTATCCTTTCTACATCTGTATCATGAGGGTTTGACTAAATAAATAGTATTTGTGTGAATGTTCAAAGTACACAACACCACAGAACGACTAAATATTCAAATATAGTTGGACATTTTCTGATATTTTTAAGATCTGGTGCAAAGCCATGTGCAGGGTGTAACCTTCTGACTCTGTGGTTTAGTCATCATGCTGTCATAAAGTAGGACTGGGCTGGCAGAGACCATTTTTAGTGTAAGTGATCTATGAGAGTCACTGAGCCCACTGCTTTTCTGCCTGTAGCTGCTGTGTATTGAGAAGGGTGCAGGAAGCTATACTAGTTTCCTGCCAGGTACATTTGAGATTGGATTCAAGAAGCAAACAAACAACAGAAAAAAAAAAAAAAAAACTCCTGGTAACTTTCTTTTTATTCTTCTAAGTTCCCCTCTTCAGCCCTAAAATGAATCAGAGAAATACAAGGATTTAATAATCTAAGATGTGGATATATATAGTTAGTAGGGTTAGTAGGAACTTTCCTAAAAATGTCCAGCCAATACCATTCCCGGGGTACATTTCAATATATTTGCTATACTGCTTTACATTTTAACTCAGAAAAACATGATCAGTGAATTACTACTGATGTCATTAACCAATTTTGTACGATCATCGATCTGCACTGCTTAATAAAGCGAATATATCACACACCTTTCTTCTACCCTTTATACTTTTTCTACATACCAAGTATATAAATATAGGCAGCCTTTCTCAAAGTAGTCTACAAAACAGATGTCCTAACACCTCTCTAACTTTAACAAGTGAAGTAATAGAAAATATGACTTAAGACATTCTGGCTAACATTTGCATTTTATTATACAAGTTTATTTGACCAAAGATAGCATTTTGGCTTTTCTATCCTCAATAAATTTCACTGAATCTTCTCAAAAATCCAAAGACACATTCTTTTTTGTTCAATAGTACATATTTGATGTTAAAAGTCTCAAAGTAGGAATGCAAATTTTAAGAATCTTACTTTTCTAAATGCTATTAAATCAAAATAAGATTTACCACAATAAAGGTATATAAATATAAATAATTTTAAGGTGCTTGTTTATTCATGGATTTTCTAAGAACAATAACGTATTTTAAGTTATAGATGAAAAGGTATGAGTCTGTACAGTGTCTAAATTTTGATGAATAATATTAGTGCATTTCAACCACATGGCACTGCAATGCATATTTGAACTGATGTTATACAGTTCACACCCAATGTACACTCAGCTCACATCTCTTTGGTGTCTCCCTTGCCCTTTACAACTGATGAATTTCCCATTACACAGAAAAAATGACAAAAAGATGGAGGTGAGAAAAGAAAAATATAATGTCACTGATAGCTTCATATTTCAATAGTCTCATATTATACTTCCTAGCAATATGAACGGAATGGCATTTTAAATCATCCTCCTAAAACAAACTGGATACGTGACAATTACTGAATGAAATAGGATATGTATTCCTCTAAAATCACAGCTGAAAGTCAGAGGAATTACAAATGAATATCTAGGAACACATTTCAGGAGAAAAAAGGAGTCACATGTGCCTGTCTGTAGCAATTTTTTCAGCCTCAGAGCTTGAGACTTTAGTCACAAAGACAAGAACCAGGTCTGGAGAGACATCTGTGGAATTAAGGAATTACATGTAAAATTAATTTTATTCAAAAGTATTACTAATAAGATGATATATATATTACATATATATATGTATATATATATATATATATATATTACAGATATATATATATATATATATATATATATATATATATATATATATAATAACATTTTGGCAAAAATGTGTAGCAAGTTCAATGCTCAAGAATGATAGTTGCTTAATAGGTAACAATATAACACTAAGACTTAAGTTTTACAAAAGTACTGACAAGAAAGTTACATTTTTTTATAAATAACAATACTCTATTTATTAAATAATTTATACAATGCTACTTCTTATAGATATTTATCTATGTGGTATGAGGGCATATATTATATTTATAAAATAATTATCTAGTTACTTGGAGGGATGAGGGGATAATGCAGTTTGGAAATTCAAATATTATTTCAATAAGATTGATAACTTTCTATTTTTAATCTAATTGAGTATAACCGTGAATCCCTCGGTGGATTTCTATTAATGTATTTACTTTTAATATTTCTGGTTGTGTTTTGGTGGTAACTTTCCAATGTAATATAGTAATATATTTAACAAGGGGCTGGAGAGATGGCTTAGCGGTTAAGCGCTTGCCTGTGAAGCCTAAGAACCCCGGTTCGAGGCTGGATTCCCCAGGACCCACGTTAGCCAGATGCACAAGTGGGTGCACACGTCTGGAGTTTGTTTGCAGTGGCTGGAGGCCCTGGCGCGCCCATTCTCTCTCTATCTGCCTATTTCTCTCTCTGTCTGTCACTCTCAAATAAATAAATAAAAATAAATGACAAAAAAATTAAAAAAGAAATATATTTAATAAGTATTACTTTCTAACTAAGTAGTGCAACCTTATTTTTGTAGATAATTTTAACATTAGTGAAAAATTTAAGTAATATTCGTGTATAGAGTTGTCACATAGCTAAATTCATGATGAAATTTTACACTAATTTTATGCATTAAGTTTTGATTTTCAAAGAACATAAAATTATTTCAAGTCTGTAGGGTTTTTTTAAATATTTTATTTTTATTCATTTATTTATTTGAGAAAGAGGCAGAGAGAGAGAGAGAATGGGCACTCCAGGGCCTCCAGCCACTGCAAAGGAATTCCAGCCAGGTGCGGCCCCTTGTGCATCTGGCTAATGTGGGTCCTGGGGAATCAAACCTGGGTCCTTTAGCCTTGCAGGCAAATGCCTTAACTGTTAAGCCATCCCTTCAGCCCCAAGTCTGCATGTTTTTATCCCTCAATACAAAATATGCTAATGAGCTGAGAATGCTTCAATGAAAGTTTCTAGATATAAATCATTTTTTTCTTTTCTCTTGTAAGTCTCCCTTCTCCCATACAGATATTGACAAGATTAGTGAAAGAGATGGTTATATTTGTGAGGATAGAAAATACTGGGATTTTAAACTTACACATTAGAAATAAGAACAAAAGAGTTTAGTTAGTATGGGTGCTGTTAGGTCATAGAGAATTTGAGCACTGGGAAAAGGGAAAACACTATGATTTGTGGTTAGAAGTTCTGTCACTACAGGGCCATCACTGTACATTCTTCACACAGCCTCGCTTTGCTTGTGCAATGACTCCCTGAACAGCATTAATCTAACCACAGTTCCACCTCCAAATTCTGATTTAAAGGGAAAGATGCAAATTTGCAATACAGTGAAGCATGTTAAAACCATAAATTTTTAATATTTTTCTTTTTAAAAATATTTTTGTTTTTTACTTATTTACTTTAGAGAGACAGAGAGGAAGAGAGAGAGAGATAGAGAAAGAAAGAGAATGGGCATGCTAGTGTCTCCAGCCACTGCAAACGAGCTCCAGATGCATGTGCCACCTTGGGTATCTGGTGTCCTGGGGAATCAAACCTGAGTCTTTAGGCTTTGCAAGCAAGCACATGAACTGCTAAATCATCTCTCCAGCCCTGAAGCCATTATTCTCAAGGTGATCATTTCATTTTATATTCTGATAAATTATCTGATAAATTGTTTGAAAGTTGTATCTTTGGTAATTTTCAAGTATGTTAAAGGAAAATTTCCATGCAAAACTAGTTTCGCACACAAATACTGTGTGATTTATCAGTTTTGTGAGGATTATACTCAACTGTATATTGTTTAATATTTTTATAAAACAAAAGCCACTTATACATATGGCAACTTGTAAGAATCATTACACTGTATTTTGCCCACATAAGCAGAAATGAGAGAACTAATATAAATTTCTCTGGATGAAATCCTGCATGAAGTAGTCTCAATGCTACTTTGCAAATTCTGTACTTAGCCTAAGACAATTTGATAATATAAGAGATTTAAATATAGTGAGTAATGTAATACAAAATTGATAGCATTATTACCAAGTACTTGCATG
This sequence comes from Dipus sagitta, assembly GCA_036346955.1. Taxonomy (NCBI): domain Eukaryota; kingdom Metazoa; phylum Chordata; class Mammalia; order Rodentia; family Dipodidae; genus Dipus; species Dipus sagitta. The sequence continues at coordinate 78,585,289 of CM070770.1, read as the reverse complement.
CTGAGATTGAGAAAAGTGTCCAGAACCAAAACCTCACAATGATTAAGTAATATATTCAACTTAACATGGTATTGATATTATAAATACACATATTCATGCATGTTTTCCTAATATTTGTTGTGATTCATGTTTCATTACTTTAAGCTTACATGTAAGGCAACATTCTGTTTTATATCCAATTCCTTAATTTCTTTGTCTACAGAGGTAATGTAAAATTTCTACTTGTACAGCAATAAATCATGTTAATTCAGCATGTAGAGAGGACTGCAGAAGAATAAGAATGACAATGGTCAAAACAAACCATTGAGCATAGAAATCTGCCCAATTGAAGTAATGCCCTGATACAGGGTCAAGTGCTGCCAGCTGTGTAGTGAAGGAAGGTCAGCAGGGGTGTTTGCATTACCATAATCATCTATTGACAGAAAAACTGGATAAAGTAGTTTCATGTGTTTTGATTCTAATACAAGATTTTCTTACAGATTCAGGGAGCATAACTCAATTAGTTTCAAAACTGAGGTGAAAATGGACCACTTGTCAAAGGTTAATGAGCCAAAATGGTTTCCACTGGAACTTTTAAGCAGAGCCTTCGGATTGATGAAATAAGAACTCACCTCATTCAGTCTTCTTATCACCACATTCTGTTCTCAAAATGACATTTAATGAGATGGAGGCCACATATCAATACTCCGGAGTGAGTTAACACCTGTGCCTAACACAGACACTCATGCCCATCTCTCTTGAAAACTGTGTTTTCCTTAAGAGGCCATGACCTAGTTTGCGATTCACCATTTACTGCCTATCCAGCCCCTATTCAGGATCATTGGGAAATAACATAAATAACTAATATTATTTTCCATGCCTCTGCATTTTCATAGGTCCTCAAATAGCCATGCTATAAAATCTTTAATTAATAAACAAAGAGAATAAGTTAGATCTTATTCATAATCAAATTTGAAACATGATTTTAGAAATTCTTAGCATCATGAAGAAGTTAGAATTCAAAGTCTGAGAGCTTCTAAACTGTATTCACCCACTATTATCTTTCAGATGAATTACAGCTTTTCATTGTAGCCTTACAAGTTAAAGGAACAAAGTTCTGGCTATGATTGAATATCACATAGCTATTCACCAACCTGCAAGCATGTAGGGCATTAACACCCTATTTTTTTTCCTTAGTGGTGAATAAGTTGTTCTATTTCAACAAATCCATTCCCCTTTCTATAAAGAAAGTTGCTATGTTACTCCTAATCTCCATCAAAATGTAATTGGTCACTGAAAGAAACAGATTGGCTTTTGTTGAGAGTATGATAGGACCTGCATACAGCTAGGGGAAGACCTAAGCCAATAACTTTTTTTTAAAATAAGAACCACAAAGAGATTAGTTCATGAAAGGTTTTATAAATACCCAAGGTTTCATGATCTGCAATCCACTAAACTACAAACGTATCAAGAAATATAACTGTAAGAACAAATTTATTTATAACTGTGTCAGTTTCTCAATGGCAATCATTCTCCGTCCTCAGTCATATCAGTCTTCCTGTAAGTGCAGAGTGACAGTTAATCTAGATAATCTGCCACAGCAGATTGGAGTTCACATTGCATGTTGCTCCTTACCACATTTGTCACAGATGTCTTTTAGTGGTTAATATCTCATATTTTAACACTGTATGATTATAAAGCGATTTTATGTTTTGCTAGTGTAGGAAGCCTCATTTATGTACCCCAATTCAAATTTCCTTCCTCAGATTGACACCGTCTCTTTTCTTCAGATTATAGCCAAATCTGCTGCTCTCACAGCTCACCATACTTTCTTTGTATACACATTATCACCATTTTATAAACCGATGGAAATACAATACTGTCCTGGTAGTCTATGAAGTCCATGAGGCTAAATACTCATCTCCCTGGCTCATAACTACATTCTACCACACTTAGTAATTTGTGGAAAGATTCTGAGTGAGTAATCACAGGTATTTTAATGAAAAATGTGGGAATAAATATGTAGATTTATTTGATTTTAATTACTGCTCTGAGAGATTGATCAGAGGTTTTATTACCCTTTTATAGACAGTGTGAGACAGAATAGCCTATGTTGGCAGACGGCCCATTAGACCAGTGACCAGCATCCAAATCTTGGCAAACTGCTTATCTTTTGCTACATATGTTTCATTATCTATATCAAAAACAGTAAGTGAAGTATTTTTAACCTTGTGATGAATATTAAATGAAATATGTAAAGAGCTTATCACAGGAACTGAAACAAAATAAATGTTTAACTTTAAATGTTTATTCTTATAGAGTTCACAAACTAAGTTGCATTATGGTGAAAAAACAAATTGAGTCCTGAAAAAATTAATGAAACCACTTTCTTTCTATCTATTATCCATCCATCTATCTATATATAATATAATGTAAACTTAGAAAGTATTTTAGGTAATGGAATTGCTTAGAATGACTATATCTGAAACACATTCACTTGGTCCTGAAAGTTTCTTCTTAGCTCATTGTCTGTATGTTTAGAAAACAGCTTGTAAATGCTAATAATATTTCAATGATGCATTTTCCTGTGCTTTTAATCAAGGGGTTGGGAAACACATTTCATGCTTTGTACTCCAATATAATAAATATACATGTTCAAGTGTTGTCTAATTTATAGCCTATTTTACTCTGAACTTGACTTGTTCCACATGCAACCTCAGTTCATTCACCTTCCTTAGCAGGTATGGCTAATATTTCTCTTTTTCTTTATATCAAAGAAAACTATAGGAATGTTCAGCTTTTTTTTTTTTTTTTGTTTTGGTAGCACAATGGTGCTCATTTGATGTCATCCAAATCAAGCATTTTTTTTTCCTTTCCAAGTCTTCATAATACAGAGAAATATGCATGTTCTTTGAGACACCTCATTTAATACTACCCCTTAAAATAATAAATAGTTCTTCTTTATGAACTGTATCAAAATGTACTAGAAGGAATAAAATATTTGAATGAATGTAATGATGTAAGATGGTAAGTACACATAAAAAGAGCTCAGATTAGATCTTTGCTATATGAGTATAAAAATCACAATGTGTGGTCACTTTAGTTGCACTAAGATGGTTATGATATTTTAAGAAATTTTTGATATACTAATCATTTGTGAAGATGTTGAGAAACTGTAATCTTACTGAAGGAACATAAATGGAGTGCTAATTGGGACCAGCAGTTTTTCTGGAATGTTAAATATGGAGCAACATTACTGGGAAATTCACATTGTAGGCATACACCCTGGAGGAATGAACATATATGTATGCAAAACCTTTTGCATCATCCCAGTGGTCATCATGATCTGAAAAGAGAAGCTTCTCTAATTGGAAATGAGAGTACCATTAATATATGAATATGAACATTAAGTGTAGTGTTTTCAGGGCAATTTGGTGAGAGTAATATATGCATTTATCCAGACAAGAGAAGGCTTTATACCCTTAAGGCTCATGATCTCCCCTGCCATATGCTTTTGATTAGGTTTTCAGTACCAGGCCTGTATTCCCTCCTACAGAGTGGGCCTTCAGTCCAATTAAACAGCAGTTGGTTTCCCATAGGGCAGACATGCCACTCTTGCACTCATTTGTCCATTTGATCTTTCTGGCCAAACTTGAGGCTTTCATTTTCCAGTGTTTTCACCACTAATGATTTCTGTCTCCCATAGAACTGCATGCAATGCAGCTTTTTCTGGCTTTCAGTTAGCTGGGCTACAGGGAGAAGGTTTTCTGCTCAGCACCAGCTTGATTTCTCAGTAACTTTGCCAATCAGGCATGTGGAGTTTTGAACAATAGGGTCTTACCATATCTTTCTCAAGTGAAACCAATGGCCTTGGCAATAGCCTATAATGTTTGGGAGGTAACAAGGACCTCCCTGGCTAACAACTCACTGGAAGGGTATCCCATCCCTGGCACTGAATTTTTTCTAATAACAATCTATGGCTTCTGGATGTGCCATTATTTATTTAAGAAAGTAGGTTTTCATATGTCTTATTCAGAATATCTTGAATTTTGATTGAACCCCTCTGCCATCTTTTGTTTATTAGTTATGTACACAGTGTATTCAGTCATATTGGTGCCATCATTAACATCCTCCCTACCATCCCCCCTCCACAGAGACCCTTCTTCCTGGGGAATATGGGTGGTGCATTGTGGGGTTAACCATCAGTTATGGGTAAGAGGCAATATCTCTGTGCATAATGACCCAACATGTGGCTCTAACATTCTTTCTGACCCTTTGCCCACAAATTTCCCTGAGCCATGTTGGGTTCATTTTAGGTCTGCTTCAGTGAGGAGGTCTTGGGAGCCTCTATGTCCCTGGATGTCTGGTTTGGCAGGAGCTGAGTGTTCTCTGTGTCTAACTACTTCATCCTTGTGCTGGTGCCAGGTTCACCAAGAAAGCAGCACTCTTGTTTTATTTCTCCAATTGCTCTTAGTTTAAGCTTGGGCCCTTTTGAGGTGTGATGGGCTGGTTCTCTTCTTAGGATCTGAGTCCATCTGAAAAAGGAAGCAAATTCTCCAATGGAGAGTGAAGTTAGCACCAGAAAAATGGGATACCCATTGTTATTTTTAGAGAGAATTTAATAGGTGGAGGCCCTCATGTAGCCCACCATTCATGGGAGCTTGGTAATGGACAGTGGGCTCATTTTTGTATCTGGTTCTGAATTGCATCCCAGCTCCAGCTACAGGTTCCATTACACTAAGCAGATGAGTTAACCAAATCAAGAGCAGTTGGTTTCCCACATGGCTATGTGCCACTATTGAACTTGTGTGAGCAACACGTCAGGTTGTCTGCTGCTGAGAAGCTTAGACCACGAGTTGCTTGGACAGATATTGCTGATTTTCCTTCAGTCTTTCATGTAGCAACTTCTGGCATTAGACGAGCTAACTGTCTGGAGTCTGACTCTCTTCCAGGTTCCAGCCAGACCACTCTATGTTCCATACTAAGAGCATATGGTGTCTTCAGCAGTAGGGTCTTACCACTAACCTCAGTACTCTGAGAGAAATCTGTCTTCTTTTGGGAAATCTTGTAGGTCTCTCTGATCAACAGCCCATTGTTGATGTTAGCCACATGCTGGTACTGGGAGTTGCAGGTCAGCACCAAAGAAAATAGGGAAGAAAAACATAGGTACTATGAAAGAGATAGAAGAGAGAGAAGAAGGAGAGAGACGGGTGAGAGAGAGAGACAGAAGAAGATTAAAATCTAGGGCCTTGTGATTCAGGTGTTCCTTCTAAGGACCTGATGAAGGTTCAACCATTTAGTCTGTCTTTTAGGATGTAGAATTTTATGGTACCATTGGCATTTGGGTCTAGTTTTGTGTCCCCCATCCCTCCCCTCCCACCCCACCCACGCTATTGTCTGGACACTGAAAATATTAAAGACATGAAACCACACCCACCATATGCAAAACAAGAATTTTGATATATATGCACTTATGCATAAGTGTTTGCATATTTTCTATGCAGTGTTTATTTAGACATAATTTATACCATGATTTTGACTGGAAAGGTATTTCTGATGACCACAATTAGAGTTAGAAAAGATGTGTCAATGTATACATATGCTCACATGCTTGTATCTAAATCACAGTGATTACACTTACATTTATTATTTTTAAAATTAAAATGATTTGAAAATAAAGCAGTAGTGTACTACAAATTGTTTGGGAGAAGAGGAATTAAACTTTTACTTCATTTTTAATCACATATGCTAAAATTAATATATATTTAATACAAAAAAATGACCCATTTAATTTTGCATGATATGAATGGTCCCTAGTAATTAGCATAGAGTGAATACCTGGAGGATATGACCTTGTTCACAGTGGCAGAATGTTTAGTGGGTGGTGCTGCATACCACATAAAGGACAGTGCTTCACTGTGTGCATATGTGTTTGTCATTAAACTTTCAAATCATCACAATTTCATTTTGCACTTCAAAACACCATGTCCTAACACTTGTTTTAGCTTTAAAAAAATAAAGGGTTCTCACTTTTAAAAATCTAGAGAAAGTATTTCATGTCAAGAGATCAGATCACTGCACTGGCACATATGAATGGAAATTATTGACATTCTACATTTAGAAGCTTTTAATATTGCTTCAAAAAAAGAAAGAAGAAAGAAAGAAAGAAAGAAAGAAAGAAAGAAAGAAAGAAAGAAAGAAAGAAAGAAAGAAAGAAAGAAGGGAAGAAAGAAAGAAAGAAAGAAGGAGAGAGAGAAAGAAGGAAATCTGAGGGGGAAATACCTGTAGGAAAAAATAAAAAGTATTCACAGACAGAATTCTGACTCTTGGCTAAGCCAACTGAAAAAGAAGGACAGGCAAGGAAGCTTAACAACAGAAGATGGCAAGCAAAAGAATGAGACAGGTGGTGTGTGAAGGAGAATATGACTATGCTGAGGAAAGGGAATAGGAAGAAAGAATGCTGAGGAAGACGAGTTTTGTAGCACAAAAACAGAGCAGATTTTTATTTTCCTCCATGCTCTAGGATAAAACTTAAGGATCTAAACAATATTTTTAAATGGCTATGTTGTTTTAATGACACTGCAGTTGTATACCCCCCCCCCAAGAATTCTAACTGTGTCTTGAAACATTTCAAACATATTGATAGCAAGACCAAAGATTAGAATCACTATCAGTCAGAACCACAATATTGTTGTATGTGCCATGCCAGCTCATTCCTTCTCTAGAACTGCTACAGGACAGCATGGTCTTTTGCCTGTGGGTCCATCCTGAGCATCCTTCTCCCTCAGTAAATGGATCACAATGACCAGACAGGAAGCTATGCAGCAGCACCCCATTCCATGCATAGGAAACACACACTCTTAATTAGTGTCCTTAAACTCCTATTCTAGGACATGAAAAAGTATAAAATTGATATTAGCTTTTATCCACTGAGATTTAATCTACTCATGTGGATATATTTTAGTATCTCTACAAAAATATTTTTCTTATACCACTTGAAATTGAGAATAAAAACACACTTTGATAAAATTATTGCATATGTATCGATTCTAATATTAATTTCTTAATTGGAAAGCAGCATAGTAACTTGAACTCTTACCATTAACCAGGTATTATGTTTAGTCTAGGATATGTCAAGGTCAGTGACACATCTATTTTGCTTTCATAGATTACAGTGTCTTATTCCAGATAACAACGATTAGAAGCTAGTGCACTGATTTTGCTTCTAAGATTTTATCTTTTTTTGTTTGTTTGTTTTTGGAGTGTGTGTATAGAGTAAGTTTGGCATGTGATATCATATGTGTGTAAGTATATACTCACGTGTGTGCAGATGTTCTTTCCTTATGTGTGTACATGGGAAGACCAGAGGTGAACTTTGAGTGCCCTCCTCTGTTGCTCATATCCTTATTGCCATGAGACATTTGTTTCTCAAACCAGAGATCCAATGTTTGGTCATCAAATCCCAGTGGTTTGCCATTCTACAATCCCTTGCAGACTGGATCTATAGATGTGCATAGCCACACCTCACTTTTATCAGGATACTGGGGAACTGAAGTCTGGCTGATTTAGTCCTTCATGCTTAAGCACCACTCCAGCCCTCAACTTTTTCATTTTAATATTAATTTTGGCATTTTGTTTTTAATATCCTGATTTATTATTTTAAACACTGTGTTTGGTAATACTTTTACATTTTACATAACTTTTTATTATAATGGAGTTTAAGTTACTATAAATTATATAATTATATTTACATGTGTAAATTTTGAATATATCAAATATTTATTGAGAACTTTCTCCGATCCATAACCTATTAAGACTGAGTGGTTTTCATCACTGCTTAACAAGAGTATGTCTTTTTACAAAGTGCCTTTCTAAGAAATAAACCATGCAGATATAACCACATTATCCGTGATATAGACAGGAGTCAATATAACCTGATGGTCTCCTGCTGAAACACATGTGAAGTCCGTAGTGATCAGCTGATTAAACAGACAGATGTTAAAGTTTATTTGGGCCAGAAAGACTGCCTACTGTCAAGTAATTAAGCACTGCCCCTTTAATTGCAATTTATTCAAGGAACCACAATGTATTGATCCCAGGCTACACTTATGCCACAGCAGTGTCATTATTTGACTTTGTTTTTACAGCTTCAAAAGGTTAGGAAGCTATAAACCACGGTGAAGGAAAGCATTGACTAGCTGAGTTGCCAGCAATGTGTCAGTCTGGCTGAGCATCGATTACTATATAAGGAATTATATTAAGAAATAGGAAAAATAAAAAAAAATAAAAAAGAAATTGGAAAAATCATCTAATCATATTTTTTCCCTGAGTGCAAGCTATTGCTTTGCTATATCACATATTGTTTAATAATTACAAAACACCAACAAAAGAAAGATGAATGAATATAATCATTATCATTTAAACTAACCAGCAGCTTAGAGATGTAAATTCTGAAGAAAACAAATATTAAAATGTTGTTAAAAATCTATCTGACTCCAAAGCACATATTTACTGTCTTGCATGATTTTGCAAGGTTTTTGCACACTAGCCACCCCATGCTATTGTAGACACCTAGAAATGTGATTTATTCTGGTGAATTTGTGAAAGCATAATTAATGCACATAAATGGTGTTTCCAATTTGGTTGCTGAAATGAAAAACAATAATTTCTAATCATTCTCACTTTTTTCAATGTTACATATTTTAAAAGCCAGGCTATCTTTTGTGGGCAATTTTGAGCATAAAGTATTGTGGTTTGATGTGTGTGTTTTGTATACTCTTGTGTGTGTGCAGACACACATGCCCCATGTGCATGCATGTGGAGGCCACAGTAGAAAGTCTGATGTTCTCATCTATTGTTGTTTATGCTTTATTTCCTTGAGACAGGATTTCTCAATAGCCCCCCTCTTCTTTTTAGTTATGTACACAGTGTATAGTCATGTTGCTACCATCACTAGCCCCTACCATCCCCCCTCTGCAGGGACCCTTCTTGTTGGGGAATATGGGTTGTGCATTGTGGGGTTAGCCATCAGTTATGGGTAAGAGGAAATGTCTCTGTGCATAATGACCTAAATCAGATTGGCTGAGCTGTGTGCCACAATGATTGTGTACCCGCCCCCCCCCCCCACCAACACACACATACCAGACTTGTGTATGTGCCCATACCCAGTTTTTATGTGGGTGACTAGGACTGAATTTAGGCCTTCTCAGACTGAAACATTTTTTTAACCAGCTGATCTATGTTCCTTGCTGTTTATGTTTTGTTTTGTGTTGTGTTGTTTTATTTTCCCTGCAAAATTTAGTTAGCTAAACAATGTATTCAAAATACTTGGTAAGATAATTCTTGTAGCTTCTAACTTTTCAATTCAAGGTGTCTGTTATACATAGTTTCTGAGTAAACCTGTGTAGCAGGTCAGTTATCACAAATTTCCAAGAATACTACTTTTACCTGTAACTGGGTTTAGTCTAGATTTTGGGACTAAATCTGAGCGAAAGTTGTGAAATATGGAGGCGCTAAATTTCTCTTTGTTTGCTTTGTTTTCAACTCTGCTTCTAATGGTTTCACCTTTTGCCTCTCTATATACTTTAATTCAGAATATAAAATGAACAACCAGTTACTAAACGTAATTTATAAGAACATGGTTCTAGTCCAATCTCCTCATTTTTTGCAGGTGAAGAAATGACGGCATGAACAAGTAAAGGACCTGTTTCAAATCCACGACTAGTAAGTAGAACCAGCAAATCTAGTCAGATTGCCCAGTGTGGAGCGTTCCTCATTGCATCACAAGTTTTTCATTTCAGATAAAAATACTGTAAACTTACAAATTTCTCTTCCCATTCCTATTTATACCACACTTAGTGAACATGACTAATTTTAGAGAACTTGGAATAAATCATCCTTTTGGAGAATTCTTTGTAATTAACTTTCTGATATTGCTTTTTAGACAAGACAGTATAGCTTATGAGATGGAATATGGAAAGAAAGACATTAGCACCCATTTGAAGGACTTATTTTTGTGTCCTGTGTACTTAAGGTAAACCATCCCACCTAATACTGTTAAATATTGTATTAGAGGTGGCTTTTCCCAATAATAACTAAACCAAGGCCCTGAAGCAGTTCATAATTTGTCTACATATGTACATATTTTAAAACCAAAGCTACATTTATATTATCAATCTCTTGGGCTTAAAAGATCTCAATTTTGGGTGCTATGCAATTGTATACTTGAGTAATAACAAGGATAGATAACAATAAAATAGGACACAGTCATGTCTAATGTAATATATGTGTTGGTGGTAGCAAATAAGTCATAGTAATAAGAGAAAAGTAGGAAATAAATTATCAACATGGATTGACACTATACCTCCCTAAGATTACCTGTACTTGTGCTGTGGCCCAGAACTGTAAACACATTTGAAGATTGTTACCACAAGATACATGAAATATAATGACATCTTAAATGTGGGGAAAACATTGACAACACACATGTACCAAGGTATTACAGGCAGGGATTGACAACTTGTCAAGTTAAATGAAAGAAGCGTTCAGAAGGGAGAGGCTTTAATTTAGCTACTTTACCATTAAATACATGCATAAAAAAGTAAATGCAATTTGAGCTGCATGAAAAACATTTGTGTGGAGTTACACAAAATAAATTCATTTTAAAAGAAAGACAGAAGCAAAGAGATGGCAATAAATGAGGGCATGTTGAAGATAAGAATTGACTCAGTCACAAATTTGTAAAGGAAGAAGGGTTGTTATTTGTTATTTCAAAAGATTGAGGTGAGGTTGTTAGTGAAGTCTTTGAAGACTGATTAAAATAAATAAATAAACTCTATAAGCAAGAAGCAGTCTTTGAAAGTGTTGGTGCTGTTACTTGTTTTCCTAATATGCTTAGTGAAAAAATCAGAACTGTGCTTTGGAAACTGTGATTGTGGGACCAAATGGTGGAGGCCAACAGTGGTGGAGATAATAGGGTTCTCCTTCCTAAGTTTTAACACTGCTTGCCTTTCCATAGTGAATTTGAGGATGATCCAATACCTTTTCTTCCTTTAAATTGTCCTCCCTAAATTTGTGTTGTTCATCCATGTAGAAAAATCCCTGTAATGAGACAAATAGATATCATGCTATCTTTTTTATTATTTCCTGGAATCTTATCTATTGCTAGAGAATGTCTTTGCAAGAGATTTCCCTTAGGTTTTGAAGTTCTCTATTTTCTACAATGTGTCCTTCAGATAGTAGAAAGAAACAGTAAGTAATGCTTCCTTTTAATCTGAGGACCAAAACAAACAGAAGTAAACTGATATCCTATTTAGTGGGTATAGCAAATAAACAACAAACAAACAAACAAAAAAAAACTTTCAGAAAAGTAAGAGGTATTTAGCACTGAAATATCAACAGCTTGGTTAAGTTTTGCTGAAAACTATATATATGATACTAAACAATGTCTCCAGATGAATGGACTTTTTTAAAACCCTTAATACTCTTACTACCGGACATTACCTCCTCTGAGACCTTTTGTTTATTAATAAATCTAGACCATATGAGCCTAGTACCCTCATGCTCCCTATCTATGATCTTATAATCATTAACAGCTAAATTCAAGACAATTTACTTTGTTTTGGCTTATTTGAATTCAAATCCATGAGTATAAACTTCAGTATTTCTTTACTTTTATTTATATTAATTTACTTTGTTTATATTAAAACAGTCATATAGCCAAGGCTATCCTTAAGCTCCTGATCATCCTGCCTCTACCTCCAGAATGTGGGATTCACATACATCATGTTTGCTACCTCTTGATTTTTGGTCCGATGTATATATATATATATATATATATATATATATATATATACACAATTTCATTGATTTTGTATATTTTTGTCATGTAACCATGTAACACTACATATCTGCTAACTTTTCCACTCTGGATTTAAACCTTGCCCCTTAGATTTAAACATTGCTCCTTAGAGAAAAAAAAAAAAAAAAAGAACGTGTATTTTTTTTTCTTCTGCTCCATATATGGGCTATCTTACCCAAATGTTCCTTTTTCCATTGTAAGTTTGTTCAATATAATACATATATAGTTCTGATCTTTTAAGAGCACAGTACTTTGATACAAGTGTAAATCATTCAACTCTGTAAGCTCTCTCCCCTATTCCCTTCCCTTGCCCTTTGTTTGTTCATGTATCTAATGAAAAGATGAGTCTGTGCCTGAGGTAGGAAAAGAAAGCACTGGCACTTCATCTATAAATATAATCAGTATCTAAAGACATAATCAGTGTCAAAACAGGCTAATCTTGTCCATGACTGGCAGAGTAAATATTTGTGAGGATACAGTATTAGTTTGTAACACACAGTGCCTTGTCTTATTCCTTCATTTATTTACAAAAATACTATCAGTTAAAGTTTACATTTGGACAGATGGAAATCTAGCTTAAAAGTTTAGCTGTTATAACAAGAATCAATCTTTTGGCTGCTTGAATGGCACCTGCCAACCCAAAAGGGAGAGTTTGTGCTCTTCTTGATCTGTGACTCTGGACCCCTGATTGACATGGTGCTGAGAACTGGAGCAAGTATGAGGTTCTCAGCACTGATTCCTAACATGGCTTTGAAATGGCTACAAGGACACAGTGATGTTCTACTTTGAGTCCTTGTTTCATCCATTCTTAATCAAAATTCCCATGTTCTAAGGAATATTAATGGGGCTGGAGAGATGGATCAGCAGTTAAAGGTGCTTGCTTACAACGCTTGATGACCTTGTTTCAATTCCCTGTTACTAACAATAAAGCCAGATGCACAAAGTGGTGTATGAGTCTAGACATCAGTTGTAGTGGCAGGAGGCCCTGGAACACACACACACACTCTCTCTCTCCAATTCTCTCTCAGATAAATAAACAAATTATTAAACATTTTAAAAAGTTAGTAAAAATAAAGAGAAATAAAGTATGAGTAATATAAAACATTTTGTTCATATTTTTTTATTTTATTTTATTTTATTTTTTCACTTAATTATAAACTTTTTTTCTTTATTAGTTAGTTTTGTATTCAGCAAATAGTTGTTCATATTTTGTACATACGAATTTAAGGGAAATATTTCTACAAAATAAAATGTTATACATTTGCTCATATACTCTATTTATACATAATCTATTCAAATTGCAAATAAGTTCAGAAATATGATTTTTGTAAGTGATAAGTGAAGACTTAGTTGTACTGTGTTGAATTCTCTCTCTCTCCATAATCTATCACATATGTACTCATGTACTATGCTTGTATGTATGTATGTGACTCTTTTACATTATTTGCTGTAATTTATAATAAAGTGCATATACCATATGTGATATAGGGTGAAAGAATTGTATTTTACAAATGGCAATATGCTAACGAATTAATGCAGTACTCTTCTTGCATCTAATGAGCCAAAAGAAGAACACTAGGTTTAAAGATTATGCATCAAAAGGAAATGTAAACAAGCAATTAATAATCATCCAAAGTCTGACAAACAGCAAGATTTACTTGGGTTGTCACTGCAAACTGAATGACCTGGCAGAGTCTGTTTGAAAACTTCTTAACTTGGAAAGTGAATAAATACTCAGCATTGAAAATCACCTGACTCTTGTTTTCTTTATTGCACATCTGGAAACATTGCATCTCTGTTTCTGTAGACAATGAGTTCATCTCTATTGCCAGATTCCAAAACCCTAGTTGTCCTTTACAGTGACTTCTAATATCATTTCCGAAATTCAACATCAGAATTTCTTCCCATTCCTGTGTGGCTTTACTTTCATGTGTCAAAAACAGCTCTTAACAGTGGCTAGTATATGTATTGACTTTCACTCATTCACCATTAATGGGGAAAATGCCTCCCTTTCTCTTTCATTCTTGTGGCTTCTAATCCCCCAAGCATCCTTAGAATTTGTGTCGAAAACTTCCCTGGATGTTGGAGTAGCATTCCTGCTGATCCCCTTTCTTCTGCATAGGTCCTTCATTTGATGTAAATATTGTCCAGTGCCAAACAAGCAAACATATGTGTGTAGCTCCTTTCTCTTTGAAAACCTCGAATGTGTGATCTTCTGTGTACTTCCCCCTCCTATAATGAGTTATGGAGACATGAAAACTTACGTTCTCCCAAACCTTATTTATGTGCTATTACTCTCTTCATACTTACTCATGTCATATCCACACTTCCTGTTTTATATTTACATTGGTTAGAGCTCAGTGGTATTTGGATAGCCTTGTAAATGTGTAACTGTAATAAAAGCAAAATAATCAAAGATTACACATGACCTTCTGTAGAGGATTTCAGTTATTTGTTCTTGACTGTGTTTTCATAAAAAAAAATTGAGAAAATTTTCCAAAATCAGATACTAACAGATGCTAATCTAATCAATACTATGACATTAAATTTAATTGATTTAATTCACAGCACCTGAGGCATTCAGAAAGAGAAGCCTAAGTTTTTTTTAAGTAGGTTAAAAATGCTCCAGTGGCCAGGAGTGCTGGCACATGCCTTTAATCCCAGCACTTGGGAAGCTAAAGTAGGAGAATTGCCATGAGTTTGTGGCCACCCTGTGACTACATAGTGAATTTCAGGTCATCTTGAGCTACAGAGAGACTCTGCCTCAAAAAACTAAAAACAAAACAAAACAACAACAACAAGGAAAGTTCCAGGATTTGTTTAGAAAGGGAAGAGAGAGGAGTAACACTTGAGTTTTACAACAAAGTTTGGTGGTATTTTCTTTGCAAATCCTGATGCTAGAAGAATATCTTTTAGTTTTATTCTTTCATCGTCATGTTTTCTGTTAGCTGTAAATTTCCTGTGTGTGTGTGTGTGTGTGTGTGTGTGTGTGTGTGTGTGTGTATACTTTTACTTTACCAGAAAGACTGATAAAACTATCAGTTTGTTGATTTTTTTTTTAATCAAGAATGGATTTTGTATTTTTTCAAGTGCTTTTGGGTGTATATTGGTTACACCATGTGCTTTTTTGTCTGTTGCATGCTTTGATGGAGAAATGTTAGCTATTAAAATACGATTTAACATACAGAAGTATATTGAAGTATAATTTCAAAAGTATTTTTTCACTCCTCAATTCTAAGTTGAGGAACTATGTTTAGGCCACCATGAATTTTGAGTTTGTAGTTATGCCCCATGTAACACTGAGCTTTTGCACTTGGGCTGTAACATCTTAGTCTAAAGCAGTCTATGTAATAATAACAGATTTCCCTTGTAAATTACACTGAACATCAATCCTATATTTAATTTTGCATGTTTTGAATTAAAAGGAGGGAGACATACATCAACTGTGTTATGATTTCTGTAGCATGTAGCATTTTGAGAGAAGTTTTATTGGATATCAGCATATATAAGCATTAAGGTAACCAGTCTCACTCAATTGCAAATACCATGGGGCCATTTCTCAGTGCTTCCAGAGCCCTCCCTGGGTAAAGCTACATTATATGTGCAGGAGAAGGAATTTGACTGTTGTAAAACAGTTGTGCTCCCTGCTATGATTAATTTGGAATAGCAAAGTACTTTAGAGTAAATGATATATGATATAAAATTCTTAAGGAAAGTGAAAGTCCACTGACCTAAGGGCAAAGAGTATCAGAAGACTAATAATTTTACTAACATCTTCTCTGAGATTAAATGAAATCTCCATAGGTTTCAGTAGAAAGCACACCTTAATTAAGTAGCCAGGATTTAAGCTTCCTCCATAAGACTGCCTTTTAAATCAAAGTAAGAATCTTTCCCCTGCCTCTCTATATCCCACCCCTAAAATAAGATTCTACTACAGCACATTCCACTTTATCAGGGCAGCTAATTAAGTGGCTGAAGGTGTCTGCTTCAGTGTCATTTTCAGAAACAATTGTATCATTAAGTCCCTGAAATTGTAGTGTCAGCAGGAAATAGAGGAAATAGCTGCCAAAGGGTGAAAATATGGATGATTCAGCCACTTTGATATCTTCCTGTCCTCCTTTCCTGTGTCTGTTGCTGAACAAGCTATAAACAAAATGGGATGGAGCAGAAGCTGCTGTGCAGGTGCCTGGGTGACCAGTGCCTGTCAGAGCTATGCTCACTGATTTCCTCTGCCCCCACCTACCAACTTGGCTGAACTGCAGTAAACATCACTTCCTCACCTCTGCTTCCATGGGTTTCACCTTGATCCTTTAAATGTTCATTTATACATTCAACTAACACTAATGCTATATCTACATTACTCTGTGTGCAAATGCTGTCTGTTAAAATACAGGAGCAAACAACACAGATTAAAAACACTGCTGATTAGTTAACTGAGAAATATTGTAGAAGATACCTTCTCTTGCTGGAACAAAGCACCTTACCAAAAGCAGCAGATGTAAGGAAAGGATTTACTTTTGGCATATAGTATTGAGGGGACACTCTGTGATGGCAGATGTAAGGATGGCATGAGCAGAAACTGCACATCACCTCCTGGCCAACATCAAGTTTATATCAGCAGCAGGAGCATGAGCAGAACAGTGGCAAGGAGAAGATGGCTACAACATCAATACCGCATCCTCTAACAATATAGTTCCTCCAGAAGGCCCCAATTTCCATAGCTTGGGATCATGTAAAACATGTGTCCATGGTGAACACCTAATTAAAACTACCACAAATATATCATAAAATATAGATGTAAAAAATCATTCAGTTATGTACTTGTAAAAGATTGTAAGTAGAAATGGGAAGATAAATAAAGCATGAAGGAATTTTACTTTTAAATTGTGAGTGACAGATTTAGGAGAAAATGTTTTTTGCTCTCTGGAGAGGATGTGCGATAGGGATGAATTTAGTATATCACTATGATTACATGACAAAATTTAAAATTGTTTATTTCTTACATATACCATTAATTAGGACTCTATTGGGGGAGTCACAGAAGCTCAATATGACTATAAAAAGAGACTTTTCTATCAATATAGGCAGTTTGAGAATTTTCATGTGTGTGGAACTCAATAGCAGCTCAGCTACCCTTCCAGTACCACATTCTTTATGAGTTATCTCTTACTGCTTCTGAGCCACTTTTAAGCTGAAAAAAAAAAAAAAAAAAGAGTTCTATCAGAGCATACATAGCATGACTGTGACTCTGCTTTGCAATGACCCATATTTTGGATGGAAAGTGAGGATGGACTCTTTATTAACATCTCATTCACTGCCTCCTTCATGTTGAGCAGGCTTCTAATAATAGTCTTCTTGGGACCCTTTTAGCCTTCTCACATAACCAACCTGATCCCAGAGACATTGGTGCATGGGATGACTGCTGTACACCATGTTGTTTGAATTTGTAAGAGCACTCCTATGACCTGCCAGTCTTGTGATACTTAGTACTTGGTAAGAGAAACAAACAGAGATTAGTGATCTACTGTAGTGCTAGGACTTTCTGACAGGAGGAGAGAGGAGTAGTTTGCCAGCTTTTGTGAATTTGATAGTGAGCTTGAAGTTGAGAAAAACAATGGCACAGATGAAACAAACCAGAACAAACCGGGATAAACCAGAACTCTTAAAGGTACAAAACAAGCTTGGAAGAGAATAAGGAAGTCCGATACTGCTGATGGAGGTTCACAGGAAGTAGGTTGCTGTCTTCTGTTGGTTGGACATTTTGACCTTCAAGATACAGCTGGAAGATAGGGAGAAGCTATACAGCCTGAAGAAATTACTTTCAGATTTTAAGGTTTCAATGAGTCAAACTTCTGTGTTCATATTACTTTCTTTCTTTGTGGTAATTAAGAAGGTATTCTTACTGCATATAATTGAATTTGTCCCCATTTGGAGGCCTGAATTTACAGAGTACATGAGCAAATATTTTTTTCAGATGCATAGCAATCATTATCTCTAGCAAATCATTAAAATTCTCATAGGAAAATGAAAATAGCTATGCGGACCTGACTCTAGGAGATAGAGGGGCTTTACATAGGGGATTTATTTCTTCCCTCTTTATATAACTTATTAACACTTCCTATGGGCAGAGAGGTATGTAGGGTGTGTGTGTGTGTGTGTGTGTGTGTATCTGTGTGTGTAAGAGAAACAGAGAGACAGTGCATTTGTTTCTTATACATCTTTAAAATTATGCTTAATTTTATGCTACAAAAATTATGCTAAATTTCCCCTTAGTTTTTTCATAGTCTCAAGTCTTGTAAAAATGTGCTTTCAAGTATCAGGTATATAATTCAGTAGAGGCCATTGTGAAAACAAAGCAAATGGAAATGTGCCCTTGATGTCTCTAGAGCTACTGATGTAGTGTTCTGAAATAACTATATTATCGTATTATAACACATATGGCTAGCAAGATTATATATATATATATATATATATATATATATGTGTGTGTGTGTGTGTGTGTGTGTGTGTGTGTGAAATTTGGTTTTGATTTTTCATGGTACGGTCTCACTCTATCCCAGGCTGACCTGGAATTCACTATGTAGTCTCAGGTGACTTGAAACTCACCGTGATCCTCCTAACTCTGCCTCACCACTGCTGGGATTAAAGGTATGTGCCACAACACCTGGCTTTCATATTTTTAAAAACCTGTACAGGTCCACTTGAATCAGAATCAGGTATTTATTTTGTTTTGTACTGATTTGATGGTGAGATGAAAGCCTGTCAATTAGAACAGGCAGTTGGTATAATTAAAAAATAGATATTTTTTCCCATCTCTGTCTTCCAAAAACTAGCTGCAAGAGAATTTTGTTATCACGTAACTGTGAGACAACATGACAAGCTTCATGTCACAAAGATCTGAGTCATTCTTCTAGAAATTGCCAAGAATGGGCACGGTTCTCTGCAGGAGCACAAGCTTTCTGGTTAGATCTACGTGATAAGCTAGAGTCAGTTCCCACTCAAGTAGTGCATAAATTGAGATTAAGCACTGAAAATTGACCAGTAACTCTCTTGGACTTCCTTCCACAAAGGTTTGGGATGGGGAACAATAGTTTCAACTAGCAGTTCAAGACTCTTAAACTTTGGCATAAATAATGGTTTTCTTTTCCTAAAAACTTGCTTAATAACAGATTTAATATGTATTCACTTCATGTGGTAATCCATTTCCAGCAAAGGGATTCCAAATCATTGTTTCTGTTTAAACTGTTACAGAAAGTACTACAAATTGGAAGTTAATGTTACTTTAATTTGTCTGGTAAATGCAAATATTATACCTGAAAGTAATTTTATTTTTAAACCAGTATTAGATGATAATAGGGAATAAAATGCAAAAACATGTATATTCTTTTATGGGCTGTGTGTGTGTGTGTGCACATGCATGCACCTGCACATATGTGAACATATGAGTGCACACATAGATAACTGGTGATGTGTATGTGGAGTTAATTTTGGGTGGGTCTTCACCTTTTCACAATTTTTGAGGCAGGGATTTTTATTGATAACTGCTATGCTTTCCAGGCTAGCTGGTTTACAACCTCTGGAGGCTTCTCCTGTCTCTACTTCCCATCTTGCTGTACGCAACCTAGGATTACTGAAGCATGCTACAGTGTCCATCTTTTATGTGACCTCTGGGGAAATCTGAATTCTGGTTCTCACACAAGTTGCAAGTATTTTATTCCCTATGCTATCTCCCCACCAGAGAGACAGTCGGATTCTTGAACACATGTATTAGCATTCCAAATAGTAAGTATGATCTGGTCTACTCTATTACAACAATTCACTGCCATGAGATTAGTTTAGCTGTATATTTAAGAGGAATATGTTCCATTGGGTTTTAAAAGAAAATAATTTTCATTGATTTTCTTTGCTTACTGAACTGTGAGATTTAGAGAATAGTGACACACTATCATATTATCACTCCAGTTAATTATATGTTAATTACAGCTACAAGAGCAACTCTGAGATTATTGGAAATAATGTGGATGTCAGATGGGCAGATGTTTCCTACCAAAGTGCTTATTGACATTTCTGATTTCCATAAATCTGTTGTATTCCAAAAAAGTATGCATTCAAGGAAAGGTCCATTGCTTTACAGAACTCATCTCACACTATTACAGGCATCATAATCAGGAAAAGGTTTTAAGGCTCATCTTGAAAATAAAAGCAAACAAGAGTAGCTTAATGGATCATGCTAAGCTACAAATTTCTATTTAGAAATAATGCAACATACACGTTATGTAAATATTTACATAACAATTATAAGGGGTATTTTCTGATGGAGAAAATTCATAGGTTATTTTCTTCTTAATTCTTGTCAGTAATCCTTAAACTTTCTAAAACTTTTGTATACCTGTTTCATAATCGGTATGCTAATAAACCAAAATGTAAGCAAGCAAAGAATGGATGAGGAGTCAAGTGCAAACCCTGTTTCAAGGGATTAGAAGCAAAAATAGTCTGAGATAAAATGGCTTCAACAACATAGCATTGACTTTTTGTTTAATAACTAATAATTGGGTTGGTAGTAGGAAATTTGAGTTCTACAAAAAGTAGTAAGCCTCTCTGACACGACAACCTTGATAGCATGGCTGAACTCCCATTCTGAAGGACAGACTTGACGCATTATATAAAATGAAGTCATTTATCATGCAACATTTTGTCTTTTATTTATTATGAGATCTAAAAATGCCTACAAGTTCTGGGGTTTGCCTTCACTGGCATATTGTATAACATCACATTCATTTTCATTATTTGCCTTTCAAGCTATTATATTTGAATTACTTAAATGTTGTATAGTTAATCAATCAGTTTATCCCTGCAACAAACATCAAATTGATGGTTTGAAAATTTAATGTTGCTAAGCTTCTATGTATATAATCAGAAATAAAATAGTAATGCCAGTATAGAATGCCTCCTAGTTGTACATTAGCATGTTACCTGAATTATCTGGCAGCTTTTTATTATGCAACACAAAAATTGCTTACTCTAACTGCCAGATTCCTTAATTTGCTCGATTATTTTGATAAATTTCTAGTCCAACATTATAGATCATTGATTTGTTGTTGTTTTGCTTTTCATTTATTTATTTAGCTTATATAAAGTAAATGCATTTATATATAGGGAAAATATATTATATAATTAATCAGTGGATCGAAATCTAGGTTTAAGCAAACTGTTTTAGATATATTCTGGGATATAATTCTCAACAAGAAAACTGAATTACCTAATAGTCTTATCTCTTTATTGTATACAAAGTTATCATATTCTAAGATGTGGTATTTATATACATGTTTCTGGACAAAGCTAATGAAAAACCATGAATATTGGCTCATGAGAGTGTTACTATACACATCAATAGTTGATTCAACAATTAATTTTGAAGGCAATCCACATTTCTCCTTTTGCTGTTCAGAAAAATCACTCCACAACTGTCTTACTATTATTGAATAAGGAATATATCTTATAGGCTGAAATATTTTACTTAACCTACTTGAGGTATTTTTGGAAGTATGGGTACCATTAGTTGCCGGGCTCCGCCGGCGGGGCAGGTAGTGCCGAGGGAAGGACCAGGCCCGCTGGTTCCTCCCGAGGGGCTGAGGAGGAGATGAGCGTCCGACGACTCAGACCTCTCCTGGCCACCGGAGAAAAACCACACTGAGTCAGGAGTCTTGTCGAAGCAGGAACTCAATTTATTGCTATGAACAGTTGCCTATATAATGTTGGGGGTGAAGGCGGGGATTGTAGGATGGTGGGGAAAGGTAAGGGCCAATAGTAAACTGTGACTATTGAAATGATAATTCTAACTCCCATGTGGAGGTAGCAGGTAAGAAGCCATTAGGCATCTTGCTGAGTCACGTCTGGCCAGAGGCAGATCACCAAACTTTAGCTAGGCTCAGGAAGTTCCACTAGGCCTCACACTTGGGCCTCAGAGGCCAACATCTCCCCCTTTTGTTTTTGTAAGAGCATTAGTCACCATGGCCCCTGTCTTAGGTTGTCCCCCTCTGGGGGTCTTAACCGTCATTGGGTACCAGGTATTTAGCTCAGAGCATTCATCATGGCCCCTGTCTTAGGTTGTCCCCCTCTGGGGATCTTACCCGTCACTGGGTACCATGTGTTTAGCTCGGTGAGAACCCATCCCATGGCCTGTCTTAGGTTGTCCCCCTATGGGGATCTTACCCGTCATTGGTCACATGGAGGGCAGAGGAGGTGGCAGTGGGTCATCTGAGGAACTTAATTCCTGAGTTGCCAGCCTGTGATAATGTATTTTGACCTGATGAGGTTTTATTGCCTCTAGCCATTGGTGAATAAATTGTGTAATCTTAATTACACAAGGCCTGACAGTGAGGAGAAGGAGAAGGAGGGGGAGGGGCCCAAGTAGAGGCAGAAAGTAGGGTAAGAAGTCATATAAGCCCGTCCGCAGCGGGTTGTCCTGGAGGTCCCGCTGCCTCCTCTCCAAGTCTTCCTGGAGCCTCTTAATCTTGTCCTGGATGATTCCTGATTTATTGGCGTAAAAGCAGCATTTTTCCTGTAAAAACAAACATACGCCTCCTTTTTCGGCCGTTAGTAGGTTTAGTCCTCTCCTGTTTTGTGGGACTACCTCAGCCAGGGAATCTAGCTGTTGTTGAAGATAGGTCTCCCTCTGATATAGGGAGGGCCTCATTTCCAGGGATGATATCTACATCTGGGATTAAGGTGGCTGGGGCACAAAGGCCCATCCAATTGGTGGGCAGAAAGTCATAGGCCATCCCGCCTCCACAAACATAAACCATTCCAGAAGGTGGGCAGCATTGAGCATTGGGATCAGCTGTGTTAAAAGTACAGAAGGAAGGATGAATGTATCCCACATCTATACTGGAATTATTAGGGGAAGGCGGGGCCCAAATGCAAGTTCCAGGGGAAACATTGGGAAAAGCTGGACGGGGATGGGGAAGGTGGCTGAGTAATGTTTTAAGGTCGTACAGGCAACTGTACTGCAAGCAGCCAGAGAGGCCCAGATTGGAGGCAAAGCCAGCAATCCTCCACAAGGGAGGGAATTGTTTAGTTTAGTAGGGTGAAGGACCATTTTAGGAACAGTCCTCAGGGGTGGGACACTACCTAGAGAAGTGATTGTCAGTGTCCTCTTGTTGGGACAAATATTTTAGGTCTCTCGCTGGTACCCAAATGGGTCTTTTTTCATCTTGAGGGAAGACACATCCAAACCCTCTCCCTGCTGTGAGGAGCGGATCAGGCCCTCTCCAGGCCCCAGTCAATGGGTCCCTCCATCTTACCCAGATAGAACTGTAGGTAATGGATGAGGACCAATGTTTTTGAAAAGGGGAGAGTTGTTTATCTTCTTTAGAAAAGTTTAAAATATTTAGGGTAAATAATGCCTTTTTTAGTTGGTCATGTGGGGGTAAGGATTTCCCCTTTTGTTTTTGTAATTGAGACTTGAGAGTCTGATTATATCTTTTAACGATAGCTTGGCCCCGGGGGTTGTATGGGATGTCTGTAGAATGTGAGATTTTTCAGTTCTGGAGAAAATCTACAAAGGCCTTGTTTACGAAGCAGGGGCCATTATCTGTTTTAATTTGATCAGGCAGCCCAAGAGTGGCAAAACATTGAAGCATATGACTAATGGCATGTTTAGAATTTCCCCGGCATGTGCCGATGCCCAGCAGGCACGGGAAAAGGTATCAACTGAAAGAAAAATATACTTAAGTTTTCCAAATGGAGAATAGTGTGTGACATCAATTTGCCACAGATGATTAGGGCGTAGCCCTCTAGGATTGCTTCCTGTAGTTTGAAGGGGGGGTACTTGGAGGAAGGGCTGACAGGACTTACAAGTCCGGACAATTTTTTTAAGATCCTTGACTGGTACCTGTGGAAACCTGTGCTTGAGACCTCTCCAGTTGACATGGGTCAATAAGTGGAAGCGTGTAGCTTCTGTAATAGTATTACACTGAGGCATAGAAGCCATTTTATCAGCCAAATTGTTTCCTCGAGAAAGAAATCCCGGTAAGTTTTGATGACCCCTGAGATGTTGAAGAAAAATGGGGTTAATTCTTTGTTTGAGTAGGGAACGAGCTTGAATCATCAGAGGAGATATAGGGTTGGAGTCCAGTCTAATATGGGCCTCAACCAGGTTGGGTAATAAATTAACAACATAAAGGCTGTCAGAAAATAAGTTAAATGGCTCTTGAATAGTGCCCAAAGCTAGAACGACAGCAAATAGTTCTTTGAATTGTGCTGACCCCTCAACCTCATGAGAGACTGACTTTATGGGCATAGGCTCTTTTTCCTGTTTTAAGGGAGGGTAAACGACTAGGGAAGCCCCCAGGTGCCCTCCATCAGTAAACACGGTAAGAAAGTCAGGGTTAGGTTGAGACAGAAAAAGCCTGGGGGGCTTCCATTCTAATCTGGAGAAAGAACTCATCCATTTGTGGGGGCCATAATGGCAATCAATTTTACCTAGAAACCCCTCGAGAGCCGTAGCAACTCTATTATTATTTCTCTGAAGCCAGGTGAAATCTGTTATCTTAAAGGGGGTGACAATAAGGTGAGGTTCTGTGCCAAACAACCGGACAGAGGTGTCTCTGCCCTTGATAATGCAATCAGCAACCTGGTTGGTTATAGAATAAACTCTGGGGACCCCACCGATTGAGAGGTGGACCCATTGGATGGGTTCACCTTCCTGGGCCAACAGTGCAGTGCATAATGTTTCCCCAGAGAAAATGTAGAGGGAGATGGGCAAATCAGGATTGAACCTCTTTAGGGTCACAGTATTTATACCCTGTTGTACCTTATGAAAAATTTGTTGATGACAAGGGGACAAAATTACCTGAGAGGAGAAGTTAAGGTCCTTTAGGAGGTCAAATAAAGGGGACAGCTCTTCAGTAGTTATGGGTATCCAAGGCCTCATCCAATTAATTTCTCCCAAAAGCTTCTGGAGTTGAGGCAAGGTGTAAGAATCCTGAATATAAAGTTGTGGTTTAACAGGTGAAACTGTATCTAGGGTAAGGATCGAGCCCAAGATCTTAAAGGGAGGCACAGTTTGAACTTTTTCCGGAGCTACTTTAAAGCCATGAGTATGCAGGATAGTTAGACATTGGTGGGTAAGGTCCTGGAGTGTGGAGGAATCTAGGCACCCAAGAATAATATCATCCATGTAAATATAAAACAGGGTATCAGGGAGATTGATAAGAGAAGAGAAAATGGATGACAGGTAATATTGACAAATGGGTGGGCTATTTGCCATGCCCTGAGGTAAGACAGTCCATTCAAATCTCCTATCTGGGCCACAAAAATTAACAGTGGGTACAGAGAATGCAAATTTTTCCATGTCTCCTGGATGGAGAGGGATAGAGAAGAAGCAATCTTTAATGTCAATGATAGTAATATGGTGTATATTGGGAATAGCTGGGATCCATGGGAGTCCCCTCTGGGGGGTTCCGAAGGGGATCATGCGTTCATTGATCTTTCTTAAATCATGTAAAAATCTCCAGGACCCATTAGGCTTTTTTATGACAAAGACAGGAGAGTTCCAGGGACTAGTGGAGGGACGAATATGTCCGGCCTCCAACTGTTGATCAATAAGTATGTGGAGTTGGTGTAACTTAGAAGAAGGGAGAGGCCACTGCTCAACCCATACAGGATCCCCCGGTCTCCACTGGATTTTAAATGGGGGGGGGGGGGGGCGGGGCAGTGGCCCTTAGAATTGGGGGTGTTTATTGGAGTACTTTTGTCTGAGTTGCTCAAAGTAAGGGTCATCTCTATAATTGGGATGATATTCCCTCCCTTCCTCAGACTGTTGTTGATATTCTTTTTTATCTAACAAATCATTATAAAAGGCCTTATGGTCAGTAGTGATGAAAGCCTCAGCATCTCCAAGGATGTCTTGCCCCAGTAAGTTAGCAGTGAGCCCAGTCACCACGAGAGGGCGGACTTTTCCCCTGTCCCCACCTGGGTCAGTCCAAGGGAGCCACGTGGCAGTCTCCCAGGAGGTGGATTGCCCGCCAATTCCCAGTAGGGGAGGGCCGGGCACAAGCTGCCAGGAGGGGGGCACTTCCTCCTTTCTCAGGACCGTTCGGTCCGCTCCAGTGTCGATGAGAAGTTTGAATTTTTTATTGCCAATATTCAAAATAATTTTGGGTCTAAGGCCGGAGACCAGGGGGACGGTCCAATAGGCTTTGATGGTCTCTTTCCCCTTATTTAACGGGGCTGGGGGAAGCCCCTGGAGGAGTTTAAAGGCTTTCCCTGTATGTTAAACTTCCATTTACATTCCTTAGCCCAATGAAACCCTTTATTGCATTTAGGGCAAAGGGTGTGAGGGGCGTTGGTCGTCCCCCCAGAGCTCGGAGGAGGCTTTGTCCTGTTGGGGCACTCCTTTTTAAAGTGGCCCTCGTCCCCGCATCCAAAACATGTCAAGTTTTTAGAATTTAACTGTAATGCACAGATCATATTGGCCAAATCTCTCTGTTTATTTTCCTGAAGGGCGGCAGCCATGGCCCTAGCCTGATGGGAGATAGTGCCAACGTCCTTGGTGGCTACAATCCATCTACTCATGGAGTTGTCCTTGAGACCCGCACAGGCGAGGCGGGTGATCGGCCGTCATCCCATCCCAGACCAACATTTTAGTAAACTGATCCCGTAATGCCCCTGGTGGAAATTTTCTTTGGAGACTTTTTTCCACCCTATCTATAAATGTAGCCAAATCCTCAGATGGTTTTTGAGTAATACTCATAAGGGGAGTTTCAGAGGGTCCCTCATCAAGCTTTTTCCATGCCGCCAAGCCCAGTGCCCTGACCTGGTCCCTATATGGGTCAGGTATAGCCGCCTGTTGAGTGCCTGTAGCATATTGATCAGAGGTACCAGAGAGCATCCCAAAAGTTATCGGCACAGGGGGCTGTTGATTTTGGTTTCGTTCTGCCTGTGCATGGCATTCATCTCTAAAAAAGGCACACCACTTAATGTATAGGGGACCTGACAAGACAGCCCTGACTAGATTTTTCCAATCTTGGGTTGTACAAGGTTGATGGGCAAGTCCCTGTAATAGGGTCTCAGCCCAAGGAGAGTTGGGTCCATCCTCCGAGACCGCTTTTTTAAGCTCCTTAAGGTCCTGAGCTTCCCATGGATACCAGGCAGCAGGGCGATTGCCCCCAGGATTTAGATTGACGGGAAATAAAAAAGTAGCTTTATTTTCTGACGGCTTGGCTGCCGAATATGAAGGAGGGGCTGAAGGGGTCTCGGCGGCCGAATATGAAGGAGGGGCCGAGGGGGTCCAGAAAGGGTTAGTTGATGGAGGAGGTCCCCCGGAAGGCCAGGGAGCACTCTCAAAGGGATCGAGTGAGGAGCATAAAGATGCATCCTTTTGGGGTTTTTTTAAAGCTGTATCTCCAGGAGGAGTAGCTGGATTAGGCTGTATATTATCTTTTTCTTCTGTCTTTTGTTTATGTTTGGTTGGCCTTGGAGGGAAGCAGGCCTTGAGGGCTGAGATCATAGGGAGGACCCCTGAGGGGGGTATTTGACCCTTCTCCACATGTGCCCGACAAACAAGGGCCTCTACCCTATCCCACGTGTCCCAATCAAAGAGATTTCCTTCCGGCAGCCATGGCGCCAGTTTGAGAAGGCAATCCCAGGTCTGTTGAGCCTGATTATCAGTCAAATTAAGCCCTCTACTCTTTAGGAGTGCCCTGAGAGATTCTAAGGCAGGATTGGATTTACAGTTAGACTGTCCCTCATTATAAAGTTGAGAGAAAAATGTCCATAAAATTAGGGCAATAGCAACCCACATACACATGAGTACAATACAACCACAAGGATCCAAAAGATAGGTAAACATGCTGTACAAAAGCCGCAGATGTAGCTTGTCTGCGAACTAAAAGTGAAAGGAAAGAGAAAGAGGACAAAGAGATGTTGATCAACAAGTACAGGTTATAGAAGCAAAGTTTAGCGCATTAAATATAAAGACTACTTATGGTGGTACGCTCACCCGCATATGTACACCGATTGACCTCCTCAACGAATGTCTCTCAGGGGGCACTAGTCTGCTGGATTCCAAGAGCCCCACGTTGGGCGCCAGATGCCGGGCTCCGCCGGCGGGGCAGGTAGTGCCGAGGGAAGGACCAGGCCCGCTGGTTCCTCCCGAGGGGCTGAGGAGGAGATGAGCGTCCGACGACTCAGACCTCTCCTGGCCACCGGAGAAAAACCACACTGAGTCGGGAGTCTTGTCGAAGCAGGAACTCGATTTATTGCTATGAACAGTTGCCTATATAATGTTGGGGGTGAAGGCGGGGATTGTAGGATGGTGGGGAAAGGTAAGGGCCAATAGTAAACTGTGACTATTGAAATGATAATTCTAACTCCCATGTGGAGGTAGCAGGTAAGAAGCCATTAGGCGTCTTGCTGAGTCACGTCTGGCCAGAGGCAGATCACCAAACTTTAGCTAGGCTCAGGAAGTTCCACTAGGCCTCACACTTGGGCCTCAGAGGCCAACAATTAGTATATCCAGAGTATCAACATTTCATACAGTGTTGCAGGATGTTCTCTTGATCTTCTTAAAATAAAATGACCAAAATAGGAAAGAATTGCATCAACATAAAAAATTACTTAAAGGGCAAAATTCTTCATTTACTAACATATCTCTTTCCTTTTAAAAAACAAATCAGAGCTAAATTAGTGGCAATAATTCATGGATATCTCAGGATTGAACATTTTGTGTAATATCAAAATAACATGCTTTCATTAAAATCTATCTTTTCAAAACACAAAGAATGGTCAGAAGAGAGAGGTCTGTGTTGAATTTGTATAATACGAACATTTATAAAAAGCTTTTCTAACATGTAATTATAGTCCTGCACATTCACATATACAAAGAAGAACAATAGCCTCCCTTGGAGGTTTGCTGGAAATCCAGAATCACAGGCCACCGTCCTGACTGAACCACACATTGCACTTTAACAAGGCTCCAATGACTAGATTCACAGTAATGTTTGAGATGCACTGAACCAGAACACTTTTCTCCATTTGGCATTGAGCTGCTTTGGGAGAAGGGGAAGAGGTAGAATCTAGAGCATCCTGGTCCTGAGTACAAGCTTGGACAAACATTGGTGAAAACACATAGACTTACCAGGTTGGCCAAGAAAGCAGCACTCTTTCTCATTTTTACAATCACTCTGTAGATTCAGCTGGGGCCATGGTGAGGTGCAATGGGCTGAATCTCTCCTCAGGTTCTATGTCCATCTGGCAAAGAGAAGCAGATTCTCCAATGGAGAGTGAAGTCAGCACCAGATAAATGGGATAACCATTATTTTAGAGGGAATTTAATAGGTCTAGATCCTCTTGTAACCCAAGATTGGTGGGAGCTTGATATTGGAGAATAGACTCAATTTTAGGATATGGTTCTGACTTGTTTCCCACTTAAAGAGTTAAACAAATGCAAATTACATTGTATGATAACAACAGCAAATAAAAATACTGTGATAAGCCTCTCTAAGGGAAATATAGAACAGAATTTAGACATTAAATTGCAGATATGTTTGTCAATTGTAAGATGAGAATTACCTTGTAGTGGTGAACATTTCATTGTTAAATAATAATGGTAATATTTACAAGTACTTCTGAAATTTTGAGCAAACCATGCAGTAATTAGCTAGCTGGTAGAAAATTTTATAGTTAATCATCTACCAATATTGGTACAATGTTTCAAAGATGGAGGTAAAGGTCATGTCTCAAAATCAGTAACAATCATACAAAAAGACTTGATTTTTTCCCCCTTGGCTGGGATGTCCAATAAGTTCTATTTTTTCAATCGTTTTAAATATTTTATATTTGCTTAGTTGCTTATGAAAAAGAGAGAGAAAGAATGGGTACTCCAGGGCCGCTAGGCACTGTAAACAAACTCCAGATGCATGTACCACCATGTGCATCTGGTTTACATGGGATCTAGGGAATCAAACCTGGATCTTTAGGCATCACAGACAAGTCCCTTAACCACTAAGCTATCTCTCCAGCCCTATTTGGTTTATTATCGCTGATTGTATCATAAAGTGTGGCCACCTTGGTTTGTTATGATAGGATGTTAATAAACGCTCTTCAGAGAACAAGGTTTGCCGACTACACAACTTTACCAGTTAATCAACCCAGGAAGAAATGTTGTGATATCTGTATCTGACAGATAAATTGTGAATCCCTTTAGTGGTGCTAATAGTAGCAATATTAACAACTTATGCATTAGCCAAACTAAAATATAGATTACTTTTAAAATCTTTGATTGGTATGATGTCAAAGACACATAATTATTGTTGGTTATTTACGCATTAAAAGTGGATCAAAGCCGGGCGTGGTGGCGCACGCCTTTAATCCCAGCACTCGGGAGGCAGAGGTAGGAGGATCGCTGAGTTCGAGGCCACCCTGAGACTACAGAGTGAATTCCAGGTCAGCCTGAGCTAGAGTGAGACCCTACCTCGAAAAAAACCTCGAAAAAACCAAAAAAAAAAAAAAAAAAAAAAAAAAAGTGGATCAAGCCAGATGTATTGGCACCTGCCTTTAATTCTAGCACTTGGTTGGCAGGGGTAGGAAGATTGATGTGTTCAGAGCCAACGTGAGATAAATTCCAGTCTATCATGGGCTAGAGCAAGACCCTACCTCAAAAAAAAAAAAAAAAAAAAAAAAAAAAAAACACTAGATCAAACTTATTGTATTAAAAATCTTCATTTAAACTGTGATCAAGGGACACAAGAATGATGCATTACATTGAGATTTTTGACACTCACATCAAAAACAAAAGACAGGGTTGACATGATATGCCTATAATACCAATATTGTGGTAGATGAAGAAAGGAGGATTGCTGGAATGACCTGCTTGGCCAATCTAACTGAAAAAATGGGGAGCTCCAAGCTTCCATGAGAGAATATGACTCTGGGAAACAAGGCAAAAGAGCAATTGAATCTCCCAAAGTCTCCCTCTGGCCCCACATGTAAATATATCACATGCATCCACATAAAAACACCTCATCACTGAAGCAGACCAAAAATGAACCCAACATGGCTCAGGGAAATTTTGCAGAAGAGGGGGCAGAAGGAATGTCAGAGCCACATGTTGGGTCATGATATGCAGAGACATTTAGCTTACCCATAACTGTGGGCTAAGTCCACAATGCATGACCCGTA
This sequence comes from Dipus sagitta, assembly GCA_036346955.1. Classification (NCBI taxonomy): domain Eukaryota; kingdom Metazoa; phylum Chordata; class Mammalia; order Rodentia; family Dipodidae; genus Dipus; species Dipus sagitta. Next base: position 78,554,268 of record CM070770.1, on the reverse strand, counting down.
TACCTCAACAAGGAGGGGCCAAGGGGAGGGGGTAGGTCACGGATGAGCCTAATGATGGTACCAAACTGACTGTATTTGCTGAATACAGAACTAACTAATAAATGAAAAAAAAAAAAAAAAACACATACTACACTTACTCCCCATGTACCTCCCCAAACTACCTTCTAGAAAATACTATAGCTGGTATTAAAATCTATATGGATATTAGTTTTTCAACTCAAAGAAAGTGATATCAGTGTATCTAATAATTAGAAACAGTCCACAACCAAGGTGTTTTAGTGGGTTCCATTTGTGAATTCTATGGCCCCTAAGAGCCAATCAGTACAATCCTCACCTTTACAAACGGCTCACAAATTCATGATTTTAAAAGAGTAAGACATGTATTCTTTTTTGTGCTGAATATTTTATGGTCCATCATGGCCAAAATGCAGACAGAGTTTTAAGTTATATTTTAAGCTTCATTTCATTTTCAGTTGACAGATAATGGTTGCATGTATTTACAAGGTACAACTTGGTGTTTCTAGTTACGAATACAAGGTGGAATGTCCAACCAGCTTACTTAGCACAGCCACCAACACAATCACTTATTATCTTGCTGTTATGATAACATTAAAATCTGTTGGAAAGGTCTCAAAGTAAGAAATATATTATTGTATTACTTATTTTATTGTTGCTGTGATTAAATGTTTGGTAGAAACAATTTAAGGAAACATTGATTTATGTTGGATCACACTTCAAGAGGGTTCTATCCATCATGATGTGGGGGGAATAGAGAAGCACAACAGTAAACCACATGGCAGTCAAGAAGCTGGAAAAAAAAAAAAGGAAAGAGTAAAGTAAGAGACCAGGAAGAAATATAGCCCTAAGATTTGACTCCATGTACCACCCACTCCACTTTGAAATTCCTCCATATCTTTGAAATTCATCATCTGGCCACCAAGCAAGAAGTATTTGAGCAAAGGTTACTATGTGAACCATAACTATTATTTTAACTATAATAGTCATAAGTTGAAAAAGGATACAGAATTTATTCCTGTATCTATAAATTTTTCCCATATCTTCGATTTACCATATCCTATCCTCATCCCCAGAAAATCACTAGGGTACTCACTAATCTGAGTTTGACTTTATAGAGTCCACATATAAGTGAGATTAGACAATATTTGTATCTCAAAGCTCGGCTTATTTCACATAACATAGTGTTATAAATCTTCTAGACTGATTCATGTTATAGTGAATGGAAATTTTTTTCCCAATTTATAAATTTGTACTTTTTGCAATGATGAATTGTTGAATATTGTTTGCCAATATTTTGTTAAGTTTGTTGAGGCATGGGTATGTCTGAAGTTTTATTTACTTACGTATCTTTGTGTTGAGTACGACAGCAATTCTGGCATACCTAGATAATTTTATAAATACTCTCTCTTCTTTGTGTTTTTTCAAGGGTAAGAAATTTGGCAACTAGATTATTGGTTATTTAAGTGTTTGATTCATTAGTATATTAAAATGAATATCTAGAGTTTTTATCTCCACAATCTTTTCCAATAATTTTCTTAGAAGTAGAAACAATGCATACATAAAATTGTGCATAGTTCAGTGATATTGCCTATTTTTGAAGAAAGATTCATCATACTCTTGTTTATTCTTTGATGAGGAGTTGTGTGCATTATGCTTGTTGTTGTCAAGTCTCCATCTTAAGTGGTCCAGAACAAAACAAGTAGCCCCTGCTTGGGAACACTTTAGCACTTGGATTATCTCAGCTTTTCCAGCTATGAAAGTGGCTGTTACTTCAGTCATTACTGCATACAATTTCCTGTTGACACTTGTTAGAGGAACCTCATATAAAACACCAAGTAGTAGGAATATGCAAAGTGCTTTAAATCTTAATTATTATTTTCCTTCTTTTTTAAAATTTCTTACTTATTTTAACCCAAAGAAAAGGTAATAATAAGCATAGACCCAAAGTTATAGACTGTTTGAGGAAGAAAATTGATTTGACAGTTTTTTTTAAATTAATTGTAGATGTGAATACATAACCTTAGCTTGGGTATTCATGCCCAAATCACTGTTATTTCTAGGTTTGATGCATTGGCTCAGGATAATATATAAACTGTAAATGTCTATGTGAAAGAGTGAAAGATAGAGAGTAGTCTTTGATCTCCTAACTTAGCCTTCAGTGATATCTCAAAAACAGAGCTTATTTCATCTAGCTGTACCTGAGATTTATTGTTTTTATTTTGCATGCAGAATTTTTTATTTTACCAGGTATCATTTTTGTTATAAGTTTATCATGCATTAAACTATTTGGAGGATGTTGATATTTATCATCATGAGGATAGTTGCATGTCTTTTGATAACTGATCAAATATATAATAAGGTTTCAATTGGAGTATGCTGGAAACATTAATATAACAACCATCACATGGGTGGCTCAGAGTATAAATTTTTCTCTGTTTAAGTGTGTGAATGCATTTTGAATTCCTGGGACTGCTCATGCTGCTATTTCTGTCTTTACATTTAAGATTTTGGTTACATTAATATGCATTTCTAACTGATAAATCTTCCTTGTTGAATTTTTTGATGCATGTTTAAAAGTTAAATGCTTAAAAAAGTAAAAGTTATTTCATCTTCAGGATAAAATTATAACATTTAACATGTGATTTTGTACCCTGGTTTTCAATAATAGTGTGGATGCCATAGGAATCAGGCATTTTAGTCACCCATTTTCATTAGAAATGTACACAGATGGGAGTCTCAGAAATAAAATCTGCCTATAGCAGCATAATCCCACCATACCCTTTTTAATTTTAATAAAAATTGTAATAGTCACTATGTTGCTGCTATTCTGATAATTTTCAACCCTACTCACACTCACTTTTAAACTCTCAAAATATTTCTCATTGTCTTAATTTAAAATAAATTCCATACTCCAATAGTCTATTCAACAACATTATGCTTGGTTTTGTCACATTTATTTTGTCTCCCAATCCTCATTAAGCTGTGCTCTTGTTATTAGTTTGAGGCTGGTAACTTAACATTCTCTTATTCTCTTTTTCCTTCTGGTATTCCAATGATCCTGATATTAGGACGTTTACGTGTATCCCACAATTCCCTCATGTTCTGTTCACAGGAACTTTTGAACTTACTGAAATTTTTGAACTCTCTAACTGTTTCTTCCATCTTGTCTTCCAGATCAGAGTTTCTATCCTCCACTTGGCTGACTCTATTCTTGAGAGCTTCTAGAGAGTTTTGGACTTGTTCAATTAAGTTTGCATTTTCTACTACTTTTCTATGTATAATTTCCATCCCTCTGTCAAGCTCCCTTTTCACATCATTTTCTGATTTTCTTGATGATTCTTGGAATTCATCCTTGCATTTCTTTATGTCTTCATTTAGCATGGCCAGCTGATTTTATTCTGCTATGTGTGTTGTGCTGATCCTTACATTAAATTTATAATTTTTCCTGGAACACTTAATTTGGCCAATCAATGTCAATCCCAGTCTTCATAGTCCAGTTTAATTGCTATTGGCATAGAGAAGTTTTCTCTAATCTACTGTGGAAAGATTACCTTGAATATATTTATATAAATTCTTATATTCTTTGAGGAGTTATAATAACTGTATCCAATTTCTTAGATGGTTGATAATGCTGATTTTGTGATTATTCAGGCAAAACAATTTTAATAAGGTTGTATTAAAAACCGAGACAAATTTTCACCTAACTTCAACATTTTACATATTTTACACATATTTGGCAAAGGAATGAAAGGATGAATGGAAAAACTCTGCTAATTTTTCACAATATTAGATTCTTAGAACCTAAACTGAATAAAAAACATAATTTTTATTTTATGAATGCCTTAAAATGTTTGTTATTTTAGGGTTTTAGAGTTGAATACATTGAGGGTCAGTCCCCTAAATTTTGTGCTAATAGAAGATATTACAGTATAAAAATAATGGATAGGGTTTGGTAAAAGGGCCTAACAAGCACATGAACAAGCAGTTACCTGTAAAAACTAAGATGTAATTTCTTAGCCGGAGAACCTAGCCAAACTCTGCTAAATTCTTGATCCTTATACTAATAAAGCTTAGTGTGATTAAGTGAGAGGATTTTTGAGCTTATCTGCTCAGCTGTTTCTCCCTTAGTTGCAAGAATTGCTGACTTAAGCAAGGCTGAGACATTATTTATCAGTATCAAAAGCAGAACTCTTCAAATGCTACTTTCTCATGGTCCAACATGTAAGTGTAACTAGAACCATTATTTTACTTTTTTTTTTTTTTTTTTTTTTTTTTTTTGGTTTTTCGAGGTAGGGTCTCACTCTAGCCCAGGCTGACCTGGAATTCACTATAGAGTCTCAGGGTGGCCTCGAACTCACGGCGATCCTCCTACCTCTGCCTCCTGAGTGCTGGGATTAAAGGTTTGCGCCACCACGCCCGGCATTATTTTACATTTAACTTGATTTTTTTTTCAGACATCCTTTGCTAAATAGCTACACTGAGATGTAAATTATTTTGTAAGAAGTCAAGAATTTAGAACATAAAACAGAAATCCATACCTTGTAAAGATTAGACAATTTCAATCGATAAGCTACTCACTGGTCCACTAAAATGTCAATAATGCATCTTAGACAATTTTATTAGAATTTGCATAAAATGTGATTTTCCGTGCCTGGAAGTATGTCATTTGAAAATATATTTCTTATTTTGTCACTGGTTTAACTGAGTAAGTCAAAGAGAATGTAAATTCAGTGAGGAGGGAAAGGAATATCATTGCCAAGTATTTGATCTAGAATATTCACTCTTAAAATCCGTATTGTAGTTCTAAGGTTTTGTACACTATCCCCCTGGTCTATGTAAATGTTCTTTGTTGTTATAAGACACTTCATTTTTACATAACAGTGAAAATATGGCTTTTAAAAACAATATACTCCACACTGCTTTCATTATCCATCATTTCTATCCTTTTATTAATTAAACACATGAATTGTGAAACTGACTGAGTCAGAAGTGATAACCCATGTTAAATCCTCAACGTCTTCCACATAAAAGCAGACAATGTAGAGACTTTTTAATCACCTTGATAATTTACTTTGTGAAATGATGTTCAAGGGAAGAAACACTAATATGTTGAGGCAGAAAAAATTCACACATAAGATGAATTTTAGAGAGTTATTAGTTAAGTCATTTTTGGATATGAAATCTAAAGCAGTCTCAGGCTGTAAACTATACCATGAAATGATCACTAAGCTATCAGCAAGGAGAAGGTTATTAAGTTCAGTCCCTTAAGTGACTTAAGTGAGGAGTTAGATTCCAAAAGAAATCACAGTTCCAGAGTCAGACTGGTCCTGCACCACCGCTGAGGCACACACTGACCCCTGTCACTGTCTGATTTATCATTGAATTTATGACTTGCCAACAGACCCAGCTCTCCTCATCATATGTGTTTCTATTTTTCTATAGTGAATGTTTGCTTGAGAGTTGGTCATGTGGTTTAAAGCTGATGGATGGCAATGGGGAGGAAAAAGCCAGAAAGGAGAAGCTTGAGCACCATACTGTGAATCTGACCAAAAGCTCTCTGATGTCTTCAGGCAGTATTTCAGCCTGCTTAGGATTTGGAGTGAAATCCTTTGGAAGACAGACATTGCTGAACCCCTGATAAAGAAACTTGGTCCTGCTACATGTTGGTAAAAACAATTGTCCAGACTAAAAATACTCCTGGACCTTGATTACCATATAGCAAGCTATGGCCCTCTGTGATCTCATTCTGATAAGTGAGGTGAGGTGACCTTGCGTAGGGCTAGGTTCTTAACTAAAAGGGACTGTTGAGAGTTACAGAAGCTTTGAGAACTTTCATAGGCTCCACAATCTCGTGGTGGTCATAGGAAATAAAAATAAGAATTTAAAATGTTTATGGAAAACTTTTGACTTAAAATATACCTCTTGTGATTTTTCTGGGCAGATTCTAGAAACATACATTATAATTTCATGTTGTTTCAGAAAAATAATCACCTATGTGAAGTTGCCCCTCTGGTTGACTTATATGAACATGATAAGGCAGACTGAACTGAGGAATGCTGGGATATCATTCCTTTATTCTGTAATCATCATGAGTAATAAGCTGGCACCTCTTCCATAAAATTTTAGGGTAAACTATAAATTAAGTTAAGTTCACTTACAGAAAAGACATAAAAATGGCCATGTGAAATGTAATTTTTCAAAGGTAGTAGATCACCAAATATATTTCACTGATTGCAATTGCAAGTTTATCTTGAAAACAAGAAGTAAAGAAGAAATTTAGGATATAGTAACTACAAAGTATGGAAAAATTCTCGCTATATTTATGTATTCCATTTAACAAATGATGAATTTTCTAGTTTAAGAATATATGTGGAAAGGTGCACATCATACTTCTTTGAAGGCCATGCTGGGATCAAATGGGATCCATATGAAACAATTATTATTTTTTTTAAAGTAATGACGTCATCATTTTGGTTGTGCTGTTCTTAGATATATAATTACCATTAAACCTATATGAATAAGTTGCATTACTTAAATATCAAGACACTTTATACAAAAAAAGACAATATGCTTATTTTATGAAGACGTGTTTGTGTTGTTTATTTATTTTAGTATTTAGACTTGTTTTTAAAAGGCATAAAGTTAGTGTTATTTATTTAATTTTTTCTTTTTTTTTCTTTTCTTTTTTTCTTTATTAGTTAGTTTTGTATTCACCAAATACAGTTAGTTTGGTACCATTGTTAGGCTCATCTGAGACCTACCCCCTCCCCTTGGCAAGAAACTATTTGGATTAGTGTCTATCTATAAGTAAAGCATTAAAGACTGCAGTGTAGATAGTTGGCTTCTAGTTCACCTGGGAAATTATTTTGCAGTTTTATATTGGTTTGCCAAGAATGAAAACTTTCTAATTGTAGTCTAAGCTTTCTGATACATTGACAGTAACTTTCTACTTATATACTTGCTAAAGTTGCTGTAAGTAGCATGTGCAAATGCATGTCCAAAAAGCATCCAATTAAATATTTTGAGAATTTCATTGTTCTGACATAAAACTGGCTCATGACATAAAATATATTTTTTAATAGTTTTGCACTCAGTGAATACAGTCAAGTTGGTCCCATTGTTAGCCTCCTCCCTATCCTCCCCTCTCCCCCTGACCCCTTCTTGTTGGGGGTATATGGCTCATGCATTGTGGGGTTAGCCATCAGTTATGAGTAGAAGGAAATGTCTCTGTGCATCATGACCCAGCATGTGGCTCTGACATTCTTTCTGCCCCCTCTTCTGCAAATTTCCCTGAGCCATCTTGGGTTCATTTTAGGTCTGCTTCAGTGATGAGGTCTTGGGAGCCTCTGTGGCTCTTGATATCTGGTTTAGTAGGACTTTATTGTTCTCTGTGTGAATCTCCTTCACCCTTGTTCTGGTAGCAGGTTCACCAAGAAAAGAGAACAATTGCTTGTTTTGCCAACTATTCTTAGTTTCAGCTGGGGCCCTTTTGAGACATGATGAGGTGATTCTCTCCTTAGGATCTGCATCTGAAGAAGAGAAGCATATTCTCCGACAGAGAGTAAAGTTAGCACCAGACAAATGGGATATTCTTTTAGAGATAATTTAATAAGTGTAGGCCCTCTTGTAGCCCACGATTAATGGGGAGCAGGCTCATTTTTGGATCTGGTTCTGACTTGTTTCCCAGGCCCAGCTATGGGTCTTTTTCCATTGAGCAGATCAGTTAGCCAAATCAAGAGCAGTTAGTTTCCCACCATGGCTGTGCACCACTATTGCACTTGTGTGGGCTTCAAGACAGTTTATTTGCTGTTATGTAAGTTAGACCATGAGTGACTTGGACAGATATTGCTCATTTGTCCCCCAGTTGCCCATGTAGCACCTTCTGGCACTAGACATACTAAATATCTTGGGACTGACTCTCTTCCAGCTTCCAGCCATGTCACTCCATGTTTTATGTCTACAGCATATGGTGTCTTCAGCAGTAGGGTCTTACCACTAACGTTTGGTGGGTCATCAAGTACTAATTAGATGAATGGATAACTAAGATGTGGTATATCTACACTATGGAATTCTACAGAACAGTAAGAAAAAATGACACAATGAAATTTGAAGAAAAAATGGTAGAACCTGGAACAGATCATTCTCAGTGAACTCACCCAGTCACAGAAAGATAATCACCGTATAGTGTCACTCATCTACAGCACCTAACCTGAATCTACCCAAGATGCCAACATACCTAGCAAGCATCTCAAGGGCTGGACAATAGGGTGGGTGGGGAAGGAGGGGAGGACAAGAGAGAGGGTGGGGGACACAAATCTGGATATAAATGGCAATGGTACCATAAAATCCTATGTCCTAAAAGACAGACCAAACGGTTGAACCTTCACCAGGCCCTTAAAGGGAACACCTGTCACAAGGCACTGCAGAGGATACGATGAAGACTGACCTTAATCTTCTACTGCCTCTCTCTCTCTCTCTCTCTCTCTCTCTCTCTCTCTTTTCTCTCAATCTCTTTTATATTACCTATCTTTTTCTCCCTTCTCTTCGTGGGTACTGGCTGGTAACTCCCAATACCAGCAGGTGGCTATCATCCATAAAACATAATTTTATGGGAAAATAGATCAAAGAAATCTGCCACAATGGAAAAATTATAGATATAAACCAAAAGTGTTTTCATGAGACTTTTTTATTTTCCTTCATTTATCACATAAGACTTGATCTTTAATAATGTTAATGATAACATGTAACCCACACAAGGAGAAACCAATCAGTGCTGTATTTGCCCACAGTCATTCATGATTCAAGAAGTTTGTCTTCTCTTACCATTACTGCAGAAATATTTCTCCAGGTATCATAAATACTCAACATTTGCCAATAACTCTATGTTGTTTGCTAGTTTATTGATAGCCTTATTCTATTGTTACACTGTGAAATTGTGCATAATGAACTTGAAGTTATAGTAGCTAGTGCTATGGTAACACAGTTCTTATTTAGACTTGCTCTTTACCTGTCTTTTAGCATTAACTAGATTTGCTTTTTTTCACAAATTTCAGTTAAATTTGTCATCAAAAATGTTAATTATGTCACTTTTTAATAATCATAATAAGGAACTTGTTATGAAAATCAGACAGTTATACGAAAACAATTAAGGAATATGGTTAATAATAATATTTTACACAATTACCAAATATATCACTATTATAAATCCAACCTCAAGTTCTATGTTCAGTCTACTTTCTGTCTTGAGCCATTTTTTCTTTGTTACAAACTCCAAAGTGCTGGTCTAGAAGAGATCCTTATGACAGTATCATAAAACTTAAGGAAACTTATAGGAAAATATTATGAAATGAATGTAGCCTGGAATGGTCTTGAGGTGGAATCTGTTCTGTAAATAAGATACTATAAATGGTATACACCACCATGTAACAACTGAGCCACTTTCTGGGGATAAAGCATCTTGAGTGTAAGATTGGGAGAGGTTGTGGGAGGGGCTTGGTTCTTCTCTATAGTTCCATTGGGCCTATTGCTTTCCTCTGCACAACCCTAAATTGCTAATATAGCAAGGGGTGTTTTATTTTTTCCCACAGAAAATATTTGATTTAACTTAAGGGAAAATTTAAGAGAGATTTTGATGATAAATGAATATAGTGATATCAAGTTTAAAACACAGCCATATGTAGAAATAGAATACAAATATTTTATTTGAATTCTTCAGAAATTATTTGTGAATTTTTATTCATTACATATAAGTAGAAAAAAATCAAACCTCTTCAATTTTAGTGAACTAATTAACTGATTTATAGTTCTACATATCTATCAGATTTTTAGATGAGTATGCATACTAGCAAATATCAGTGGTTCAAGATGTTTATAATTCTAGGCACCTGAATTCAACAAAAATAAGTTTATTTTTTCTAGCTTGTTATTTAGGTACATCTCATACAGAATGCATGCCTTCCAACAAACTTTCCAATCATGGAATCTATGATTGACCTTGTTCTAAAAACAAACATGCCTGAAATGAATCAGAAATGTTCAAGCAGTAAAAGTGAACACAAACATAATCAAAAGCATTCATTCTGACATGTCATATAAAAATAAATCATAATTACATAATTTCTAAGTATGAAAACTAACTACATGTGCATATATTTTAATGTTAATTTGGTATTGGTATTTCTTTTATAGAGGATTATAATTTTTCCTTCTATTTTCCTTCACATTAATCCTAGGTGCATTTAAATAGCATAGAAGTGGAGGTAGAGTATCAAAAATAGTGTTACCCTGTACCAGAGTTCTCAGGAAAGTAATGACCAAGCTTTGGTGTATTAGAATATACATATAATTTGGAAAGAATGAGTGTAATGTTATAGTATGTGATATTATCAAGGGATCATTTGGAATCCACAGACAGAAATGTTAACTAGACTTGTCTCAACCATTTATTTAAGACAACCATGGCTTGATCTTTAGGTATTATAGATCACAGTTGCTCTTAGGAAAATGTTTTTGAGTTTTTATTTCTGTTATAATATCTCTCCATGGTATCTATCTATCTAGGCATAACTATTTACTCATCTGTTGCATTTGCCTCCACATTTCTGGGACAAACATAAAACCAAACATATTTTAAAGGAGGAAGGGATTTAATTCAGGCTTATATATCCAGGGGAAGTTCTATCAATGGCAGAAGACGCTAGTTCCCTTTCATATATAGAAGCAGAGAGAGAGAGAGAGAAAAATAAAAATAAAAAGCCAAATACACCCAAACCAAGTAAGCACACACCCCACCAGAGCTCAAACCTGCTCTCTCATACCTTTGGGCTAGAATCAGATCCCCCTGTGACAGCCCCCTCCAGCAGGCTTTTGGACACTTAAGCAGGAAGTTTAATCTCAGTAAAAATATCTGAGGCCATGGGGGACATACATTCAAACAAACATTCATACTACCACATCATCTATGATCTACCACATCACCTATGATCATCTATTAACAGCCACCCATGTATTTATAATTTTGATTATCATTATAGCAACTACTATCAAACATATGTGTCCCAGCTTCAAACACCCACCCAAATATAATCTGAATGTTTCCAATTCCTTCTAGTGGCACAAGACTGTATTTCTATTCATATAACTTCAAAAGCCATCCCCTCTGTTGTTTCAACCTTCTAACTCCTGGGGAGGGATTAAAATTTGTTCTTTCTGATTCTAAACTATCAGTAATTGTCCCTTTTTTTGTTATCCTGACTGAAGATTCTTTTCCAATACTATTGTAAATCTTGTTTTACATTTCCCCTGCCTTTTCTGTTCTTCACACTTCCAATGCTACTTTCCCTAAGCAAATATAATTTGTGTGCATTTACTACATGCTAAAATTCTACAGACTAATTTTGGCTGTCATTCTCATGCTACACAACATTCCAAATTTCTGTTCCACATGTTAATTAAAGAGAAAATCCTTAAGCCATTGCTAAACATTCATTCCATGTACCTACTGATAAGTTTCTATGTCTACCTTACATGGGCTCTTCGTGGCAGTACCTCTTCATTTTCAGTTAACATTTGTGATACAAATTAGTTTGATCTAGGGAGATAACTAATTGTGTAACCAGTGGAGGCTCTAAGGTACAGTGAAAATAGGAGGGGGAACACATCAGAGTGATAGCTATATTAAAATATAAATCTCTTTTTACTGTGTATGGATTTATAGATGCCAAAAATATAAAAAAGAGTGCTGGTGGGATGGCTTAGCGGTTAAAGCATTTGCCTGCAAAGCCAAAGTACCCAGGTTTGATTCCCCTGGACCCACATTAGGCAGAAGCACAAGGGAGCACACATGTCTGGAGTTCGTCTTCAGTGGCTAGAGGCCCTGGAGCATCCATTCTCTCTCTGTTGCTCTCTCTCCCTCACTCCTCTCTCTCTTTGCTTGAAAATAAATAAAAATTAAAAAAAATTAAATTAAAAAATAAAAATATTTCTTTCTTCACTAAAACAATAAAAATGACAATTTTTTATTTAATGTAATTAAACCCCACAACTTACACATCTGTGCCTGAACTTCAGCAAATATGCAAAAAAAATTTTTCTAGGTAAGGGTAATTACAATTTGTAATAAATTTATACAATTTTTTTCATGATTTTCCATTTTTATTGTCATTATCTGATTTTTTAAATTTCATTCTGATTTGAAACATACAGCTCATAAGTATTAGAGGTAAAGTTAATTCAAACAGTTTTGTTTTAGTTTGAATTTCTTATTTTTATGTTCTCATTTTCTTGTTTTCATAAAACACCTTATGGGCTGGAGAGATTACTTAGCAATTAATGTTGTTGCTTGCAAAGTCTAAAGTCACAGGTTCAATTCCTCAGTACCCATGTAAGTCAGACATGGTGGTGCATGCATCTGGAGTTCATTTGTAGTGGCTAGGTGCTCTGATAGGCCCATTCTCTTTTTCTGTCAAATAAATAAGTAAATAAACACTTTATTAGAATTTTCTATGTAAAAATCCATTTGTGTTCAAAAAATGAGGAGGCAGTTACATTTTCTACTTCATAATTTGTGAGCATTACCTGCATACCAATTGCTATCTTAGTTGTATATATGTTTATTTATCTAAAAACAAAATAAGCCAGGTGTGGTGGCATATGCCTTTAATTCCAGCATTTAAGAGGCAGAGGTAAGAGAATCATTGTGAGACCTCAAAAAAATAAATAAATGAATAAATAAATAAATAATAAAAACAAAATAAATCTAAAGGAAATCATTGTTATTTTAAAAATAATCCTGGGCTGGAGGGATGACTTATCAGTTAAGGCTCTTGCCTACAAAGCCAAAGGACCCAGGTTCGATTCCCCAGGACCCACTTTTGCCAGATGCACAAGGGGGTGCACACACGTCTGGAGTTTGTTTGTAGTGGCTGGAGGCCCTGGCACGCCCATTCTCTCTCTCTTTCTCCCTGCCTCTTTCTTTGTCAAATAAATAAATAAATAAAAATAAAATATTAAAAAATAATCTTGTGAAAAAGAAAGAATAAATAGATCAATTTATGGAAATAATTATTGACATTGTGTTTTTACAAATGTTGGCAAAATATTATATAATGAGAAACTGGTTATAAGATAAAATCTCAATAGGACTTCAAAGTTTCATCAAGTGACAGTACAAAATCAAATCTGACTAATTACATTACTGTATCTCATTGTACCCTGGGTATTTTTATTTCATTTAAAGATGAGCTACTGCCAGAGTTCCATAATCATATAAGGTGGGAGAATATATTTTTATGGGATGTGGTGAGATATCTGAGTAATAGAAGCAGATGTGTCTATAAATGCTGAAGAAAGAGAATCAGAGAAAAGAAAAAGGCAGATGAAACACATTTCTCCAGTGGCCAATGCTGACAGTTTTGTTCATTTCACTCATAGAAAGGTAACATGAAAGCAAAATATTGAACGATAGTGAATAGTAGTGCAGCACAGGATATCTTAGTTATCCTTCCAACATATATTGATCTTAGTTTTCTGACCAGACAGTAATTTGAGAATATGGAGTATAATATCACTGGTATCAAAATCGTAAAATAATACTGCATGTGCAAAACATTTCAGCTTTAACCTAGTTTATATATTTTAATTTTTATTTGATTTTTATAACAGCTTGTTGTGAAACCAGCAGTAGGCATTCAATAAATAAATGAATAATACATGTGTAAATGAAGTACTGAATAAGTACACAAAATGCCTGATGAAATAGTTAGTGCTATTGAATTTATCTAGATTTTGCAAATGAGGAAAATTGAATTTCAGAGCTAGATAAGGATTTTCTGAAGATTACTTAACAAAATGAGCAGCAGAACAAAAACTAATGCTGAGGCCTTTGTTTCCTAAAGCATGTTGTATTGGAGTTTAGATTTTTACCAATTTTTCAAATTGCCATTTGTCATTCAGGTTCATGCAATTATAACTGACCTTAACTCATTCACAGTGCATAGGAAGATCATCCTTGAGCTTGGAAGAAGGCATTGTTAAGGCTACATATTTTCCAGTGAGTTCAGAGGGACAAAGATTTAACATACAATTAAACCCAACATCTTCTATTAGGGGAGAAAAAGAAAAATCTGTGGTTTAATTGCTACATGTAAATGTCAGCCACATATACACAGAGCAGAAGCAACATTTCCAGTAGGAGAAAAGTTCACATCTCCATACCTGAATAGAATCATATCCAGCTGAATATCTATAATTTGTTCTTGTATACCCTTTCATGGATAGGGGGCAAATACATTTTGTAAACAAAATTCCTTCCCCATGTCCTTTCTGTGACAAGGGAGTTTTGAAAGGCAGGGTTTGGCAAGTGTTGAGCAAGTAGTATGTTTTTATGTCAATTTTGGACCCCACAAACCAATGTGTAGGACAAGCACATATCAATGGATAAATCATCTTTTCAGTCTTTTATATTTTAGAATTATTGAAACTTAAAAATTCCAGTATTTCTTTTAAATTTTACAGAATTTTCTAAAAATAAAATGGTGAAATGTTATCAAAAGAACTTTTAAAAAAATGTCAAATACTTTAGTATCTTTGAAAATATGAAGTAGGCCTAAAACGAACCTAACGTGGCTCAGGGAAATTTGTGGAAGAGGGAGGGGGTAGAAAGATTGTTAGAGCCACATTTTGGGACATTATGCACAGAGACACTGCCTCTTACTCACAACTGATGGCTAACCCCACAATGTACCACTCACATTCTCCAATAAGGAGGGTTCCTGCAGAGGGGCCAGGGCAGGGCGGAGGATAACAATGGTACCAACATGGCTGTATACACATTGCGTACATAACAAATAAAAAACATATGTCATATTTTCTTTAGTTTTATTATTTGCCTTTAAAATATCATTTACAGTTTAAGATGATAGATCAGTCAGTAAAAGGCTTGCTTTGTAAGCATGAAGAGTTTGATCATAAAACCCATGTAAAACATGTGTGATGATGTGTGCTTGCAATCCTAGAACTGAGGAGAGGGAGAAAGAAAGATCCCTGGGGCTTGGTGTCTTCCAGGCCAGTGAATTACCCTGTCTCCAAAAAAGATGGATGGCATTTGAACTTTTCTGGCCCCCTCATGCACATACACATCCTACCCCACACATAATAAATCAATTATTAATTTAGGTGAATATAATATAGTGTGTTATAGTATACACTGAATAATATATGACAAATAAACTAGTGATTGTTTCTGACATAGATGAAAATAAGTTGCAAAAAAGGCTTAAGAAGATCATGTATTAAGTTATTCCTTTGTATGAACTCAGCAATATTTAAAGTAAAATAATATCAACAGTAAGAAAAAAATGAAATCAGGAAATAAGTAGGAAACATGATAAGCATATTTTTCAGCCACTAGGTCCTTACCTTGTTTGTGTTGAAAGATCAAGATAGAAGTGGAAGGTGCCACCTTTGGGACATGTAGAAAAAATGCTGATTAGGGCTTGATAAAAGTTGATACATATGTATGCTTAAGTAGGCTTTTATACATAAAAATTAAAACTCATTTTTAGATTGCAATCATGATTTTAGAATTTTTTCCTCATAATATACTCATACAAGTGTGTGATGATTTATTCTCAAAGGTACTTATGGCAACATTTGTATAATAATAAAAATGGGAAACACAAAAGGGAACAGTGGAACTTGCCTGTTATCCTAACACTTAGGAGGAAGAGACAAGAATATTAAGTGTTCAAAGACATCTTTGGCTCTATGGGGAGTTAAGGACAGCCAGTGTTACATGAGACCCTGTCTGAAAACAAAATAAAGCAACAATCAAATTAAGAAACCATCTAATCGACAAATATTTGACAATACTGCTAATTAAGTCAATTCTGTTTCTTCTATGTAAAGAAATACAACTATTAAGAGGCATGATGGGGAAGAATTGCTTAGCTTTGCAATACTTCTATTTTATTTTGAAAACTCATTTTATGAAAAGCTAAAATGACAAACATAGATTTATTATAAGTATTCTGTAAGTAGATGATACTATCCTGTACAGGAACTTAAGGCCTGAACACATTTACACCCACATATTGCATCATATGTCTCTATATAAACATGTAACACTCTAAGCAAGTGAAGTGAATCCAACCCAAGAGGCAGAAAATATCTTAAGACTCTAGATTCATGTAAAGGACATATACTCATGAAGAGCCTCTGCATGTTCAATACTTTAATTAATTTTATTGAAAAGATGCTTAAGAAAAGATTTATTTGTACTTATTAGGCTTAACTCAACTTATTACCCTATTTCCACATATTGCAACATGTGTTTAAAAAGCTTAGTTCTGAGTAATGATAGAAAATACTACCAAAGGGCTGGAGAGATGGCTTAGTGTTTATGCGCTTGCCCATGAAGCCTAAGGACCCCGGTTCGAGGCTCGATTCCCCAGGACCCACATTAGCCAGACGCACAAGGGGGCACACGCATCTGGAGTTCGTTTGCAGTGGCTGGAGGCCCTGGTGTTCCCATTCTCTCTCTCTCTCTCTCTCTCTCTCTGCCTCTTGATCTCAAATAAATAAATAAAAATAAACAAAAAAATTAAAAAAAAGAAAATACTGCAAAAGCAAATTATACAAATTACAATTCCTATCATCCCAAGGGAGTTTAACTGTCCTAAGTGTTCTGCATTTGGTTTAATTGATACTTCTGTTTACCAGATGTTAAGCCAGCTGTTAACAAACTATCAAAGATAAGAAGAGAAACACAAAGAGTTGTAAATATGTAAAACTGGAGTAATTTTAGGGATCACAGGTAATGCATAGGGCTTATCATGTAAGAAAGATAGATTGACTCTTCTGAGATAATTAAAAATTTATATTATAAATCAGTCTTGCTTTACACTAACACATGGAGGCAGGCTAGGAAGGTTCTATGCAATTGTTAGTTAACCAGTGTATTGATAAGATAATTGATAAGGTGTCATTGGTGATAAGGATAAGTTATAAGAGTGTATGTAGAGCATGTGCTGTCCTGTCACATGAAAACAGTCTCTTTGGAGTATTCTTAATTCCTAAATGTGAGCAGATCAGCAGTCAAAACCAGCAGCTATGATCTGCAAACATTCCAACCCTGACACAATCTTCTGGTGAATTGCACAGTGAGGGGGAAGGTCCTTAGAGGAAGACAGCAGTATTCTGGGTGATGTTAGATAGGTTTCTATGTGAAATTTAGCTTCAGTACAACAGTTAGTCTTCTCTCTCACAAATACCTGTATCTCCACACAACACTACTATACATAATTCTGAGATTTGAGTTTGTTTATACTTCTCAGGAGCATGCACTGTAGAGATCTTATTATTTGGTACATACTATCCTGGTGAGATCCAGAGATAGATGAATTTAACACCTACACACCCTGACTCCCAGTAAAATTATTTGCCCTCTACATTCTGATGTCCAAATTATACTAACTTGAGAGCTCTCTCAATTTTAACTCACAAGCTAGAAAAATAGGAATAAGTAAAAAATATTCTGCAGTAAACAAATGTTAAATATTACCTGCCATTTATGATCAGCACCTTAGAAATGTTCAATGTTTATTATTAGATTATCATATAATAATCATTATGTTAATAAAATGATTGTAAAATATAAGTATAAAAATAACAAACCACAGTGTGATAGTCAAACATTTTTTGAACATTTATTACTTATTATCAATTCTGTAATGACCACAGCATACCTGAAAGATTAAATTATTTGAAAGAAATGGGGACTTTCTGCTTACCATTTGATTTATAAATGATTAAAGTAACCCATACAGTCTTACTAGGTAATTTCTAACTAAGAAAGTGACTAAAAGGATGATTAAAATATATTTTAGCCTTCAAGAAACCTCTAGTTTCTATTTTCAGTTGCCAAATTATTAAATTTAAAACTAAAATTAAATGTCACAGGAGGAGTAGAAAATGTCAATCAATGACAATGATCTACAACTCTTGTATCATCTGATATGATTTTTTTATACCTTATGCCCTTTTAAGTTCAATTGCTTCATTTGTTCAAAGGGATATATCACATCACTGGCAAATGATTATTTCCACCATGGATTATGAATTATAAAATTATATCTGTATCATCAAATTTTTACTGCATGGTAGCAAAAACTAGGTTTTGTCTGAAAATTGCATCAATTAAAGATTAAAGAGTGAATGTACATTTTTGAAAGGAAAGGTGTAGTTTAAAATCAATGTATAAAAATTCTCTTTGAACTTTATCATATTCCTTTATTACTGTTGGAAATTAAATGTATGGCTTGGCAAAGATCTTATTTGGACTACAATTGGAATGAATGGAGCTCTAATTTGGCAGATAAGCATCCTTGTTAGTCAGGGATGCATCACAGAGTATTAGCATTAGAAACTCTGATTTAACTTATTAGGAGACACAAGCTGGCATCTGTTATAGAGCACAAGCAATTACTTTATATGTTGTGATTAAGAACTATCAAGAACAAATGAGAAAAAGATTGTCTGATTTATTATTGTTGTAAAAGTAAATTTTTGAAATTCCTTCTATTACTTTATTTGATTTTCTTTTAATAGAAGCCCTCCAAATTAAAGGATGACTCTTGACTACCATGTTCTCTGTTTGCAGATATTTTTATACTCTCAGGAAATGATCCTTTCTGCCTGTTATTCTGGATCATTGCAGAAATGAATGCCACATTCTTTAATATGCTTGCTTTGGAATTATACCTCAGAAAATAGCTCTAATAGTAGGTCTTCTCAGTATGAAAGATTCCTTAGAAATGCCAAATTTCCTTGTCTAAAATGTTTCAAATTTTGGGATAGATCCTATATTTTCAGAAGTAAACATTAAAGTAGATATTACTTTATGTCATTTTCCTATGTCATTTTCCAGTATTTCTGGTGAAGGAGCCAAACAATGGAGTTTCCATTTCTACAACACAACCAAGAGGTAGTTTTACTGCCACATTGGCAGATTTATTATTGACCTGCTTATTTGTGTAAACATGAATTTAATTGGAATTTTATATACTTTTTGAAATATATACAACTGTTTTCCAGAGATATTATTGTCTTCTAACTTTAAGGCCCTTTCTTCAGGGCCTCCTTTGAATTTTTTAAATGACTATCCTGCTTGCTATTTCATAAGGATCTTGTATCAACCACTTCTTCACTGTTGGGGCAAAATACCCTACCAGAAGCAACTTATGAAATGAAAAGTTTATTTTAGGCTTACAGATTTGACAGGTAGTCTATAATGGGTAGGGTGTTATAGGAGCAAAAGGCCAGTTCACATAATCACATCAGCAGGGAGGAACTAGATGGTAGAAAAAAAAAAATGGTAAGCTGGGCTTAGATGTAACCTTAAGTCCCCCCCCCCCCTTGACATCCTTCCTCAAGCAAGACTCCTCCTCCTAAAATTTCCCAAACAGCAACACCAGCTGGAAAATCAGTATTCAAACACGTGAGTCTATTAGGAGCATTTTACATTCAAATCAGCATATGTGGAGTCAGAAAGAATAGTTGAAATGTAAGTGTAAATAAGATAGTCTGTAATAAAATGGTCACATTGAAAATGGGAAGGGAATGGCTTAGGGTAGTCTGTAAGTATCATTTTCTTGCTGTGCTACCTTTTATGAAAAAAGTTTTAAGGTAATTATGATAGATTTGTGATAAATTATTGTTTTCTAGGGAATAAGTTTACCCTCATTAATACAGGGACTGAGATTATTGAAGTAGTGAGGAATGCAGACTAAATTTAAATGTTCATTGAAATTTAGAGCAGTATTCAGTAAAGTCAGCAAAGATACAAATACATCAAAAAGTTCTTTACTGTAAAAAAATGGCTGGGGATGATGTCTTAGTGGTTAAAGGAAGGTTCATGCTTGCAAAGTCTGCTACTCTGGGTTCAGTTCTCTAGTACACACATAAACCAGATACATAAAGTGGTACACATGCCTGATGTTAGTTTGCTGTGTTAAGGAGCCTGGCGTGACCCTATTTCTCTCTCTCTCACTCTCTCTCATTACTCAGACAACCTTTAATTCCTTCTCTTACTACTACCATCTGGTGGACCCAAAGAGAGCTGGTTTTATTGACTCATCCAATCCTTTGCATGCTATATTATTCTATGTCTATTAGGACAGATTAAACAAAATCTATGAAATGACAGAAATATTTTCTGGAGGACAGAAGTCCAAAATGGCATAGGAGAAGGTGTTTCAGGGCTGCTTTCTTTTCTTTTTTTAAAAATTTTTTATTGACAACGTCTATACTTAAAAACAATAAACCATTATAGTTCTGTTCCCACCCCCACTTTCCCCTTCACAACAGTACTCTCCATCATATCCACTCTCTTTCCATTAATTTCTCTTTTATTTTGATGTCATTGTCTTTTTCTCCTATTATGAGGGTCTTGTCAAGTATTACTAGGCACTATGAGGTCATGGATATCGAGGCCAATTTCTATATGGATTGCATTGTAAGGAGTGGTACCCTTCCTTTGGCTCTTACATTCTTTCTGCCACCTCCTGAACAATGGACCCTCAGTCTTGGAAGGTGTGATAGAGATGTTTCAGTGCTGGACACTCCCCTGTCACTTCTTCTCACCACTATGTTACCTTTTGGGTCATCGCAGTGGTTATTGCTATCTGAAAAGAGAAGTTTCTGTAACCAGATGTGAAAGTAGCATCAAGATATGAATATGAACACTAAGTATAATGTTTTCAGAGCAGTTTGGTGAGAATAATATATGCATTTAGCCAGACAAAAGCAGGCTTTATACCCCTAAGGCTCGTGAGTTCTTCTGCCATAGGCTTTTTATTTATTGATTGATTTTAAATATTTTTTTATTAATTAGTTTTGTGCTCAGTGAATACAGTCAATTTGGTACCATTGTTAGCCTCATCCATGTCTTTTGATTAGATTTTCAGTATCAGGCATGTATTTCCTCCCGTAGAACAGGCCTCTAGTCAAATTAGAGAGCAGTTGGATTCCCCCAGAGCAGACATGCCACTCATGCACTCATTTGGCCTGTCTGGCCAAATGTGTGGCTTAAAGTGTCCACTGATTTTACCACTGATTACTTCTTTCTCCCATAGGGTTGCATGCAATGCAGCTTTTTCCAGCTCTCATTTGGCTGGTCTACACGAAGAAGGTTTTCAGCTCAGCCCCAGTTTGACTTCTCAGTGACCTTTCCACCCCAGAATGTGAAGTTTTCAGCAATAGGTTCTTACCACATGTTACTAATGGGAAACCAAGGGCCTTGGCAAGAGGGGCCTCCCTGTCCAACAACTCACTGGAACGTATCCCATCCCTGTCACTGAAAATTGCTAGTAGCAATCTATGCCTTCTGGATATGCCATTATCCAAAACAGTAGACTTTCATATGTCTTTCGCAGAATATCTTGAATTTTGATTGCCCCTCCTGCATTCTTTTCTTAATATGAAAACTAAAGGGCATTTGCTGTCAATGCATGAAGAGCTATGGCCATGACATTCTTTGCCACATAGTCTCCTCCTTAAATGTGGGCAGGGCAAAGCAGTGTCTTCAGTTCTCCCTGTTACCATCACATACCAGTGACCCCACTGTGAGGGAAAACCTCATGCTTCTCTCTGATTGCATGAAAATTCATGATGTGAGTGTACCATATCATCCTGGATCATATCTCCATGTCAATACTCTCAGTATACACACTGTCTCTTTTGCCTTGAAAGCACTTCTCAGAGGTTACATGGATTAGGATGCCTATGCATTTAGGCATCCATTCTACCACATATTCTTTCTACACTGCCTTCCTCACCTAGCTGGCTTTGTCCTCAACTACCACCCCTGTTGACTAGAAGAAGGCTGCACATTCCAGGAAGTTTATGCAGACACTGATGTCAATCAAATCAGTCAGTCAACAAAGGACTCATGTCTCAGTGTCTCCCTGTCAGCACGGATAGCTTCCTGAATGTGTTCCACCCTAACAAATTTCCCTTCTCTTATATTTGTCTACCAATAGTTTGACATTTGTAGACAGTGAGGGTTAATTTTATAAGTAAACATATGTGTATGAGAGTGAACAATTGAGGACAATACCAGAAATTGACCTCAGGACTCCAGAGAATGTGCACGCCTGCACACACATACAAACATGCATATATACATGTGCGCACACCACACACACAAACGTACAAAAGGAAGCTGTTAGATTTTTGCATGTGCATTGGATTTTGTCTTCTGAGATAGCTTGCTGTTTAATTATGATACCAGTTAACGATAATACTCCCACACAGTGCTGATGCTTCATGACCTTGACCCAATTTCATTATAATTTATGATCTGGAGAAGGCTTCTCTTTGATCTTTAATTGTAAACTGAATGCATGTCAGTTATTATGAATGAAGCTTGAGTATATTTTTTAAATAACACATCTCCCTATGGGCTCCTTATTTAACATCAAGGATTGAGATAATTTTAAAGTGTAGAAGTTAATGAAATAATTTCTTACTAGTTTATACCATTTTATATTATGATGTGTATTATTGAAACCTGTCATTTTGTAAACATATGAAAAAATGAAGGAAGCCTTTAACAAACATCCCCAAAGCAAAAGCCTGGCCTTAGAATGAAGCTGATGTAATGGTTTATGTCGACACCTGTACTCCTATAGAGCACCGCTGTGTGGAAAAGAGTAAAGCAGCCATCTTAGAAGGGTCATTGCCTAGAGTTCTAGAAAAAGTACTAGCTTATCAAACAGTTGAAAGGCAGACTGTTAAGGGAGGGATTGAAATCTTGACCTCTTCTGCCTCTGGTGGATGCATTAATAATATTTTGTATGTGCTTTGATTTGTCATTTGCTAGAAGCCTCAATCTGCAATTTCTGTTTATTGCTACCCTTCTCATCATCTGTTAGAGTCTTAGAAAATCACTTGAATACTGAAACAGCAGTAATATGAAAAATCACCTTACCACAAGGTAAGATGAGATGACTGTTACTCTTGTTTGGGGATTTTTGTGATTCTCTTTTAAAATAAGCTTTAGGATAAATTGAAATTCAGTACAATGCCAGTTGTGTTTTGTTTTTTGTTTTGTTTTTTTTTACATTTGTTAAGACAAATGAATATACTGATATTAAATGAAATCATTTTTATCCTACATTCACTAAACTGTTACACACACATATTGCACCTATTTTTTTTTTAACTCCCAAGCTAGTTCTTTTGTCGTTGGTGGTGTTGTGCCTCCTTCCTAGAACAGTGGAACCAACAGTTTAATCCAGAAATGGCTGAACAATGAAAATGACTTTCATTCTTGGCCAAGAACAGAAGTGTAAGAAAATCTCAGAAATAACTTCTTGAACTTTTGGGGGGTCATGAGGTTATCAAAAGAAGTGAAGCTAGAAGACTAATACTAGAGAAGAAAATACTTTGTGTTTTCTGGGAGTGGACAGACTCTGTGAGTCAGGGTGCCATTCTTAGCACTTTTATACTTCTTTCTGTTTGTCACTGTGACAATTGCCAACTGTCCTGGCACTTGGGGTGGGAGAAGACTTTAGCATGCAGATAAGATTATAATAATGGGAAAGATTGTTTGAGATTACTCTGGCAATAATCTTAGGTCCAACTATTCTTGGCCAGTCCACCTGAAGAGGAATACATGCCCTCAGACACGCTGCCCAAAAAGGTAAATAAGATAAGGGTGGGGAAGAGATTTAGCCGGGGCATGCAAGCAGTACAAGAGTAGAACAGGCTTAATGATAGTATAAGGCATCCCTCATTCCCTGGACATTTAACATTTATTTTTCTAATAACTTTCAAATAATGGTTATCTTTTTTGTTATAAATTCTCTTGCACATATCTTACATACTTTCTTATATTTTAAAACTCATAAACATACATGTCCTATTTTTATACAGTAGGTACTTTAAAGTACAGGTTGAGCACCAAATTTGAAGTGAAGCTACTACATTTCTTGGAGCTTTTACTTGTTAACATGGACTCTTCAACTGTTACAATCCTGGAAATATTTTCATCAAATTTAAATGTTGTTTTCCATTTTCTTTTATTTTTATTAAGTAGAAACTTTGCACGGACACATCATGTGTTGGTATTATCATTTCCCTCCTCCTTGCCCCCATTCCACTGAGGGCCCTCCTCAGTGGGGTTGCTGATATTCACCATAAGGTGGTGGATTATGAGTTGGGAGAGCAGCAGTCAGTCACGGGTCTGGGGGATACCTCTGGATATTCCTACCCCCGCTGTGGTTCATACAATCTTTCTTCCCCAGTTTCACAAAATTCCTTGAACTGTGGTGGGTGTATTTTAAGTCTACTTTAGTATTGTGCTATTAGCAGCTTAAATTTCTGCTTTGGTGCATTCAGAGTATCCTCAGTGTCTTTCTCCATCACCCTAGCACTAGTTGTCAGGCTCATCATGGAAGCAGCTCTGTTGCTCATCTCACCAATTCATTTCTGGTTTCACCTGGTCCCTGACTAATGTGTGAGAGGCCAGGGAGTAAGCTATCCCATCTTGTATAAGTTGTATAAGCATTGATAATTTAGACAGATTTTGAAGGGTATAGCCTCTCTTTCGTCTGAAAACTAGTAGAAGCTCCTCATTGCAGTCTATAATCTTGGTTTCCATGGGATTCTGACTCAGTTCCCAATTTCAGCTATAGGTTACTTTCCACTGAGTGGATCTCTTAGTCACTCAGAAAGCCACTGGTTACCCACCTAGGCTGGGTGGCACCACTGTACAAGTGTGTAAATCTTGTCAGTCTGGTTGATTTCATATAGCAGTGTCGTCTGCTTGTTCCCAACATTCTTGGCCATTCTCTCTCAGCAGCTCTTATAGTGCTTTCCTCCACTACACAGGCTAACCATTTGGGAACTGGCTTCCTTCCAGATTCTGGAGAGATTTCCTGATGCTGTGTGTGTGCAGCATGTGGTGTCTTCAGCCATTGGGTCTTTTGTTTGTGTTTTTGTTTTTGTTTTTCTCTTTCTTTTTTTTCTTTTTTCTTTTCTTTTAACCTCAGGCAGGTAATCAAGTGCTTTGATGGAAGCCTGTCTTCTTGTGGGGACTTCATAGGTCTCTACAATCCATGGCTCAATATGAGTTATAATCAACTTTTGGTGGTACTGGGATATTCCAGGTTAGGAACAAGAGATGAGGGAGCATATGTGGCATTTGTCTTTCTGTGCTTGTGGGAGTTTACTTACTATGATCTATATCAAGTCCATCCATTTAGAAATCGCAAAGTAAATGAGACCAGAGCTTCTATGCCAAAGACACTTTTAAATACCCACAGCCTTTAGCTGTGTGTCTTGACATGTCTTTACCTTTACTATCAAGCTTCATTTTTATCTGACATTTTGGTCAGATGGAACAAGAACTGTGTCTTCCATGCACATTCTCCTTATCTCTACTCCTGGCCTTCAAAGAATTTTGAGCTTGGATGGATCATATGGGAATTGCAACCATCACCGAGGACTTCTAGACTTTTCCTCCTTCCACATTGTCCTTGAACTACAAAAGTGCTCATGGAAACAAAATGTAGGCCACATGCATTCTGTTGTTGTATAACTGGGATAATCAAATGAACTGATGCTATTTAAATTTTGTAGAATAATTTTATGACATTTTTGATATATGATGATATCCTTAATATATTTCTTGTTTGCTCGGGATTATTTGACTAATCAAGGTCTTTTTTCAATCCAAATGAATTTTAAGATTAATTTTTTCAATTTCTGTGAAGAATGGAATTGAAGATTTTGATAGGATTGACACTGAATCTTAAAATTGCTTTTGGTAAGATAACCATTTCTAGCATATTAATTCTTCCAGGTCACTAGAATTGGGGGATTGTTCCATCTTATAATGTCTTCTTCAATTTCCTGCTTGAAATTTTACAAGTTGATTAGGATTATTCTCAGGTATTTTGAGGCAATTGTTAATGAAGCTGCTTCCATGATTTCTTCCTCAGTTTATTTTTAATTGGTGTAGAATTTTATGTCTTTTTTGTGTAAGTTCATAGTCAAATTGATTTTGCTTTCCCAATATGTATTTTTAGCAGAGTTTAATATTTTTACAAAGAAAATCACTTTTTCCCACTTCTTAAGGTCAAAATCATGTTTCAAATTAAATCTTCACTTTTTTCTTAACTGAATAGCATCTGCACATAAACACTAACACACACACACACACACACACACACACACACACACCATGATTTACATGCAGTGAGTTTATATCCCAATAAACTCATCAGAAATTGAAAATAGCATAAATTAAAAATGTGCTTAATAAATCTAACATGTTGAAATTCACAGCTTAGCAACACAACATACTATACAGTTAAAGTGTTTTGCAATTATGATAACATGTCTTATTAGGTGCTGTGGCTTGTGGTCACATTTCAGCATGTAAGGATGCTAACACATGGTATACTGGGTGAATTGTATAACAGAGAATCATTCAAAGTTCAAAGTATGATTTTTGTACTAAATATATATTGTTGTCACAAAGTAAAATGATCTTCAAGTTGAATCATAGAAAATCAAGAAGTATCTTTGTATCTGACCAATATATCATTTATATATTTATCTATCATCATCTATCTATACACATAAATATATCTATATAAATATATAAGTGATTTATTTGACATGATAAAAGTGTTCTTGTTTCTGTTTAGTTGCATTTATTTTAATTACAACCCACATACACAACTATGTATTTACTAAGCAACTTCATTCTCAAAGAGTCATTTTGGCCTTTGTGAGTTTGTGTCAACTTTTTAATATAGTCCTATTCAAACCCATCCCTTCTTCTACATATTTCATCATTTCATTTTCCATTATAGCTGAGTAAAATTTCATTGTGTCTGTGTACCACCATTTTATTTTTCAGTTTTCAGATCATGGACAAGGTTGAAAACATTTCCTAAATATTGTAAATTACAGCAACAATGGAAATGGATGCACATGTTTCTCTATGAATAAGGAATCTTTGGGCATGTGCCAAGGAATGTTATAGTTGAGTTATATGCTAATTCTGCTTCTATGTCTTTTAAAATCTCATGTGCTTTGACTTTCGTGATGGCTAAATTGTCCTAGGTTACCATGTATATAAGTATGTATGTGGTAATAATTGTGTAATAAAGCTTAAAATGTAGAAAGGAGATCAAGAAACATGTAAAAAAGAGGTGTAGGGCTGGAGAGATGACTTAGTGGTTAAGGCATTTGCCTGAAAAGACAATTGACACAGGTTCAATTTCTCAGGACCCATATAAGCCAGGTGACACATTGCATGACACAAGGTTTCACATGCATCTGGAGTTCGTTTGCAGTGGCTAGAGCTCCTGGCATGGCCATTCTCTCTGTCTCTCTTTCTCTCTCTTCCTCTCTCTCTCTCTCTACATAAATATATATATATATATATATACACATATATGTGTGTGTGTATGTCACTCTCTCTCCCAAATAAATTTAAAACAAAGAGATGCAGGGGAAGGAAGAACATGACATATGGGACAGGAGAGTTGAATGAGAGAATTCAGAGAGGGAGGAGAATCAACTGAAGCAAATTTTATTTGAAACCATAGTAATACCTAGTACAATGTATGTGAAATAAAAAAAAAGTTAAGAAAAAATACTAAAATACTGTTTCCATTATGATTAAGATATTCACACAGCTAGTCTAATGATCAACTTTACAAGATTACAGTTATTATTTACATTTTTTAGAATCAATGATAGCAATTCTATTTGCTAATATATGGACTAAATAATTGGTGGAGCCGTTATTTAAGTCAGTTATATCAGATTTGAAAATAATTTTTAGCTGTTTCATGACCTTGGCTAACCCATCAGCATATGCCTAAAATCTGTTAGTTAAATTTACAGATTCTTTCAACTTTTGAATAGATGTATATTGTTAAAACTTTCCTTAAAATGTAATTACATAAGTCCTAAATTTTATAATTACATAATTAGATAATACATGATCAGAAGCTGATAAAAACAGTTCAGAAATAAATGTTATTTCATGGTCAATGAAATGGCCTGCTGATCTTTGTTCTACAAAATTTTAGGATGTTTACATGAAAATATTTTGAACCATGTTTTAAATCAGAGCCCTAACACTTAGTAAGTGTTAAACAGGTTTGTTCAAAACTGAGGGAGGCTAATCAAACTCAGTTTAATTGAGAATGTTACAAAGGACTCAGAAACTTCAGCACACATTAGCAGAATTTTACATATGTATGGGTGATGACTATCGCAGTAAAAATACTGCATAACTCTGGAGTCTATAATTCAATCAAGATTATTCTATTTTTTTAATATCTCAACCATACTTTGAAAATGCACTCTTTCCAGCTTCATTTTCTTTTTTTTTTCTTTCTTTCTTTTTTTTTTTTTTTTGGTTTTTCGAGGTAGGGTCTCACTCAAGCTCAGGCTGACCTGGAATTCACTATGGAGTCTCAGGGTGGCCTAGAACTCACGGCAATCCTCCTACCTCTGCCTCCCAAGTGCTGGGATTAAAGGCGTGCGCCACCATGCCCGGCCTCAGCTTCATTTTCTTCATGTATGCCTGTATAAGGGCAGCCTTAGCTCCTGCAATTAGGTAAATCAGAAATTGTCTCAAAAAGCAACTGGCAAATGAACACAATATAAGGGAGGACTATAGTCTACGTCTGTGAAATGACAGTTACCTGACTTTTCACAAAGATGTAAAACCATACACATTGATGAAATAACAGCATCTTCAACAAATATTTCAATATCTGGAAAACTGGATATTTATGTGTGAAAGAACAAAAATATATGTTTCTCATTCTGCATAAAAATCAACTCCAAAAATTCAAGAGCCTTATTATAATTGAAATTCTGAAATTGCTTGACAAAAAAACAGAGAATACACTATATGATACAGACATACAGACGTAGGTAAGGACTACCTGAATAGGAGTCCTGCCACTCATAAAATTTAGAAAGCTTCAGTGCTGCAAAGGAAACTGTTAATTGAGTGGGGAATCAAGGAGAGGAGAATAAATACTCCCACATGGTCTCAGAGACCATGTGGTGGGCCTGAAAAACATGTGAAATGGAAGTTAGAGAGGAAAAAAAGAAAGTACAAAGAGCTCCCGCCATGTAGAAGGCAGGAGAGAGTAAAGAGCCCACGAGGGAATAGGGGCCAGGGGATCTCCCTTCTTGTCAACCCAATTGGGCTGATACTAGAGCAAACTCTCCTTGTGAATGTTTTTTTTTTTTTTTTTGTTTGTTTGTTTGTTTTGTTTTGTTTTTGGTAGTGGTGTGTGGGGGGGTGTAAGGTCTCACTCTAGCTCAGGCTGACCTGGAATTCGGTGGCCTTAAAATCATGGTGATGCTCCTAACTCTGCCTCCCAAGTCCTAGGATGAAGGACATGCGCCACCACGTCCAGCTATGAGTGTATTTTTAACATTATTACAATGTAGTGGGCTTTACCTTCTGCCTCAGGTGAGACAGAGGGACAGCTGATTGGTCTGGGCTAGAGCCAGGTGAGGAGGAGGATAGCCATGAGGCCAAATTCTGGGGGCTGAACTTGACCTAAACACAGTGTTGACATTAGCTGTAAATTCTTGGAGAGGGACCTCCATCCCAGGAGGAAATTGGGTTGTTTGTGGAAAGACAGATCTAGGGTAGAGATAAGAATTCAGATCATACTTCGATCTCCAGGGAAGTGGAGACTGCAAAGATAGGCCCAAAGACATTCCTGCCTTTACTTTCAGGAGACCAGTCACTCTAACTGCCCAGAAAAGCTACCTGATTCCTTCTTATTCCCCCTTTTATTTAGAAGGGGGTGAGACTAAGATCGTGCAACACCTGTTCCCAGAACACTGCTAGCGTTGCCTGGAGAGGGGGCTTGTGGTAGAGGGGGTAGTGGTGGCAGAGTCCCTAGCCTGAAGAGAGGTCCATTTGGCAGGGTGGTGGCACCTCTGTCCTACCTATCTGGAAACCCCAGTAGTCATCAAGGCTACATGCCATCCATTCCCCTAAATTTAGCCAAGATAGTGATCTTAACCTACTGCAAGAAGAGGAAGCAAGTCAGGTATCTGTAATCCCAGACTAGCATTAGAGGTTTCTTAAATTGAACGAAGTTTTGGGAATACCCTGAGTCATGCTCACAGCTAGAAAACTTCCTTCCCATTCTTCCCCAAAATATATAATATTTATAACTTTCCTTCTTGATATAGTCCTGGCACAGCCACCAATATGAAATGGGGTGTTAGGGGTTCAGGATTTAGTTTCAGGGAACCAGTCACCCTAACTGCCATGCAAAGCTGCCTGCCTCCTTCTCAGAAGATTTATATATAAAACACACAGAGCTTTAAAAAGCCGAACAACAGAAAAAAAGCAATATCCCAATCTAAACATGGGCTATGAAAGTTATCAATAAAAGGTTTGGAACTCAAGAGATTCTCAGAAGATGAAATATAAATGGCAGTAAGTTTTTTATTTTTTTAAATCAACATTAAAACTAGTTTGAGCTGGGCATGATGGCACATGTGTTTAATCCCAGCATTCTGGAGTCAGAGGTGGGAGGATCATTGTGAGTTCAAGGCCACTGAGACTACATAGTAAATTCTAGGTAGCCTGAGCTAGAGTGGGGCCCTACATTGAAAAACAAAACAAAACAAATCAAAAACTACTTTGAGATTCCATCTCACTCTAGTCAGAGGAACTATCATCAAGAAAACAAATGACAAGCAATGCTGGAGTGTATGTGGGAAAGAAACATACATCCACTGTTAGAAGAAGTGTAAACTGTTGCAGCAATTATGGAAATCAATGTGGAGGTTTCTCAAATGTAAAAATAAATTACCATAAGACAAAGCTTTATTGTTCCTGTGCATAAACCCAGACTCTGTTTTCAACTAGAGAGATAGATGGGCATCAATATTCATTGCTGCTCTATTCCAATGACTAAAAACCTGTATTAGCCTAGATGCCTATTGAATGATGAGTAGTTACTGAAAATGTGGTGTACATACGTAATAGAATTTTATTCAGCTCTAAGGATGAAGTTTGAAATTTTCATTAAAATGAATGTAACTGGAAAAAATTACAAAGTGAGGACACCCTGGAACATAAGACAAATGCTATATGTTTTATTGGGTGTGAATACTATCTTTGAATTGTTAAATCTGTGTTTAAATGGAATGAGTGTCTACAAAGGCCAGGAACACAGAAATGGGACATTGTGGATAGGAGGAAAAATATTAAGGGAGGATACAAATATTCATGTGATATAAAAGTAGAGCCAAGGGCTAGAGAAATGACTTAATGTTTAAGGTGCTTGCCTGTGAAAACTAAGGACCTAGAGTTGATTCCCCAGGACCCATGTGAGCCAGATGCACAAGATGGTCCATGCTTCTATAGTTCATTTGCAGTGATTGGAGGTGGTGGCATGCCTATTCTCTCTCTCTCTCTCTCTCTCTCTCTCTCTATATATATATATATATATATATATATATATATATATATTTCTCTCAAATAATAAAAGGTTACAAAAGAGGTTAAAAAGGTAAAGGGTAAACATTTAGGGGAATTATTTAATCAGGTATGATAGAAGGCAGATGCTGGGAGAACAGGTGGCTCAGAGTGGGACCATTAATGAAAACTAAGGATGAATGAAGAAAGCCATGCAAAACCTGTTTTGGAAACTATTTAAAAATATAATGTATAAAGAGAGTTTGAATGAAGTTACCTGACAGAGGTGGATAACACTTCGCCAAAATCTAAAGGTGATTAAACAAACATCTCAATGTCCTGCATCCTATGTTACATACCTTTCTTCAACAACAGATTTACCTACACAACACGGGCTATAGCCATTGCTTTCTTGTTGTCCACCAAATGAAATGATAAATCCCTGTGGCTGAAGAAAACGCATGTTTTGATTCAGGACAAAGAAAAAGAAAAGAAGTATATTCATTTCTAGGCAAAAGCTCATGGTTGGGAAAATCACAGGCCCAGGGTGGTACTGACTACTATTGCCATGTTAAGTGGAAATATTGTCAAATTGCTTTCTAATTATTTGTTTCTACCAATAGATTAGTGCTGCTTTCCGTCTTGGTCAGAAAAGTTACTTTTTGCAGTGAGCTGTGGTTAATGCAGAGATGCATATTTATTCAAACTGCCCAAGATAAGTGACTAATGAATACTCATGCACATGAGACCTCACCATTCTACTCTACAAAGAGGTCTTCAATGATTGCTGGGGGAGGGAATCATTTTCTTCAGTGATGTAGCAACTAATATGTTTTCCATGTTACTGTAAATAACTGCTCACTCATCCTCATTCAACAACACAAATCAAACTTAGTGAGTAGAAACTTTTAAAAATAGGTAATGGGGATGGAGAAAGGGAGGGGAGATGAGAGAAGATTAAAAGGCAGAGAAGCAAAAAAAAAAAAAAAAAGGGGAGAAAATGAAAGGAAATGTACATAAAAGAAAAGAAAAGAAACATAAAAGTAGGAAAGAAACTAGTTGAAAAGAAAGTGTCTAAAGGGAAAGGCAGAGGGGAATGGAGAATGAATATTATCCAAGTGCATTGTATACATGTATAAAATTGATAAAAACAAAAAGGCATACAAAATAAGTAAAAAAAAAAAAAAAATGCCAAGCAAACCAGAGTCCTAGCTACCTCTCACTTCCCCTTGCCCTTAAGAGTTTGAGGAAAAGCAGTTTATTCTTTTCAAAATTACTATTTCAAGGTATGTCAAAGGAATTGAAATAAATAAATGAATATTGACACCGCAACTGTGCCTAGAATTCAGATAACAACTTAAATAACAACCACTTATTTCTAAAATGTCATCTCAATATCCAGATAACTTCAATCAATCCTGCATTGATCTTTAGAAGTACTTTCAGATGTTCATTTTTACTCATCAGGATATTAATTTTATTGGCTCATATATAAAGTATTACTTTCAAAATAGGGAATACTCATTCATATAAACACATATATTTTTAAATATTTATGCCAAATCAGTCTGAAAAAGCAAATAAATAAACAGCATATTTGTGCAAGAGTAGGTATCTTCTTCTAAAAAGTGAAGGTATATAAGAAATTATTAACCACATCAGAGAAGTAGGAGAGATCTAGAGTGTCTTGAGACCACAGAAGCAGGCAGAAGCAGCATCCAGTCCATGCAGCTGTGGTTGCCAGACTAGGCCTGTGTTGCAGGAAAAGCCAGGTGAGGAGTTTCCACTCAGACCAGCCTCCTCTCAAACCTAAGAAAGGTGAAGGGGAGGAAATCAGGGACCAGTGGAGCTTATCATGAGGAACAGGATCACAAGAACCAGTGGGAGAACTTCAGCCACCATCCACAGCCCCCCCCCCCCACTGTTAGTGCAAACTCCAGCAAGCTTCAGTGACCTGAGGAAGGGAACTCACTTACAGAGCACCTGGCACAGCCCAAGCCAGCCTACCTGAGCCCACAGCATAGCAAAGAGGGACCCAAGCAGGTGTGGAGAATACTGAGACCAAAGCCATCCCAAAAGGTAAATGGGATTATACCAGGTCAGTACCCACAAAAAAAGCCTGGTATATAGGCTGGCATTTGAAGTGCTAATTGCACCTTTCATGTTAGGGTAAATTATGTGTTAAATCTGATGGATGGTTGGATTTGCCATTCTTAAATAAGCTGTATTTTGGCCTTGTCATTTGTTGCTTCCTGATTTATAGTGCCTTCGTCTCCTCTTCTGTCATTCATTGGGGCTGAGTCTCACTCGGTCACAAACTGACCTTGGAACCCCTTAGAACCATCTATAGACCAGAAATCTCAGCCTCCCTGTTGACAGGATTTAGAGTATAGGGCAACTCATATCCTTAGGGACTTTGACTTTGCTAGAGGATCTATTTGTCATAATACCTACTCGTGTATAAATACACTGTGCTGCTTTTCATTGAATGTGTATTATATTTTAGAATTTGCCTGTATTTTATTACATCCAGCCTACTAACATACTGTCATAGCAGGCAAGCCCAACACCTAGGGTTACTCTTGTGGTTACTCTTGGAGTCTTTTACGAACCACATCTAGCACCTTAAGCTCCTACCCTGAAGATATATAACTTCAGACTGACACATAATAATACTGCATATAACTAGAAAATCCAAGCATTAAATTAATCCAAGATTCAAAAATATCTACACTATAATACAAGAAACACAAAAAAATCAAGACAATATAAATCCACCAAAAATTACAAATCCATCAGAATCAGTGAGAATGATTTGGAGGCAATGCCTGAGAAAGATTTCAAAGAATGATTATAAATACGCTCAAAGAAATAAAAGAGGAAGTAAAAGAAGACACAGAAAACTGATTTAATGAAATAAGGAGGTCAATACAAGACATCAATAAGGAAATAGAAATAATAAAGAGAAACCAGTCAGAAATAGTAGCACTGAAAAACACAGTAAGTCACGTAGATAACTCTGCAGAAAATCTCACCAATAGAATGAATGAAGGAGAGGACAGAATATCTAAACTAGAAGACCAGGTGGTAGATGTATCACAGTCCTACAAAGAGAAAGACAAAGTAATAGGGAGATATGAATGGGAACTTCAACATATTTGGGGCACTATGAAAAGATTAAACATAAGAATTCATGGTATAGTAGAAGGAGAAGAATTTCACTCCAAAGACAGTAGGAATTTTCAACAAAATCATAGAAGAAAATTTCCCCCAAATTGGGAAAGAGATGTCAATGCAGATACAGGAAGCCTTTAGAACACCAAACAGGCAAAACTTGAAAAGAACTTGTCCTTACTGTATTAAAATTAAACTACCCCACATACAAACCAAAGAAAATATATTGAAAACAGTTAGAGAGCAAACTCAAGTCACATACAAAGGCAAGCCCATCAGGATAATAGCAGATTACTCAACACAAACTTTAAAATCCAGAAGGGCTTGGAGTGATGTATTCCAAGTTCTAAAAGATAATAGCTGTCCATTCAAATATATGGTGAAATAAGGACATTCCAAAACAAAAGTGGACTAAAGGAATATGTGAAGACAAGACCAGCTCTACAGAAAATTCTTGAAAGGATCCTCTATGCTGAAGAGAAAAAAAAAAAAAAAAAAAAAGCACACTTTATAAAGAACCTGGAAAACACAAACCATACTCAAATACTAGTTAATACAAGGAGCAAAGGTAAAACTAGAAGAACTACAAAACAAGTAAAATGGCAAACATAAATACAGACCTCTCAATAATAACTCTTAATATCAATGGCCTCAATGCCCCAACCAAAAGACACAGGTTTACAGACTGGGTTAAAAAGCAGGATCCTTTAATTTGTTGCTTCCAGGAAACTCATGTTTCTATTTTATTTTTGAAAAAGACAGAGAGAGAGAGAGAGAGAGAGAGAGGTGTGGATAGGGGTGAATGGGAAAACAAACTTCAGATGCAAGCACCACCTTGTACATTGGTCTTACATGGGTACTGTGTAATCAAGCCACAAAGCACCTTAACTGCTAATCCATCACTCCAGCCCTAAACACATATATTTGATTACATAAACCTATATGAATATATATCCAAATTTACTTTTCTTTAAATAAGTGCTGGGCTGAGGCCAACACTTAGCCATCTCAGAAACTGTGAGGTCATGCTGAACATAGTCTGGAAATAAGAGCCAGAAATAAGTAAAATGCAAATAATAAAATATGAAAATTGAGTATAGAATATAGAAAAAAATATTGTCCCTACAAGGTAAATCCATCAGAATTTTCAGACTTAAATATCAGTTTAGGTTTGAAAAGTTCCACAGGTAATTTTAATTTTCTAGCTAGTGTGATAATAACACTCTATGGATTTGAAGTTTCCAAGTTTACAACTTGATTGAGAAAACATATGTACCATAAATTGAATAAACCTTATCAGATGGATATATTTTTGTGCCATATTTGTTTGATTATAGGCCTAATTTTCTCAGCCATGATTCTTAAACCAGCAGCATCAGAATACATGAGTACTTTTAAAAACATTAATTAGAGGAGAACTATAAAGGCAAAAACTCATGGGAAAAACCAAACTCTAACTTGTGTTTTTTTCAATATTTTAAGCATATTTTATCTCTCTTAATTTTTCTGCACATACTTGTGACTTGAATTATTCTTTTAGGCATCTGAGAATTTATATTTTCTCATACTTTATCTCTTTATCATCCTCTGAAGTCTCTGAGCATCAAGATAAAGATCCCACCAGATAAAATCAATTTCTAGTAATTTTGCTAAATTTAACCTTTATTATGAAAACTTACAGAATTCTGAAGAGAGCATATTTATAATTGAGTGCAAAGGTGTTTCAGTGAGGTTCACATTGCTGGAAGAAATCACCCAATCAAAAGCAGGGTTTAAGCCGGGCGTGGTGGCGCACGCCTTTAATCCCAGCACTTGGGAGGCAGAGGTAGGAGGATCGCCGTGAGTTCGAGGCCACCCTGAGACTCCATAGTGAATTCCAGGTCAGCCTGGGCTAGAGTGAAACCCTACCTCGAAAAACCAAAAAAAAAAAAAAAAAAAAAAGCAGGGTTTATGTTTGGCTTACAGACTGGAAAGGAAGCTCCATGATGGCAGGGGAAAACAATGGCATGAGAATGCGGTGGACATTAACCCCTGGCCAACATAAGGTGGACAGCTGCAACAGGAGGGTGTGTCAAACCCTGGCAAGGGGAAACTGGCTATAATACCCATAAGCCCACCCCCAACAATACACTGCCTTCAGGAGGCATTAATTCCCAAACGTCCATCAGCTGGGAACCTAGCATTCAGAACACCTATGTTTATGGGGCACAACTGAATCAAACTACAACATTCTGCCCTTGACCCCCATAAACTGATAACCATACATGATGTAAAATGAAATGCATTCATCCAACTTTAAAAGTCTCAATAGGTTTTATCAATCCTAATGATGTTCAAACATCCACATAGTATGACATATTTTTCCTGAGTCATGAGATGAAAATATAAATCCCCCCAAAACCCATAATGGCACAGAAAAACATTCACACTGCAAAAGATGACATTGGGCACAGCAAAGAAATATTCAACCAATACAAGGTTCAAAACAACAAGGGAAAACATCAAACCATGTAGCT
Source organism: Dipus sagitta (assembly GCA_036346955.1). Lineage (NCBI taxonomy): Eukaryota > Metazoa > Chordata > Mammalia > Rodentia > Dipodidae > Dipus > Dipus sagitta. Next base: position 78,517,068 of record CM070770.1, on the reverse strand, counting down.
CCAAGTCCAACATCTCTAGTCAGTGACAAATCTCAAAGTCTGATCATTTTAACCAGCAACAAATCTCCGGAGTTCCAACTCCACCCCTCCAGCTAGGCTACACTAGGAAAACTTCATCCAGGACTGGTGACTTAGCAGCCATCTTGTGGCCTCTGCATCTCCACTGGATCTCCACTGCAACCTATAATCCAGCCTCATGGCTCCATTGGATCTCCATGCAGGCATCCAGCAAACCTGCTGCACACTGCCCATGGCCATTTCCAAAACACAAGACCATGGTGCAAACTCAATGACCCTCTCTTTCCTAAATTTCTTATACCCCACAATATTAGGTAGGGTGCCAGTTTGTTAATCCAGGATAGGTGTGGTGATAAAGCAGGCTTTGAGTAACAGGACACTCCTTTAGCACTCAGTATCCCTTCAAAAATGTCAGCATACTTCTTGTTGCCCCAGTCCAGGTCAACTGGCCTAATTTCAACAGTTGTAATCTCTCATATAATTGCAGCTGAACAGGCAGAATTTTCAGCCCAAAGATTTCTGTGCCATATCCCTCTGTAAACACTCATCCATATCTATGCAAAGCAACCCTGCACAAATTCTTAGGACAGGGGCATAACAGCAAACCTCTCACACAAACTGCTTCTATCCTAGTCTAAGCAAAGCTCTTTCTCACCCTCATAACCCAAGCCTCACAGTCCATAGTTCTTATTGCATGCAGGTCTGAGTTTGACCAGAATAGTGCATCAAGCTGTACTTACAGCAGTGCAAGGCATCTCTTAGGCCATGTTTCAAATCCTTCCACATTACTCTTGAAAATCAGCACCAAAAGGCCAAAGCCACACAGTCAGGTATCTAGCAGCAAATGACACCACTCCTTGGTACTCACATTACTGTTGCAGTCAGGTTCTCATTGCTGGCAGAAAACACCTGACTAAGAGCAGGTTGGAAGTAAAAGGGTTTATTTTGGCTTACAGATTTGAGGGAAAGCTCCATGATGAAAGGCAAAAACAATGGCATGAGCAGAAGGTGGATGTCACCTCCTGGCCAACATCAGGTAGACAACCACAACAGGAAAATGTTCCAAACACTGGCAAGGGAAAGCTGGCTATAAAACCCATAAGCCTGCCACATCAATACACTGCCTTCAGGAGGCATTAATTCCCAAATCTCCATCAGCTGGGAACCTATCATTCAGAACATCTAAGTTTATGGGGGACAACTGAATCAAACCACCACATGGTAAACTGGAAATAAACCTACACTTTCTAATTGGATTCATTATTTAAATTTCTCAAATATTCTATATGATTATTCACAATAACAGAATAAACAACAAAATTGTATTAAATATGCAATGTTGCTTTAAATTACATGATAGCAAAACACAACATAATCCTGTAAATTTAAAATTGATAGTTTTAGTAAAATATATGGCCAATGAAAACTTTAACAATCCTATTAGTTAAACGGTGACAAAAATAATAAAGATGGATGATGAAGGACTCCAGTTTCCCTGCACTGGTGGGTGTGCAAAGGCAATAAAGAAGGAAGAACTGAGGAGATAAACCAGCCCTCACATATCAGCCAGAACCCAAGTGAAACCACAGAGGAACTGGCAAAATGAGCATGAGTGCTGCCTCAATAGTGATCCTGGCAGGCAAGGATAGGATCATGGCAACAGACTGAGGATACTCAAAATACACCAAACAGAAATCCAGAACCTGTTGAGAGGACAATTCTACAGTTGACTTACTAAGGCACATGCCTTTGAAGCCTAAGGATCCCGGATCCTCCAAGTCCCACATAAGCCAGATGCACATGGTGACCCATGCGTCTGGAGTTCATTTGCAGTGGCTAGAGGCCTTGGCATGCCCATTTTTTTCTCTCTCTCTCCCTCCATCCCTCTCTCTGTCTCTAATAAATAAACAAATATACCTAAAAAAGAAAAACACACACACACACACACCATAGCTCAGGGAATTTTGTGGAGGAGGGGGCAGAAAGATTCTAAGAGGCACAGAGTGGAAGGAATTGCCCATAGGCATTGCTTCCAACCCTTACAATGACTTACTGTTGCTCTCACATCTCATACCCAACAACCCCAAGGGGAATACTAGCTATCCCACTGAGGAGGGCCCTCAGCAGAATGGGAGTGGGAGAAGGGAAGCATCTACTTAATAACAAAAAAGAAAATAATAATAATAATAATAATAATAATAATAATAATAGAACGTAAGAACATAAGCAGAACCAAGGAATAAAAATAAATAAACAGTGAAAGGTTCAAGAATGCTCTTGATAAATTGCTACTCTTGCCTGTGCTTGTCCAGATGATTTACACCTTACTAAAAGTTTGGCATTTGTGAATATACTTCAGAGCAAAGGATTTTTGTTTTTTTGCAACTGTTAAGATCTTATAAACCAAAACATCTACTGATGGAGAGTAACATTCATTTATTTATGTTCTATTATTTAAGTCACTAGACCATTGTGTCAGTTATGATTAAAAAATTGATGTCTCAGGCTGGAGAAATGGTTTAGCAATTAAAGCACATGCCTACAAAACCTAAGGACTCATGTTCAACTCCCCAGGTCCCACATGAGCCAGAAATACAGGGATGCAAGCACTCAGGGTCATATATGGACACAAGGGAGCACATTTCGATTGTAATGGCTGAAGGCGCTGGTGCACCAATCCTCTCTCTCTCTGTCTTGTTTTCTCACACACAAAAAAAATGCCAGGCTATGGCCTTGACTCAAAAAATAAATTTCATGTCTCTGTGATGATAGTATCTTTTTGTTTATTTTATAAAAACATTCCAATTACTCTAGCATATGTGGATGATCATATTTATGTGAAATAAACTTATGTGTTGTTTCCATCTATAAGAGTATGGAAACACTTTGAAAATCGTAAGAATTATGTTTGATTACACTCTGATTTTGAGACAACTTAGCTAATATATACATAGAGCTCAAAATACATTTTAGTTTCATCATGATAATTGTTAGACTATTGGGACAAAACTCACAGTATTGTGTAAGTAGCACCTAGGAAATATTGGGACTGGTAAAATGGCGTTTTGGTTAAACTCACTTGCTTGCAAAGCCTGCTGGTACTAGTCAATTCCCAAACCATCCACATAAACATAGATGGGCATTCTTTTGCAAAAGTAAGAGGCTGTAGTGTGCCTATACAAACATGCAAACACAAATACATACATATATACACACATAAATAAAATAAAAGGGATTTAAGAAATTCAGAAGTATCCTTATGATGGGTATAGTAGGCCTACTACTTTAAAAGCAGAGCATGTATGGGAAAAGTGTTTTCATATATGAAAATTACAGGTCTATCCCATAACTGTCCAAGGAAAATAAACATGTGTTATAGTTGTTGAGTTGATAATCACCTTTATGCACATATCACACAGTAGTGGGACTAATAGGAACCCAAATATGAAATACGAATATATAAAAGGGATTTGTACAAATTAACTAAATAATTTTCCCTGGACACTTCTATCATGATATAGTAAAAATACAGGAAGTAGAGTAGGGGATCCAAAAGGAGGCAGCAGGAAAGCACCCATTGAGGACTCCACTCCATCCTCTTAACACTGCCTCCAGAGTGCTGGGTTTAAAGAGAGCTTTTTTTATGTTTTTATTATATAGGTCTTTCACATTCTTTGTTAGTGCTATTCCAAGGTATTTAACTTTTTTTTTTCTTGTTGTTGCTATTGAATTTGGGACAGCTTCACTGATTTTCTTATTTGTATATTTGTCCTTGGCATATAGAAAGACTACTGATTTTTATGTATTGATGTTGGACCCTGCCACCTTACTGAGATAATTATTCACCTTTAGAAGTTTTGGGATGGAGACTTTTTGGTCAGTTTTGTATACGATCATGTCATCTGCAAATAGAGCTAACTTAACTTCTTCTTTTCCAATTTTATCTCTTTTATTTATTTCTCCTGTTTTATGACTTAAGCTAGTACTTTTAGTACTATGTAGAAGAGCAGTGGTGAGAGTGGACATCCCTGCCTAGTTCCTGATCTCAGTGGGAACTTGTTGAGTCTCTCCTCATTAAGTATTATTTGGACTTTGTATATAGGTGCTTTGTATATAGTCTTTATTATGTTGAGATATAAACCCTACTTGAATATTCTTTCTGGTGTTTTGATCATGAAGTAGTGTTGTATTTTGTCAAAGGCCTTCTCTGCATCAGTTGAGTTGATCATGTGGTTCTTATGGTTAAGTTTATTTATGTGGTGCATTATGATGGTAGTTTCATAAAAGGAGTTGGGGAGGATTCCCTAGTCTCTGATTATGAAAAACTGTTGAAAAAATTGGTTTCAGTTGTTCAATGAAGATTTGATATAATTCTCCTGAGAAGCCATGTGATCCTGGATTTCTCTTTTTGGGGAGGTTTTAGATTACCTTTTCAATTTCCATGGATGTGCTATGTTTGTTTAAGAGATTAATCTGCTCTGATTTTAGTATTCATAGATGGTATGTGGGTTGGAGTTCATTCATTTCTTCCAGATTATCCAATTTTGTGGAGTAGAGGTTTTGGAAGTATGCCTTGATGATTCTTCCAATTTCATTGGTGTTTTTTATGACATCTCTTGTTTTTTCATTTCTGATAATTTGAGACTTCACTTTATTTTATTTTTATCTTTTGGCTTGGTAAACTGGCAAGGGGTTTATCAATCTTGTTTTATTTTGTCAAATAAAACTAGCTCTTCATTTCATTGATTATTTCATTGTTTTATTAGTTTCCAATTCATTAATTTCTGCTCTGATCTTGATTATATCTTTCTGTTTAGAGCACTTAGGGTTGGATTCTTCTTGTTTTTCCAACATTTTTAGGTAGAAAGTTAGGTAATTAATTTGAGATCTCTCTGCCATTTTTATGAAGGTATTTAGTGCTAAGAATTTTCCCCTTAGGATTACATGAAATATGTGCCATAAGTTTTGTTAAGTTGGGTTTTCATTATCATTCAATTCTAGGAATTTTAAAATTTCTTTGTTGATTTCTTCCACAACCCATTCATTGTTTAAAACTGTGTCATTCAGCCTCCAGGAGCTGATGAAGTTTCTTGTGTGTCTCTTGTTAATTTCTAGCTTTACAGCATTGTGGTCTGATATAATGCAGGAAGTTACTTAAAATTTTCTGAATATATGGAGACATGCTTTGTGGCCTAATAGTTGGTCTGTTTTGGTGGAAGAGGTTCCTTAGGCTTCTGAGAAGAATGTGTGTTCTGTAGAATTGAAATGGAAAGGTCTGTAGATGTCAGTTAGGTCTAGTTAATCTATGGTGTTGTTGAGCTCTATTATTTTTCCGTTGATTTTTTTTTGCTTGGAAGATCTATCTATTGATGAGAGTGGAGTATTGAAGTCCCCGACTATGATAGGGTTGGTGGTTATTTCTGTTTTGTTGTCAAGAAGGTTTTGTTTTATAAACTGTGATGCACATGTATTCAGTGCACATAGATTTATAATTGTGATGTCCTCATGTTAGATCATTGCCTTGCTGAGTAAGAAGTGGCCTTCTTTGACTGTTTTGATTACTTTTGGTTTGAAGTCTATTTTAGCAGATGTTAATATAGCAACACCCACTTCTTTCTTATTTCCATTTGCTAGGAACATTATTTTCCATCCTTACACCCTGAGGAGGTATCTGTCTTTAATGTTGTGGTGGGTTTCTTGAAGACAGCATATAGAAGGGTCCTTTTTTTTTTTTTTTTTTTTTTTTTGGTTTTAGAGGAAGGGCTCCCTCTAGCTCAGGCTGACCTGAAATTCACTGTATAGTCCCAGGGTCACCTCAAACTCACAGCGATCCTCCTACCTCTGCCTGTTGAGTGCTGGGATTAAAGGTGCGCACCATCACACCCAGCTCTAAAGGGTCCGTATTTTGACCCACCATCTTAATTTATGTCTTTTGATGGGTGAGTTAAGATCATTAATATTTAAGGTTATAACTCTGAGTTTTGATTTAATCTCTGCCATGATGGGGTGCTTTATGGGGTTTGGTGCTTTCTTGTGTTTTGTACATTTTTGACCCTGGTCTAGTTTTGATTATTGTGATCTTCTTTTTGTAGGCTCTTAAGATTGGTTGTTTGACTCTTCTGTGTGGAGTATTCCCTGAAGTATTCTCTGTAGGTTTGGCTTTTTGTTCATGTCATCATAGAGTTGACATTTTTCATGGAAATTTCTCCTTTCACCATGTATGATGAGAGATACTTATGCTGTGTAGAGTATCTTGGGTTAGAAGCCATAGTTTTTTAGCCTTTGAAGTGTTCAATTGCTGGCCCTTCTGGTTTTCAGGGTCTCCACTGAGAAAACTGAAGTTCTTCTGATGGGATTATCTTTGCATATAGTGAAGTAATTCTCAGTTGCTGATTTTAGTACTCTCTCTTTGTTTTCATTGTTAAGAGTATTAACTATGATGTGCCTTGGAGAGTTTCTTCTTTGGTCCTGTCTGTTTGGTCTTCTGTGGGCTTCTTGTATCTGGATGGGTCACTCTTTTGAGAAATTAGGAAATTTTTCTTCAATAATTTTGTTGAATATGTTCTCTATTCCTCTGGACTGGGTTTCCTGTCCTTCTGGTATACCTATATTCTGGATATTAGTTCATTTTAGGCTATCTCACAGTTCCCTAATATTCTATTCACATGATTTTTTGTACTTTTTTTCACAAACAATAAAGCTTTATTGAAGCACACACACATACACACATATGTCAAAGCAGAAAGCCAATTAACAGGTTAGAGCCAAGGATTCCAAGTTATGTTTTCCATTAACCCACACCAAATAAATCTTTTTTAAAAAAATCTTCCATTCAGCTCATACATACAATAGAAACCTCACTAGCTGCATGCCAGTGGCCTTACAGGAAAGTAAGCTAGGAGCTGATTTCATTGACAGGAATTTCTTCTTTCATATAGACTTCTTAAAGGTACACTTTATTTAGACATTTTCTGTGAATGAAAAAGTGAGTTTGTAAGAGTAAGTAGCAAGAAATGAAACCTCACTATAACCTTCTTTGAAAAGCTTCACCATACCACTCACATGTTACATATAGGTCAAATTAGGGAAACAACAAAAATTAGGATTGGTATTAGAAGTCATAAAAAATGAAAGCTTTACTAAGTGCTTCCCATTTAATTTCTTCTGTCTTCCAGTTCAGAGGTTCTGAATTCCACATGAGTAATTCTGTTATTGAAGGGTTCTAGAGAGGTTTTTAAAATCTTTATGTATCCAGGCATGGTGGTTCCCACCTTTTATCCCAGCACTTGGGTGGCAGAGGTAGGAGAGGAGTGCTGTGAGTTCGAGGCCACCCTGAGAATACCAAGTGAATTCTAGGTCAGCCTATTCTAGAGTGAAACCCTACCTCAAAAAAAAAAAATTAAAAAAAACTCTATTTGATTTTTGTTTTCTGTTCTGTTATTTTGCAACATGTCCATTTCTATTTTGAAACACATTTTCAGTTTGGGGTCGGATTTTCTTGATGCTTCCTGGAATTCATTCTTGCATTTGGTCAAGTCTTCATTAAGTTTATGCAGTTGGTTATTGAGGTCTTCCATTCGTTAACTCACCTTAAATTCATTTATATCTCTTTTGACGCTTCTAAGGTTTTTTTTTTTTTTTTTTTTTTTTTTTTTTCCAGCTAAGTTAAGCCTAGTGTCAAAAGCTGAGAGCTCTAAGAAATGATTGTGCTCAATTTCATTTATATGATTTTCTTGGATTTTTGTTGGCTTTGCTCCAGTTCAGAAATTCTTTTAATCAGGGTCACATTGGTTGCTGTGTTTTTATTTTAGGATTCAATATCTGTTGATTTTCTATTATTTCATTGGATTCTTCTGTTGTGGGACTAGGCACCCTTAGTGAAGATCTCTCAGTTTTCTAACTTTCATTGTTATTTTTACATTGTGGTCCACCCATATAGTGGAAAAATTATTCTATTGAGGGGGAAGTAAATATTGGTACTTGTAGGATCTTCAATGGATGTTCTGTTTTAAATGTAAACCAGATTGTTGTATGATGGGTTTATAACTGCAGATGTGTAGATTGTGGAGATTGCAAGTATATCAAAGATACATTGGGAACTTGTGGGGGGGTACTGGGCGCTCTGGCTTCTTCAGTCCACTTGCTAACACTATTCAGCACTCAGGGGTCAAGAATTGGGGAGCCAGGAGCTACGAAGCTGGAGAGCCAGTGGCAAGAGATCAGCTCCTACAGTGGCCTGTATACCCTCTGACTCAGGGTAATAAGGATTTGGGTACCCAGGTGCCAGTCAATCAGGATACCAGAACAAAACACCTGCTTCCTATACCCACACCCAGGGACCAGGCTGCCCCAGGAGTTGGGGAACCAATGGCCATTTAGTCAGGAATGTGGAGCAAGGGGCCTGCTTTGGTAGCAACCTCACAGGGTCAAGACAGCCCTAAGCTAGCAGCAAGAGAAGCAAGTATTTGTCCTTGTTAGATCGTCAATGATTGTTTCTGTGTGTACACCCTCCAGAGCAGGAAATATGACAAGTTATATCTTTCATGCTTCTTAAAATCATCTGAGATTTTTGAGATAAGTGACTAAGCTATTATCTGATAGAATTTTCCAAATTTGAAAACATGGAGATTGAAGGTACACTGCCCTCATTTTTAGCTGTCAAACCAATAATTGAATCAAAATTTTCCCACATTTTTCCTCAAAATGATACCAACTAAAAAGTACTTATTTTATTTATTGTAATCTATTAGAATTATTTATAGTTATTAGAATATGTGTAACACCACATATGGAGTCCTGGGTATATTGAAAATATAATTTAACCTTTAAATAAAATCTCAATTTTACGCAAAAATGAAATGCTTGAAACCTAAATAAAGATTCATATTTTGAGAAGAGTCTATCTCATATGCTGGGCTACTTGAAGCCCATATGGTGTCTTTGTACAATTAAAAAGTTGAAATTCTTTCAACTTAAAGCACTTCTAAAAAGTAACCAAGTATAAAGACTATTCAAAAGTAAAACACTTTACTGCAATCTATAATAATTTTTATTACAATTTAGGGATCTATACTGGGATATGACATCATTAGTGTCTCTTGAGATGAGCTATCCTTGTGAATGCAAACAGCAGCTCTGCTGGGATGTAAAAACAGGTTCTTTGGGTTCTTTGTCCTTCTGCTTAACTATGTCTTAAGCCAGAAATACCCATGCAAGACCTAGTATCATGATGCATGGATGCTGGCTTGTTAACAGTGCCCCTTTACACTTTCTGGCCTCATTTGGCCACTACTTCACACAGCTGCCTTCTGGTTCCACAGTGATTGCTCCAATTCCCCATTTTTTGTTCTCAGCTCCTGAATTACCCAAGTAAGAAGAGATGACAGAAAATATAGGGATTTATAAACAAAAGTGAACTTGGCATTTGAATTATTTTAAAACCTTTAAATGGAATATTTTTATTTCTTTTTTTTGAAAATCCATCATAAACTAGGACAAAAAAGAGACATAAAATTAAGCTTCATTGTTTCTGAGCCTACTAAACATTTATACCAATGAACCACACACTTCCATCAGAAAACTTGTGAAGGGCAGTGAATGGAGTATCAAGGTTCATTGGCTGGGTTTTTGTTTTGATTTTGCTGTATTGCTGCCAGAACTATGTTTGTTAGACAATTCAAATATCATTTTACTTTATACTAATTGCAACCAACTTACCTTTTCTAGTTCAAGGAATTCACAAGCAGGAAACTATTTGGAGAATGTCAGTTTTAACACATTATGTTTAAAAACAGCCCATTGTTTGGCTGAGGAGATGGCACAGCACTTTCTTGCAATGCCTATTGTCCCAGGTTTGATTTCTCAATACCCACATAAAGCCAGATGCCCAAGATGGCCCAATCATCTGTAGTTCGTTTGAAGCAAGAGCAAACTGGTAGTCATATCTCTCATTCTCTCTGTCTTTCTATCTCTCTTACTTGCTCTCTATCATAAACATAAATAAAATAGTCAATTGTCATACTGTGCTGATTAATTCCACCACCAAATGACAATCAAATGGCTTGCTCTAACCCTGGTCATTAAGGGGAATTCTTACCAAGTCCATCTTGTTTTTAATTGCCATCAACCCCTAAATCAAAAGTTAATTAATAAACAGTTTGAATTACTTTATATATTCAAATTTTATTCTGACCTGTGAATGTCCTTATGGTGGAAGTACAAAATATCACAACTGGAGAGAACTTTAGAGTATAAATGTTGGTCCAAATTTTCATTTATCGTTCTTGTGATGAATGATGATGAAGGATATAATTAGAAATAAAGAAATAAATCACAAGGAAATATATTTATGGTATTACATCATTATTTTACCAGTCCACTGAAATCATTGTTCTCAAAATATAGCGTAATACATATCTAAATATGCATAGTTTCAACAATACTCTATCTATCATCTTAACAAAGCACATTAGCATCAGCAACTTGGTTTTTTCAAAAGTCATACCATTCTGATATGACCCATTTTCATCTCTGCTATTGAGAGATTTATTTATGATGACAGAGACTCTGTCACTCACTGCAAATCAACAGCAACTCTGGCAATTTTGAACATAAGTCCCTTCTAAGTAAGGATAAAGAAGCATTTCTGTTTTAAACTCACCCACTAAATTAATGTTTAATTGATCAGGTTTTGTGGATTCTATGTATACAATGTGGTATCACACTCAGGCACTTAAAAAATGTTTTCTAATACATCAGAAAATCCAAATTTGCCTTCAGTAAAATAAAAGTTATTATTCATATTTTTAACTTCTACTTCTGACATATCATACCTAATATAATTTATTTAAATAGCTCTAATGTTAATTATGACAATAAATAATTTTCTTATAGGGCTATATAAAATGTATTCACAATTACACACCTTCATTTATTTAATAAATATTTAAAATATATGTGCCTATTATGAGGTAGTACCAAATTATGAAACAAAGGACCTGTGAGCTGATGTGCTAAAGAAGGATAAAAGTTTAAAAATATATTTCATCTAAAAGGAATTTTCTAACCTTCTGTATGTTTCATAATTCTCAAGTGGTATTTCCCTTGAAGTTTTCTGGATCACTATATGATAAAGACACTGACTGAAGATGGTAAGTTCTTCTCTGGAGGTCAGTATAGAACATTTAAGTTGAACATTAGTGCACAATTTTGCAAATCATGATAGCATGTCTGGGAAAGATGCTGTTTCCTGGGGCTTGTGAATCGAATTTTCCTGAGTATGCTTGATAGTGACATCAGACATTTCTCATTTATACTGAATTGAAACAGAATAGTGATGAAAAACATTTCCTTCAACTTCTTGCCCCACAGGGTAAAAAGACATTATCAAATGTGAAGAAAGACTTCAAAGAATTCACACACAGGGTGTGATATTCTCTTAACCCTATGTTAGGACTTTAAATAGTCAAGTGTTTTGGATAATGAAAAAATATTGGGCTGGATAGCAATTTACTTAATATACTGACATTTAAATAAAGATTACAAATGAAAATAGGGACCGAGTTGTGAGTTTAAATATTGGGGTAAATTACAAAATATGAAACAAAAGTTATCTTTGAAATTATTTCTTAAAAATTCACAGTAACAAAATGCAGTGGTATTGGAAAACAAAGAAAACAAACAAGAAAATAAAAACAACTCTTAAGCTCATAAGAAAATGTAGGCTTTGTGAAGAAAATAGGATATATATGAAAGCAATATTTTTAACAGAAAATTATTTTGTTATCCAAAAACAAAGCATCCATGCCTGTGTATATACTTAAGAGAAGTGAATATATATTTTCACAATAACATTTGCACATAATTATTCACAGATATACCATTTTAATAGAAAAAGTAGGAAAAATTAAATTTTATTAACATAAGAACAAAAACAAATATAGGTGTTATACTCATAAAATAGAATATTGATTGAAAATTTAAGAAAGTATTTTTATATATGACAAAATGGATGGAGCTTAAAAACACTACATTATGCTAAATGGAAGAAGCAGCTTATAAGATGTCATTTGTGTGAGATATAGAGAGTAGGGAAATACAAAGAAATACAGAAATACAGACAAACAGAAACTGATAACTGGCATAAGGCTTCTTTTAAGGAAGATGCAATTGTCCTGAAATTAAGGTGATAGTTGCATGACTCAATATATTGAATGAATACTTAGATTAATTACATCACCTTAGAGTTACTAAGCAACATAGGAAAGAGACCAGGGGTTTACATGCAGAACAGCAAAAGCAAAAACAAACAAAAATACATAAAGAAGCATCACACATACAAAATAACTTTTGAATTCATCACTATTGAATATTAATGCTTATTAATTCATGATGAAACATGGGATGACAATGTAGGATGTTTTCCATTGTTTTTATTTTTTATATATTTATTTATTTGAGAGAGAGAGAGAGAGAGAGAGAGGTGGGGTGGGAGAGAATGGGTATGCCAAGACCTCTAGCCAATGTAAATAAACTCCAGATGCATGTGCCACCTTGGGCATCTGTCTTATGTTCTTACTGGGGAATAGGACTGGGGTCCATAGGCTTCATAGGCAAGCACCTTAACTGCCAAGACATCTCTCCAGCCCCCATTATCTTAAATGCATTTTTTCAAAGTACTACTAAATCTTCTGAAGTCATCAAGTGGCTCTTAGTAAGTTGATCTTTGTATGCCAGTTATTCAAAATCAGATGAATGTACCTTTTGGATTTACTTAGTGTCCAATAATATTAATAACCCTAAGAATATTTCAACTCAAACTTACTTTATTGCACAAAAAATGCATATAAATTATAAAATTGGATTTTATGTGAATTAAAATAATAAATAGTAAAATATTTATATTGCATAGATTAAAAATGTGCCTCCACTAATTCTATATTTTTATATATTGAAGTATTAGGTAAAAGTATTTGGATAACTATAGATAAAATTTATGTTACAAATTTCATATACTTTTCATAATATCAGAAATAATTTACATTTTTAGTTGTATATACCACATTTTATACTCAACAAAACTTTCATTAAGATTTAATTGTAGCCAGATGTGGTAGCACACACCTTTAATCCCAGCACATGGAAGCAGAGAGAGGTAGAAGGATCGCCTTGAATTGAAGGCCACCCTGAGACTACATAATGAATTCGAAGTCAGCCTGAGCTAGAATGAGACCCTACCTCGAGAAACAAAACAAAAGTTTTAATTGTCATAATAACACCTGAAATGCTTTCCAATGAGTTGAGGATCAAATAACATACCTGGTAAGAAGAATGATTCCAATTGCATATGGCAGCTCTACATTTTACAACTGCTTCAACTGTGTTTCCTTAATATATGCCACAACTTTCTCTTATAGATACAAATATAAATATATATTAATATGTATATGAGACAATACACACACACACACACACACACACACGGCTAATTTAGTTTGCATTCAAGCTCTTTAAAATGCAATTTTCAAACAGTGGTTTCTTGACTTGAGAGTGGTTCATAAATGCATCATCATATCACATTTTGAAAATTTTTTTGTTTATTTTTATTTATTTGAGAGTGACAGACACAGGGAGAAAGAGGCAGAAAGAGAGAAAGAGAGAAGAGAAGAGAAAGAATGAGCACAGCAGGGCCTCCAGCCACTACAAACGAACTCCAGATGCGTGTGCCCCATTGTGCATCTGGCTAACGTGGGTCCTGGCTAATCGAGCTTCGAACCAGTGTCCTTAGGCTTCACAGGCAAGCGCTTATCCGCTAAGCCATCTCTCCAGCCCTCACATTTTATTTTTAAGAGTATAATGCAAGGTGAATGTTGTGTTGGCATAACACATTTATATTTCTGAATAAAGTATTACAACCATTTATTTTAGAATTGATTACAAAATCAGCTTTATAAATAACTTGATATATTGCCTAAACCTTTAAAAATATTTATGCAGCTATAAAATCCTCCATGCATTTATGTATGTTCTTAGACACTTTTCATTACTTAAGACATATTCATAATATACACACATATACATATAGAAGTAAAAGAAAATTGCCACTCTTTGGAAATCAGTGTGTAATGATGTTTTGAGGGCTTAAAAAGGGTGCTTAAATTACAAACCCAGAGTTTGTATCTGTTTTACCTAAGAATTTGGATAAAGCAAGAGTGAGAAGTATGATTATCAAATGATTACAATTTTTTTTCAGGAATATGCTAGAGAGAGGGAGAGTTTGCACAAGATTTCCGTGTATACATATGACTCTTGTAACCTGTCCATCTAAGTTCTAAATTCCTTTGAATATTGAAACTATTCAAAACTCTAATGACCTTACAGTCTATTAAATATACATTCCATATTTTAGTCAATCATTTTATAATTTATGTCATTCTATTAAATTAATTTTAAAAAGTAAATATCAATATAATGAACTTATTTATGCATAATATAATATGCACTGTGTATTACAATAGAGAGATAAAACATTTAACCATTAAATAATCAATACTTAATATGAAAATGTTTTAAGAAACATTGTACCAACCCAAAATAATTGCTAATTATTCTTAAAAGTTTTCTTAAGTAAGTAATAGGATAGGTATGATTTTATGGATTTTCTTCCTTTCTGTGTTTTGCTAGTATATCCCAATCATTTATATGTGACTGAAACATAGAACCACTAAAAAATAATTCTGAATCAACCCATTTGTCCATAAGAAACATCTTCACTAAAACATCAACTTACAAAATATCTGTTACTTAAATTACATCTGCATCTCATATAAAACTCATTTAACAAGATTGGTGGTGAGATGATAGTGTTCTTCAAATAAAAAGCTCCTATCCTCTGTATGTCAACCTTTTTTACATATAACTTACTTGCAGAAATATTAGCATAAGTTTATCTAGCCAACCCAGACTACTCACAGAGGCAGACATATTTCTGTGGATCTCTCATGACGTCTTCTGACAGTAGTTTGACAGCTTCTAGAATGTTCTTAATGACCTTTACACTCTGAATTTTTTTAACCCAGAAAAGTTACAGCAGTAACTTATCTAGGTTAGTTTTTTTTTTCTTTGAGGGTAGAGGCTAAAATTAGCCTATAAGACAAATTATTCTTTCTTTACCTGAAATTGTATATTTTCTGTTTCTGCTTAGTGCACAGTACTCTTTGCTAAGCATTCTCTTTGTTTCTACTCTACTATCCACGTCTGACTTTCCCAATCCACTCTCTCATTCTTCATTTGATCAGTTCACTCGCACAGCAAAACATTTCATGCATTTAATAATGTTAACAGGGTTTCTTTTGAAATAGATTCTGCATAAATTAAAAGTGACATATTTGGGTCAAAATGATGTTCATTTAGTATTAAATGGTACACTGTTCTTTTAGAACATACATGAACCATCACTTCCTTGAGTTTTTGCCCCCTCTCTTCACTACCATCCTTTACAGTGGCATCTCTTAAGTGATACAACACACGGAAAAACGCATGTGGTACTTTGTATGAAATACATGCATGTTTGTGCATGTCTGGAAATCCTAAAAAGGTAATTGCAAAAGTTTGATTTCCTTATCAAAAGTGATTTTATGTATTAATATTCATCAGGTCAGTGTTAATTATCCTTATGAAGTATATTTTCAAATAATAATTAGTGCAGTGTAAGTTTTTGTCCAAATTACTTTGTTTATACATCATTGTGTGTGCTTGGATGATTCTTTATTAAATAGGGTACTATGGGATAGACTCTGAATGCAGCTTCACTTATTTTTTGTGGTGAATGAGATGTTGATACTATATTCTATATTCAGAGTTTTAGAAAATCACTTTTATTTTAAAATAAATTTGGAAAAAAGCCAAGCATTTCTTATTCTGGTTGATGAAAGCTTGCTATTTTGGTGGCAGAATTTAATTGGTAATGTAATCCTGATTTCACTTGTAATGTAACTTCCAATGATAAAATAGACTTACTTATAGTAATTTGCTCATCTTGATCAGAGAACTAGATTTTGACATATAACTTGTTACTCCAGAACTCATTGACCTAAAACAAGTGTTGGCAAATTATTGCCCATGGAAAAGATTCAAATGTCACAGTCTCATTCTGTAAATAAAATTCCTTAGGATACATTTATTTTTTGTTTGTGGTGCTTTTGTGCTGCAATGATATAACTGAGTAGTCATGATAGAAACCATGTGGATAGAAATCAGAAGACATTTAATATCTGCCCCTTCCCAAGAAAGAAAATGCTAACTCTTGGTATGAAAGAGTAATCATTTGCAATTTTACAACTGTAACATGGACTGAGCTCTGATGGGCAGTTTCTTGATAGCTTTCCAGGACTCCCTCTGCAGGCAATTGATGGGTCAAAGTTTACCTTATCCTGATGGTTGATACTGGATATCAGATACATGGTATGAGTGAGTGATAGAGTAAAATGTGTTCTGTAAGCTAGTCTTAGTTTATTCATGTAGTTGCTGTTGAGTGATTGCCAGAAACAGAGCCCCCCAAAGTAAACTTCAATTAAAAAGATTTTTCAAGCCTTTGTATCTACTCTAATTTCTATTTTCTCATTGGCCAAAGCAAATCACAGATAGGCAAAGCACCAGTGTAAAAAGAATATATACAAATGTATACATGCCACTACAATAAATAAATAAATAAATAAAAACCTACAATAACCTCCTAATTTTACAGTTGAAACACTGCATCCAGAGCAGTAGTCACTTGTCCACAGTCTATCACTAGCCCAGCCTCATAAGCTTCATCCATGATTCACCCACTGTGCATGTTCTCTTAAGTGCATGGTAGTTCATTCTCAGTGAATAATTATGATACATCCCAGTAGCTATGAACATGGACTTGGATTTCCCATCTCAATTTTCATTTTGGCTTACTTCTCTTTAGGTCACTTTGGTCAAGTGACTGAAACCCTCATAATGAGTATCTCCACTGTGCTACATGTGACTGATGAGTGAGATGAACTCTAGGAGATATTATTTCAGTTCCAAATCAGTATAGATGCTCCAAGATACCCTTAATGCTAAATCTCATTTCCAATTTCAATGTATCTTTTCAGTATCAACTACATGGTTAATTCTTTTAAAAATTCACTATTCAAATCCAAAATTGCTCTCTTTTTATTTTTTTTCTAGGCTGATGATTTTCAGATAATTTTACTCTTAATTTTTATATCCTAATTTTTTTCAGCACGATGCTTTTATGTATACCAAAAATGTGAACTTGCCCTAATGAGTAGCATTTCTGTCATTTGAACATTTTATATATTTAATTATGGGACAATTTCAAGATGGAAGACATTATTAGTCAGACATATTAATTCCTAAAAGCTACATATTTATCTTAAATATATTCTAAGATCAACTACTGAATTCACTGCATTTTAAAAAGTTCTGTGCCATTCTTTATTCCTGACAGGTATTATGTAATTCAGTGCCTAAAACAAAGTGAAATGGTTCAGCATATTCATTATATAAATATACTAGTAATATTTCATACAAGCTAGGTTAGATTCAGCAAAGTAACAGCTATCTCTAGAAAAAAATTCTTTAACTATACAGAGCATGGCTTTGCTAAGGATTTACATATTTTGGAAAGTTTATTCACAATTTTCCTTTCCTCACATTTTAGTCATGGTTTGATACCTTGCCTTAATTTTAATACTCCACCCAAGTTATTATGTTTTAGGCACTCCTGTAATTAGCAATGCAAGTCATTGAAATGTTAGATTTATACATTTTATCAAATGCTATTTGGCACATTTTTTATTAATATCTGGGAAGGTTGCTGTCACTGCCTTGGAGGATCCTTTGCATGAAGCTCTCATTTTCAGGGTCCTGTATATTTTTGTTTATTTTATTTACTCCAAGTTACTTAGATCTTTTTGGACAAATAATTGATGTTAGTTTCATTTTAATAACAGAAGTGACAGTTCATTTATAAAAATGTCCATATGTATGCCTTAAGGCATATAATGCCCATGAATGTCCAAGGATATAAAAAGCAGCAGGGAAATCACTTAAAATTTTCTTTTCTTTTCTAAACGGCAAGCAAGGGACAAACAAGGCTATTAGAACAGACTTGCAATCATCTGAAGGATAATGCCCTACTGAATGCACTTGTAAATATCCAAGTGGAAGTACAATTTTCCTTTTGTTAATTATCTTAATAAGAGCTCAAGTGCTCTTTCTCTGTTATGAAAATCTGCAGGCAGGCAGGATAAACCTATGTTTTCAGAGTAAATGTTACTGTGTGGTGACATGCACAGGCATGCATTCCAGACAAGTATTTAAAGGGTCACATATTTGAGGATGGAAGGCGGTTTGTTGGGAACTGAACAGAGCCTAGATCTTCACACATGCTAAGAAAGTGCCACCCTCATCATCCACCTGCCCAGCAGCCACATTTTTTAGATGTTGCTAAGGTGCCTGGCCTGGTACTTGATCTGCAATCCACTTGACCTTTAACATACATTCAGCCTTCTGAGAAACTGGGATTATAGGCTTGTGCCATCAGACACAGCTAAGAGCTCAACTCTTGATGACATGAAAAGTGCTGGATTTGGGGCATTTGGCTCACATAATAAAAGCTGGAATAATATTATAAAAATAATACTTAAAGGAGAAGTATCTCTTAGATGAACAGTATATAGCATTTAAACGCGTGTCAACACAAATGACATAGCTCTCATTTTAAAGGGGATAATGGATAATTTATTCTGGGGCCAAACGTGAGTAACCGTGGCCCAGGAACACAGATTAGGTTACCCAAAAATCTATGTTCCAATGTGTTAACAATTTCATTACAGAACAAAAAAAGTCATAAATCAAGGCACTTTTCAAATACATTGCCTGACCATCAGGCATTCTGGTTATAACAAAGGGGATGAGGGTGAAGAGCAGAGATTAGAAAATCTCCACAATAGGTTTCAGATGCTATCTGATGATATTCTTAGCCCTTGGCTGGTGGTAGGTCAGTACATTCCCAAAAGGTCACACCTGATCAACTGATAGTTACATAGATATAAGGCCAGACTCGGAGGTGGAAAATAATGGCTACTGAGGGTCTAAAGGTACCCCAAGATAAATTGGCATTGACTTTGCAACATTCCATCTCTCTGTGATCAGAGGAGTTCTATCAGTCCACTCAGGCTTGCTGGAAGTAGCTGTAGTAGATGCAGTGATTTTCTGACAACTTTAGGGCTTACGTGGGAAGCACCTTTGAAAGTATCCCTGAGGAATTAGTAAATGAAAATGAAGGTCAATAGTACACCTCTGCTCTCAAAGGAGCCTTACCTTCATGAAATTATCTAACAATAACAAGCTGCTAGGATTTTTTTCAGTATTGTAGAGAATCAGAAGAATTAATTCTCTAAGATTTTAGATCTTAATACAGGTTAAAGGAAAAGCCACAAGCATGTAATATTATAAGTTCATAATCAGCACCACCAACAAATGAGGCATCTCTTGAAACTCTACAGCTATTAATTAAAGAAAAACAACACAAAGCCAATGCAAATTGAAATCAGTGGTAAAGTCTTATATAAAAACTGCAGTGCTACCTAGAGGCAAATGAACCCAAGCAGCACAGGATGGTAGAATCTGACATTTGACCATGGAGCTCTTGGGCAAATGTTCTGAAACTGCTCATGAGATTCTCTTTATTTAGTGCTGGGCAACAGCCTGGATCCAACTTTCTGGGGGGAGATGACCTAGGCTTAAACAATAGTGTAGTTATAGTGGCATTTGCTACCTTTTCCATGCATGGAAATACTGGCTGCATAGTTAAATTTAAATTTTAAATACGAGGAAATTGTATTCTAATTATGTCAGAATATTTCTCATAATGTGTACCAGAATAATAAAGCTTATAGCACCCCAACACAGAGGCCTTTTGGGAGGTAATAATATGTTGCCTGGACGCTCAGGGGACCTGAAGAGATTAACTCAGCACCCTTGGCAAAGAAAATATGGTTGACATGGGCCTGATACATTTGCTCAGAATACGTAGATCAGCACAGCAGAAGATGCCCTCAAAATTGGCAATATTCGTGTGGGTAGAAGCATGCAATAGAGTCGTAGGCTGGAACTTTAGGTAGCAAGACCAATGTCTAGAAAAAGGATTTAATAGGAATCAGGCTGGTGATCGACACTCAGGATGCAAAGCTGTTCCTGGGAAGTAGGTACCTGATAAACAGGAATATCTTATGAAAACTACTGTACATACTAACTTTTATTAATTATGCCAACATGATCACAGATTTGAAAAGAACTTTGGAAAAAGGTTATGAATAGATAGACAATGTACAAACCATTGTCAGATTGTCTTGGGAACTAGAGTAGCCTGATCCTTAAGGTGAGATATTGTAAACCTCCCGTATATTCCAAGAAGTCATGAATTGCAGGATCCTTTGAACCATTGTCTTCTATATTACAGATGCTTCACCATGCATAATCAAGCTAGGACCACATAATGGTGAGCAAATAATGTCAATCATACCGTTCACTCTCAGTTTAAAAAAAAAATGTCTTCATAGTACAAACAAGTTCAGCAAGTTTTCTAATGCTGAAAATATTATCTTTTATGCATACCTATCATTCTTCACTATACATTTAATGGATTTAGTAAGCTTATGAATTAAGCACTAAACTTGTAAATTTTAATGTATTGAACTATTCTTTGAATCCCGAACACAAATTATTTTAAATTAGCATCGAGAGAAGAGAGAGAGAGAAAAATACTTGAACAAACTTGGACCATATTCTATCACCTACTTGTAGACTTTTACTAAGTTATTATAAAATATATAGGTGGCAGTATGTACACAGAAGTGAGTAACCAGAGCACTGACTATTGGCTTTCCAACAAGATACATACATTGCTTTCTTCACTGCTCATTTTATAAGTTTTAAAAATGAAATGTGCTTAAATACTCACATTGTTTATATAAGTTATGTTGTTTCATGACAATGTGTATGTATTAGTAGCCACTTGTTGTTCTCTTACTTGGAGTAAGTAGTAACAATGACAATAGCCTGAATGTGCTCCTTTCTTGAGATTTCTGCCACAAAATATATTATTTCATCATTTATGAATTAAACCTCATTCAAGTATCCAGGACAGTGTACAGTCAGTTTCTCTGACAGCCTATAAAATAAAATACTTCTAGCTCAGTTCCTAAGCTTTATCCCTTTCGGAAACCTTATGATCTTGGCCTCCACTATCTATATTTCTCTGAATTCTGGTCTTCCAAACTCCCACCAGAATGGCCTGCTAAGTTCTGCTTACAGATTTCTATAGCTTTCATGGCCCACAACTCCAAAATTTTGCATATTCCTTTGACAAAATAAGTTCTAAAAGCCCAGGAAACACGGGAGAGTTTATCAAAGAGAAAGCCACACATCTCAATACCATGTTTATTAGTTGCATTGCTTATTTCTATGACAAAATACCTGTAAAAGAAAAACAAGATAATACTCTGTGTTCTCTTCAGAGATTTCTTCTTTTAAAAAAGGGGGGGGGGCAGCTTCATTTCATTCTCCAGTTTGAGGAAATATAGTTCTTTTTAGCAAGGACCGCATGGCAAAAACATAAACCAAGGGTCACATTCACTCCACAGTAAGGAAGTGCAGAATGATGAAGGCTCTGCTCAATAAGCTTTCTCCTTATTCAGTAAGAGGACCCAGCTCAGTGGTGCTGCCCACAGTTTGGATGGGATTTCATGGTTTTGTTTATTTAATCTAGATATACCCGCCTACACATTACAAGGCATTTTTCTCCTAGGAAATTCTAGATCCTGTCAAATTGACAGTATTAACCATCACCACATTTAAGCTCATTCTGAACTTTATAGCTCTCAGAGGATTCAAGTTGACGTGGGTTTTGTTAGATGAATGTTCCAGATTATCTCAGGAATCTCTCCTGTCATATCTCAAAGTTATTCTAGCAGAGCAAAACAAGGGAAGGAGTAATTGATTTAGGAAGTAAAGTCAAATTTTATCTGTCATTATTATCAGACATACATCATTTCTATTTCTTGTATGTGTCCTTATCTAACCACCTGGATGTGATACATACTGTTTTCCTCCTGGCTGCCCATTCATTGCTCTGATTCTGCCTCACAATTTTGCCTTGAAGTGTATTCCTGGTGTGCTATAGATCCTGGGACTTTCCTTCTCCCAAATCCCTTCCTCTTTGGATGTTTGGTATTAATTCCTTACAGACCTGGCTGAAGCCAGCAAAGAAATATTGTGCAATGGTGAGACACAAATGGGGAGAAACAAGAAATTTTACTCTTGTTTGCTAGGTAGCTGGTAGCCCAACCCTCTCTACTTTCAAATATGTTAGCTTCTTCAGTCATACATTTCTATATTATTCTATTAACACACATTCAATATTATGGACAAGACTCTAGTAGGTAAAATGGGGTTGTCAGAGAACTGATAGAATAAATGTATAGTATAGAAATGATGGATTAGATTGACTTAAAGGGTGTGAGTTGTACAATCCAAAAATGGTGTCAATAAGCTGGAGAGTATGAGAACCTGACAGATTCTCTGCACATGAAGATCGAGAATTGCAGGTCCTGTCCTGTCACTGAATGGCTGGAAGATTCTTGAAGAGTTGCTAGTCTTCAGTTCAACAGAAAGACTGAGGAAGCTAGGTCCTGGTGTCCACAAAGGATGACTACAAACAGTGAAGAGTCAGGCAAGCAGGCAAAAGAGAACTGCTTTTTCTTCTTAATATACTGGCTAACTACAGAAGGATTTCCCACTGTAAGGGAGAGCTTTCTCTCACAGTTAATCCATCCTTTCTGTGGAAAAGCCTTCATAGTTCTGCCCAAGATGCATGTCTTTTACTGCATTCCTGACTTAACCAACTTGCTAATAGAAATTCACATTTCCCCAAAAGCTGAATATGGACCTTTCAGTCTTGAGAGGAATATTAATCTAATGAAAATTTACTTAAATTCCTGTGTTTAAAGGGATTTGACATGCTAGTGAACATGATGAGAAAAAAAAAATAGTGGTATTGCAGATGTTGCAGTCAGGTTTGCATTTCTGATAGAAATCACACAACCAAGAGCTGCTTGTGAGAGAAAAAAAGAAAAAAAAAAGAAGAAGTTTATTTTGGATTACATGCTTGAGGGGAAGCTCCACAATGGCAAGGGAAAATGATGGCATGACCAGAGGGTAGAAATTATCCCCTAGCCCACATAAGGTAGAAAACAGGAAAAGGAGAGTGTGCCAAACACTAGCAGTGGGGATCTGGCTATCACACCCATAAGCCTGTCCCCAACAATACACTGCTCCTGGAGGTGTTAATTCCCAAATCTCCATTAGCTGGGAACCTAGCATTCAGAAGACCTAAGTTTACAGGGACACCTGAATCAAACTGCCACGTTCCAGCCCTGGACCCCATAAACTGGTAACCATACATGATGTAAAATGCAATACATTCATCCAACTTTAGAGTCTCCATAGTTTTTATCAATTTCAGTGATGTTCATACATCCCCATAATCCAAGGTCTTTTAACTGAGCCACAATACCAAAAATATAACCTCAAAAATCCCATAATGGAACAGAATAAACATTCACACTGCAAGAGTCATTGAACATAGCAAAGAAAGAATCAACCAATACAAGATTTAAACAGGGCAAACATCAAACTTTGTAGCTCCAAGTCCAACAACTCTAGTCAATGACAAATCTCCAAGCCCAATAATTTGAACCAGCAGCAAATCTCTGGAGTTCAAATTCTGCCCCTCCAGCTAGGCTTTTCACAGTCATGGAAAACTAGCAGCCATCTCATGGTCCCAACACCTCCACTGGGTCTCCACTGCAATTCATGTTTCATCCTCTTGGCTCCATCTGGTCTCCATGCAGGCAATCCTGCTTCACACTGCCCATGACCATTTCCAAAACACAAGACCACAATGCAAATTCAATGACCCTCTCTTTCCTGCATTTATTATACTCTACAATACCAGGTAGAGTGGCAATTTGTTAATCCAGAGGGGAATAAAGCAGACTTTGAAGTACAGGACATTCCTTGAGCACTCAGACTCCTTCAAAAGAGTATAAATTTTTCCTGTTGCCCCAGGGCAGGTCAGCTGACCCAATCTCAAAGGTTGTAATCTCTCAATTGCAGCCAAATGGGCAGCAGTTCACCCAAAGATTTCATTATTTCCTGTGCCATGTCCCTCTGCTCACAAGAGTTCATTTCTACACAAAGCAACCCTGCAAAACTTCTCAGGACATTGCCGGGCGTGCTGGCGCACACCTTTAATCCCAGCACTCGGGAGGCAGAGGTAGGAGGATTGCCGTGAGTTTGAGGCCACCCTGAAACTCCATAGTGAATTCCAGGTCAGCCTGGGCTAGAGTGAAACCCTACCTCGAAAAACCAAAAAAAAAAAAAAAAAAAAAAAACTTCTCAGGACATGGACATAGCAACAAGCTCTCCCACAAACTGCTTGTAGCCCAGTACAGGCAAAGTTCTTCCTCATCCTCACAAGCCAAAACTCACAGTCCCTACTTTGTACTGCATTCAGATCTTTCAACTCTGACCAGAATAGTCCATCAAGCTATACTTAAAGCACTACAAGGTATCTCTTAGGCCAAGGTTTCAAATCCTTCCACATTACTGTTGAAAATCAGCTCCAAAAGGCCAAAGCCACAAAGTCAGACATCTGGCCGCAATCCCACTCCTCCATACCACTTTACTGTTACAGTCAGGTTTGCAATGCTGGTAGAAATCACCCAACCAAGAGCAGCTTGTGCAAAAACAAAAAATAGAGGTTTATTTTGGTTTACAGGCTTCAGGGAGAAGATCCATGTTGTCAGGGAAAACGATGGCATGAGCAGAGGGTGGACATCACCCCCTAGCCAATATAAGGTAGACAATAGCAAGAGGAGAGTGTGCCAAACACTGGCATGGGGAAACTGACTATAACACCCATAAGTCCTCCCCCAACAATACACTACCACCAGGAGGTGTTAATTCCCAAATCTCTATCGGCTGGGAACCTAGCATTCAGAACATCTAAGATTATGGGGGTCACCTGAATCAAGCCACCACAGTAGATAATGGGATTGAGCTATGAACTACTTACTCAAGTTACCTAAGCACTTTCAGGAAAAAATAATGAAGCAGAAATGGAAATTTCTGGAGAAATATTATGTGCAAAGTTCCCCTGAGAAAGAGCCTTGGCTAGTTATCAGATAACTCATAAATTATATTACCCTTTTCACTGAAACAGTGTGAAGCAAGGACATTCCAAAAGAAATCATAAGACCCACTTGGTAGCTGGTTAAAATCTTGTCACTTTGATGAGAACACTTTGAAATAAGCAGATCAGATTATAAGTCCTGAATCATACAAATTAAAGATTCTTCACAATTGGCATTTACCCTTTTTCCTTACATAATATCTACCAAAAAATACAAAGATCAATTAGAGCTGTGTGGATTTTAAAAATAATTAGTTCATAGAAGCTGGAGAGATGGCTCAGCAGTTAAGACACCTGCCTGCAAAACCTAAGGACCCAAGTCCTACTCCCCAAAATCCATATTAGCCAGATACACATGGTGGTACATGTGTCTGGAATTTGTTTCCAGTGGCTGGAAGCCCTAGCATGCTCATTCTCTCTGTCCTTATTTCTTCTCTCTACCTCTCTCTCTCTCTGCTTACAAATAAATAAATAAAAATATTTTTTTAAGTAATGGGTTTAAAGAGCATAAGAAGTATAAATGAAAATACCATAATGTATATGTGGGGTTTGTGTTAAATTTATCGCTGAATAAAGCCTCTGTACCTTGGAATACAAGTAACTACAGTTGTGAATGTTTTGTTTGTCAAGAGCTTGCTGAAAAACAGGTATCAACCAGAACAGATGTGAATTCATAAGCAGGAGAGAAAATACTGTCAGTGTATGTGTTCAGTAGAATGTCTTCAATCTCATTCTTTCTTTCCTACATGTGGCAGTCAAAAGAATACCATCCTTTGGGGAAGTTTTATTCTATCTGAAAAAAAAAGGACTGAAAAGATAATTAAGCATTTTCTGTAATTCTGATTGTCACCATGTAATCACTCCCTTTACATTGAACACTGATGGGCCTAAGTTATTTTTAAGCTTTATTCATTTTCCATTAGTGAAGATGTTACAGAACACATACACACGGTGAAGGGCATTAGCATAGCAACAGCAAAAAATAGAAAATGCCTTGGCTGTTTGACAAATTGGAACATTCACCCCTAATAATTAAAATGTTGGCCCCAAATTAAGCAAAGATATTTCATTATGTAATTCACACTGTTTATCACCAAGGGAAAATTTCAAAATACTACTAAGAACATTTTGGTAATCAAAGCCTTACAGCTATTATTTTTGGATTTTAAATGACTGATTTTACATATTTGTATACTTACTCTTATATATACCCATACATAATTTGCCAACTTATTACAAATCTTCAACCATGATTGACAAAATAGTAATGTATGAATAAGGGGTAAATGTATATGATTTTGAGCTGGACTTTTTCTTAGTGGGTTGTACAATGAGCAACTTTCCTCTAGATTTTGTCAAAATGATGCATTCTTAAGTTTTAATAGCAATATATTATTTTCCTTAACAATTACATCTCTACAGCTGTGTAATTGGGGTTATTTTTTTCTTGAAGTTCCATTTTCTTTCCTTTGGAGTACTTTAAGAATAAGAAGCTGAGTTGTGCCTGAAGACAGTTCAGTGGTAGCACTGAGATGTGTGAGGCTCTGTACTCTAAGTCCATTAGTGTTGGAATTAATCTTTTTTTTGGGGGGGGGAAGGGTCTCACTCTAGCTCAGGCTGACCTGGAATTCAATATATAGTCTCAGAGTGGCCTCGAACGCTCTGCGATACTCCTACCTCTGCCTCCCGAGTGCTGGGATTAAAGGTGAGCGCCATCAAACTCAGCTTAATCATTTTTTTTTTTTAAAGACTGAGTTGATGAAAGGGTTCAATTATACTTTGCTTCACAGAATAACTTTCAACATTTTCCCTAAAGAAAGAACAGTTCCTCATTGTCATAAAAGAATAAAATATAAACTATATTTCAGTAATTATCTTTTCTTTCTTTACTGAATCAAGGTATTTGATACAGGAAGCTTGCCTCTAAAGACTTATTACAAGTAAAGGCCATCCTCTTACCGTGTCTTTTTTCTTTGTCTGACAGATTTTTCTCTAAAGACTTAAAACCCTTAGTCTTTATAAATAAACCTGAGGGATATGACTGGATTATAATTAACATCTTAAATTCAGGCACCAACAATCTGTTTAAACTGAGGAATGGCTTTTGGTTTTATGTACTAAGTGAATTGGTAAGTTTTCTTCTTCCTGAGCACTGGAGGCCCTACATGAATGGACTTCCTCACAGTGTTTAGCAGTGAGGTTTGTTAAGGCCTCATCTTCCTCATCAGCAGCCAGACTCCCTCTAGCTATTACTGTTAAAAGGAGAGACATAAATTCCAGGTACAATGGGATCTGTCAAAACCAATGTATTTTTTCCTTGTCCTTAGTGGAAAAATTATCAGTTTGTATGGGGGATGGGTGTGGTGAAGGTCTGGCCCCAGAAAAATGGGTTTTGCTCTTTTTATTTGTAATCTTATGCCAAGTTTTTCTCTGAATGGTGATGTGTCAGGTATAGAGAACAAAGTTATTAAATTTAATGGCAAATCTCAGTATTTGCACTAAGTCTATATATCAAGGAAAAAGTACTTTAGCTCTCTAAATATTTAGTCTGCTTTTAGTGAATATAACAGAATCCTTGGTAACTAGGATATTTATCAACGCCTGTGTAGCATATCACCCACAAATAGATGTTAAATGAGACAATTCACTCATGTATATCTCCCATCTTTTGGTGGCTGGTGCACTTGAGCTTGACGGGTCTGCCTAAGGGTTTCTTATGGACATGGAGTCAGACGCTAACAAAAGTGTTATTTCAGACTTGCCTGCCAGTTGATGTTTTGTTTACTGGTTTAGTCAGGTTCACTTTGCTGGCAGAAAACTCTAAACCAACCAGATCTTTTGGGAGGAAAGGGTTTGTTTTGGCTTATAGACTTGAGGGAAAGCTCCATGATGGGGTGAATTATGGCATGAGCAGAAGGTAGACATCACCTCCTGGCCAACATCAGGTGGACAACAGCAGCAGAAGATCGTGCCAAACAGTGGCAAGGGAAGTGGGTTATAACACCCATAAGCCCACCCCCAACAATATATTGGCTCTAGTAGGCTTCAATTCCCAATCTGTAACCAGTTGGGGACCTAGAATTCAGAAGACAAAAGTTTATGGGAGACACCTGAATCAAACCACCACATTCTGGCCCTGGCCCCAATAAACTGATAACCATCCATTATATAAAATGCAATGTGTTCATTCTAAGTCCTCGTAACTTTTATCAATACCAATGATGTTCAAACATCCTCATATTCCAAGGTCTTTATTTGTGTTAGTTATGGACATACTCTGTAAACAGCACATGTTGGTACCATCCTTACCCTCATCCCTGCCCCTCCTCCAAAGGGAACCTCCTTGTTGGGGATGTCCCTTATCCCCATGGGGATTGTGGGTTGTGCATTGTGGGGGAGCCATCACTTTCTCTGTGTATAACTTCCCAACTTGTGGCTCTAACAATCTTTTTTCCCCCTCTTCTGCTAAATTCCCTGAGCCATGTTGGGGTTGTTTTAGGTCTGCATCAGTTGATGATCTCTGGTTTGGTAGGAGTTGAGTGTACTCAGTGTCTATCTCCTTCACTCTTGTGCTGATATCAGGTTCAACAAGAAAATAGTACCCTTGCTTATTTCCCCAATCCTCTATGGTTTTAGGTTGGGTCCTGGTGAAGTGCAATTGACCATTTATCTCCTCAGGTCCTGCTTCCTTTTGAAAAAGAAAAACAGTGTCTAATAAAAAAGTGAAGTCAGCACAGATCATAGTCAGTGAACTCACCCAATCACAGAAAGTCAATCATCTTTTGGTCTCACTCATGTGTAGCTCCTAACATGGATCAGCGTGAGATGCTGATATACATAATAGGCATTTCTAGGACTGTACAATAGGGAGAGTAAGGTTTGAGGGGAGAGTAAGGGTGCGTGTGGGGTGGGACACATAACTGAACCGAAATGGAGCTGCTACAATAGAATCCTATATCCTGGAAGACAGACTAAAAGGTTGAAGCCTTATCAGGACCTTAGAGGGAGCACATGAATCAAAAGGCCCTGGAGAGGGTGAGATGAAGCCTAACCTTAATTTTCTACTGTTTATTTTCTTTCTTTTTTGGCTAGGATCCTTTCTTTTTCTTTTTCTTTCTTTCACTTCTTTCTTTACCCTTGACACTGGCCTGCAACTCCTAGTACAAGGTTTTGGTTAACACCCATAATGAGTTGTTTTTCAGAGAAACCTACAAGGTTTCCCAAAACAAGACACAGTTCTGTCAGAGCACTTTATTACCCATCAGAGGTTAATGGTAAGACCCTACAGCTGAAGGCAGTTTATGCTGTCAGTACAGAACATGGAGAGATCTGACTGTAACCTGGAAGAGAGCCATTCTCCAAACAGCCTGTTTAATGTTAGAAGGTGCTACATAAGCTACTGGTGTAAGGTGGCCAAGATCTGTCTCAGCAACTTGAGGTCTAAGCTACTCAGCAGCAACCTCATGTGATGCTCACCCAATTGCAGTAGTGGTACACACCTCTGGTGGGTAAACAACTGCCCTTGGATTGGCTAACAGATCCACTCAGTGGAAAGGAACCCATATCTGGAACTGGGAAACAAGTAAGAATCATATCCAGATAATCAGTTTGCTCTCCAACATCAAGCTTCTACCAATCTTGGGCTTGAAGGCCTATACCTATTAAATTCTCTCTAAACTAACAATGGTTATCCCAAGGTCTTTTAACTGAGCTATCATGCCAAAAAAATAAATAAATAAATCCATAATGGCACAGAGTAAACATTCACACTGTAAATTATGGCATTATGCATAGCAAAAAAATATTCAAAAAACAAAATTTAATCATACACAGGTCAAAGATGAAACTCTTTAGCTTCAGGTTCAGCAACTCTAACCAATTTCAAGTCTCCAAGTTCAATAATACTAACCAGTGACAGGTCTCTGGAGTTCCAATTCTCCCCCTCCTGCTAGGCTACTCACAGTCAAAGAAAATTTCATCTTGTGCTGGCAGCTCCCCTTTGCAGTCATCCCATAACCCTTGCATCTCCACTGGGTCTCCAGTAAAACCCATCATTCATCATCATGGCTCCATTGGTCCTCCATGCAGTTAATCCAACAAGCCTGCTCCACGCTGCATATTACAAATTCAATGACCCTCTCTTTTCGGTATTTGTTATACTCCATAGTACCAGGTGGTCTACCAATTTGTTAACCTGATGGGGTTGGGAGTGATAAAACAGACTTTGAAGAACAGGAAACTCATTCAGCATGCGGCATTCAGGCCCCATACTTCAAGAGTGCATATCAGCAGATCAGCTGGCCCAATCTCAGTGGTTATAATTTTTCAAACAATTGCAGTTGAAAGGGCAGCAATTTCAGCCTAAAGATTTTATTTTTATAAGTGCCATATCCCTCTGCTAACACCAGTCCATTTCTAAGCAATGAAACCCAGCACAAGTACTAAGGAACCAGGCAGGTGAATGCAGCAAGCTTCTCACACAATTTGCTTCTAGCCCACTCCAGGCAAAAATCTTTCTGGACCTCATAGCCAATCCTCACAGTCCTTTGATCATATTGCATTCAGGTCTTTCAACTCTGACCAGAATCGTCCATCAAGTTGTACTTACAGCATTGCAAGGCATCCCTTAAGCTAAGGTTTCTAATTCTTCCACATTCCTCCCTCACATCAGTTCCAAATGACTAAAGCCACATAGTCAGGTTTCTAGCAGCAAGGACACCACTTGTAGGTACTAATTTTACTATTGCAGTCAGTTTAATGTTGCTGCACAAAGTAACCCAAGAACAGTTTGTTGGAGGAAATGATTTATTTTGGCTTAAAGACTCAGGAAGTTCTGTGATGGCAGGAGAAAATGATGGCAGGAGCAGAGGGTGAACATCACCTCCTGGCCAAAATCAGGTGGACAAAAGCAGTAGGAGAGTCCTCAAAACACTGGCAAGAGTATGATCGGTATAAGTCCTATAAGCCCACTCTCAACAATACATTGTCTCCAGGAGATTTCAATTCCCAAATTTCCACCTGGCATTCTAAACACATAAGTTTATGTTGGACACGTAAATCAAACCACGACACTGTGGGTGAGGGATTCTGGCTTGTATATCTGGCCATTGCTTCTGTGTCCTGTGCTTATTCATAGCACAATGTCCATAAGCTAACACAAAAGGGATGGGTATACAGACATTGTATCACATGTTAGAATTTAATTTAAAAGCCTCCTAAATTAATTTTCATCAAACTTTACTTACTGAAATTGTCACAAAGTTTCACACATCTTTATGGGCTAGATCTTAGTACTTAAGAAATACATTGTGTTGTAAGCAAAAAAGTAGCGTATCCATCAGTTCACATGAGTATCATTTCTTTGTGGTAAGAACTTTAAGTTTCACTCCTTTAGTAATTGTGAAACATGCATTAGAGTCAACCTACAGTCACTTTGCTCTGCCATTGATCATCCACATTTACTTTTCTGTGTCATTAAAATATTGTGCCCTTGGAACATTTGAAACAATGCTTTAATGTTCTATTGTTTCTATGGATTTGACTTACTTACTTTCCACATATATGATCACGTCATAGAGAAGAGACAAGGCCACATGGCAGACGAATAAATTTAGAATTGTCATGTCCACTCTAGAAATATATAATATGTTACTGTAAGGCATAGAAGATCAGAAAGTGAATCCTTATTTTAGATGGCAACATTTCTTGCATACTTACATACTTTGATGGTAAACTTACCTATATCTCATTCAAATCTAACAATATGAGGAAGATGTTATGGTTTTTCTCATTTTAAAGATTAGAAAAACAGAGCTGAGAAACTAATCCCACCTCCCAGAGCTTGAATAAGTCATCAAGTAGACTCACAAGATGGACACTGCAGTTTATCACCAGAGAACAGAAATAGGTGAAAAATTTAATCCCTTAAATCAGAAACCAGCTATTTAGTCAGCTTATTTTCATTTGCATAATTTTCATTTATGAATATCAGAGAGTCAGAAAAACATTGGACTATTATAGTATAATCTTAGAAAGATTATGAAGATCAACTTATAGTATGGAGCTGAAAGAGCTTAGTGTCATTTTGGTCATGCATCAAGTACTGGATAAAATAGAAACTTTGAGTAAATATATGTAATCAATTCCATTTGTTGCTTTTAATTTCAAGTTATTTGATAATGACATATGGATTAATAATAAGATTCTTTATAGAATTAAACAATTCCCATATAGCTACAGTAGTTTAATATAAACATTTTTTTTCTGACAAAAGCAAAAGTATTTTTGTAACACTAAAGTTTGGTATTCAATATTTTTTTATAAACAGATTTTTTTAAAAGATGTATATTCAAGGATCCATTTTGCTCCTATAATCATGTACTGTTCTTTATAAAGCATGTAATCATTAATTTATGGCCATCTATTATAAGAAATTGAATATATAAAATTATATATTTTAGATATGTAATATTTGCTTGCTTATATTTTGCATTTATTGAAACACATAAATGGTTTCCTCTGTTTCCTTTACACTTTGGAGAGTATGTATGGAGAAATGAACAGTACAATCTACTGCTCCCTGGAAGAATCTATATGATTGAAAATGAAGAATTTTCTTAGTTTTTTAGACTTGTTTTGTGTAATTAAAACATCATGTTCAGTAAGTGTTAGTCAGTTGAACAAAGGACATCTGATTTCAGATTATGCTTAAAGAGGGACTGCATATTGTTGGTCTAATGCATATTATTTTCGTAAAAGGGTGAAAATACTCTAACCTTGTTCAAGATTCCAAATTTGATCTGATACTAATTGAAACCTTATAAAGTCTCACTAGGACTTTTGACATTGCAAATTTTGGTTCCAGAACATCTTCTGTTGGCAGAAATCCAGAAGTGTAGAAACTGTTCAGCTGTCTTATAAAATTATTGAGGCTAATTTAAAATTTGGCTACATAAGTGAATGAAGGGTCACAGAATACAAATGGCATATGATTTATTAGCATAAACCTGAACCTTAAAAGAAATCATTCGCTTTTCAATTTCTAATAATTTCTTTTATCATAAATTTCCATTCTCATCTCTTAAACCCTTGAGAGCAATAAATGTTCACTTTGTGCTCATCTAAAGCAATCATCACCCTTACATAAAGAAAATATAGTAACAACTACATAGCCAAAAGAAATGCTGAAGAGCACTTGCCAAGAAATAGTATGCTTAGACCAATTTCTGAGAGATTTAATGCTGGTATTTTTGACAATATGCATCAACAATCAAAAGGAACATTGCTATGGACTGACAAACATATATATATATATATATATATATATATATATATATATATATATATATATGTATATGTATATGTATATGTATATGTATATGTATATACATACATATATGTATACATACATATATGTATATATGTATATATATGTATATATTCCAGTTGTATGTAAAGAAAATTAGTTAACTATTTCTACATGTGTAGACAAACTTCCAATGCTTGTTATAGTCACTCTGTCATCAATAGACTTTGATGCTGTCCCCTCAGTGCTCATTATATTAGATTCACAGATAGAGTTGTATGACAAATATACATAAACATTTATAGTGGCTATGCATGTATATATTGCTATTACAATTTAAAGAACCTATGTGTGGTGGTTTGATTCATGTGTCCCCATAAACGTAGGTGTTCTGGATGCTAGGTTCCCCAGATGATGGCAATTGAAAATTAAAACCTCCTAGAGACAGTGTATTACTGGGGACAGATTTAAAGGTGCTATAGCCAGTTTCTCCATGCCAGTGTTTGATATACTGTCCTGTTGCTATGGTCCACGTTTTGTTGGCCAGGGGGTGATATCTACCCTCTGCTCATGCCATCGTTTCCCCTTGCCATGATGGAGCTTCCTCTTGAGTCTGTAAGCCAAAATAAATCCATTTTTTCCCCAAATCTGTTCTTAGTCAGGTGATTTCTACCAGAAATGTGAAACTTCCTACAACAGGAATAGTTGGTACCAGAGGAGTGGGGTTACTGCTAGACATCTGACTGTGTGGTTTTGGCCTTTTGGAGATGATTTTCAAGAGGAATGTGGAAGGGATTGAAACGTTGCCCTAAGAGATGCCTTGCAGTGCTGTAAGTACAGCTTGATGGACTATTTTGGTCAGAACTGAAATACCTGAATGCAGTGAGAACAATGGACTGTGAGATTTGGTTTATGAGGTTTAGAAAGAGCTTTGCCTGGACTGTGCTACAAGAAGTTTTTGTGAGAGGCTTACAGTTATTCCTGTGTCCAGAGAAGTAATGCAGGGTTGCACTGCAAAGAAATAGACTGGTGTGTGCAGAGGGATGTGGCCCACGATGAAATCTTTGAGCTGAAGCTTCTGCCCATTTAGCTGCAATTATATGAGAGATTACAAACTTTTAGATTGGTCAGAGGACCTGCACTGGGGCAACAGGAAGAATGTAAATTCTTTTGATGGGGCCCTGAATACTCAAGGAGGGTCCTGTTCTTCAAAGTCTGCTTTATTCCCCCGTGGATTAAAAAATTGGCACCCTACCTGCTATTATGGAGTATAAAAAATGCAGGAAAGAGAGGGTCATTGAATTGCAAATTTGCAATTTGTGTTTTGGAAATGGCCACGGGCAGTGTGTAGCAGGTTTGCTGGATTCCTGTGTGGAGCCCCAATGGAGCTGTGAGAAAGAACCATGGCTTGCAGTAGAGACACAGTGAAGATGCCAGGACCACAAGATGGTTGCCAAGGAGAGTTGCTGGCCTGATGAAATTTTCCATGACTGTTAGTAGCCTAGCTGGAGGTGCAGAATGGGAAATCCAGAAGCTTTTTACTGATCAGACTTGGAGATTTGTTACTGACTAGAGTTGTTGGACTTGGAGTTACAGAATTTGATGTTTGACCTATTTAAATCTTGTATTTGTTGAGTATTTCTTTGCTATGCCCAATACCATCTTTTGCAGTATGAATGTTTATTCTGTGCCACTATGGATTTTGGGGGACATATTTTGGGATTACGGCTCAGTTAAAAGATCTTGGACTATGGGGATGTATGAACATCATTGGAATTGATAAAAACTATGGGAGTTTTAAAGTTGGATGAATACATTGCATTTTATATAGTGTATGCTTACCAGTTTATGGGGGCCAGGGGTGGAATGTTGTGGTTTGATTCAGGTGTCCCCCACAAACTTAGGTGTTCTGGATGCTGGGTTCCCCAGCTGATGGCAACTGGAAATTAAATCCTCCTGGAGGGGGTGTATTGTTTGTTGCAGGCTTATGGGTGTTATAGCCAGTTTCCTCATGCCAATTTTTGGCACACTCTCCTATTGCTATGGCCTACCTTATGTTGGTCAAGGGGCAATATCCACCCACCATCATTTTTCCCTGCCATAAAGAGAAAGAGAGATTGGGTGCACATCATGTAATGATACTATATTAGTCCCTACTGTGAGTTAGGTACTCTGCTAGCATACTCAGATGTGCAATGATAAAGATTGTCTTACTTGAGTGATAGAAGTAAGTATTGAAGGCCATATATATATATATATATATATAATCAGTCCAGATAGAAGGTGGAAAAGCTTAAGCTTTTTAAAACCACAGATTCTGATCAATAATTCTCAGTTCCAGAGATGGCTTGACCCCCATAGTGAGCTGTTAGCTAGGGAGACCCATCAGGTCCCCAAACAATGTAGGCCATTGTCAAAACACTTGACTAGGAAAAAAAAAAAAAAAAAAAAAAAACTACCTTGAAAACCCAAAACAAAACAAAACACAAATACCTGTCAGAGGTAAAAGGTTAAGACCCTATTGTGGAAGGCACCATAGGCCATGGTCACAAGACACTGAATTACCATTTTGGAACCAAAAGGGAAATTAGCTCCCTACTAGCTAGCACCCATAGTGTTGGAAATGCCTATAAGGGCTGCTAGGAGAAAATGGTCACCAACAGCATGAATAAGCTGAATATGAGATCAACCAGGCAGTGAAGAAGTATACACTTGTAGCTGGGTATGGTGGTGCACATTTTTAATCTCAGCACTTGGGAGGCAGAAGTAGTAGGTGCTCTATAAGTTCAAGGCCAGTCTGGGACTACATAGTGAATTCCAGGTTAGCCTAGGCTAGAGCAAGACTCTACCTTGAAAAACAAATCAAAACAAAACAAAGAAGTACACACTTGTGCAATAGTGGCACAGCATCTCTGTGGGTAAACAACTGTAATCTGATTCAACATGAGGCCTGCTCAATGGCGGAGAAATCATATGTGGTGATGGAAACCAAGTCAGATTCCCGTAGTCAGTAAACACCTACTTCAGAGAGAAACCCTCACCGTTCTCTGGAGAAGAAGAGTGTGCTTGCTCATCAAAGATCTTTCAAATATCTTTGCACATCCACTTTCACCCAAGCTACTTTCATTCTTGTTTGGAGAATCTGCTTTATTTTTCAAATAACACAGAAAATAGAAGAGAGTCAAAATCCCTCAATAAGACAAGAAGATAACCAACTGTCTACCACGAGACTTAATGTTTCTTCCACATCTGCCAGGACCAGTAGAACTTGCAGTAGAAGCATACAGTGAACACTGCTCTTACTGCTAACCTGATAACAAGTTCCAGGGTAGTGGTGACAGACATGGTGACCAAGTACAACTTATCAAAGCAGAAATCCACAGGCTACAAGAGTACTCAACACTAAAACAGACAGCCATCAGGCCTGCCATGGCTCAGGGAATAGTGCAGAAGAGAGGGCAGAAAGATTGCAAGAGCCACAGAGTGGGTGGGACTACCCAGAGACACAGTCCCCCCCCACTCTGACTAACGGAGGCCTTAGTGACCCCATAAAAGCCCATAATCCCACAGAGGAGGGCCCCAGGGGAATGGGAACAGGGAGGAGGAAATAAAATTGTAAAATCTGTTAAAAATAAATAAATAACAAAAAGTGATGGAAATATTCCTGCAATCCCAGTCCTGGGGAGCTGGATAATGTACTTATGAAAAGCTGCCCCCAGTTGTTCCCTGTTCTCCACATGCACAATGACACATGTGCTTGCTCAACTGGGAACATGTGTGCTAACCACATATCAATATACATACATACCATATATACACAAATGCACAAAAAATATACATCAGATTACCAAATGGAAAAGTCCTACTTTGTGTTTTCTTTGGCTATTGTTCATGTGTCCCTGTTCCTGATATTCAAACCATATAATCATATAGCCCATAATGTTGGCTAAACAAATAACCTATGATTGTGTGTGATAACACAATAACTACGTGTAAACATTTTGCGAAGTTACTGTATTTTTCTAACCACCGTCTTCTCTATTCAATGAACTATTGATAACAAATTCACATCATTTTAATACATATTTGAAAAATGCATTGTCAATAGCAGACATAAATGAAACTTCAAGGACTATAGTCAGCTTTCCATTTATATTCTCTCATTATTGTTTAAAAGTCACTCTGCTCTAGGTTCTTGTTTGCTTGAAATCTGTAGAAGTTGGAGCTATTTTACAATGTATATTCTAGGGCATAAAAGGCTAGGGAATGTACTGAGAGCACAAGTTAAACACTGCCTGATCAGATACTCAGAGACAGAGGGGAAGATTATTCATCTTCTCATGAATACAATGCAGCAGCAAGTTTCTTAGAAAACTGAACATTTTCATCTTTAAGAGGAATTACATAAATTTTATAGTTTAGTTAGTCATTATTGCTAATTGTCCTCATTAATGCAAAACCTATACACCTGGGAGAATGGCATCTCAAGTTCCCATGAAAAAATAGTATTCCAAAAGTTAGATTTTATGAAGTTGTGACTTTTGCATGATAAATGAAAAATATATCTATGCTTCAGAGAACTGAAAGGAAAACTATGCACATATCCCTCCTGGATAAATCAAATTAATAATATCCATATTAAAGCTCTAGCAACATTCTGAAAAGTTAATCACAAACAATATAACTTCAGGACAAACTATCTCTATGCAGTAAATTTTAAACAAGTTTTATTGGTAATTTTATTTTCATTATTACATTATTATTCTCGTCATTACATTGCCATATACTCTGAACATTTTTTGATGCAACAGCTTGTGGATTCAACATTATTCCCACTTATACTTGCTGTCACATTTGTGTCACTTACAAAGACATTTCCCTCCAAATGACCTAGTATTATTTGTGCATATTATGTTGGCTTGTGGGATTTAAAATTTTTTTTCAGTTATTTTTATTTTTAATTGTTTTGCATTTAGCCTATTTTCCAGAAGATAGATACAGTGGAGATTTATGTTATACACAAAAGAAGGCAAAAAGTTGCAAAACACAGGAGGTACTGAGGGTACTGAGAAGTAATACTGTGCATAGGCCAACATTAAAGGAAGTGTCATGAGGAATTCAAGACTTAAGGCCTGGGTCAGAGAATCAGAGCACATCAGATCCTCCAACCACTGCAAACAAACTCCAAATACATGTGCCACCTTGTGCATTTGGCTTACTTGGGTAGTGGGGAATTCAGCTTGGGTCCTAAAACTTCTCAGACAAGCACCTTAACTGCTAAGATATCTCCCCCACCCCATGTGGAACTTTTGAAGTGTAGATGGGAGGACAGGGAAGAAATAGAATGAAAAGAGCGAACAAGTCAGTGTAACATACAAAATATATCATACATCAAACATATATAGCCCAGATGAAATATTATATTATGCAACCTACAAAATACTACAGATAAAATTTGCTAGCATTTACTGTGGAAAGAAGATTCCACCAGTCTCGGAAGCTCTGGCCATGCCAGCAATAGAAATATGTTTAAACAAGAGTAAATATATATGTGGAAATTATTCAAAATTCATAATCAAATTAAACTTTTTTTCCCAGAGGAGAAACACTGGGAGGAAGTAAGAAAGACATTAAGAAAGGCTCTCTGAATTACTGCCTCTACAAGAGTGAATGTCCCTAGGATCTTGATAAGAATCAGGTAAATCCATTCATGAGATATACAAGGAAACTGAAGACTAAATTGCCACAGGCTATGAAACTGGAAGTCCCTGGTTAGAGGTAGTGACAAACCCAGAATTCACATTAACTTCTAAACTTTCCTTATTTAAACAAAAATATTCTGTCTCTCTTTTTCCCCCCCTAACTCCCTCCTTCATCTCCACCTTCCCTCTCTCCCTCTCTCAATCCTTCCCCTTGCTTCTCTTTTTCTCAAAGTCCAACATACTTTTGGTGACTATTTTCAATTTTTGGCTTCATTCTTTGTGCTGGAAAATATTATAACAGGCAAATTATCTTTATAATATGTACAGAGAAGTAGCAAGGTTATAACATATACAGTCATTACATCATATAATTAGAGCTAAAGTGGATTCTTCCTTCCTCTAACAGAGGAAACAGTCCATTGATCCTAACCATACCCTAGAATTAGATATTCTTTTAAGAGTAAATTCTCAAGACAGTTGACTTATAGGCGTTACAAAGGCAAAGGGTTATTTGCAGAAATGCAAAGATATTTGTGCATTCGATACTTAATTCTAATGCTATAGTAAGAAAATAATTATCACTGGAACTCTGCATCTACTAGCAGAGTACCTAACACACATTTGGGACTCATAGTGTCGCTACATAAGTAAATTAGCCCAGATATTACTGAACTTATAATAGGGTTCCTTCCTGATGCCTCTGTCATATGTTGAAAATGTCCTTAGTTGAAAATGTATTTAATACGCCTACTGAATAGGGCCATAGATTTCAAGACAGAGTATCACACCTTTATTTTCCTGAGTATGTGGCTAACTAACCACCTCTACTACCCAGCATCACACAAAAGTGTTGTATCTAACATTATTAGCTCAGAAAAAAAAAAAATGTGAACATTTAAAGCACAGTTTCAAAACTGTTTTTACACTGTCATAAAGTAGAAAAAATATTTCAGAATCATAGTAAGGGGTTACATGTGTAGGTTTAGTTATCTAATTCATGTGACTTGTAGTTTAATAACAAAATTTGTTCTTCTCGTTTATATATAAGAGTATCTGAAACAAACTGACAAACCTTTAAACTAGTCTCCCCTTACGACTTTAGACAACTTCAGTATTTTCACCTACAGTCACTGCCTTAGAGGAAACACATTTAGAGGCTAAAGAATTCAAACAAATAAAGAGCCACATTTCTGTTATTGGTAAAAGTTAATTCCACAACTACCACACATAAGGTTCAGAAAAATAGTATAGTTTAAACTTAAGAATAGATGCAATATTTTTTAGGGACTGGGTGTAGTTTTTGTATACATCCAAAGATAATAATCTATAATATTTTGCAATTTCTTTCCCTTTTATTAGTTGTTTTAGCCTTTTTCTTCAATACAGACATGGAAAGTCACAATGCTTAAATAAACTTTAAACAATGTGAGTTAATTTACAAATAAGAAATATAACCTTGTAAGGCATTTGCCTGCAAAGCCAAAGGAGCCAGGTTCGATTCTCCAGGACTCATGTTAGCCAGATGCACAAGGGGGCACATGTTTCTGGAGTTTGTTTGCAGTGGCTGGAGGCTCTGGAGTGTCCATTCTCTCTTTCTCTCTCTTTATCCCTCTTTCTGTGTCAAATAAATAAATAAATAAAAATATAAAGACAAAGAAATATGTCCTTGATTTCATTCCCCCATAGTTATTTTTTTAGCTGACATCTTAACAAGTTACATGCACATTAAGATAAGGAACATATTCAGGGGCCCACAAGTTTCTTTGAACCCCTTTGATAACACTTTTGCTTTCTAGTTCTTTTTTTATTTTTTTTATTTTTTTGTTTGTTTATTTATTTATTTGAAAGCAACAGAGAGAAGGAGGCAGAGAGAGAGAGACAGAGAGAGAGAGAGAGAGAATGAGAAAGAGAGAGAATGGCGGGCCAGAGCTTCCAGACTCTGTAAAGGAACTCCAGACGCGTGCGCCCCCTTGTGCACTGGCTAACGTGGGTACTGGGAAGCGAGCCTTGAACCGGGGTCCTTAGGCTTCACAGGGAAGCACTTAACCGCTAAGCCATCTCTCCAGCCCCTTCTAGTTCTTTTTCACAGGCATTGATATATTTTCTCTCAATAGAAAAAGCTACAGCCAAGCATGATGATGCACACCTTTAATATCAGCACTTGGGAAGCTGAGGTAGAAAGATGGCTGTGAGTTCAAACTCATCCTGAGAATACGTAGTGCATTCCAGATCATCCTGGGCTAGATAGAAACCCTACCTTGGGAGGGGGGGGGGAAGCTCCCTATTTTGGAATGCTCTATGAATGAAATTGTGCAGGATATGTTTTAATTTTATGACTTCTCACTTTTGTAATACCCGGGTTATATTTTGCTATGGTTGTTACTTTTTAGTGTGGAATAATATATTCATTGAATGATTTAGCTATAATTTATGTATTCATTGACTTTTCCAGGGACTTGTGATTGCCAGGTTTTGGCTTTTAAGCTCAGCTGCTGTCATCTTTGTTATTTCTCCCAAGTAAATACCAAGTAGTGGAATTTCTAGATCACTAGATAGGTATCTTCTAATTTTTTTATGAAATTGCCAAATTATTTTCAAAAATTTATGTTATTTTTCATTGGTACTGGCTGCTAGCTACATGTTCCATGATTTCATATTCTTACTAACATTTGCTAGCTCTTTAGTCTGAATTTTCTCCAATTCAATAGGCATTAAGTGGCAACACAAACATGATACTTTAGTTACTTTCTCATTGCTGGCACAAATGAGACTAATAGCAGCTAATGGGAGGAAAGCTGTTCATTTTGGCCTATAGTCTTAAGCGGAAGCTCCATCATGGCAGGGAGAAACATGGCATGAGAAAAGACTGGATATCACCTCTTCCATAGCAGGTAGAAATAGCAACAAAGGAGTGAGGCAGGCACTGACAAGGCGAAACTGGCTATAACCCCTACAGACTGTCCTCAATAACACAACTCTTCCAGCAAGGCTCTCAAATTGCAACCAGCTAGAGACCTAATATTCAGTACAGCTAATTCAAATCAACATTTATTTATGCATTTCTTTAAAGAATTATATATTTAAGGAATTGAACCTTTGTTGTTAGGTTTCACAGGCAAGCACCTTAATCTCTGAACCATCTCTTCAGCCCACAAGTGTTTTTGTAACCCAGATATCTCGTTTAGTAAAGCATCCAGTCAAACATTTCATCAGCTTTATCTACTTAAGTGTTTTTATCTTTATCAGTTAGCAATATTCAAGTGCAAGGCAATATATACTTTATAAATATGGTCTACTAATTTATGCCTTGATGAGCAAAATCTTCTGACTTGGAAAATACTTTAATTTGCATATTTTCTAACTTAATTATAAAAGTGTTGCTTTTTGCATCTTATTGCAGAAAGTACTACAAAGTTCAAGCTAACTAGTTTTGTTTTCCATCTTTACAACTGGCAGATATAAGGTATTTAGTATTAGCTCTTATTTTTGAAGTGGTTCATCATAGATTATATATTTCCTGAGTGTTTTTGTTCAATATAAACAAAATTTATATTTACATTAAAATAATTTATATGAAATCACTGAATATCATAGAATGATTTATATATATATAATTATATATATATATATGTGTGTGTATATATATATATATGCATATATATATATTACGTGAATAAAAGTTGAACTTTACTTATCTCATTTACATTATTATTAGTGGTTGAACAGGCTATTCTGTTTACTGAAATACCATTCGTAAATATAAATTCACCAAACACGTTTTAACATATTTACTTAATTCTATATGTGATGGTGTCTGATTGCATACTGACTCCACAGTCTTGTTCCTGTGACCTTACATTACATATTTATGCAAGGTAGTAGAGCAGGCCAAATTTGTTTACTATTTTTTTCAAAACTGCAATTGATATTCTATTTTCTTGGAATTTATATATAAATTCTATACCTGATTTATTGATTTGTACTTAAAAGCAGTAGAAATTTTAACATATCTGTAGATAAATT
Source organism: Dipus sagitta (assembly GCA_036346955.1). Taxonomy (NCBI): domain Eukaryota; kingdom Metazoa; phylum Chordata; class Mammalia; order Rodentia; family Dipodidae; genus Dipus; species Dipus sagitta. Next base: position 78,473,723 of record CM070770.1, on the reverse strand, counting down.
TGATGAGGTTTGAGGACTGACATTATATCATTACTCTATTGTCCAACTTTCATACATAAGGTATCTTTCCATTTAATTGTAATTTCTTTAAAATTTTTAAGGATCAGTTCATAGTTTTCATTATACAAGTCTTAGAGCTCATATTTTGTCTATATGACACTTTGTTTATTTGCATTTATTCAAAATTATATTTTGGACTATTGTTGGCATGTAGGAATTCTGTAGCCTTTATTACTTCCTATAGAAGAAAGTGAAAATGATAGCAAGAGGTAATTTGTAAATTTACTGAAATTGTCAACAATATCATAAATATATTATTGGAATGTTTTTTTTAATCAAACATTCTTTAAAAGTTATTATGAGGCCTTATAAGCTGTTCAGAAACATTCCTTCTAAGAATGTATATGGATTACTTGGTAAGAGTGGTAAATCTGGAAGTCAGACCCTTACCTCCATTGGCAACCAGATTCCTAGGACTCTCTTGCAGATTCTTTTCTATTTAACTTGCTACTTGTAAGGGTCAAAAATGAGAAGCGTCAACAAATTTCTTGCCTTAGAATGAAGGAGGACAAAGAAAGAAGCCAGAGTGTGCTGTAGCACTTAAGGGAATTAAAAATGTGGAGGATTTCTGTCCATGTCATGTTTCCCTTAAGGAGTGAGGAATCTTATTAGGAGGCTGTTTAAATTTCTAACACAAAAACATTGTTGCTAAATAAACTGTCTTATGGTTCCTCTCCCTCATTGATGTATATCCCTTAAGAGATTTTTAGTCACACTGTAAAGAATGTCCTCTTTAGGATAAATGAAGATCTACTGATCTTGCAAAATGCACACATAATATCAAGAAGAGAAATAACAACCCTATATGACAGTAATAGCACATTAAAAGTAAAAGTGGTATACAGCAGCCTGCAATTCAGTTTATAGATATAAAGATGTTTCAAGACACTTTTCACAGGAAACAACAGTGAACAGTACAGAGATTTTGCCCACATACCTTTTCCTCACAAATACATGGTGCCAACCACTATCAACATCCTGCACCAGAGTAGCATATATGGTGGACTTGAATCAGCCTTGACACATCCAATCATCTAAAGAATACAGTTTACATTAGTATCTACCCTTAGCACCCTGTATTCCAAATGTTAAACAAAATCAACCTAACAATATAGTATCAGACTGTCTTTCTGTCATTTTTGTGTTCAACCTATTAATCCTTCTTTCTCTATTCATTATTTTTCTTTAAATTTTGAATGATCTCAACATTTGTTAAAAGATAATGATCAATTTTGACAAAACTTAACATTTAAATATTAAATTATTGGGTATAATTCCTAGATTATACAAATCCTAATGAAACAAATGCAGCATTTCTAACTAAAACAAAAGGCTTATTACTAAGTAGAAGTATTATGAAAGCCTGATGTTATACCTAAGCTTACAGTGTGGTAACAGATTTTTCAGAGTGTTCTTAGTGTCTAACACCTCCAAAAGCTAGAATTTACAGTGAAGTCTACAACATAGAAAACATAACTACTTGGGCTAGAGAGATGGCTTAGTGGTTAAAATGCTAGCCTGTGGAGTCAAAGGATCCCAGATCAGTTTCCCGGGACCCATGTAAGCCAGGTGCACAACGTGGTGCATGCATGTGGAGTTTGTAGTTGCTGAAAGACCTGTTGCACCCATTCTCTCTCCCTCCCTATCTCTCTCTCCCCCCTCTCTGTCTCTCTCTCAAATAAATAAAATAAAATGGAAATATAACTACTTGTGAGTTATATATAGTAAAAAGTGAAATTCTAACACAAACATAATAAGAGAGCATACATGGAGTTGTATTTAAGGAAACTGTGGTAATTGAGTATGCAAATAATGTCCATCTGCTGAACAAACCCTTGGGATAACATAGAATTGACAAAAAGAAGAGAGAGTTTTTTTTTTTTTTTTTTCTCTCTCTCTCAAGAATTCATGTCAAAAGCAATACAGTTTGAGCCTAACTGTAAAGATGGGGAACAATTTAAAAAATTTTTGGTAAGACAGATTCTTTATCTGACCAGAGTGACTTAACAAGGCTCAAACATACATAAAGAACTGCCAAAATCCAGATTCATTTGCTTCATTAAATTTGAATTAAACCTGAGTAAACTCAAGCTCTCCCATAACCTTGTCAATGACTCAGTTTCCTGGAATTCTTTGTAGAGTACGAGTATTTCTGTTCCCCAGATAGACATTAGTTACAGCATGAAATACACTGCAGGAAAAAAAAAAAAAAAAAAGGAAAACTCCAGAGCTTTGAGTAGGCTGGTTTAAGAATGACTTTCAAGGCAATGACAGGCATCAGGCATTTACGCTGTCCTGCTGGAAGCCCATGCTGAGTTCCAACTCTCACTATTTAATTCCAGGTGGCCTCATTACTGGAATCATTTATATTTCACAAAAAACAAAAAAATATTCCCCGAGTTTTGGGAATTCAGTAGGTGATTTGAGACATCAAAGGCATGTGTGTCACACAATGAAGCACGCATACATGCCTATCTGCTAGAACTAGGACGAATCCACTTACCTTTCAAGTGGCCTCATTGTGGTTCTTTTTCACATTGAAAATTTCAATATAAAAAGCCTATTAATTTATTTAAGATGTGTATAGCTTTGGGGATGCTTTTTATTTAAAAAAATATTATTTATTTATTTGACAGAGGAGGGAGAGAAAGAATGGGTGTGCCAGGGCCTGCAGCCACTGCAAACGAACTCCAGACGCATGTGCCCCCTTGTGCATCTGGCTAACATGGGTCCTGGGAAATAGAACCTGGGTCCTTTGGTTTTGCAGGCAAATACCTTACCTGCTAAGCCATCCCTTCAGCCCAGGGATGCTTTTAATCTTACATAATTTGCAAAGAAAATCTGAAGAGAGCTTAATGAGAATTGATTTTCTCACATAAAGAAATGTTCTAAGACTCCAGGAGCTCATGAGCGTTGACTAGCACACATGTTGGAGTTTGGTAGGTCTTTTGTGAAACTCTGTTTTCCTGCAGGTGTCCAGAACTGTCCATAAATGTTATCATCAAGTGTCTTCTAAATTTGTATTTATTCCCAGCATAGTTGGTTAATGGTCAAATGTGGTGTCATAAACTTGCTGGTTGTACCCATTTCTACATAAACTACGAGTTGTACTTCAATTTTCTGAGTTCTTTCAATGCAAGCGCCTTTTGCTAGTAAATGAAGCACAGTGATGATTACTTGTAAGTAGTCCCAGCACAGTTTTACTCACTTCCCACTGAAGTTAATATAATATGTTATGTTATACCTTAGACTAAGTTTATAGAAAATCTGTAGCTTCATAAGAAATTATCAGTACATTAAGGTGTAATGCTTAGTGATAATCTGCCTTTTAGTTAATTAGCCTTTGCAATATGCAAACTATTACCATGAAGCTATATGGCTTATTATAACACAAAATAGTATAGGAAGGGAAAAAGCTATGGAATACAAAGGAAACTTAAACCAATGATAAACTCAGTTCTTACAAGTTAAAAATATATTGTATACCAATCAATGCTAAGTGTTTGTATATGTAGGTATTAAATGATTTATGCCCACATAATAATACAAATTACCTAAATAATATAATAATCTATCTACATTTTAACAATATAACTATATAATAATAATACTTATATCAAGGATATTTTAATAAGAATTTCATACACTTGAAATCCCAAAATCTGTTTAGAAATATGTTGTGATTGTAGTGTTTCATTTTGATTCATTATTGCTATGAAATAAACAATTATTAATCACTGCATTCTAACTGAAACATTGTAATCCAAGCCATGAAAGGATGTCAGTGATATAATACGCATATTTTAAATATTATTTTTTCTATTCATTTATTTGAATGAAAGAGAGAAATAGGCAGATAGAAAAAGAGTGAGTATGGGGGTCATTTGTAACCCAGACAGGTTATACACTTTTATCCCCTCATCCCTGCTGGTATTCACTGTGGGCTCATGAAGGTCTCAGCCAAAGTCTGTGGGGTAATGGGGAACCAAACCTGAGGGTACTCCTACCCACTCTGTGGCTCTTACAATCTTTCTGCCCTGATTTACTGTTGAGTTCTCTGTAGCCTCTGAAATTCTGCTTTGATGGGTTTTAATTGATCATCATATCTGTCAAGATCATCTAGTAACTGGTGGTCATAATAGCAGTAAGTGCAGTATTCAGGTTGCCTCTTCGTCTATAATTTCTCCTGGGCCCCTGCAGATGGGATAAAAGTGGCATATCTCTATCTCTAGTGTAATGAGCAGTTAGCTATCTTTTTGTCTTACTGATGGATCTTGGTTCTCCTATAGTTTCTCTGCCTTCTGTAAAGAAAAACAGATTCACCAAAAAGAGTAAGAGCAGCATGAGTTGGTGGGGGTGTATGCAAAGTTATTTGAGAGACTTTTGAGTACACACACCCACTCTTATTCTCCAGAGAGTAGTGAGGGCATCTCTCTGATGTCTGCGAGTTTCCTAACCATGGAATTATGACTTGTTTTCCATTACCAGATATGAGTTATCTCCCACTGAGTAGGCCTCATATAATGAATATATTTTAATCAATATAAATCAACTACAATTACAGGTTTGAAATTATCATATAATTTATTTATCCATAAGGGTTCTAATTTCATATTGAAGGTATAACATGAATGTTGAGGTATTAAATATATACTCCAAAGTCAAACAAACAAATTTTGATTATTTGTAAAATTATCATAGTATTGCCAAAATAAGTACTCTGAAGATCTCTAAATATGCTCCTTATTGGTACATTTAAAAGTGATTTTAAAGCCAGGCATGGTGGCACATGCCTTTAATCCCAGCACTTGGGAGGCAGAGGCAGGAGGAGGCCAGCCTGAGACTCCATAGTGAATTCCAGGTCAGCCTGGACCATAGTGAGACCCTACCTTGAAAAACCAAAAAAAAAAAAAAAAAAAATTAACAATGAGTGCAGAGGATACACACACACACACACACACACACACACACACCCATATATATATATATATATATATATATATATATATATATATATATATATACTCTTTTGTATCAGAGTGTCATGATGTACTTCAATCTGGCTTCAAATCGATGACCTTCCTGCCACAGACTACCAAGAGATGGAATTTGCCACTTGTCTCCTCTCTAGGCAATTTAATACTATTTTGAATGGAAGCATGCTTTGACTAGCAAGACTATGAATCCCGAGATGTTCCCCAATATTTTCATAAGATATACCAGCATAACATATGTATAATAGAATAACATAAGAATAACATAACATCATAATATATGTAACATAACATAACAGATATAAACATGCCTCAGTAGTGTATTATAAACTCAGCATAACAAAGTTTCAATTTCATATCTTTCCCTGAGGTCTTATTTTTAATAATGGAGCATGTTTTTACTCAGTTACTTATTATGATTATCATTATGAAACATTTCAGCAGTAAGAAACTTTGATTTTTTTATTCTAGTATTTTTGTATATTTATGGACTATCTTCTGTCTTAGAGTTTTTTGGAAATACAATGGTTAGCAATATAAAAAAGATGATTTTGCTATTATGTTTTGTTGTTATTGATGTTGTTGCTGTTGTACACTCATTCATAAATGGTTTTTTTTTGTTGTTGTTGTTCTTGTTTTTGTTTTTCGAGGTAGAGTCTCGCTCTAGCTCAGGCTGACCTGGTAATCACTATGTAGTCTCAGGGTGGCCTCGAACAGCAGTTTTCCTACCTCTGCCTCCCGAGTGCTGGGATTAAAGGCATGTGCCACAACACCTGGCTAATTCTTTGTTCTTTTTTATGTGTGTGTAAGTTAAAGTTGAATCTACCTCACAATACATAAGTATTGGATGGGACATTCCTGTTAAATGTTTTCATAAGATGTTTGTTTTCTATTCAGTTAACTTAAAATTAATACTCACCTACCTAGAATTATGAGAGCATATATGATTTACTTATTTAGTTGATTCTGATGCTAAAGAGTATGGATTACCTTAACCAACATCACTAGCATCATCAGCATTGACTGCGAATATATTAAAATGCAAATGTTGGCCAGGAGAGCTGTCTTTGCAATTAAGGCACTTGCTTGAAAAACCAAGACTCAAGTTCAATTCCCCAGGACCCATGTAAATCAGATGACAAATTGGAATTCATTTGGCTGGAGCCTTGGCAAAACCATTCTCTCCCTCTTCCTCTGTCTCTCACCACTCCCTTTTTATCTCTCTCAAATAAAGGAATAAAAGTTTTAAAACAAAATTAAAAAAAAAAAAAAACGCAAATGTTGACACCAGATTTTAAACCACTGAAGCAGAAACTCTGAAGTTTGGGAAAAACAATAAAACTGCATAAGTGATTCTTTCTGAGTAACTGTGTGTGTGTGTGTGTGTGTGTGTGTGTGTGTGTGAATGGTGTGCATATACATGTGTGAATACATATGTATAGAAACCCTAGCCTGAGTTTAGATATCTTCCTCAAAAACTATACTTTTTTTTTTTTTTAAAGACTTGGTGTCTCACTAAATCTTAAGATCACCTATTGTTGATTAGGCTAGACTACTCAGCCAGTGATCCTTGGTCATTCCTTATTTCTACCTTTTGAATATTAGGATTAATGGTATGTGCTAGAACTCAGCTTTGACATCTACAAATTTATAATTATTATTAATATTTAATTATAATTATATAATACAATTATATAATTATACGATCTACAAATCAAAACTCAGATTCTCATGCTGACATGGAAAATACTTTGACCATTGACCCATCTCCCCAACCTAGAGAAGCAATTATTAAACATGTTTATTTCAAGAACTTCTAGTCTAGGGTAAATATTGTCTTGTCACAATCTGCTCTAAAGTAGAAATCATCATAATCATCAGGGCCTGAAGAACCTACGGAATGAACTATATATATACAATACTATACAACTTGAGACAACATTTAATGTTTAATGAAGGATATACAGTCTGAAAGGAAGAAGAAACTGATCTAAACCTACAGAAATGCTTTATGGTGACATAAACTAAAGCAATTAATTCAAGACTGGATCACAGTTTGAGAGACAATGCAGTCGAAGAGAATGTTCAGGAAGAATGGCTATAAACAAAATAAGGAACAGCAGACAGCTTCAGGTTTGTGGAGATGAACTTCTAGACCAGGCACAGTTGTGGAGAAAGGGATACTTATTGAAGCCTACAGATCCAGGGGAAGTTCCATAATGGCCAAAGGAGCTGGCCTGCCTTCACAGATCCAAGCTGAGAGAGAGAAGCACAAGCTTAATGCCACATAACACAGCACACTTCAGAGACTCCAGCTAGGCACATTTTGCATATCTTTAGATTGTAATCTGAAACCCACCACCACATTTTAAGATCCACCTAGTGACACTGCCTCCAGCCAGGTTGCTGCAGATGCAAACTACAAACAAATAAAAAACTGAATATATTGGGGGCCATCTATTCAAACCACCACATTCTGCCCCTGGCCCTAAATAGAGTTATAACCATCACACATTGTAAATTGTACTCAGTTCAATTTCAAAGGTCCCCACAGCCTTGACCAATTTAAGATATTAAGTCCTGTAAAATCAAACAAATTAAATATTTCCAATATATAAAGGCACAGAGTAAACATTTTCAACTGGTATAAGGCATAGCAAAGAGACTAAAACAATGCAAACTCAACCACCATCAAACATCAAACTTCTGCAGTTCAAGTTCAATATAATCAGAGACTAACAGTCTCCAGACTTTCCAATTCCACCCCTCCAGCTGGGCAGAGTAGCCAGGGAACACTTCCATCCCAGGCCAACAGTGTGCTCTATGGTAGTGCATGCATAGTCCTGGTATATCTAAAACATGTTGAGGCCTTCATGCAAACCATGGTCCATCTTCCAAAGGTTCTTTCAGCCTCTCAGGGCATCAGGCCCTGCCTCATGCCACATCTCAGCAGTGGTTCCTGGAACTGTGTGCAACTCACCACCACTCCTAGCATTCTCCATGCTTCTGAATCCAATACAGGACACAGCCATATTCTTAATTCAGGGACAAAATAAATCCTAACCTTGAAAAGCAGGTTCCTTCTCCAGTCAACTCTTTCCAAAAGAGTTTGCATTTCTATGATAGTCTTTCCTCAGGCATAGTTTTCATTGTTTTTATGTTAAACAGTTGGATCAACTTCCATAAGATTGCTAATGTATTTGATTATAGCAGGTTCAGTAACCTAAAACCAGTCTCAATATCAGTAATTTTAACTTGCTTGAGGTTTTCCAGCTTAAAATTTTGAATCTCTCAGTCCAATATCTTTAGCCAAGCACATCAGTCCATAACAAATTTGACCAACCGTGATCAAACTCTCTGGACCTGGGCAGCAGAATGCAGCCAGCCATTATGCTAGTAGCCCAGTTCCAACAAAGTCCTCTGCAGTCTTTCCTTTCCCTTAGAAAGCTCATAAGCCAATCATTGAAGTTCAATACGGCCTTCACTTAGCATTCTCAAACTCTCATCAGAATAGTCCATAAAACTTGGCTTACCACTCCAGAAAGCATCTTCAGTTGCAAGCACCAAATCCATGCCTATTCCTCTAAAACAAAGGTTCCAAAAGATCAACATCCACATGGTCAGGTCCATCTCAACCCACTCCTTGGTAACAAGTTCTGTATTAGTCATGGTTCTCTAGAGAAACAGAACTGCTAGAATGAATTATTTTTAAAAGGGAATTTATTGGATTAGTTTACGGTAATCCAATAGCAGTTGCAGGCCCAGAATCACAGAACCTGGTAGCTACTCAGTCCACGTGGCCAGATGCCTCAGCAATCCCCACCAGGCACTGCAGATGGTGCTGGAAAGCCTGGAGGCTTCTTGTGGAGCCTCTGGGTTTTGATCCACGTGGGTCTTCAGTTGATGCCAGTCTTCAGTCCATGCTGGTCTTCAGTGCACACTGGAAGGTAATGAGCAGCTCTGGCAGCCAAGTGGAAGGAAGGAAGGAAGGAAAGAAGGAAGGAAGGAAGGAAGGAAGGAAGGAAGGAAGGAAGGAAGGAAGGAAGGAAAGGATATTTATTGAAGCCTACAGATCCAGGGGAAGTTCCATAATGGACAAAGGAGCTGGCCTGCCTTCACAGGTCCAAGCTGAGAGACAGAAGCACAAGCCTAATGGCACATAGCACAGCAAACTTCAGGGACTCCAGCTAGGCACACTTTTCATACCTTTAGACTGAGATCTGAAACCTACCACCACACCTTAAGATCCACCTAGTGATACTGCCTCCAGCCAGGTGGCTGCAGATGCAAACTACAAACAAATAAAAAACTGAATATATTGGGGGCCATCTATTCAAACCACCACAAACGGGTATAAACAAAACAAGGAACAGAAGAAAATATATGTTCTTATGTTTGGAGAATATAAAAAAAAAAATGAAGCTCATTAGAAAAATAAATGGGTATCTAAAATAGACTTGATTTATGGCTTGAAGCTTGTTCCTCGTCCACAGAAAACATAAAACATACTGAGAATTACAGTTGAAGTTCTTGGACTAGAGAGGACTTGGGAGATCAAAGCATTTGGACAATTAAGTATATTAAAAACAGAGCCCCCAGTGTAAAAGGGGGCAGGGACAAGGGAAAGGAGGGTACCTACACATGATGTATCTATACTTAGTGTGTCCATAATTAAAAGAAATTTTAAAAAATATATTCACTGTTATTATATAGAATGATTTATAAGATAAAATATATTTAGACAGGTTGAATAATTAAAACTTCCATTTAGTCCTGGTCTAAGGAATAATAAACAAAATGAGACCTTGAGCATAATAGAAGCCTTGAATTAGGAGAAAGAATGGAGAGCACCAGAGAGAGGACTGGGGGCTCTCTAAAAGTTAAGTGAGCCTCTCAAGTACTCAAAAATATGAATAAAGAATGTGTCAGGTAGGAGAGATGGCTTAGTGGTTAAGGCACTTGTCTGTGAAGGTTAAGTACCCAGGTTTGATTCACCTGCATCCACCTAAGCCAGTTATACAAGGTAGCACATGCATCTGGAGATAGTTTACAGTGGATAGAGGACCTGGTGTGCCCATTCTCTCTCTCTAGCTGCCCCCCCAAAATAAATAAAAACTTTAAAAAAATAAAGACTGTTTCTATTCATTTAAACACAATGTTCGGGGTATTTATATGAGGAAATTCTCACTTTTTTGTTTTTTTTTTTTTTTCCTGTGGGGAGAGCTGGAGGATGAGGAGACAGCAATATAAAACTTGAACATGGGAGAATGTTGAAAATTAAAAGGAATCTATGGGATTTATCTATTTGGCACTTATTCATAAGAACATGTTATACAACTAGAACTCTGTCCATATAGTATTGAGTAATTAATCCACACCTTAATAGAACAACTACCTATGGCACTGATATTGCTTCATGTCCTCATGTTGCTTAAGTCCCACATGTTTACTGTTGTAGTTACCTTTGCATTGCTGTAAAAAACACCCAGGAAAGAGCAGATGATAAAAGGAAAGCATTTCTGATAGCTGACTGTGTCAATGGGAAACCTTATGATGGCAGGGGAAAGCATGGTGTGAGCAGAGGCTGGACACCACTTCTACTACAGCAGGTGGAGAGCAGCAACAAGCATGTGAGAGAATGAACATTGGCAAGCTAGTGGCAAAAATACTCTTCAAGGTCCATCCACAGAAGCACACCTCCTCTAGCAAGCCTTCACCTCCCAAGTTGCCTTCATGTGGGGACCAAACATTCAAAACACCTGACTTTATGGGGAATATTCTGCATTTCACGTGCTGGGACCTCTCTGTCCCTTCTCTTACATCCTCTCCATGTTTTATCCAGGCCCGCCATGCCACGTGGGTGCACGCTTTTCCCTTCTATTGATTCTGTACTTCTTTAAATAACCATAGTAATTTAATAATTATCCTCAGCTTGCTTGCCTAAGTCTTTGCTAAATGCAGACAGAGACTGAAGTTCTGGGGTTCAAGTACTTTTCTGAACACTTAGTACTCCACTTCAAAACCACCACATTTACTCAAAATAATATAGAAAGAAAAGTATTTACAGCAAAAGGCAAGATATTTCAAGATGTTATATTGATATATTTATCAAAATTCATAGTGTTTTGAAATTTTTTTTATTTTTTTTATTTTTTATTTATTTATTTTTTTTACAGTCAGTTTGGTACCACTATTAGGCTCATCCATGACCTACCCCCTCCCCTTGGCCCCTCCTTGTTGAGGTATACGAGTCATGCATTGTGGAGCTAAATGTCTCTGCATATCATGACCCAACATGTGGCTCTGACATTCTTTCTGCCCCCTCTTCCGCAAAATTTCCCTGAGCAATGTTGGGTCTGCTTCAGTGATGAGGTGTTTGGGGGCTCTGAGGCTCTGGCTCTCTGATTTGGTAGGAGTTGATTTTTCTCTGTGTTGATCTCCTTCCCCCTTCTGCTTGTATCCGATTCACCAGGAAAACAGCACTGTTGCTTGTTTCGCCAATTTTTCTTAGTTTCAGCCAGGGCCCTTGGAGGTATGATGGGGTGGCTCTCTGCTTAGGATCTACATCTATCTGAAAAAGGGAAGCAGATTCTCCAATGGAGAGTAAGTTAGCACCAGGACAAATGAGATAACCCTTTTTTTATATAGAGAATTTTATAGGTGTAGGCCCTCTTGTAGCCCACAGTTGATGGTAGTTCGATATTGGAGAGTGGGCTTATGTTTGGATATGGTTCTGACTTGTTTCCCAGCTCCAGCTATGGGTATCATACCAGTGAGGGGATCAGTTAGCCAAATTGAGAGCAGTTGGTTCCCCACCATGGCTGTGTGCCACCACTGCACTTGTGTGGGCATCACAACAAGTTATTTGCTGCTAAGTAGGTTAGACCATGCAATGCTTCAACAGATATTGGTCATTTTCCCCCAGTCGCCCATGTAGCACCTTCTGGCACTAGACGCGCTGACTGTCTGGCGACTGACTCTCTTCCAACTTCCAGCCATGCCATTATAATTTGCATGTCAATCACATAGGGTGTCTTCAGCAGTAGGGTCTTATCACTAGCCTTTGGTGGGTCATCAAGTACTCTGACAGAAAGCTGTCTGTCTTTTAGGAGACCTTGTAGGTCTCTCTGATAAAAAGCTCATTGTGGATGATAGCCCTATGCTGTTTCTGGGGGTTACATGTCAGTGCCCACTAAGAAAATGAGGAAAAAGATAACTAATATACAAGAGTTAGAGATAAGAGAGAGAGAGAGAGAGGGAGGGAGAGGGGAAGTGAGGGAGGGAAGATGTAGATAAAGGCCCAAACAACATAAGCTGGAAAAAAGACAGCATCTTCAACAAATGGTGCTGGACAAACTGGATAACTATTTGCAGGAAACTGAAACTTGATCCACACATTTCCCCATGCACTACTCTCAAGTCCAAATGGATCAAAGATCTCAATATAAGACAAGAAACTTGTATACTACTGGAAGAAAAGTTAGGAAGTACTTTCCATGATATAGGAATGGAAAAAGACTTCCTGAACAAAACCCCAGTAGCTCATGAACTTAAACCGTCACTCAACCAATGGGATCACATGAAGCTGAAGAGTTTCTTTACAGACAAGCAAACAATACGCAAAGCCAATAGATCACACACAGAATGGGAGAAAATATTTGCGGGTTATCCAACTGATAGAGGCCTAATCTCTAGATCTACAAAGAACTCAAAAATCTAAACAGTAAGAAGTCAAACACCCCACTCACAAAATGGGGCAAAGAGCTGAACAGACAGTTTACAGAGGAAGAAATAGAAATGGCAAACATACACTTAAGAAAATGTTCATCATCCATAATCATCAGAGAAATGCAAATTAAAACAACTATGAGATTCCACCTTACCCCAATAAGGATAGCAAACATCAAAAAATCAAATAAAAATAAATGCTGGCGAGGATGTGGAGAAGTAGGAACACTCATCCACTGTTGGTGGGAATGTAGGATGGTACAACCACTTTGGAAAGCAATATGGAGACTTCTGAAAAAGCTGAGTATAGAGATACCAACAGACCCAGTCATTCCCTTACTGGGCATCTACCCTAAAACCTTCAAACCACAGGCTAGAGAGATTTGTTCAACTATGTTTATAGCGGCTCAATTTGTAATAGCTAAGTGCTGGAATCAACCCAGATGTCCATCACTAGAAGAATGGATAACTAAGATGTGGTGTATCTACACAATGGAATTCTATACAGCAGTAAGAAAAAATGACACAATGAAATTTGAGGAAAAATGGTTGAACCTGGAACAGATCATTCTCAGTGAACTTACCCAATCACAGAAAAAAAATCGCCACATAGTCTCACTTATCTCTAGCACCTAAACTGAATCTACCCAAGATACCTTACATACCCAGCAAGCACCTCCTAGACTAGCCACTAGGATGGAAGGGGAGGGAGGGGAGGGCATCAAAGGGGTGGGAAACACAAATCTAGACCTAAATGGCAATGGTACCATAATTTTCTACTTACTAAAAGACAGACCAAATGGCTGATCCTTCACCAGGCCCTTACAGAGAACACCTGAACCACAAGACACTGGAGAGGGTGTTTTTAAATTTTAAGAAATTGAAAATCAGTAAAGGTAAGTTTCTAACACAAAAATTCTGTGCTGAATATGATATCATGAGAGAAATGATTTGAGGTTTTCCCAGTGATTGCTCATATTTTTGACAGAACTGATGATGTTGGTATATTGAATTACTGATTTCATGGGTAGCATGATTCTGACTGGTAACTTAAACATAATAGGAAAAATAAGTCTTCAACTGTGCTAAGTTATTGGGCATAGCTTAGCTTTCTTGAACTAAAATATTCATATTTTCTTTATTTTGATATTTTAAAGGAGTTCAACAAAGATAGAAAACAGACAGAGATCTCAAGCTGTTATACTTTAGAAATTTGGCAGAATGCCATGCATGGTGGTGGTACAAACCCCTAATCCAAGCACTTGGGAGGCAGAGGTAGAAGGAGCTCTTTGAGTTCAAGGTAACCCTTAGACTACATGGTGAATTCCAGGTCAGCCTGGGCTAGAAAGCAAGAAAGCAAGACCTTACCTTGAAAAATGATAGAGAGAGAGAGAGAGAGAGAGAGAGAGAGAGAGAGAGAGAGAGAGAGAAATACTTTATATGAATAAAGAATGTTGGATGAGGATTCAAAACATTTGCCTCTAGCTCTATTCAGGCTCCTATAATGCTGCCTCAGAGGACATAAAACAAAGAAGGGCCTGGCTTAGCCAACTGAATCCTTTGAAACGTTAGCAGGCAAGCAGTGAGAATTGTGGTGACCCCTGTACATATATATCCAAACCGCTCACTCTCCCCTGCAGCCCTCCATCAGTGTAATTTCTATGAAACCAGCAGAATTCTCAGCATTGATATGTAAATGAATAGACCAACAGTATCCATACTATTTCATTTTCTATGTGCTTTGCAATCCAGAATTTTGAAAAGCTTCCAGTAATTTAATACATCAAAATGTTCAAGAAATTCTGCTGAAAACCAGTTTCACATATCCCAGTTTGCAAAGACCTTGACACATTCCTGATGATTGTTTTGTTTTTGTTGGTTAAATACTACTGATGTTTTAACTTAAAAACTTACTGAATGAATGGCTAGGCTCAATGAAATGATGACAATCTTAGCTTCCTTTATATCACATCCGATGGAAGGCACAGTTGGCATGTGAAGCCACAGCAACACAGAGAAAAGTCTGCCCTATTTTGTAAGTTGAAAATCCTACTTAGCAGAGCAATTAATTTGCCTCTCCAATCCAAACTACCTTCCCTACCTACAGGCTTGCTGTCCTCTTCTGAGAGGAATGAAGATGGATATAGGTTATGATAATGGACCTTAGGGAGAGGAAACTGGAAGCAGAATAAATCCTCCCCCCACTCGCCCCAGCACCACCTCCCAACCACCACATTCAACTTTTTTTCTTCTTTTCCTTCTCCTAATTCTTCAAGTAATCACAAAACTCAGGGTAAGCAGACATCTTTATTATCTATGCAAATTGCCATCTGCTAGAGGCCTATTTTGCAAACCTGTAGGGCCTGAACAAAAGACAGACTGATTTAGTAAATGTAACACTTAGCTGTACTGTTTGTTCACTGAAGTGCCAGACTTGTCTTAGGTGTCTTAAGATGACTATTTCTAAAAGAAAGACATGGAAAATAGTTCAAAAGCGAGTTTTCTAGGCCCTATTATCATATTCTTTTTAAAAATCAGTACTCTAGAACAAAATGTTGTTTCTGGATTGGTAGATTTTTTTTTCACTTACCATTTTAAAAGCATTTGTTTCTAATGATTAGAACACATACGATAACTATGAATGGTTACCAAATGTCATCAATTGAAGAAATATTTATTGTAACTCTCCTTTAAGAAGTCTACACCTAAGCAGAGCAGGGCTTGGTAGCACACACCTTTAGTCCCAACACTCAGGAGGCAGAGGTAGGAGGATCACCTTGAGTTCAAGGCCAGGCCAGGACTACAGACGTGAATTTCAAGTCAGCCTGGGTTAGCATGTGACCCTACTTCAGGGGAAAAAAAAAAAAAAACACTCCACATCCTTTCTTGCATTGAATAAACTTTGGATAAAAAAGCTTCCCATCTGTCTTCTATGTTTAAATCTACATTAAAACTTTCCTTAATTAAGTCAAACTTTGATTCATCTTGAAAAAAAGAGGCATTTATTAATGCTAAGGAATCTGTGATTCAAAGAAATACATAGACCCACACATGCATGGTGATGTTACATCTTCACGCTGCCCCAAACGTTCTGCGAGCCACAACCTCACTACTCAGATCTGAAAGAGTATATACAGTTATCTCCTGGAACACAGGATTAAAATAATAGGTTCCTATACTTAACCATGCAAAAGCTAGACAAAAGTCAACTGTTTCTTCTAGTGTATAAACAACTGATCAAGACTAGGAGCTCTGGGAGATCATTGTTTAGCCCTCCAAGTATCTCTACCCCAAGAAGTGTTCTTTGGCTTCATGGAATGCAGCCCAAGTAAGGTTTTGTAAGGTACATGAGCAGCAGCCATAAGCACTCTTCAGCATTATCTAGAGACTCAGAGGAATTCCAACCAGATAAGATCTGCAATAATATATGAGTGCATGTGACAGATATGTACAATGAATGTGTTTTAAACACTAGTATACTCTGAAGTAGACAGTGCATTTTCATATTTTGGTTAACAAGGAGAAATGGTAGAGCTAAAAGTTTCTCTCTGCTTTGGTACGCATACTGAAAATGTTTTTATATGTTGTCTCTTAAGCTGAAAAGAAAATAGTAACAGATGGAAGCCATTAAAGAAAATTTAAAGAACCTGGTACTTGTATCTTGTCCAGGAAGGACGAAGGCCATGGAGGTGCATTAGTTTGTTAGGGGTATTAAGCTAATGAGTGAGAACCTGAATGAATTAAAGAATAGCAATTGTCTCTCAGGTCTGAAGTCTAGAAGTGTCAGATCAAAGCACTGATAGAATTGTTTCTACCTGAGGACTGAGGGAAAACTTTGTCCCATTGTTTTCCTGGCATCTGGGGTTGATGACAAATGGATTCCATGGATTCTGTTTTGTTGCTTCTTTACCGTCTTCATGCAACCATGTCTCTCTATGTGTTCCCATGAAAACATTTACTTTTCCAGATCTGACCGATTTCATTAGGGTCACAGTGTAATGCACCATGATTTCTTCTAACTCACTGCTCCTGAAACTACTCATTTTGAGGAACTGTGGGTAATTACTTTAACATGAACATTGAGGGGTCAAGTGAAACCACAGCACTCACAGGTCTCCACATGACCTATGAAAGTTCTATCTAAATTCTTAGAATTACCTTACATGAAGGCTTTATTACTTAGCCAACAAGAGCTGCCAAATGAAGCTTAACACTCTCACAATTCTTATCATCAGTTCATGCTTGAAATATATTATTATCAAGAAGAAAAATAAAATATACTGTTAGCATATAAATTACCATTTATGAGCAAATCCATTACACCACGAGAAAATGAATACATTAAATTAACTAAACAATATTAAGTGTGTGAAGTGCAGTCAAAGTGCTTTATTTCTTCATCTGATATCAGTTGTTGCTCAAAATAGTGGGTGCTGATCTCATGTACCTATCATATAGCAAGCTTTTCTCTTAGTCATGCTGAAATATCAATCACTGAGATATTCTGTATAAAACTATGTCTGATAGTTTGTTTAGATTCTGACAGCAGGTACCAATTACAGTTATAGAGAAAAAATATTCAGACATAACCATGATATCCAACAATCATTTCAGTGCTCCAATATCAATAAGTAAATAGTATTTATAAAATAGACACATACTTATGTATTCAGACTTTCTAACTGTAAATAATCCTTTTATTACTATTTCCGAATGCTATAGAACTTTTAAATCTTTCATGTTCAAGATAGTCCTTATTATTTTTAATTGAAAATGGCCAAATTTCTATGGCTTCCAAGTGAAATCCTAAGATGCATGAGAAAATATAATTCACAATACTGCAAGCTTTCATATTGTAGCAGAGTTCTTCCACAGAAGTCCATCAAAAGGAAAGTAACCACATTGTCAGCAAGACACACATTTATTATTTCTAAGGAATCATTTGTGTATGTGAGAATGCGCATATAGAATGTATATAGCATATCTAAATAGATTAGGAGAAGAAACCCAAGAAATGCACCTGATGTGCAGGTTCATAATTGTAATTTTAGAATGTGAGATGTGAATGCAGGAGGATTGTTGTAAGTTTGAGGCTATACTGGGCTACAAAGTGAGACACTATCTCAAAATAAATAATAAATGTAAAATTCTAATGAATATATATTCTTTCCTAGATGTCCTATA
This sequence comes from Dipus sagitta, assembly GCA_036346955.1. Classification (NCBI taxonomy): domain Eukaryota; kingdom Metazoa; phylum Chordata; class Mammalia; order Rodentia; family Dipodidae; genus Dipus; species Dipus sagitta. The sequence continues at coordinate 78,455,757 of CM070770.1, read as the reverse complement.
CTTATGGGATAAATTATAAATCATATAATAAATATAATAATATTAATAAATATAAAAATATAATGTAAAGATAAATTATATATATTTATAGAGTAAGAGATTATTTATACTAAGTGTTGTGTTCAGAAATGACTTATAGTAGTTATTTTGTGATTGCATAAGCAGTCCTACAGTAAAAACATAGGTTAACTTTTAAAATGTTTAGAAATTAATTTTTATTGAATGTTTCAGTATATTCTATTCTTTTAAATTGAAATGTAAGGTCATTTTATTTGGCATTCTTTTAGGCTCTTTTGGGTAATTCTAGAAGCATCACTCTGAAATTCTTTGAGCTTCAGAATATAAATTAGTTAATAAGTGTGCCAAATTCCAAGGAATTAAATCACAATTCTTACATTTGCATTAGTGTCTTGTTTAAATGCATAGGTCTGGGAGCATCCCCTACCTTATGTGAACTGGAATATTGCAAGCTGATAGCAACATAATTCTGGAGACCACTGAGCATATGATCTGAGAGCCTGCAGTGTTCTGTTCTGGGCCGAACCTTATACTAAGCTGGGTGACCACAAGCATTTGCTACCTCAGAGCTGATAATGCATATCCTTGAGTCATAGGACTGAATCTGACTACTGAATATCATTGAAATTGTTACTCTACAATAAATTATGCTTTGTGAATTAAACAATTGTTTTTGCTCATTCATTCATTTACCCATAGAGTCATTAGTCTGGGAATAACAATTAAGTGTATGCCATGTACCTTCCCCTTAGACCAAGATCAGAGTTCAGAGATAACGAATACAGAGTTTAGATACTGCTATAGGAGATATATAAGAATATGATAACACAGTGAAATGAATAATTCAGGTTTAAGGGTACAAAGAATGGCAAAAGGATTAGAAAATGTCATTTGTCAAGGTTTATGCAAGTTTATATATACAAGTTTATACTCTCTAGAAAGCTCTGGGTTACTTGGCAAGAAGGACTCTTTACTGTAGTTGGAACCAGGATCTTTTTTTTTTTTTTTTTTTTACTTTTTGTGTCTATTTAAATTTATTTTAGGGGGCTGGAGAGATGGCTTAGCAGTCGAGCGCTTGCCTACGAAGCCTAAGGACCCCGTTCGAGGCTCAATTCCCCAGGACCCACATTAGCTAGATGCACAAGGGGTGCATGCGTCTGGAGTTCCTGTACAGTGGCTGGAGGCCCTGGCATGCCCATTCTCTCTCTCTCTCTCTCTCTGCGTCTTTCTCTCTATGTCATTCTCAAGTAAATAAATAAAAAGGAACAAAAATTTTTTAATTATTTTAATTTTTTTTTATTAATTAGTTTTGTACTCAGTGAATACAGTCAAGTTGGTACCATTGTTAGGCTCGTCCTTGTCCTACACCATCCCCTGGCCTCTCCTTGTTGAGGTACATGAGTCATGCATTCTGAAGTTAGTCCACAGTTATGGGTAAGAGAAATGTCTCTGTGCATCATGATGTGTGGCTCTGACATTCTTTCCACCCCCTCTTCCGCAAAATTTCCCTGAGCCATGTTGGGTTCATTTTGGGTCTGCTTCAGTGATGAGATGCTGGGAGGCTGTGTATCTCTAGATATATGATTTGGTAGGAGTTGATTATTCTATGTGCTGATCTCCTTCACTCTTGTGCTGTGTGATGGTTTGAGTAGAATAGATGGACCCCAATATATTCAGTTGTTTATTTGTTTGTAGTTTGCCACCTGGCTGGAGGCAATGTCACTGGGTGGATCTTAAGGTGTGGTGGTGGGTTTCAGATTACAATCTAAAGATATGCAAAGTGTGCCTAGGTGGAGTTCCTGAAGTGTGCTGTGCTATATGGCTTTTGCCTTTTGGTATGTGGCTTGTTCTTCTCTGTCTCTGCTTGGTCCTGTGAAGGCAGGGCAGTTTCTTCTGCGATTTATGGAACTTCCCCTGATCTGTGAGCTTCAATAAATATCCCTTCCTCCATAACTGTGTCTGGTCTGAAAGTTCATCTCAGTGAACCCAAAACTGTCTACATGCTGGTACCAGGTTCACCAAGAAAACAGCACCCTTGCTTGTTTTGCCAATTATTCTTAGTTTCGGCAGGGGCCCTTTTAAGGTATGATGGGGTGGTTCCCTCCTTAGGATATGTGTCTATCTGAAAAAGAGAAGCAGACTCTCCAATGGATACTAAAGTTAGCACCAGACAAATGGGATAACCTTTATTTTTTATAGAGAATTTAATAGGTATAGGCCCTCTTGTAGCCCACTATTGATGGTAGCTTAATAATGGAGAGCAGGCTCATGTTTGGATATGGTTCTGACTTCTTCCTCAGCTCCCACTGAGCAGATCAGTTAGCCAAATCAAGAGCAGTTGGTTTCCTACCATGGCTGTGCACCACTACTGCACGAGTGAGAGCATCAAGACATGTTTCTTGCTGCTAAGAAGGTTAGATCATGAGTTGTTTGGACAGATATTGGTCATTTTCCCCCAGTCACCCATGTAGCACCTTCTGGCACTAGACGCACTGACTATCTGGAGACTGACTCTCTTCCAGCTTCCAGCCATGTCATTCCATTTTACAAATCAACCATATATGGTGTCTACAGCAGTATGGTCTTACCACTAACCTTTGGTGGGTCATCAAGTACTCTGACAGAAATCTGTCTTTTCTTTTCTTTTTTGAAATCTTGTGTCTGTGATCAAAAGCTCATTGTGGATGATAGCTACCTGCTGGTACTGGGAGTTACAGGTCATTGCCCACTAAAAGAATGAAGAAAAAGTTAACTAATATAAAAGAGTTGGAGAGAAGAGAGAGAGAGAGGCTGTAGAAGATTAAGGTCAGTCTTCATCATACACCCTCCAGTGCCTTGTGACTCAGGTGTTCCCTCTAAGGGCCTGGTGAAGTTTCAACCATTTGGTCTGCCTTTTAGCATGTAGACTCTCATGGTACCATTGCCATTTGGGTCTAAATTTGTGTCTTCCACCCCCTCCATCCCCACCCACCCTATTGTCTAGTTTTCAAGATGCTTGCTGGGTATGTCAGCATCTTGAGTAGATTCAGGTTAGATGCTGTAGATGAGTGAGACTGTGGAATGATTATCTTTCTGTGATTCAGTAAATTCACTGAGGATGATCTGTTCCAGGTTCAACTATTTTTCTTCAAATTTCATTGTGTCATTTTTTTCTGACTGCTGTGTAGAATTCATTGTGTAGATATATAACATCTTAGTTATCCATTCTTCTAGTGATGAACATCTGGGTTGATTCCAGTTCTCAGTTATTGTGAATTGAGCCACTATAAACATGGTTGAGCATGCCGGGCATGGTGGCGCACGCCTTTAATCCCAGCACTCGGGAGGCAGAGGTAGGAGGATCGCCATGAGTTCAAGGCCACCCTGAGACTCCATAGTGAATTTCAGGTCAGCCTGGGCTAGAGTTAGACCCTACCTTGAAAAACCAAAAAAAAAAAAAAAAAAAAAAAAAAAAAACATGGTTGAGCAAATCTCTCTGTACTGAGGTTTAAAGGCTTTAGGGTACATGCTCAGTAAGGGAATAACTGGGTCTGTTGGTAACTCTGTAGTCAGTGTTTTAGGAGTCTCCATATTGCTTTCCAAAGTGGTTGTACCATCTTACATTCCCACCAATACTGAATGAGGGTTCCTATTTCTCCACAGCCTCTCAGCATTTATTTTCATTTGATTTTTTTCATGTTTTCTATCCTTACTGGGATAAGTTAGAATCTCATAGTTATTTTAATTTGCATTTCCATGATGATTAGGGATGATGTACATTTTCTTAAATGTGTGTTTGATATTTGTATTTCTTCCTCTCTGAACCACCTGTCCAGCTCTTTGCCCCATTTTGTTAGTGGGTTGTTTGACATTTTATTGTTTAGATTTTTGAGTTCTTTGTAGATTCTAGAGATTGAGCCTCTGTCAGTTGGATAATCAGCAAATATTTTCCCCATTCTGTGGTAATCTACTGGCTTTCCTTATTGTATGCTTGTCTGTGATGAAACTCTTCAGCTTCATGTGATCCCATTGGTTGAGTGACTGTTTAAGATCCTGTGGGGTTTTGTTCAGGAAGTCTTTTTCCATTCCTATATCATGGGAAGTTCCTCCTATATTTTCTTCCAGTAGTAGCCGAGTTTCTGGTCTTATATTGAGGTCTTTGATCCATTTGGACTTGAGTGTTGTGCATGGTGAGATGTTAATGAATTGGAAACTAAGAAAACAATAAGAAACTTGACAAAACAAAGAGCTGGTCCTTTGAAAAAATAAAACAAGATTGACAAAGCCCTGGCCAATTTTATCAAGCAAAAAAAAAAAAAAAAAAAAAAAAAAAAAAAAAAAAAAAAAAAAAGAGAGACACTTCAAGTTAACAAAATTCAAAATAAAAAAAAAAGAGAGAGATCACAATGGACATAAGTGAAATTGGGTGAATCATCATGACTTATTTCAAAAACCTCTACTCCACAAAACTGGATAATATGAAGGAAATGGATAAATTACTGGACACATACCATCTATCAAAGCTAAATTCAGAGCAGATTAATCTCCTAAACAAACCTATCACACTCATTGAGATTGAAAAAGTAATAAAAAGAAAAAACCTCCCCAAGAAGAAGAGTTAAGGACCAGATGAGTTTCTCAGCTGAATTCTATCCAACCTTCATGGAAGAACTCAAACCAATCTTCTCAAACTGTGCCACACAACTGGAGAACAGGGAAAGCTTCACAACTCCTTCTATGAAGCTAATATCACTCTAATTCCAAAACCAGGCAGAGATGCCACAAGAAAAGAAAACCACTGGCCTATTTCCCTGATGAACTTAGATGCAAAGATCCTGAACAAAATCCTTGCAAACCAAATCCAACAACACAGCAAAAGCCTTATTCACCTTGATCAAGTGGAATTCACCCCAGGAATGCAGGGGTGCTTCAATATAAGGAAATCTGTCAATGTAATACACTACATAAACAAGGTTAAACAAAAAAACCACATGATCATTTCAATAGATGCAGAAAAGGCCTTTGACAAAATACAACATCACTTCGTGATCAAAACATTGGAGAGAATTGGCATGGTTGCTTCATATCTTAACATAATATAGGCAATATACAAAGCTCCTAAGGCCCAAATAATACTTAATGGAGAGAGATAGGAAGAATATCCATTGAGATCAGGAACAACACAGGGGTGCCTCCTCTCACCTCTGCTCTTCAATATAGTACTGGAAGTCCTAGCTCAAGCAATAAGACAGGAGAAAGAAATAAAAGGGAAACAATTTGGAAAGGAAGAAGTTAAGTTAGATCTATTGGCTGATGACATGATTCTATACGTAAGAGAACAGGCAGACTCCATCCCAAAACTCTTGAAGGTGATTAACTCCTATAGCAAAGTAGCAGGATACAAAATCAATACACAAAAATCAGTAGCCTTTCTATATGCAAATGACAAAGATACAGAGAAAGAAATAAGAGACATGGTCCCATTTTCAATAGCAACAAAATAAAATAAAATAAAATAAATAAAATAAAATAAAATAAAATAAAGTAAAATAAAATAAAGTAAAATAAAATACCTTGGAATAACATTAACCAAGGAAGTGAAAGATCTATACAATCAAAGCATAAGAACACTCAAAAAAGAAATTGAGGAGGACTTGAGAAAATGGAAAGACCTCCCATGTTCCTGGACAGGCAGAATTAACATTGTGAAGATGGCAGTCCTACCAAAGGCAATATATAGATTTAATACAATTCCAATTAAAATCCCAACATTGTTCTTCACAGAGATAGAAAAAAATGATCTCAAAGTTCATATGGAAAGGCAGAAGGCCTTGGATATCCAAGCATATCCTCAGCAAGAGAAATTCCTCTGGAGGCACCACCATACCAGATCTAAAGCTATATTACAAATCCATAGTAATAAAAACAGCATGGTACTGTCATAAAAACAGGAGTGTAGACTAATGGAATAGAATTGAGGACCCAGATTTTGGGTCAAGCAACTACAGCTACTTGATATTTGACAAAGGCCCTAACAATATAGGCTGGAGAAAGGACAGCATCTTCAAGAAATGGTGCTGGACAAACTGGCACCACAATCTTGATAATAATGTATATTAAATTCTTTTTTTTAATTTTTTTGTGCATTTTTATTTATTTATTTGAGAGTGACAGAGACAGAAAGAGGCAGGTAGAGAGAGAGAGAGAATGGGCGCGCCAGGGCTTCCAGCCACTGCAAACGAACTCCAGACGTGTGTGTCCCCTTGTGCATCTGGCTAACATGGGTCCTGGAGGATCGAGCCTCGAATTGGGGTCCTTAGGCTTCACAGGCAAGCACTTAACCGCTAAGCCATTTCTCCAGCCCTATTAAATTCTTTACTATGCAGATCAAATCAACTGTGAAGTAAACAAAAATATATTCTTTATATATAGGTTTCTAAGTAACATTGTCTAGTAATTCACAGATGATCCCATGCCAGTTTCCATACACGTTATATATTTACAGGGATCTATTTCACAAAGGGATCTATTTGAAGATTCAATTCATTTTTAGCAAGTGTTTTTAACCTCTGTTACTCCTGTGTAGATGATAATTATTAGTCATACTCCTGTGTAGATGATAATTATTAGTCATAAAATATTAAAACCAGGGAAATGAATATAATATTAAATTACTCAACAACAGTTCTCTATACACTGTTGTAGATACTAAGCTACAACTAAATATGGATTTTAAATTATTTGTAAATTTTTAATATATGAAATAATGATATTAATACTATTAAATTGAGAATTTTTAAACTTCATCTGACTGCTATCACATCAAGATCAAATGTAAGAAAACTTCAACTAAATCCTTGTGATGTAATTCACAAGGACATTCCCTCCTCAACTTTATTCTGGGAGTTAATTCTAACCAAATAGGCCTCTCAGTCTTTTTAGGATTTAAATTTTATTTCTGTGCTGGCAGAGTTATCAGAAAGCAATAAACAAATTAATGCCAGTGATTTCAAGTTTAATGCAAATTAGCACTCAAATCACAGATCAAGAAAAATGTTGGCAGACTCAGGCCAAGGGAGCCTGTCTGCAGGAGCAGGGAGGCATGGGGATGGATTTCCATACTAGAACATATCAAGTTAAGGCTTATAGAACATGAAGCACAATTGGGCTAAACTACATTTTTTATGGCCCTTTTAAATCACCCTGACTAAAAATCTCCACACACTGTCAGATTTATTTTTGGAGAATTTATAGGACAACATGAACAACCTATGACTTGTGTCCATTTATTTTTCACATGATAAATAAACAAAGATGCTTAGAGGATATCTTTTCACTCTACTAGATTATTTTGGGGGGAATATCTTTGATTCAAAAGCCCAACTTCTGACAGAGATTAGGATGTGGACTTTAATTATATACATAATCCCTCAGTTTATTATTACCATGGGGTTAATGGGTAAATAAAAAGTAGTGAAGATTTGTTTTAAATTTTAATTTTCTTCCTGTACCTAACTATATCAAAAACAGTATTTCAACTATATTGTTAAACTTCAACACTTGCCTTTACATTTTTCATGATGCACCCCTTTTTAATGGTGAGCAGATAACTATTATAAACAATCCAGCAATGCAGAAAAGAGAACAAATGTGATAATTCAATAAGAATTCGCACTCATAAATCAACAGCATTTGTTGAACAAAACTCTGGGCATGTTTGTATGCTTTAAAAGGTCCATTTTCTGTAAATAAATCAGGCTACATATTCTGGGACTCTTCATACTGTCTCTTTAATGTAAGGTTGGAGACACTATGCACGCAAGAGTGAGAGGCAAGTGCTTGACTTTGGCTATGAAGGCCTCTATCACATATCATTTCTATTGGCTTTATCAAAATCAGTGCATCATGGAAATCTGTAAATTTAAAAGTGAAAGCCTGATATGTTTCCAAATATATTCAATTTTAAACAATTAATTTGGTAACCCATGGCTTCTTAAGTAACTTATTTTTCCTTTCAAACTTATTTGAAGATTTAAAAGAACAAATAAGACAAATAACAAATATGACAAAATGCTATAGAGAAAATACCTTCCTATTTGAGTGTGTGTGTGTGTGTGTGTGCGTGCGTGTGTGTGCATGTGCACATTCCTATACATACAGACACATTTCATGGCATGTGTTTGGAGGGCAGAGGACAACTACAATATGCTCATGCTCTACTCTGTATTCTACCTTCTTTGAGACAGGATCTCTTGCTACTAGAAACAGACTGGCACACTGCATATAAATGTACGACTAGCTGGTCTCAAACCTCAGATTATACTGCTCCGCCTCCCACTGTTTTAGGTGCACTGGTATCACAGATATATGCATCTTTCTTGCATTGGGATAATAGATGCATGTGCCAAATTTGCATCTGGCTTTTATTTTTGTTTTTGGCATCTGCCTTTATATGATGATATGTGATTGAACCCAGCTGGTAGACTTTGTGAGCAAATGCTTGTCATTGCTGAACCATTTCTCCAGTCATCTTTTTGAGATTTTTTTTCTTGCATTTTGTTTTCCTGTCTGTGACATCATGCATGTCTTCAAATCGTGCTATTTTCACAGTCCTGCACACAGCAATATCCAGAATTATGCAAAGACTGCTTTCAAATATTCTATTCTCTCAGTTGTGCTTGTTTTCTAATGAAAAAGTAACAGTCCTTGCCAAGATAGATTCAACTTCATAGATAGTATAGCCTGTCATAGTTAGCTTCATGTTGCTGGGATGAACCTCCAAATCAGACACAGTTTGTGGGAAGAAAGGGTGTTGTTTGATGCTTATAGATCCAGGGAAAGTTCCATAATGGTGAAGGAAGTTGACACCCTTTACCAAATCCACACACAGAGAAAGACCACCACCAGCACCACAAGCAAGCACACTCCAGGAACCTCAAGCAGAGCTCAAGCACTCTGCATTCCTTTGAGTTGGAAATGCATACCCAGTAACACCTTAGGGCTAGACCCCGATGTCCATCTGCCCACATTGACAACTCCCACAGGCAGGTGGCTAGAGGTCTAAGTTACAACCTTGAGTAAACTCCTGAATCAATTGGGAGACATCTATTCAAACTAACACATAGCCTATTTACCTAATACATGTTACATTAACTGAAAGATACAAATAAATGAACAATGCCCTGTAGTCTGTTCATGATGACATGATCCTTGTGGGGGCTCTTTACATATGGGGAGTCAGCAGTTGCACATACCATTTGTCTGCTACAGAGTAAAGACTCTAAGAACCAAGAAAGCTGTGAGTGATCCCTGAACCATTCAACTTTCTCAGTCACAAAATTTCCTACCATAAGAACTTCTTTGGCATCCCCATCCAGATTTGTGTTGACTAGCCAGCTTGACACAATGTGGCTTAGTTTCTTCTATTATGACTACTCTGCACATATTATTTGCTATGTGTGGGAAGCTTAGCATTTCAAGGGGAAACAATGCCATTTGTTTTCTTGGGGGTTGGAAAAGGCAATCAGGCTCATGTCAAGCATGAGCACATGTGCATGGGCAGTTGTATCTCTGACTATTTTGTAAATTACTTTGATGCTTTTCATGGATAAAGGGAAAGTACTGCAGTTCATTGTTAATACCCATTGTATTAAGACATATACGGAACTTCCGTTTGAGGAGCAAACTTGTTGACCTGCTTTGAGGCTTAGAAAATATTGGGTTGATTTCTAATTCTCATGCAGATCAAAGAGGCAAATATTTGACCTGTATGTGTGTGAATTTGTGGATATGTGTTGGCTTTAAAGTAGAGAACAAGATACAATGTCAGTGCCAGTTATGTTAATAGTTGAATATAAAATAAATATAAACTATTCAACTTTTTTCAAAAACAAATAAAATTTATATTAACATTTGACATACTTTTTGAGGCCACTTTAATCCTTACTTAACTAAGGAACAGAAAGTTTAGTAAATGAAAAAGAAAAAAATATTCTATAATACAACATCAAATTTTCTATTTATAAGATCATGACCACCTGGTCCTTACACATGGATTTATTCTAAATCTTCAGTTTTTTACCTGGCAGAAAGATGGAAAGCCACTTCTGAAATGAGCATCCTCTTGGACATGTAATTTGGATGAATAAAAGATTTTCATCTCTCCAGTGAATAAGTCATGGGGAATATTTTGAAAATAGAGAAAGGGTCCTAGAGATAGGGTCCTGCATTCTGGGTCAGGTGTTAATATAGAAAATGTTGGAGTGAATTTATATCACAAATGTCTAACTGAATAAAAAAAATCAAAGGAGCTCTATTTTAAGCAAAATAAATTTTATAAGTATTTTAAACATTTATGAATTTAAACGTGACACATCATTACATGCCTGCAAGTAATTTTCATTTGATTTCACCTGGTCACTTAAAAATGGAAGCTCACTATAACCCAGGAATTCAACATCTAGTTACATTCCCAATACAGGTTGTTCACATGTGTATCAACAAACATGTAAGAATGGATGTTCAAAGGATGAGAGCAATTGATAGAAAAACTCTAATCATGAATATTATAATGGATAATTAAATTGAATTATATTTGTTTGATACTACATATATAAATATGTATGAAATTAAAATGCATAATGAAAGAAAAAGTATGTATGTCACACATCAAAATCATGATTGAAGGTGGAGATAAGGTAAATATATCAGAGTAAACAAGAGTCCCTGCTGCAAATGACTTTCTGGCCCAAGTATCAATAGTACTATTATTTACAAACCATCTCTAGAGGAAAATGAGAACATAAGTAAGCACATTTCAGGAAAAAAAATTAAAGAAGAGCTAACATAGATGATTTCAAATTTTAAATGCTCCTTTGTTCTGATGCTAACTTAATCATTAAGTTATTACTTTGTATACTGGAACTAATTTAATCAGAATCTAAAACGTTATGTCAAGCTAGTATGTTTTTAAATGTGTGTCATGTGGTTCCATTTAAATTCATATATATATATAGATAGATAGATAGATAGATAGATAGATATTTAATTTAAATTTATATTTAATGAGGTTAGCTATATTTCCATATTTTAGTATCTACTCTTCTTTCATTTTTGAAATGTGTAGCATGTTTTTTAACCAATCGAGTTTATAATTTACTTTTATTCATTCCCAGAAGTTCCTTTGACTTTATTTTTTAGATCCACTGAATAGATTTCTGCAACATTTTGTCCCTTTATTATATCTTTATTTTACAACGGTCTAATATATAGAGTTTTGATTGATTTCATTATCTGTTTTGTGGTTTATCAGGATCACAATAGTAATGTTATGTTGTTATGCCTAAGTAAATGAATAAAAGCAATTTATATGTGTTAATGAAAACATTATAAGTATACCATTCATGCTTAATTTATACCTGTTCTGTCTCCTCCATTAAGCTCTTTCAAAACACTGCTAAAAAATTCTCTTATCACACACACACACACACACACACACACAGATATATATATATATATATATATATATATATATATATATATATATATGTATGTATGTATAATGTTAACATGATAATATGCATGCCTCTAATTTTTTGCTTATTCATTTTAATAGTGCTTAAATTTATCATTATCTATATGGCATTGATAAATATAAAATTAAAGCTTTTTTAAAATGTGAAAAGGTAGAACATTTTCATACAGGGGGCTGTTTTATGAGATTGATACATTGCATACTCTATTAAGAATGCCCCTATGGGGTGTTTTAGGAACTTATTTTCACATATTATTCATTCTTAGTCTAAATACAAATTCTCTGACAGTGAAGCACATTGGAATTTTCATGGAGAAAACTGGACACAGGAAAACATGTATGAAAGAGGGTATGATATGCTTTTATAATAAAATATGTAATCAGTTTCCACCATGTCATGCAACATAAGTTTCCACCTACCTGTCCAAAAGATCCCATTCAACACTTGTTCATTTTCTCAGTGGTCCAAAATTCAAAGTTCTATGGATATTCCTGGGATACAAAAGCAAAATGAGAATCCATTTGAAGGAACACATCAGACTAGAGCCCTTCATATACAATGTAGAAGCATCTAAAGATGACTTCTTCACGCAGGAAAAGATGCTGACAAAGATGGTAGCAGGAAAAGGATCATGAAATATAGTGTACTGGCAGCTCCTCCAGTGTGATTTTTTGAATAATTTATCTTTACGGATGCCCCACCTACAGCCAATAAAGGGAAGCAAATATTCCAATGAGAACTAAATAGTTCAGGAAGGTTGGAAGATGCCATTGTTATGTGCTGATATAATTTCCAATATTCTTTGTGCTTTCAACAATATAAGTCACATATTTCAATAAGATCATTACATTTGGCAAAAACCAAACAAGAGTTCCCAGATTAGCTGTCTTCAAGTGAAAAACACAGAGATATACCTCCAAGAAGACATCCTTTTACTACCATGGAAGGCTGGTTAAGAAATCTGAATAGGACATTTACCAAAGGTTAAGGGATCTAAAGTGAGAAAAGAAGAACCCAGCAATGAGACAGAATAATTTGATGTAATTTACAGAAAATGTATAAACCAAGGCAGGAATCAAGAGTTCAGTTTATATAATCTCAATAAATATTCAAATATAATAAACATAAAATTAAGGGGGTAGTTTAGGAATTCTTAATAGTGTAGAAAGAAGTTATTCAACAAAACATCATATAATGACAAAAATATTTGAATAGTTATTGTGCCCTAAGTCTCATTTTTTTCAAAAGAAATTATATTGGTAGATAATATGACATTTAAGATAGGAAGAACACATTGGCTAGGGAGGTGACTCAGTGGTTAATATGCTTGTCACACAAGCATGAAAAGATGAGTTTGATTACCCATCACTCAGGTAAACTTCCAGGTTTGTTGGTATGTTCCTATAATGACATAAATGAGGAGGTAGGAAGAGGAAAATACCTGGGACTCACTAGCTTATTTCATTTTGTAAGACCTCATGTACTCTGTATCTACTTGTCAAATAGAAAAACATAGTGTGGTAGAAGCACAGACACTGCTTAAAAGACTTAGCCATGAAGGGACTGAAAAAAAAAAAAAAGCTGATATAACAAACTCATTCTTCTCCTCAGCATTTTCTGAAATCCATAGCTATTCCTGGTCTCAGCTTACCTGAAATTAAAGACTTGGTTATGAGCATTTAAATATAAAGGAAATGGAAGTCAGAACTCATTTCTTATAAGTAAGATGGACTAAATGTAAAGTTGGTAAAAAAGTAAATTCTATTTTAGTTACAAAATAATTGACTAACTTCAAATCACATTAAATATTGTTAGATACATCACTCATGACTCTGAGTGTCTCTATGCTCATCCATCTTTCACTGGGCTCCCTTAATCTATGAGGAAAAAAAAAAGCCAGTATCAGCAAGCCTGTTTTTGAATCCACTTGCTCTGAAGGTATTCTTAATTGGCCAGAAGATAAACACACATGGATTTATCCTTGGAACATTTATTAGAAATTCTTTTAAAGGAAATCCTCCAAGACAGAGAGGAAAAGAGTGACCATAAAAATGCTATCCTCAGTCTCTGTGGATTTGCATGGCTAGAAGCTAAATTGGGACATCTTGGGTGCTTCAGTGACATTTTTAAGTCTACTTTCAAGAGATAAATTTGGTGCTGTGTATTTTTGAAGTGCATAGAAACCTAAATGCTATTTTTAAATCCAGCAACTATCTTAGAAAAGCATTTGGAATTAGAAGCACTTTGATGGTGCCATCTAGTGAACATGAGACAGAAATCCATGTGGAATCTATTGTGCTTACAAAAAAGAGTTGTGAGTAGTTTTTTCATGATGTAATCAATTTACTATCTATGGTACCAGAGGTGTCTTATCACTTCAACATTGCTGTCTTATGAATTTAATAGCTTCGTAAAAGCCAAATAGCCAAAAAAATATAAGGGTGACTGTTATAAGATGGTAGATTGAGATTACTTTGTACAAAATTCTAGTAATGACATTGTATTCCTGAGAGAGATGTCTGAGATAAATAGGTCTGTCATACACATCTGCTCGTATTCCTTAATCATCTTAGACATGCAATCACTCAAAGAATGTGGGAAAGGGAGAGTAGGTTACAAGAGTTGCCTCACTGATCCTGAGAGTGACACCTGTTAGGACTTTGTGGCAACTTGCTGTCAGTCTCTTGACAATAACACGACTTAAAAACATTTTGAAAGGAAGGTATTAATGGTGACTTGATGAAAGAGCAAAAATAATAGCACATATCCACAGAATGATTAAAGGATAGCAGGCACTTATTTTTAATGAGCATAATTCATTAAACTTATTATTTTGAATTAATAATTGGAATGTTTAATTAAGCTATTTTTAATAAGGCTAGTAGGACAGTGTTTCAGGCATGTTCAAGGAGTTCTATAACTAAACAAAGGCTCAGGGAATGAATATGAGCACTACTCTCAGTGCTGGCCAGAGAAGCTTCTCTATAGAGATGACAATAGACACTGAAGAGAGTCAAAACTCATCAAAGCAATTAATACTCTGTTGTTAAGAGCTCAACACTAGACAACATATCTATCACACCCTCCAAAGCTCAGAGAAGATTGCAGAAGAAGGGTGCAGAAAGTACATAAGAGCCATAGATGTGAAGAAATACTTTGGGGAGCTTCCCTCCAAACTACATTCATGATCTGACAGTGATTACTGGGTATCAGGCCTGCACTGTTCTGTTCCCATCAACATTTTTACATAGAGAACAGTGAAGACCAAAAGGAATGAAACAAGGAAACAGAAGGACTACCTAGAATAAAGAAGGTCCTCAGGGCAGTGGTGATATAGGAGTGATGATAGACGTGGATGATAAATGGGAATATAAGCAAATTAAAGAATGTTCATACATTGAAGTTCTCAGTAAAACTTAAAAATAAATTAATGTTTAATTTTGTCTTCAGATTGCCTTATTCATCACACACACACACACACACACACACACACACACACACACACACATAATGTATCTATATTCTGCTTTTTTGTTATAACAGACTTTTAAATCATAACATCTTGTACATAAACACTCATAATTTACTAACTGGTAAATGGACATACCTTAACATCAGTTTCTGACTGTTGCATTCTTTTTTTCTCAATTTTTATTAACATCTTGCGTGATTATAAAAAATATCCCATGGTAATATCCTCCTTCCTCCCAATTTCTCCTTTGAATTCCATTCTCCATCATATCCCCTCCTCATCTCAATCAGTCTCTCTTTTATTTTGATGTCATGATCTTTTCCTCTTCTTATGATGGTCTTATATACGTAGTGTCAGACACTGTGAGGTCATGGATATCCAGGCCATTTTATGTCTGGAGGGAGCACATTCTAAGGAGTCCTACCCTTCCTTTGGCCCTTATATTTTTTATGCCACCTCTTCCGCACTCGATCCTGAACCTTGGAAGGTGTGATCGAGATGTTACTCAGTACTCCAGTCACTTCTTTCAAGCACCATGATACCTTCTTAGTCGTCCCAAGGTCACTGCCATCTGAAAAGAGAAGATTCGCTACCCAAAGTGAGAGTGGCATTAATATAAGGGTATGAATATTAAGAGAAGTGCTTACTGGGCAGTTTGATAAGCATACTATATACATTTATCCAGACATCAGCAGACGTTACACCCCTAGGGCTCATGACTACCCCTGTTTTAAGTTTTCAGTATCAGGGATGTATTCCCTCCCATGGAGAGGTCCTCCAGTACAACTGGAGGGCAGTGGGTTTCCACCATGATAGATGTGCCAGTATTGCACCTGTTGGCTCATTTGGCCTGGCTGGCCAAATATAAGGCTTGCAGTGCCCACTGTTGAGTATCTTCACTGGTGATATCTCTTTCTCCCATTGAACTACATGTAGAATGGCTTCTTCCAGCTTTCTCTCAGCTGGTCTACATGGAGGAGTTTATCAGTTTAGTTCCAGCAGGAATTTTCAGTGGCCTTGCAGCCCAAGTATGTGGAGTCTTCAGCAATAGGGTCTTACCATCTATTCCTGGTAGGAAACCAAGGGCCTCAGCAATGGTCTATAATGTTTTGGGGCATCAGGGACCTCCCTGGCCAACAACTCACTGGAGGTATCCCATCCCTGGCACTGAAAATTTTCTAGCAATGATCTATGGCTCCTTAGTGTTCCATTGTCCAAAAATGGAGGATTCCATATGAGTTATTTATATCCTCTTAGGTTTTGATCAGCCCTCCCTCCACCTTTCCTTTACTCAATCTCTTCTCCTGACCTCACTTTGGGACTTGTCATCCCCGTTAATGTATATATATATATATATATATATATATATATATATATATATATATATATGAAAAACTGTTGCATTCTTTATGACCTTCCTTCTCTGACCTGTGATTGGTCTTGCTGGTAAAACAAGCTGTGCTCAGATTTGTCTAAGAAGAGATCTAGATTTTTGACTGAGGGTCATAGTAAAGGTGTATCGAGGCTGCTTCCTCCATGATCTCCACTCACAAGCTGCAGCTTCATGCATAGGAAGTCTGGTTGCATGTCTGGAATTCAAAATGTCACCTTTAAGTAGCTTAGCCTAAGTTATTCATGAATTCTTGCATCATTATAGATTTCTTTTGCCCTTGAACATGGATTGTTTTTTTTTGTTGTTGTTCTGGAATATTACACTGTCCCTCTGAAGCATTCTTCAGGCATTTAAACCAAAGGGTGTTCTTTCTGTTAAAATCAACTCCTATTTCTCCTATAGATGATATCATGATACAAATAAAAAATGTGAAGAAATGGATGACTCCAAGTCATCAGCTATTCTTACTTTTCACTTTTACTGTTCTCCTCTTTTTTTCCTAAGGTATGTTAAATTTAGAGATAATTATGTTCATATAATAATTACAAAATTGTATTGTGTCTTTCAAGTATTCCATTAGTTACTTTCCAATTGTCATGAACAAATACTTGAGCAGAAGTTTTGAAGCGAAGTTTCATGGAAGTGAAGTTATAGCCAAAGGAATGTAAAGCAGAACTGGTCAGATTGCAGCCACAGTTAGGAAACAGATTGTGTAGGAAGTGGGCAGTGCAACCAAAGCTCAAGGTCCACCCCTAGTGACACAATTCCTCCATCAGGGCTCTACTTACTAAAGATTCCAAAAGTTCCCTAATTGTGCCACCAAGCTGGGGACCAACTATTCCAACACACGAGTTTATGGATAATATTTTACATTCAAACTTCCATAAATATATTGTCATTTATTTGGCCATGCATATCCCACTTGGCATTTATTCTTTTGTTACTGAGTGTAGCATTAACAAAGTAGCATTATTTCTAAACATGTAATCCTGGGGGAAAAAATATAGCAGTCCAAGTCCTTAAATTGCTCAGAGTGAGAGACAGTAGCTTGATTACATATATAATATCTGAATGCCATTTTATCAGACTTCAATAACCACTGGAATTCACAAAGTAATTTCTACTGATGACTCCTGAGAGGTTGTGTAGCAAACTCCTCTGAATTGATATGTTCCCTCCTGGAGTGAGGGATGAGTCAGGAAGCCAGAATGTCTGGGAGAGATCACAAGTCCATGCCCCAGTCAGTCTAAGTTGTGGGATCAATGTCTCTAGATACACCTTCCCATCCTGTGGCTCTTACATTCTTCCCCCTCCCTTCCACTATATTCCCTGAGCCTGATTAGACATGTTGTCTCTTATAGTTTTGTGCTCTCTTCAACCTCTGGATTTCTGCTCTACTGAGTTTTGAGTCTCCTCAGTGTCTAACAAAATCTCCTTGGAAGTGGTTAGTAGGCTAGCAATGAGAGCAGCTCTAGAATTTAAACCACTACTTTCTCTGTAGTGTCTCCTGGGACTCTGCAGATGTGAGACAGGTTGTTTGTCTTATGCAAGCCAGTTGGCTATTTTTCTTGATGTACTGATGAATCTTGGTTCACTCAAAATGGTTTTGGATTTGTCATGCTTTGATCTGTCTTCTGTGCCTTATCTTCAGTGAATAAAGTTTTGGTCATGTCTACCCAGGAAAAAATTTTCATGTAACAGCAGTAAAAATGCATAAACATGTCTATAAATCCATGCAAGTAGTTAATCTATTGTCTTACAGATGTTAGTCTAGTTATTAATTTATGGATTATCATAAATTGTTCCCATACACTCTAGGTACATATGAAGATGACCCAAACATATTTTATATTATCTCCATCATTTCTCACACTTGTCTGCCTCTCTAACTCTTCTTTCTTGCTTTGCATAACAATTCATGTAGTTGTAATTGACCATAATTTGTAAATGTTTTAAGTAAAACAAACAAACAAACCAAAACACCTTTTTCCATCTTCTGTAATTATTTATTTTAACATGCATGGAATGGAGATCTGAATAATTAGTTTAATTCTTAGTAATTGTTATTATAGACTAAGCTTACTTATTTGGACAAATTTAAGTAAGATACATATATTTTATCTCAAGTTTGAGAGGAAAATGTTTGTTGATTTTTTCTTTGATCACTGATTCAGATTCTTTTTTTTTAGTTTATAATTCCATTTTGACATTATTGTGTTATCATTATTCTTTGAATGAAACTTTTCCAATTTTTACTTTTTTTGAAATTGGTAGACAATAGAAAGATACATTCTAGGGTATTTTGTTTACTACTTAAAATAAAATCTTAGTAATGTCACATAGAACCAAATGCAATGGCAAGTAGAAAAGGCAGAACAACTTGATATGCAACGGATCAACGGTCCATCAATGGTATTGAATCCAGTTTTATGTGAATTCAGTAGCAGCAGAAAAAACAAAAAAGTTTGAGCTGATTGGCTCTGTTAAAGGCCCATTATCAAATTGTCAAAATGAGGAAATTCAATTGGCACTAATATGAACAGAAGTAAAAATTGAGAATGGAGTAGCTCACTCATCATGGGGTCTTACAAGAAGACTTATAAATAATATTTTTCATTTCAAAATTAATGTTATATATCCTTGGTATAAGCTGTGGATTAGTGGATGTTCTTGTTTTCATAGGTTATTCCTGTGTCTATATATTTTGTTTTTTTCCCTGAAGTGCTTGCTCTTATGGAATCTTTTAAAAGTAGCTTCCATGCTTAAAACAGTGCTGTCTATCTTCTTGGCATATTATATCCAACAGAACTTCATAAATAATATTTTAGTCATGCAGTTTCCAGCAGAAGGAAAAAAAAAGCTGTCACGAACTGCAACATCCATAAAAAGTTAGACACGAAAGTCAGATTATTCCATAAAAAGCAGGTGAAAACCAAGTTGTGTTCAAAGTTTGGAAAACGGAATCTTAGCTCACCCTATCATTTTGTTTTGACAAGTTTTCTAGTGCAAAACTGTCTATGGCACAATAAATAAATGGTCTGCCTGCATTTTTCACAGTGGCTGCTGGGCCCTGGTATCTTGTCAACGCCTACACTAATAAGCATCTGTATCATTTTTATTTTTACTCATCATAGAGGTTTTACTTGTATTTTTATTTTCTACGTATTTGTATTAAGAAAGAAATAGTTTTCCTTTCCTATTCCTTCCCAGATTGATAAAAAATCAGGAAATACTTCGTAAAAGAAAACAAGGAAATTTATGATGCCAAAGAGATTGGGAGTTCCCAAAACTAAAAAGATGAAATACCAATATGTGAATACAATTACTGTGGATCTGGTTGTATTTTCCACTGCTCACAAATTTTAATATTACTCAAGGGGTTTTAGTTTTCACTACTCTCCCAGATGCAGAATATCAAAAGGGTAGAATTTGTGACAGATTACATACTGCCACAAATACTTCCCAGAAAGACTTAAGCAAAAAAAGACTCCATTAAGTAGATTTTGTTGTTGTTACTTCTAGGAACCATGGATTTGATAGCCTAGGGATGTACTGAAGTTTCTGACTGACAACTGAAACTCAATTGCTATGTGCACATTCAAGTCCAGTGTGGAAGTGTTTATAATGCAAAGCGTCTCCTTAGATGCAGTTCCAAATATGTGGACCTTGATATACTGTCAATTGTACTAGAATGAATAAATTATTCCTGCATTTATTAAATCACATTTATTTTGCATAAGAAGGAGGAGGTGTTTTTTTTTTTTTATTTATGTGTGTGCATGTGTTTGTGCATCTGCATGTGTGTGTGTTTGTTTGTTCGGTTATGTATTTGGGGGTGCACCAGGTTTCTTGCTGTTGCAAATGAACTCCAGACTCATTCACAACTTTTTGTGCCTTCCTTTACATGGGTACTGGGAAATGAATCTCTGACTAGTGGGCTTTACAAAAAAAACATCTTCTTTAAGCATTGAACCATCTCCCTAGCCTAAGTTTTATATATATATATTTTTTTCTACTTTGGAATTTCTCATAGCTTTTATCTACTCTTTTCCAATCAACAGGAGGGCCTGTCAATAATTAATTTAAGTGTGGATTATTGTTGTGATAAGATAAGAGAGAGCATGATATAAACAAGTTGCTCTGCATTAAAGAATGTGAAAAGTTAGTTTAAACATATATGTGTGTGTGTGTACATAAATATGTAGTTTATTAATAGTATTTTACTTTAGATAGCATTTACTAGCACACACGTAATTTATGTTATAAAAATATTTCTTAAAATGTTTTAACTGAGATGTAGGAGAGTCAGGCTCACTATATATTTTGATTCATAAAACGTAGACTGCATCATCTGTACATGTGTGTATATCCAGGGTCTTAGTCTCACCAGTTTATCACACTTGTTTACTCATGAAAATCTATGTATGTTCTAATAATTTCTAAGTTTAAGTGTTCAAGCAGAACTCTTTTTTGAGAGTCCCATGTATAACAAACTGTCTGATGGATACTATTAACTGCACAGCATATATATATATATATATATAAAGTTGAAAATTAATTCTGCTATGTCCAATGTATTTCTAGTCTCTGTCTCAATTTGTGAGATCAAATCCTCCAAGACTCACAATAGGAACCATGAGATGACCTTTTGGGGGTAATAAACATTTCATTATTGCTTCTTCAACATTGCTTCCTCTCATTATTCACATGAGAATTATTTGAAAGTCTCAAATTAATATAAGCTACACTTCCCTCTAGTCTCCTGCAGGACTGTTCTTAAAATAACAATAATAATAATAATAGTAATTAATAAAAAGAATCTATCAGAAGAAGCCTTCACTTGATGATATGAGATGTCTAGTGCCTTCAGTAAGAAAGCAGATTCCTGGCGTGTGGCCTTTCACCCAATACCCCCTTTCATGGCTTACATGAAACTGGTACTTCAGTAAAACAACCTCTTCCAGTTCCCTATTCTCATCTGTATCAGATTCTTCCTGAAAGAAATGCTGCCTCTCTCTTGTGTGTTTGCAAACACCCACATTGTTTTAAAGATACAAATAAAGCTTCATAGGTTTTTGAGCACTCTTGCAATTCTGCTTATTAATTAATGTCTTGTTCTTTTTCTTTGTTTTTTTGAGGTAGGGTCTCAGTCTGGCCTTGGCTGACCTGGAATTAACTACATAGTCTCAGGGTGACCTCAAACTCATGGCGATCCTCCTACCTCTGCCTCCCAAGTGCTGGGATTATAGGTATGCACCACCACTCCCTGCTTAATACTTTTTTACATAAAGCTACTAGTGGAAAGTATGATTTATATATTCAACCTCTCTCTTATATAAGCAGCTCCTTGCCAGCAGGACACAGATGATTAATCTTTGTTTCTTCAGTGCATAGCATAGAAAGACACAGGCCAGTTAATCCTCATTCAAGAAGTAGGCAGAATATGACATAGAATATGAACAATCCTCTTAACCCTGTCTTATCTGCTCATACCACCTCACTTAAATTTACTATGAAACGAACTATGGTGCTTTAAAATTCTAGACATGCTATGTTTAAAATTAAGTGTCAGTGATTATATTTTTATAATTTGTGCCAGCATGCGAGTTGTGTTTCCCTTTGAAAAACAAAACAAAAGTGTGATCATAAGAAGGAATGAACAATGACTATATTATATTGAAATATCTGGGCTTTTGTAAATTCTCCCTCTTTATTGCTTAAAGTTACATTTTTGCAGGATTGGAAAAAAGATCTGAAATGAATTGTTAAATACAACTTCTACAACATAGTGAGAAGATTTCAACATTAGCATTACAAAGTTGATAGAATTTGTCATTATAGGAACAGAAAATTTATAAATAAAACATTCACAGAGATAACATATGGAAAATGGATTTTATGGTACAAGTAATAACCCTCTCAAAAATAATGCAAATCCTGATGGAGCTTATTAGAAGAGAATTATACTCATCAAATTATGTTGTTTATAATAATTAATTATTAGAACCATCTAATAATGGAATACTAGTAGAGATGCTATTATTTTACATTCTAAGTTTTAATAACAAATAACTTGGAGACAAGACTTGTGAACTAACTGTATATGTTTGCTAGTTTAGAGATAAACATGGTTTGATTTGACACAGAGGAATAATTATATTTTGAAAACAGATTTTCTGATAAAGTTAAACAGATGAAGTAGTAATTTTTCTTACTGTACTCTTCATTCTTAGTTTGCAGAAATTTTTGGAATTAATTCTTCCTCCATTGCATGCTTCTTATCAGTCTCATCTTTGTCACACTCATGCATATCACCAGCCTGGAAAGTGAAATCTGAATTTATGAATTGGAATACATGACATCCCCATGCATTATAGCAAAGTTGCACATGAATTTATGTGATTCTTCCACAATTACTTAATGGTAACCAAATAGTGAACACATTCCAGCTGGGGGACCTGAAGCACAGCAATGAGCTATCTTTATTCTTTGATACAGATGAAATAACTTAGTTTGGATGTACCTGGCTTTTAAACACTTACCAGATTTTTCAAAATTAATACTACTATTTACGAGTGTTTAAGTTGGCATAATATGGTCCCAAGAGAACTCCAAAGATGGGAGAGCTAGCTGCTGCTGTACTTTAAATAAAAAAAATAAAATGAGATTACTAAAAGACAGAAGAGAATTTCTAATCTCAAGGAGATAAATTCCGTGGAACTATGTTTCCTTCCCTCCCCCAATCTAAAATGTTCTCGTTATTCAACTTTTTATTGAGGCAGGAAAGTGATGGCATAACTCAGGTCACTGCATTACTAACAAGTCTTTAGCACAACTGAGTGAAGATTGAAGTGACAGATGTACCTTCCCCTGTGCTCCTCTGATTTCCCACTGTAATTAACCAATGAGTGGAATCTCAGAGTGACCTAGTATCTCAAGTTGATCACATCAACTTAATTATACATAATTATCAATTGAGTATGGCATGTATCTGTCTCTCAGAAGAAAAGACACAAAAGGATTTGTTTTTGTTGTTGTTCTTGTTTGGTTTTTTGTTTTTTTTTTTTTTTCCATTTTAGGTATGTGCATGCAGTAAAGATATTTGTTACAGACAGACAGGACCTGTCACACTAGTGACATACATTACTTAGAATAGTAGAATAATTGACAGAAGACTGGCCCATAAAGCTTTTTAAAGACAAGCCCATTGTCTATGAGCAAATGCGTGCCTGTAAGAGTGCTTCTTTTCAAACTGTAAAATTATCAGTGTTGTGATAAATCACATTTGAATATACATGGTTTAGCTTGTAATTTAGAGTTTCTGCTTCAGAACAGAGGTATGACCTTTTCATCATTGATGATCAAACTTCCAAGAAGAGTCCTAATGAGTAGCAGCTGTAATATAAAAGATTCATATAGCTTGACTTATAAAGTGCCAGGGTTATTTCCTTGTAAATCCATGACAGCTAGTGTATTTTAAACTGATTCAAGTTTTTCAACAATGAATTATAGAGTGTTTCCCATGTGCGAAACACCCCTCTGTCAGGTCAATATTAACATATTGATCATCCAATCCTGATGCTTACCATCCACATGTATAAAGTGGAACTTGATAAATTGTAATCTTGGGAATTGACTTGGATTAGAATTCATAGCAACTTCCTTTCTAGTATATGAAGCAAAAGAAACATATGCTTCTATCTTTGCAACTTCTTTTTAAATATTTATTTATTCATTTATTTTTGGGAGAGAGAGAGAATGGGTACACAAGGGCCACAAGTCATTGTGAACTCCAGAAACATGTGCCACCTTTTGCATCTGGCTTATGTGGGCACTGGGGAATCAAATCTGGTTCCCTAGTCTTTACAGGAAGCGCCTTAACTGCTAACCCATTACTCTAGCCCTAACAAAGATTTTTGTTTTGTTTCATTTTGTTTTTTAAGGTAGGGTCTCACTCTAGTTTTGGCTGACCTAAAATTCACTATGTAGTCTCAGGGTGGCCTCAAACTCACTTCAGTCCTTCTACCTCTGCCTCCCAAGTGCTGGGATTAAAGACATATGCCACCACGCCTGGCTGTATCTTTGCATCTTAATAAGGGCTTTTGTGAGAGAGTACCTTAGACTAAAATAGGTGAGCTTCTCATAGTTTTGGAGGCTGCCATGTCCAAGATCATTGTTCTGGGAGACTTGGTGTTTGTGATTCTTCTTCCCCTCTTCCCCTCTTCCCCTATGCTCTCCTCTCTCTCTTTCTCCTCCCACACACTATTTATAACATGATTCCATATTATAATTTTAATTATTTTTTTGGTGGGTCTATATGCACATGCACACATGCTTATGCTATAGCATGTATGTGAAGGTCAATGGTCAACTTTCAGATTGGTCTTTACCTTCCACTTTGGTTAAGAAAGGTCCCTTGTTCATGTCTGTTTGTGAGCTGCCAGAAACTGTTCCTGTGTCCATATTCCTCCTCTCTACAGGAGAACTGAGATTACGTAAACCCACCATAGCTTCCAGGTTTTGTGTAAGGTCTGGAGATCTGAACACAAAGTGCAGCAAACACTAAATTCACTGAAGCATCTCCCTAGTCTTTATATATAATTTTTACAGCAATATATAGCATATATGCTAGGGTCTCACTCTAGTTCTGGCTGACCTTGAATTCACTATGTAGTCTCAGGGTGGCCTCAAACTCATTTCAATCCTTCTACCTCTGCCTCCCAAGTGCTGGGATTAAAAACATATGCCACCACGCCCAGCTGTAGCTTTGCACCTTAATAAAGGCTATCATCAGGGGCTTGTCCTGCAAAATTCTGTTTGCTAGGATCTTTATTTCCAAGAGCAGGGATGCTAAGTTTATAAAATTAGAACATTCTTTCTTTCATCAGAAGCTTAATTTAGCCTGCAATCTTTCCTGCAGGAGGTTTTGACTTGTCCTGAGGGCAGCATGTATTTCACTGAAATTCTTTGTGTGTGAGCCCTGCAGAACATAGGAGTTAGCCGTCTCGTTCTTTATTCTCCTCCTTGTTCCCAGTCTACACATCATTTGAACATTAATTCGGTTTTCTCACATTTTAGTTTTTTTCATTTGAATGCTTATCAATTGGTCAAAATATGTTGAAACTGTGTTGCTAAAGATTGAAAATTATAATTCAGAAGAGGCATACTTAATACAGAAAATTGGGGAAAACCATAAAAAGACATAGTATAAAAATAAAAAGGTCCCAAAACCTTACACTAAACTCCACTCCACCTCTCATGTTTAATAACTATTGAACAAGTTAGGAAACAGTGATGTAAGGGTTCAGTAGTAATTACTGCACGTACGGCATGGTGAAAACCAGAGAGTCCTTGTCTCAGACTTACCTTTACTCAGACTTACTTCTATTTCTAGGCCATGAAGATTTATAGTTCTATTTATGATTTTGTAGATTAAGTTATTTATGTATGAAACAAAGTGGAAAAATATATTAACAATGGGTTATGTTTACAGAGGACTTCTTTCATGTGCCACATTTCTTAATTGTAAACATATTTTAATGCATTTTAAGAAAGCAGTGATACAGTGGCATGCATGTTGTCATTGACAAAAATAAAACCAGTTGGTGTTACTGGCAAAAAAAAAAAAAAAAGAATTTGAAAAAGGAAAACAAAAGTTGTGCCTATTGGCTCATACCTATAATCCCAGTATTTAGAAAACTGAGGAGGGAGAATTGTGTTTACAAAACCAGCATGGGATACAGGATGATTTTCAGGCCAGAAAGGCTAGAGTGAGACCCTGCCTTGAAAAGAAACTAATAATAATAGTTTAGCAAATGCATTTTAGTGTATTTATTTTAAGTGGTTTTTTTTTGATAAGTAATAATACATAAACATTGTTGGTGCCACCTGCTGGAGCCAACTGAATTTGTATCCAGGTTCTGAGAGACCAGTTCTATGGGACTGAAGCTGAGACCAAGGCAAGTCAGCAGAACCAGGGGACTCAAAGCTGTAACCACTAATAGTGCTTAGCCAACAGCTTGCAGAACATTTATTAGAACAGCTCAGTTTACAAGGATTACTGAGAGTTTATGCAGATAATGGCTTAAACAAAACAAATTAGACAGCCATTTCTGTATCATAGAAGTATGAGACATTCTGGCTAGCTTGAAACTATAGATGAATATTAGACCTCCATAAAACTGAAGAGTAAATACCATATATATATATATATATGGTATATATACATATAGGCTTGTTTGATTTGTTTGTTACAATATACAATGTGATTTTTGGCTTCTGTTATGATATTTTTGTTGTCTTTATATTTTTATATTTTATTATGGGATAGAGATGACTTGTGCTAGGAATACTGCTTTCTTTTCTTGTCATACTGATAGCTCTTGGGTCTATCTGGTATTTGTTGCCATCTGTAAAAAGTACATTTCCTAACCAAGAGTGAGAGCTGCATGAAACAAAGGGAATAAACATAGACATTTATAAGACTTTTTGATGGGCAAACCCTCTCATCTTAGATAAAGATCAGTAGAAGCATCCATCCAGTGTCAATGACCTTATAAGCCATAGGTTTCTGATTTAGTCCTCAGTACCAGGTATGGATTCCATCCCAATCAATGGGCCTCAATTTCAATCAAAGAACACTTGATCACAACCATAGTCTATGTGCCACTATTGTACCCATATGTACGTCTTGTCTGGCTGCTTGATTTTGCTGCTTTCAGGGTCCATTTCCTGTTCATATCATTGGTGACCTTCACCCCGAGCAGCTTCCACAGTACTTTCCAGCACTATGATTGTTAACAAGTAGGGAGCTAGCTCCCATTAGTTCCAGCACGATCTCTCAATATACAATGTGATCTTAATACATATTTAAACTATAAAATTACTAATGAAAGTTAATAAGCATAGCCACAAACTTTCATTATTCACAATAGTTAAAATATAGACATACCCTAAGTGTAGAACAAGGAGTATTATTCAACCTTAAAAATGATATTCTATTTATTTTTATCAAATATTATTCTTTACTTAATGACATTATATGAAATATATATTTAACATGTTTTATTCATTTAATACTAACCTAACATGCAAAAACCTTGAAATTGTTTAATTTTTAGGTAGTCCTTTGTTGTTTCCAGCCATCTGTACATTTGCTAAATGTTTGTAATTAACATTTATTTACATTGGCTTTATTTTCTCCTGCCAAATTCTATTAATAAATGGATCAGCTAAATAATGTCTTATCAATATTCAATAAATATTTACTTTGTTTATTTATTTATTTGAGAGAGAGAAAGAGGGAGAGAGAGAGAGACAGAGAGAGAGAGAGAGAGAGAGAGAATTGGTGCACCAGGGCCTCCAGCCACTGCAGATGCATGTGCCAACTTGTGCATCTGGCTCATGGGGGTCCTGGAGAATCAAACCTGGATCCTTTGTCATACAGGCAAATGCCTTAACTGTTAAGCCATCTCTCCAGCCCCTTATTTGGCTATACCTGTTCACTTCTGAGCCCCTCCACAACAAATCTTGGAAATATCTGTCTTTGTACTTCTGCATGTTTGCCTTTCTGGTAAACTATGCTAATACACTGCATCTGTTAAAATATGCATAGGTAATCATGAAAGAATCACATTGTTTCCTTTCTTTTAAATAGTATCACTTTCTAGCTAGAGTTCACTTTTCCACAAATATACTATTGACATTGCAAGCATGATACTTCTGTTGTTCAAGACTGCCTTAAGCTTCGTAGTACTACTGATTTCTGAAAACTGTCAGCATCTCTCATTTTATACAAGTTTAACAATAAACAAAATACCTCCATATATACCAAGTGCTTCTACCCGGAAAGAAAATTCCCCAAGTATTAACCAGTGAACTAAAGGTATCAGTTATTATGTAATTTTATGAAAATTAAAAAAAAAACTATATATATGGGTGAATGATAGATGATACATAGATAGATAGATAAGATAGAAAGGCTGTAAAAAAGATTATAATGTTCTCTCCATCTCTTCAGCAGCACCACATCAATTAGGTAAGTTAACATGAGACATCAGAAGGAAAGAAAGTACTAGCCTTTCAAGGACTCAAAAACAGGCGAGAAATAGCACAAACTGTATTGACTATTATTATTACATGGCATATGTCTTTAGGAATCTGACAAGAAGTAATTTTGAAATGGTAATTGCATCTGATATATTATTTTTTAGATTCTAGACTTAATCATTTTAACATGCTTAATATTAATTATTTTTCAGGATGGTATATGTTATATGTGTATGTTTTTAAGTTGTAATAATGTGGGCATTGCCTTTAAAGTTTATTTTTATTAGTACAAATGTTTGTAGTTTATTTGTGAAAATACCTTCAAATATATCCTTCTAAAGATTGCACACACTTTTACGTACAAATACCTGCTTTTAAGTTGTTTCTGATGATATTAAGATATTAAAAATAATGTGTTGTTGCTAATTCCTCATTACAGTGGTATTACTTACTATTTGTTCTTTCTTGGTACTAGTTTTTATATATATGGTGGGCCATAGGCAGCTCTTCCCCAGTTATGTGCTCATGGTGTTCCAGTTTTCAAAGAACTTACCGTGCTCTTGACATTAAAATATACATAGGTAGCTAAAAGATAAAAGGAATTTAGAAAGTGAAAATTAAGACAAGGAAAGGAGTGAGGGAGAGAGGGAAGGATAAAAGGGAAGGATGGAGGAAGGGCAGGAAAAACAGATATGGAAAATAGCATAACTGCGAAAAGAGGTCTTATAGATATCAGCACTGGAGTCAGGCATAGTTGGCTGGTTGCAATATTAGATCCATTTCTCACAGGCTTGATGTTAGGTAGAAAACTATTTATCCATATGCTTAAATAAATATAGTAACCACATTTGGAAAATAAAATAGTTTTTTAAAAATATTTATTTATTTTTTGAGAGAGAGAGAGAGATGGAGGGAAAGAATGGGCATGCCAGGGCCTCTAGCAGCTGCAAACTTCAGATGCATGTGCCATCTTGTGCATCTGGCTTACATGGGTTCTGGGGAATTGAACTTGGGTCCCTTGGCTTTTCAGGCAAGTGCCTTAACCACTAGGCAATCTCTCCAGCCCCAAAATAAGAGTTTTTAATTTTCTAGATGACCATGAGAGGTAGAAGAGATGGCCTGTGCAGAGATCCTGCCCAGAATCTGACATTTAGTGTGCTCTGTTTTTATTCCCTGTGTTCTGTTCTTGACTAGAAGGTGGAGTAATAGTGGCTGATGTCTACAATCTGACAGAATAGAGAAGGCTGTGAGGAACTATCTGTTAGCTCACCCATCAGGGTCCGTCTGTCCATCATGATTGTGACAAGGTTTTTCTACCATCATATACAAGTGGTCTGAAGGAGATGGTCAGTAAAAATCTGATTTCCTGGTGATAATTACAATATGTGAGAAAAATAAAGACTAACTTTGCAGGAAGTAAATATAGTAAGAAATACAATGCCTTGGGCTATGTATTGGTTTTAGCAAATCCACCAGGATATAGGCATTGTAAGATAAATAAGAATCAGTTCATTTACTGCACATTGTAAACAGTGTATTTGTCTTAAGAAGTTACAGAACCTACAAAATGAGCTACTTTAAAATGAATGAGGATTTGAAAGCCTGAAATTAAAATATATATATATATATATATATATTTGAAGGAATTGAGGAAAAAGATAAGTCTTTGTAAGTGTTTTACTTCAACATAGTGGATTTCATTTTCTTAATTCTGAAATCAATTTAACAAAATCCAAACCATTCAAATAGAAAAACACAATTGTCAGAAAGAGTGACTGAATTAGTCAGGGTTCAGTAGAGGATGAAAACTGATGGAATGATAGAGGATGAAACCTGACTATATTACAAAGTGAATTTATCAGATCACTTACAGTATACCAGCTGAGGTCTCCAACAAAGGCTGTCTCCAGGTAGGAGAGTCTCAGAACACAACAGCTACTCAGTCCATGAGGCTAGATGCCTCAACAGTTGCACTTTGGTGCTGAAATCCAGGAGGATTGTTAGAGTCTGGACTTCAGTCCAGGTAGGGAGAGTTCTGATGGCACTGGAAGATGGCAGCAATAGGGTAGATGCATCACTAGCAAGGGCTGAGGACAGGTGGCAAGCAACTTTGCTTTGAACCTGGACTTCTTTACATCTGGGCTGCCACATAAAGTGTTGCCCAATACAACCTTCCTGGAACTGTGCTGCCTCACAGACCTTTTCTGAGATGCGTCTTTTTAACATCTTAGTATTAGCAACTTACATACAATGGTCAATTAAGTGTAAGTTTTCTCTGTCTCTGTCTTTTTCTCCCTCTCTCTCACTTTTGGTCCCCCTCCCCCAGATAGGTTTTACTTTGTAACCCAGGCTAGCCTTACAGCTGTGGCAATGCTACTGCTTCATTCTTCCAAGTGCTGGAATTGCAAGCATGGATCAGCAGACCTGGAAATTTCTTGTCTTATATACCCTTACGATTATGACATCTGGTCAATTTTGAAAAGAGACATGTCACAGAATAACATAAATTGAAAGTGAAAATAATGTTGTCATATAATTTACTTTCACAATTTCAACCTTTGTTTTTCTGCGTGTGAAAATATAAGACACTGAATTAGAGGAAAAATAGTCATATTAAGTAAATGTCTCTAGATATATATTTTTGTTTCAAATGTTTTATCTACCATCAATTTAAATGAGATTACATTTTGCCCTTTTAATGCCACCTTTGTCCTTCCCTCTAATGATCCTATAATGGATCTTGATTCTCATTTTTTTCAATTATGCCTATAATGTTAACGCCTTTGGGCATCAAATGTCCTGTGAATCTTTTTAAACCACCACTTCAGGCAATCACTCCAAATTTCAACCTCTATTACCATGCTTCATTTGTTACCACTGATCATACTTAGCTGTGGTTACAGGAGCTGTTTAGCAACTTGTTCTTTTCAAGCCCTGCCATTCATGCCAGACTACTCTGCCTTCTGTCTACAATACACGATCTGACCAATCAGAATTGCTATGCTCAGGATGGCAATTCTGTTCCTATTATTTCCCTTACCAGAGCAGTTCTACACCCCTCGGAGATGCCCTCTTGCTATTATTAGTTATTTTAAATGTTTCATTTATATGAGGTGATTTAAAAAAAACATATTTTTCTTTCAAGTATGTCAGTATGAGAATAAGTGATAATTTTAAAGATGTGCATTAAAATAAGAGTTATTCTGCTCATGAATTAACTAAAATAATGTGGACAGAAGGAACAATCTTAAAAGCCTCAATTTGATACACATGTAAAAAAGCAATGCCATTTTTCCAAAGAATGTTTGAAGTTAATAAGCACAGCTTTTGTTGCTGAGAAATTTTTAGTCACATTTCTGTAGCCTTCTATAATACTGTAAACCTTATTAACTGTTTCTCTTTGTCTCTGCTCATATGAATACTTGTTTTCTTTGCTAGTTACTGATTTACTGTCCACTTTCTCCTCTGTGCCTGCATAATACAGATTTTATGAAAAATAGCACATTGCATGTGTCATCCCACACTCTATCCAAACTGTAAACAAACCTTTAGTTCTCCACTTTACCTAAAGTGTCCACTGAAGCAAAGCAAAGATTATCTAGTAGTTAATTATTTTTTCTTGAATTCCTGTATCTGTGTCTAATTGTCTCAAGCAAGAACCTCATTGGACCTTTCAAATGGTGGATATCTTAGCATAAAAGAACAGGTAGAAAGCTATTAAAGAAAATACTGGAATGGAAATAGGGGAATAAAGGAGACTAATACAGAAATAGGGTGACAGTCCATTACATCCTTGCATAGAAGTTTCATAATGATCAGGATGTGGAGGCATGCATCTGTAGTTCCCACAGTTGGGGAGGATTACTTGATCTCAATAGTTTCTGGTGCTATTCTGCGCTGTGCTTGAAGCATCCACAGTAAGTTATATGTGAATAACATGACCTCCCAGAACAAAAGACCACTAGTGTGCCCTAATGCGTGATCCAGTCCAGGTCAGAAACAGAGCAGGGCAAAACTCTTATGCTGATCAAATATGCCATTATAAAACACATTATTTCATGAAAATAGCATTACAGCACACATATCCATAGCATATGCCTCATTTCTTTTTTTTAATTTTTTTCTTTATTAGTTAGCTTTGTATTCAGCAAATACAGTCAGTTTGGTACCATTATTAGGCTCATCTGTGACCTACCCCCTCCCCTTGGCCCCCCCTTGTTGAGGTATACGGGTCATGCATTGTGGAGTTAGCCCACAGTTATGGGTAAGCTAAATGTCTCTGCATATCATGACCCAACATGTGACTCTGACATTCTTTCCGCCCCCTCTTCCGCAAAATTTCCCTGAGCCATGTTGGGTTCATTTTTGGTCTGCTTCAGTGATGATGTGTTGGGGGCCTCTGAGGCTCTGGCTCTCTGATTTGGTAGGAGTTGATTTTTCTCTGTGCTGATCTCCTTCCCCCTTGTGCTGGTATCTGGTTCATCAGGAAAACAGCCCCCTTGCTTGTTTCTCCAATTTTTCTTAGTTTCAGCTGGGGCCCTTTTGAGGTATGATGGGGTGGCTCTCTCCTTGGGATCTACATCTATCTGAAAAAGAGAAGCAGATTCTCCAACACAGAGTAAGTTAGCATCAGGACAAATGAGATAACCTTTTTTTTTTTTTATAGAGAATTTAATAGGTGTAGGCCCTCTTGTAGCCCACAATTGATGGTAGCTTGATAATGGAGAGTGGGCTTATGTTTGGATATGGTTCTGATTTGTTTCCCAGCTCCAGCTATGGGTCCCATACCAGTGAGGGGATCAGTTAGCCGAATTGAGAGCAGTTGGTTCCCCACCATGGCTATGTGCCACCACTGCACTTGTGTGGGCATCACAACAAGTTATTTTCTGCTAAGTAGGTTAGACCATGTGTTGCTTCAACAGATATTGGTCATTTTCCCCCAGTCACCCATGTAGCACCTTCTGGCACTGGATGCACTGACTGTCTGGGGACTGACTCTCTTCCAACTTCCAGCCATGACATTCTAATTTGCATGTCAATCACACAAGGTGTCTTCAGCAGTAGGGTCTTACCACTAGCCTTTGGTGGGTCATCAAGTACTCTGACAGAAATCTGCCTCATTTCTTATAAAGATATATTTCCTTATAAGATATGGCATATGCATTTTGAAAGAAAATCCGTGATAAAATTGTAGAAAGAATAAATGTGGTGTGTGTAATTTTTCAAGTAAATTTTCTAAAGTTTTCTAAACTTTTCCTCAGACTGCAATAACAAATAACATAAAAGTGACTTATAAGTAGCATAAAAAACATGTCTCACAGTTGGTGTGGGGCTGGAAGCCTTATATTGATGCCCCATGTTCAGAATCTGGCAAGGACCCTCTGTTGGGCTCCTCTCAGTGTGTCAACTCTTGGCAGGGCAGAGAGAGAATTCTCTGGTGCTAACAAATAAGGACACTAATCCCACATATGAGTACTTATTACTTTTAATGTCTTGACAATTTTTGCATGGGTATATAGTATTTAAATGATAAGCCCCTCCTATTACCTTCTCTTGACACACTTTCCTAAACCATTCTGCTGAACCTGTTCTTCCTAGTCTGTCTTCTGTTTTTATTCTTCTTATCTGTGGGCATGACACATTCAGTCCAATTATGCTTGCCTAGATGGGCACCTGTGTATGCTTATTTACCTGACCACATGGGTGCTGCCAGTAGCTTCCCCACCACATGCAATGTCTTTCTCTCCACTCCCCAAGCCAACATTCCTGCCAAAAAATGCTCAGGTATGAATGGGCACCTTGTGTCTTCTGCATCTATTAACAGAATGATAATGGACTCTGCATTAGGTGAGTTTGGGCAGGTTACAGCAATTGTTATGTGGTCATGAGTTCCACAGGAATGTCATACCTGACAATAGCGTATCTCAGCATTCTTTGCCATCCTCTGGCTCTTACATTCTTTCCACCCCCTCTTTATCATTGTTCCCAGAATCTTGAAATATGTTATGTAGATGTTTCATCTGGCATTGAACACTCTGGAGTCATTTATTCTCAGTATTTTAATGATTTTGTTGATAATCCTCAGTAATGACTACCACCTTGCAAACAGAGGTTTCACAAACCAAAGGAGAGAATGATACTAATCCACATCCATAAACGTACATATTTATCAGGCATGGATCCCCTCCCATGGAACAGGCCTCAGATCTAATCAGAGAGCAGTTAGTTACTTTCATAACAGTCATGCCACCATTGCACCAGTAGGTGTATCCTGTCTTGATATCAGTTGTGTAGCTTGCAGGATCTACTGATTGGTAAAATTGTTTATTTTCTCCCCCAGAAGCCTCCAATGATATGGTACCTATACAGCAATGAGGCTTCAATCATCCTGGTACTGAAAACGTGACCCAAAAACCTATGACTGAGAAAGTCTTGTACTCTCAGGACAAAGCTCCTGATGTCAGTTGACTAAAAAGAAATGATGTGCCCATCAAGTTGCCCTCTAATGTCTATATTATGTTTATACCTTAGATTAGTGCTGCACTATCCTGTAG
The DNA here is from genome assembly GCA_036346955.1 of Dipus sagitta. Classification (NCBI taxonomy): domain Eukaryota; kingdom Metazoa; phylum Chordata; class Mammalia; order Rodentia; family Dipodidae; genus Dipus; species Dipus sagitta. Next base: position 78,420,759 of record CM070770.1, on the reverse strand, counting down.
TCAGAGAAGCTTTTCTTTGAAGATAGCTGTGACTACTAGGGAGACTCAAAAAACTGTCAGGGTTGGAGAATAAGATGTGGCAGTTGTGTGCTGAGTGCTAAATAAGGCATCTTGATTATACCCCCACATCTCAGGAAATGTCTTTAGAAGAGGGAATTAAAGAATGTATGAACCAGGGCTAAAGAGATGGCTTAGTGGTTAAGGTGTCTGCTTGCAAGCCCAAAGGACTCAGATTTGATTCCCCAGAACCCACATTAGCCAGATGGACAAGGGGGCGCACGTGTCTGGAGTTTGTTTGCAGTAGCTAGAGGCCCTAGCATGCCCATTCTCTCACTCCTTCTCCTTCTTTCTCCATCAAATAAATGAATAAATAAATACAAAATATTTTTTAAAAAATCAATGTAAGAACCAAAGGATAGGGAGGAGTACTTAGTGACATGGGTGTCTGGCATTTGTTTGTAATGGTAAGAGACCCTGGCACATCCATACACACATATAAATATGTAAATAAATAGAGAAAATAAGGTAAAAGGTTAACTTTCTGATTTACGGATTGCAAGTGGCATTTCTTAATATCTTTTACCTTAATATATTGATATAGATCTTAATTTTAATCCATTAAATAGCTTCCCATTATAAGTTTGAACTTCCCAGTAATTTTGCCACTGCTAAATTTGCCCAAACACATCTTTTCTTGTATTCTTGGAACCTAGGTGATTATCATCATGAGTCTAAGAACACTATTCAGACATTTAGCCTAAAGAGAATAACTCTCATCATATAAACACCAGGCATACTATTGTTATGTGATTTATAGCTGAATGTCAGTCTAACTAGAATTGTCATTGTTAAGGAAAGAATCCTCTAAAGAAGAGGGGTTGAACCAATATAAGCCTATAGTAATGGTTAGCTATTATCCTCAATGTAAAAAACATTTAATGTTCCCCTTAGTGTTCAAAGAATTATACCTTTTAGTGAAGGTCATGATGGAGGGAACATTGTTAAATTTAGTTTTACAATGTAGAAAAAATTAAGATGATTCTATTAGCATAAGTATGTGGCTAAATTGGTATGAAATGGTTGTATTTTTACAGCAAACCAGAGATTTTAGTTCATATATCAGCTGTGTAGTCTTTCAAAGAATGTAGTAACATCTCTCAACCTCAGTTTTCTGATGAGTAAACAAACATAACTGTAAAGTTATTATTAGAGAAATATGAGATATAAGTGTACATTCATAGAAGTACCAGTGAATCACACTTAACCTTGTTACTGGGGAAATATCAAATTTGGTAATTTGTGAATTGATAGTCAAGTAGGGCAAATTTTGATACTGGGTGATTCTAATAAGAAAGATAAACTGAGAAGCAATGGATGAAGAAAGCAAAGACAACATAAATGTAGGGAAATGGCACCACTAGTTGCTTTTATCCCTCCAAGATTATACATTCAATAAACTCTAACTCTGTGTAGTGAAGGTTTATTTGCATGTTGCCATTTGTTTCCAAAGAATTGTTTTAGAGAGAAACAAAATTGAATATAGGTATACAGAAAATCATTCAGGTTGATTACCATTGGTTTGATGCTGAGTGCAGTGCTGGCTCCTGACCTTAGTAACAGTAATCAGATCACACTAGGATTCTGTGACATCTTAATTTGCATGCTGTAAATTTAGTTCTTTTTTTTTTTCAGTACTCATAATACTGCCAAACTCCTGATGATTTTAAAGTATGGTTATGTTTCCTTTTTATATATGTAATATTCAAGAAGTTATTTCCCTAAAATTCCTTCAAGATATTTGCATATATGACACCCACGGCTAGAAGAGGAAATAGTAAGAGAATTTTAAAATAAATTTTCTATGAGATTATTGGCAACCTAAAAGGACTCCTTTCAAATATATTCATAAACACAATCTCTTGACATTTTAAATTTGGTAACAACCTCCTTTCCTCTATTCCTTCACAAAATACTGCCAATATTCAAATGCTCTCATTTTCCCTCCTCTTACATTGTTTGCCTTAGGGCAAAGACTATATTCCCATAATGACTATTTAATTCTTAATTCTTTGTATTTCCTGGGAAGCATGCATATCTGTACCTGATAAACAGATCTAACTCTTGGCTCGTTTTTCTTTTCTTTTTTTTTTTTGGAAGGGTCTCAATCTAGCCCAGCTTGACTTAGAAGTCACTCTGTAACCAATAATGACCTCCAACTCACATTGATCCTCCTACATCAGCCTCCTGAGTCACCACACCCAGGAGTCTGCACTATTGTTCCCACTCCTGACATACACGAGCACTTACATTTTGAATTTGATCTAAGGGAGATGTTTGAATAGAATTTTTAGCCCATCGCAGCTTTAAAAAGTCACAGGGGGGTGGTTCATTCTGATAATCCTCTAGTGTGGTGAATCACTACAAGCCTAAAGCTAGACTGGACAATATAGAGCATTCATCACAGCCTGAGCTACAGTGAAGCTTTCTCAATTTAAATAAATAAATAAATAAATAAATAAATAAATAAATAAATAAAAATGCTAATGACTCCAAAGAGCAGAGATCACTTAGCATACCAGAGGGTTACCAGGGAAGGGAGTGGGCAACTGGATATTTCTAGAAATAGCCAAAGGTATTTTTGATAGAAGGTAGCTGATAGAAAAACACAAAACTTGACATGTACTTTGAGCAGGGAGTTTTGTTTGTCCATGGAAAAGGTAAAGTAAAAGGATTCTATGATGATTTTGGAACCCAGCTCCATGCCACTCTTGAGAAATAAAATAAACAGTTTAGACTCTTATCCTTCCAGGATGCAATAGGGGTAGTACAGATACTGATCTTACCATTCTGCTCCTGTCATTCTGAAATCCTGATTACCATTGCTTTCAGGCTAAGCTTATGTCCATTTACTGGGATCTATAGAAAGTTGTTGTCTCACCGTGGCTGACATGTTCTTGCCAAACACATGTTTTTATGATTTGGGGGCTTTGTTAGGATTTGGAAGCTGATGAGAAATTACAGAAGAAGAAATTTGAGGTTTAATGCCTTTCCTGTACATCTTACCACATTTGAGAGGACAGTCCTTTACAAAGTGCAGAGAAATTTTTTGCATAATGGATATCATTATCTTCTACTGGAACTAAGGTGTTGGTCTGTACGTATAATACATAACAAAAGGAGATACAGTGGTGCTTAAATGTGAGTCTGTTAGTTTCCTTAAGCATGATCTTGCCAATAGTTCCACTCCATTCCAGTAATATTAATTTAGCATCTGGCATATTGAACTATAAAATAATGAGGTTTTGCTTAATTAAAAACACTATTTGTGATCATTTGTTTAGGCAGGCATTATTCTTGATAAATTTCACAAACTGACTTTCTTCCCAAAAAAGTCCTGTGAGTCATGATATTATATGTCCTACAGATACTGCCTTAGTAATGGTTCAGTTGTTTTATTAATCATTCCTTAAGTATTTGGTTGGTAGCACAGAATAAAAATCAAATAAGTCCTTGTGATTTGTCAGTCACTGCCATCAATATGGTTAAGACACAATACAGTGTCTTTTGTTTACTTCCATACAGATACATTCCAAGAATTTAGTTTTAAGGGTTCTACACAGAATAAAAAAAATGCAAAGGAGCAAGTGCATATCCACCAATTTGGTAAATAGTGATGCAGATTAACTAAAAATTGCTGTAGAAGCACTCATCAAGGAATAAACACCTGGGAAACTCAGAGCAGGATCTTGGGGAGCTGGCAGATTAGAATCTGGAATGGTAGGCAGCTTTCTCATTAAGTGTAAACTGATGGAAATTTCCAGGAGATCTGAGGCTGTTTGTGAACTCCCTTTCTGTTCCTAGAAAAGTAGATCTTACAAAGAGTGTCTTGCATCTGTGCATGGAAGAACAGAAACTATAGAAACTTTTAGTTTTTAATTTCACTGAATTTGGTTATCCTGAGTCTTTTGTTCAATTTTAAAAGCATTAAAGAATATTGGCTTCTCTGAAAGCAGTTGAATTCTAAATTTCTAAGTCTGATATTTCATCTTATTTGGTGATGGGGAAGTCAGAAATAGAGCAGTGAAAATATGGTAAAGCTTTGCTGTAGTGATCTCTCAATCTTAATTTGAGGAATTTAGTTAGGATTCCACTCACAAGGGTATTCCTTTGTTGATTTTCAAACTGTGTAAAATGGGACAACTCTCTTACTCAACATCATTCTTAGTTATACTATAAAGTTTGGAGAGGTAAGCCAAGGTAGACTACATGTGGAACTTCTGCAATAGACCTTGGGCCAGCTGCCAGAAACTGCTCTTCCAGATGTGACATAAGAGCCCATTAAAGGAGAGGCGTTTCTCTCTTGAAAGACATTGGGTTACCCTGATCTGATATCTGACTGCATAGGGAGTGTGCCATAAACCAAAATGGAAAAAAGTTCCAATGATGGAAAGATGTGCAACTCTTTCTTTCTGTCTCAGAAATCCTATGTCAGGGCTCATGTAGAGTCAGAGATTAAACAAATTTTAAAAAGTAAAAGGTTCCTTGGAATTGTTGGGGGGTGAGAGAATGAGTGGAGAGGGAATTATAATGGTTTATTGTTTGTAATTATGGGAGTTGTGAATAAAAAAAGTTTAAAAAGAGTACTTTAAAAGTCTTTGGCTCTTAAAGCACTTTTTAAAAATAAAGATAATTTTAAGAATTACTTGTGAAAGTGTCTAAATATAATATTGTAGATTTTTCCACTGGAATACAAAATCTGGATCCTAAAGAAACCTAGGAAATGATCAAATAATTAGGCCATAGTGGATAAAGCTGAATCCATTCCACATAAGACAAATACTGTGCTGAATTTCTTAACTGAAACAGAGTAAAATATTTGAATCATCAAGTTTATGAGCACATATATATATATATATATATATATATATATATATATATATATAAACTTTATTCATACTTTCCTGGATGCCATGAAAGAGAGGAGGGTATTAGAGAAATGAAATTTATAATCATGGAATATAACAGCCAGATAGCTCGTAATATTTTTTAATTATGGATTACTGGCAAGAAAAAAAGTGTATTTTTATTATTTTTATATTTTACTCCTTTGCAAGCAAAGAGAGAGAGAGAGAGAGAGAGAGAGAGAGAGAGTGTTTGTGTGTGTGTGTGTGTGTGTGTGTGTGTGTGTGTGTGTGTGTGTTTGTCTGTATGGCACTCTAGGGCCTCCTGACACTGAAAATGCAACGTGTTCAGGTGCAACTTTGTGCATCTGCCTTTATGTGGGTACTAGAAAAGTGAACCCAGAGCATCAGGCTTTGTAAGCAAGCATCATTAACTGCTGAGCCATTTCTTTAGTCAAAGAAGAAAGTTTATAAATTGAATTAAATGTTAGCACTTTATATTGATCATGAAAAGAGCCAAACATTTTTGTCTCCTGGTATGAAACAGGAGTACTAGAGCTGTTACTGCTCTCAGGAGCATTGCTAATAGAGATTCTTAAGGATAATAAAAAGTCAGCAGTGATTCTAATTATGCAATTGTTTAATGAGGAATTTAGTTTCTTGCTAGGATATCAAAATCATGTACAAAGTCGACTATGTATCATAAGATAACAGGTTGGGCACCGGCATATACATGAATGGTTTACACATTTGAGAGTGTCATTTTGAGTAGTGTTCTTAATGTTTCACATTTAAGTGAATCCAGATACTGCCTTTTTATAGCATTTAGAGATTTTATTCTTTCTACCAATCTTATTTATAAACCAAAAACCTATCATGCAAGGCTAGGCATTTTTTGAAACCTCACTGGAAATGGTTCAGAGTTAATTCTGTTTAGGGAGGATTTGTAAAATATGATAAATGTATTGTGATATAATAGTTTTATCCTTTCATCTATCATACTGTAAAATCAAATTGCAAGTGTTGCATTAACATGATGAAATGCTTTCTCAGTTTTTCTTTTAGTCATTTAAGAACTGAAATCAAATGAGAAACTCAGCCCAAGTAAATGAGATTCCAAGTGTTTAATCTATAAACCAATAAATTAAAAGGAAAAGATTGATCATATGTCATTGAAGTCTTTAATTAGGCAGAGTATCTTAATGATACCTAGCATATATATTAACGATAAGGGAATAACTGACTAGTAGGGTGAATTGAATTGTTTAACTTTTCTGCTAGCGTGGATTGTATTGCAAAGCTGCTTGAGGACAGGCTCTTTAATCCTATCACTAGCAAGGAATATTATTTAGTTACAGCCCAGCTGTTTTCTAGCATTATTCATGTGCTAGTATGCAAATCAGATGATTCCCACTTCTTAAACTGGAGCTATTATTCTGGAGAAGCAGCAAACAAGTGCTGAAAAGCAGAATTTTCTGGTAGAAATCACTCGGGAAATCTCACCTTTAGTGTGAAGCGCTTGTATTTTCCCAGGACATAGACATGGTAGGTGTACTTTTGACTCTAGCACTATGTCTGAGAGAATGTTCTGGTGCTTCACGTAAAATGCTTACATCATAGTCTACATGTGTATGTTCCATGGGCAGCAGCAATGAGCGAAAGAAATGGTTGCTTCTACATCAATTCCAATCTGATATGAAAATATGAAGGAGAGTGATATTTTAAAAGCATAGATTTTGGAGTCAAATTAGTGTCATAAACATCTTTAGGCAAGTTGGAATTATCTTTGTGTTTGTAAAGTACAAATAACAACCAGCCATTCCAAAGGAGGTCTGCATGAGGATTGACTGAGATAATTGATATAAATGAGGCAACAAGCATACATTCTGTACCAAAGAGGAAGAGACATAAATATTAATTATCTCTTTTACCTTCAGGAGTCACAGGATATCTCAAAATATAAAGGAAATATTATATTCTAATGGAAAAGTATGCATATTTCTAAAATATTAATCAAATTATTCCTTCGCATGGCTATTATATTCCTTCTTTTTCCTCAAGTATACCCTGTCAATTGAAAACCATCTCATATACCCTTTCATTGAGTACAATAAATCAGCGTTGATAAATAGCTAGGATCTCATACAGAAAAAAATATTTTCCAAGTCTGAAAATTAACAGTAAGATCATATTTTATGTTGCTGTAGCTATCATGACAGTAGTTCTGATAGAGATTTCAATATGGACTCTTGCACAAGCAGTATGTGTACCTACCCTTAGTGTATTGCTTTAGAAACATGGTCTCTGCTTTTATGCACATCTTCACGATTACTTATGCAGCAGCCACATTTACTTTCATAAGTACTGCTATGGATATTAAACTTGTGTTTCCTTATACCAGAAGTCTTACAGCATTTTCAAGCAGTTATGTAGAAGGGAATGAAAAGATCCATAGATAACTACAAAGAATCTACACCACTTTGGGACACAGATAGATGAGTACATTCTGATTTGTGCCTCGAGGAAAACTGTCACTTTAACTTACTGAAGAGATACTTCTGGTCCTGTATCAGTTCACTCATAAAGCAGAACAGGAATGCAATCAACCAGCTGAATGAAGAGAGAAAGGGAGGTTATTCACTAGCAAAAAGGGATGGCATAATTCCATTTTGTTGCCCAATGCCTTCTACTTAAGTACTGTGTTTCTACCATAGGTTGACACACATCTACTACATGCTGCAGAGTTACATACACACATACTATCATATGTCTTAGAATTTTTGTGACTAGGATAATGTAGTCTCTCTTTTCTTAATGAAAAAGAAAACTATCATCTCATTATTAAAATGTTTTGGAGTCATATCTACTATACCTTCTAATTATTTCCCTAAATATTTTTAGTTCTAAGAGAAATGCACATGAATTTGAACAGTATCTGACTTGTATCATTTATTTTAATAACAAATTAAAAACATGTGGAAGTAGGCTGGAGAGATGGCTTAGCAGTTAAGGCACTTACCTGTGAAATCTAAGGACCCATGTTTGACTCTCCAGGTCCCACATAAGCCAGACACTCAAAGTGATGCAACTGCACAAGGTCGCACATGCATACATGGTGGCACATGCATCTGGAGTTCAATTGCAATGGTTGGAGACCCTGGTGCGCTAATTGTCTCTCTCTCTCTTAAAATAAAGTTCAGTCTGTTGGGCTTGCCTAAAAAGAAATTTAAAGTATTCAGTGTTATTGCATAGTAATGAGGTTATATGTCTGTAAGAGCACTCAGTGGAAACAGTTCTAGTAGTCTATTTAAACTGTGATACTTTCAAATAATCTCATACGTTCTGTGCTTTGCCTACTAGTTTATTCATGTGAGACAAGACTGTTGTCCTTGTTTTTTTTTTTTTGTTGTTTGTTTTCTATTGTCTTTAAAGTAGAGTTACATTTGTTTCTGTAAGCTCTCTTTGTAGCATTCTTACTCCTTCCTTTTTCATCTCTTTTCCCTTCCCCCTTTCATGCCATTATATATGCTGGTTAGAACTTAGTTCTTGAAGAAACAAATAATCCAAAGATCTGTAACAATACCCCCCTAAAATTAATGATTATTTATTAACAAATAATTATTAAAATAATAATTCATCATTATTTTTATGCTAAAATATTTATTTGTTCATTTGTTTGTGTGTAAGTGTGCGTGCATGTGTGTGTGTGTATGTCTACACATACTCCAATGTCTCTTGCTACTGCAAAGAAACACCACATGCAGTTGCATCAATTTTGTATCCAGCATTACATAGGTACCTGAGGAATTGAGTATAGACCAACAGGCTTTGCAAGCAAGTGTTATATCCCCAGCCCCTATTTGTTTCATTTAAATCATATCTAATGATGATGTAGTTATTTTGTTTTAAATACCATGTGAAAGAGGTGGTTTAAAATAAATAAGATTTTGCAATCACTCTACCCTTTTATTAAGCAGATATATACTAGTCTTTCCTTAATTATTTCAGGACCTAAGACATATATTTAAATGATATAAATCTGAGGACTATGTATACAAAGTAATAGCAACGCTACAAAAATTATCCCCTATGCAAGACAATTCATTATATCTGCATGTCTTTCCTTTCCTTAATTCCCAATTTCATCTTTTTTAATGCCATTTACTCCAATGTATTTAGCATATCACTTTTCTGTTTTGGAATAAAAGTGTGTATTATTTTAAAAATAAATTGATGACTATCAATTGGACATTTATAGGTTCTACAAGATAGGAAATTGATGACAACTCTGAGGCAAATAGTCTTATTTTTAGTTTTCCATCACAATTACCTTTGAATATCATTCTTGCTATAGACAGCAAGAGAATAAATAATGTGTCTGAGCTAAAAGCTAGGATGTGAAAAATAGCACATGGTTAAAGCCCATGATTTAAGCTGATCCTACTGCTTTTAAGTGCTCTCTCTACATGTTGCCTGCATGGTAGCCCAAAGGAAAAAGCTGTTGGTAAAACATGTGCATACTTTTGTGAATTAGTGCCAGCTTATCCCTGGGATGCCTATACCAATTTACAGCTCCATATGCAGTGCATGAGTCCAAACTGTATCTATACCCAAATTTAATTATTTCATTGCTTTGTACTTTTTTTGGCATACACACATGTGTAGAAGTTAATGATTTCAATTTACATTCACCTGTTTTCTAATTTGTCTGCATATCTACTCAAAATACATATTATTCATGTTGATTTCATCTTCTATAAAACTTTAATTACCAATACAATATAAACAGGCATGAAACATTTAGATGTATTGTGAGTAAATACCAAGGCCTCCGAATCTGCCAAGGTTGTTAACATTATTGCTATTTTTATATATTTCTATTGGATTTCCCATATCTTCTAGAAGGTTCGGAGTAGGCATCAATCCACTGTATTTTATACATTCTGAACAAATTCGTTTCTTTCCACCCCATCCTTTATTTCTATATGCAGTATTCTGTGTAAAATTATTTGTAATTTTTAAGTTGTAAATGTATTCTTATTTTCTTTATAGCATTTGTGATAAGTACCTATCTGTGCAAGATAATATCCAAAATATTAACTTATATTATTTATCTATCAAGTATTCTTTCAAATTCTCATATTCCATCCACTTAAGATTAATTTATATTTATGTATGATGCTACAATTTTGTCTCTTTGTAAGTAGAGACATTTTAGAGTATTGACTAAGTAATTCATCTTTTTTCATAAACACTGTTTCTGAGCCATCAGTTTTGTTACGCTATTGTAGAGCTGTTACAACAATACAATTCTATCATAATTATTAGTGTATTTAAAAATGTGTGTATGTGTCTGTGTGTGCATATGTGTGTATGTGTGTGTGTTTGCACCACACTCTACAGCATATGAACACCTAATGCTTGTGCCAGCTTCGTGTTTGAACCCAATTAGGCAGCCTTTGCAAGCACATGCCTATAACATCTGAGCCATCTTTTTTCCCCTGACCACTTTTGATGTTTCCTAGTCTCAATCTTCCAAGGCCAACTTCCTATTTTTAGCAATAATGGTTTGAGGTCGTCTTGACTTGTCTATGCAAATAATTGTAATCCCCTAAGTGAACAGTTATCATTTTATCTCTTAGTTTCTCAAGTGCAGGTTTTGCTTTTATTTTCTTTGCCATCACTAGTCCTTCTAGGTATGTTTTTAAAGGTAGTGGCGTGAGAAGACACTTGTACTATTCTTATTGACTTTAATAGAATTTACCTAAAATTTATGTCTTATATATGATTTTTTTTTACATTTTCAGTTCTTTCTAACAAATTATAGATATTCATTTATAGCTCAGTTTCGAAGTTTACTTTAAATTTAAATATGTATTTTATCTTCATAAAATTATGCTTTTCCTGTACAAATTAGATGAACATGTAGTTTGTATAGCTTGAGTCATTGGTGTAAATATTTACATTTATGATTAATCAAAATTGAGTCATCACTACATTTCTGGCTGAAAATGTATATCATTATGGTGATATTTTAAAGTATACTGTCAAAGTACATACTGGAGAGGCAAGTTGTAATTCCAGCAAGACTACCCCGAGAAGGGAGTTAGAGGCAGGAAAATATCCCAGAAGCTTCTGGAATAGCTGTCTTAGTGAACAAAGCAGTGACAAATAGAGATCTGGTGTCCAACAAGGTGGAAGGTGAGGACTAGCACTGGAAGTGCTGAAGTCCTCCTCGGGCCTCTACACATGCACCGTGGCAGACACATAATATATCACAAACACACACACACACACACACATCGCTATAGTCAATCTTTCTGTGAGAATATTTTTCTAAAATTTTCACTCATTTCCCAAGATGGATACTGTGGGAAACTTATTCAAGCTATTTACTTCAGTCTTCTCACTTGGCAATACAAGAATACTAGAGAGTACCACATTGAATTTTAGTGAAGCTTAAATTAACTAATGCAATAACATATTTTGAATATGTCATTTCTGCAGTACATGCATAATAAATAGGACCTCTCACTACTATAATGCACAGTAAGACTCTTAGTATTCTCTTTCCAATCTAACCCCTTTTCCTTAAGATTTCCCTACTCAATCTATGAAATTTCCACAATCTATGTTAATACAACTTGAAAACATTATCCTAGTTTTCAAGGCTCCGCTTTATTATTAGTGTTAATCTTTTAGAAAACACTAAGTTTAGTAACTTTTATTTTTTTATTTCATGTTCTTGTTACCACCTGTATTGACTGCTTCTTGTGCTAGTGACATCTTCTATGAGTTATTTATAAAAACTCTCCATTGTGTGCATTTTCTAAGGGTTTTTTTTATACTATGTAGCTTATTAATGTTTTACCCTCACATTTCAGCTGGCTCACATCTCTTTTCTTCCAACTTTTTTTATGATATTTCATGATTTTCTTGTATCCACTGCTAATTGGTATGGATAACATCTGACCCTTGCTCTTTTGGTGACCAACATTAAAAATGAGCAAATTATTACAATTAAAATGGGTTTTAATTTTTAAAACCATCATGAATATTTCTTGTTAACAGTTTACCAAATTGCTCAAACCCTTCATGTGCTTCATATTTTCTTCTGTGACTTCAGCTTATTTCATTTACATAGGACATGCATGGCCTAATAATATGTGGGTAGGAAAGAGAGAGAGGGACAAATTCTGGCTGTCATTCATTCCTCTAAGTATGTAAGAAACTTAGAGGATACTCCAGTTTTCAGCCTCTTCTGCACAGTGTCTCCCTGTGCCCCTGCTTTCACTCCAAGGTCATTTTATTTCACCTTGGAAATTCATACTACCCATGTTTCAAGCATCCCTCAGGTGAGTAGTGTTTAGCTGCTCATTGATGGAGTCAACTATAGCCAAATAGTAAAGTTTGCAGAGCATACTAAGGATCCTGGAACTTGTTTCTTGCCATTCATGGACTGAGTAATATCCACAGAAACAAAAATTCACACATAAAAAGCTCTCCATCACTTCATATCATATTATCACCTGAGCTCTGCCACTCTTCTCTTTTGTTTTACAATTTGCACTATCTGCTATTTTGAATATAACAGTAATCATTGTTTTAATCATAAGAAGGCTTAGTAGATAACACAAAGTGTATCAAAGAGAACTGCTAGGTTAAAATTCAAAGGAAAGCCAACATGTAAATGTGATCCCTCAATATAACAGGCATGAAAAAAGGAAGACATACAAATAGCCTCAAAATTACAGCACAGTCCAAAGAGTTGAAAAAAGCTAACAATCACTTATTAAATTATGTTAATTTTAACCTTTAAATATATATCTTTAATCACACTTTCCTCCCCATTGATACTGATTTCACTCAGAAACAATCATACTTATTTAGGAACAACTGCCTTTCTTTCCTTCTGTTTATTTGATAATCTATTCATCCATTAATTTTCTGATACATAACCTCATGCATGTATCCCCAGGTTAGCCTCGAACTCACTATGTAGCTGAAAATGACCTTGAACTCCTGCTTCCATCTCCAGATTGCTGGAATTATAGGCACATACTACCATGTATGGTGTATGTGGTACTGAAGATCATGATATCTTGAGTGCAAGGCAAGCACTCTACCAGTTCAATTATATCCCCAGCCATGGTATGCTCTAGCAAATTTAAATATTTCATCATGAAAATTTCGTGAAAAGTTTTTCAGTAGCTTTCCTTTTTCCTGGAGTATAAAGTAATCATTCTTGTATGTAATACCTCTTGTAGCTCTTTGGTTCTCTGTTTCCCATTACTTTTCGTCTTCTCTGTATTGAATTAATCATGGTATTACACTAAATTTACTGAGGAGACTAATACAAAGATCCATTCAGCTAAAATAGAATATCAACAATAGACCAAAGAAGTAACTCCACCTGTGGTGCTTTGAATTTAATGTAACTCACAGCATCAGGTGTTTCTAATTAAGCTTCCTGTTTAGTGCTCAGCTGGTGGAACATTTGGGTAGTGGAGATTTGCTTGAGGAGGAACATTGCTAGGTGAGGATGTTGAGATGATTAGTCTAGCCCACAGGCATTTGGGAGCTACCTCATACTTATGATTCCCTCTCTGCTACAGATATGTGATGTTGTATACTAGTTATTTTTCTTCACCATGATGAAGCTTCTAGAAATTATAAACCTGAAATAAATGCTTTATTTTCATTAGTTGCTCCAATTTTGGGGTTTTGTTCCAGCAACAAGAAGTTAGCTGACAGAAAATCTAAGTACAGCTTAGTAAACCAGTAAGTTTATTGGAGTATGTTTTTCTGTCATTTTTTTATCCCCTTGGAAGCCCAGATCAACACAAATCTTGCCACATTTGTTTTTCAGTCGTGCAGACAATCCCATCCTCTCTTGATTGTTTTAGCACTTACAAAACCAATATGCATGTTGATGCCTGTCATACAAATCCTCCAGACCCAACACTCCTCATATAAATTATGTTCTTTCATGAGTCTCAGCAAAAACACAGAAGCCCCAGAATCCTTTCTGAACTGACTTCCTTCTTAACTCCCTGACAAATTAATCCTATTAGGGCTGGAGAGATTGCTCAGTGGTTAAGACACTTGCCTGCAAAGCCTAAGGACCTGAGTTTGGTTCCACAGCACCCACCCAAAGGCAGATGCACAAAGTGGAACATACATCTGGAGCCTGTTTGCAGCAGTTGGCAGTCCTGGTATGTCCATTCTCTCTGCCTGTCTCTCTGCTTGCAAATAAATAAAAAAAATATTTTTATAAAAGAGAATCCTATCTAGCCCAGTGAAGTAAAATCACATATAACTCTGTCATTCACATTTGCTTCATTATAATTTATTTCTACCTCATTTTCTCACTTCTCATTGTTGGTTCCTTTCTATGGCCTCTAAGGTTTTGGATCACAGAAGATATTTAGCAGTGACCAAAATTGTACTCTTTTTCCCTTTTGGATCTCCTAGCTAAAAAAAAAAAAAAAAAAAAGCAAACCAGTACATACAACTCATCCTCTTTTTTTTTATCTAAATGAACTGCAAAATCAGGAGCTAACACGAGAATACTGGTCACATGTCATCTTCTTCTGTATCTCTTTACTTAAATGAAAAATTCCTGCAGACAGCTACCTCGGCTTCAGTTACATGTCTTATTAGCCATCATAGCAGCCCCTCACAATAACTGCAACAGCTTACCCACAATCCTGTTCTGTGCATGCTGCTTTCAAGGACTGTCATGCATGCTCTAGTCCTTCAACTAATGTGCCAGACTCTGCCCATCAAGTAGGCATGCAACTCCATCTCAAATAGAAGATGATGTCCATCCTGGGATTTCCCCATGGACACTCCACTCATAGAATGCTAAACCTTGGTTGAAATTTCTACCTAGGAAGCATGCAACAACCACTACAGAAAGGAGGCAGACCATCCCATAGGTTGTAGTTGCCTTCTTGTTTCTGAACAAAAATACCTGACTAGAAACCGCTTATAGGAGAAAAGGATTTATGTCAGGCTTACAGATTCTAGTGGAAGCTACATTATGGCAGAAGAAGCTGGCTCACTTCATCCTACATGCACAGCAGAGAGAGAGAGAAAAGTAAAACATCCAGGGTTCAAGCTGTTGTAGGACATACCCAAGGGCCGGACTCAAGATCTGCCCACAGTGACACACACTTCCTGCAGCAGGACTCTGCCTGCTGGGAACTTAATTAGCAAGCTTAATATTAACAAAAAAAAAAAAAAGAAAGAAAAGAAAACCCTGAGACTATGACACATTTACATTCAAAACGACCACATCTCCCCAGAGAATCATGATCATCTTACAGAGCAAAATGCATTTACTGCAACTTCAAATGTATGCATAGTATTTACCAATTTTTACATTGATCAAATGTCCAAAGTCTCACCTGAAATTCAAGACCATTTTCTTATGTGTGAGCCTTGCAAACTCATAAAACAAGTCATATGCTTTGAACACAGAATGCCACAGAGAAAACAATCACATTGAAAAAAATGCATAAAAAGGAAAGGACAAATACAAAATCAATAACTACCAGGGAAATGTCAAACATCTGAAGTTCCAAATCTGACAACTGTAACCAATGACAAAGTCTCCGGGTTTGTAATCTTCCCACCTTTAGCAGAGCTGTTCATAGCCCAGAGAAAATCAATCATAAACCAGCACCTTTCCTGGGCAGTTGTCCCACAATCCTAGCATCTTCTTAGTTTTCCATTGCAACTCATGAATCATCATTATAGTCCTATATAATAGACTTACTGGGTCTTCATACTGGGATTTCAAACCTCCTTCACATTATTGCATCTTAGGAGCTCCTAGGACCATGTACACTTCAGATCTGACTTCTCTGTATGCTTGATGTGTCCAAATAACACCAGGAAGGCAGCATAGTCAAATTTGTAAATGTAGTGGGGACAAAAGCTCCACTTTACCACTCTCAAATTTACTTACCACTCTCAAATTAAGTGACCTCCCTCCAAAAATATCTGCATTCTTACTAGTTTGAGCCTTCTTTGGGTTGGTTTTACCCTCGGGGAATCTTTATTATCTTCCCAATGCAAAAAGATTTACCCACTTTAATGGTGGTACTCTTCTTAACAATTGCAGTTTAAGTAGCCTACATCCAGCCTTTGTGCCTAGAACTTCAAACTTGTATAAAATGTTTTCCTGTGATAAACTGTATATCATTCATATCTTTCCATTTTATACTGCTGTCGAGCATACCAGTCCATTGCTTTTAAAATCAACTTTGCTCAAATTTTCAAGGTATAGCAGAATGCAGTCAGCCTTTTGCCACTAGCCCAGTTCCAACAATGTTCTTATTTTCCCTTTTGAAAATTCATAAGCCAAGGTTTCACAATCCACAGTTCTTTCCACATTTAACATTTTCAAACTCTCAACAGAATAACCCATAAAGCTTTCCTTACAAGACTGCAAGGCTTTTCCATTCCAAAGTACCAAATCCTTCTACATTCCCCCTGCAAATATATTCCAAGAGACTAACCTACACTGTTAGATTCATCAAAGCACCTATTGTCTGTTGCAGTTGCCTTCTCATTGCTAGGACTAACTTGACCAGAAGCAGTTTATAGGAGGTTTACAGATTATTTCAGGCTTACAAATTCTAGGAGAAGCTTTATCATGACACAAGAAGCTGGCTCACTTCATCATACATCTTCAGATTGGTGGCAGTTCTATTGACATTTTATTATTGATTGCTTTGTCTTCAGTATGATCAGCACTTCTTATGCATACATGCTTACTTTGGGTCAAGAGTTCATCCAGACCAATGAGTAAATTAGACAAAGAGCATATCTTATAGTCAGAATCTCTAAACATTCCATTTCAGTTTTGATCACCTGTGCTTTTTAGTCCAGAATTACAACAAAGCAGAGGGAAACTAGTCACATTGCTCTAGTTGAACGGATTAAAATGTTGTAAGGTTAACTTCAAGACAAGTTATAAATCAAGAATTTAATAGAGAAAGCATCTCACAGCAACTTCCCCAGTAAAGTTATTTATAAGGTCTATTAAAAAAATAGTCCCGCCGGGCGTGGTGGCGCACGCCTTTAATCCCAGCACTTGGGAGGCAGAGATAGGAGGATCGCCTTGAGTTCGAGGCCACCCTGAGACTCCATAGTGAATTCCAGGTCAGCCTGAGCTAGAGTGAGACCCTACCTCGAAAAACCCAAAAAAAAAAAAAAAAAGTCCCACATTCCCTCCCATAATTAATTCCCATATTATATTATTATAGATCATTCCCACAAGTTTAAGTTCAGGAAGGACTCATGGTGAAGCCAACTGTATTGTCCCTTTCTACTATCTAACACAATAAGAAATAGCTTTCTACCTCTATTACTCTCTGGCCCTATGCAGGTATATTTTTTTGTGAAGGCAAAATCCCCCTCTCATATTCCCTAGTATCTAATATGCTGCCAGTCATGGCCAGGTTATACGAGTAAGCAGGAGAAAAAATAATGACCAAATGGAGTGAACATTAACAAAACCATAAGAGTTCCATGGGGAGAGAACATGCTGTGCTTGCTGCAGGTACAGGAATGTGCTTTAATGAATAAATAAGACAAGTAGATCTCAAGGAATTTCTTGAAAAATACTAAGCATTAAGTATTTATTCCATTAACAGTAGAGCTTTGCCAGCGTTTCTATAGTCTTCATTCTTTTTTTTTTTTTTTCAAATGTAGAACTTTCATAGTGCAGTCCACTCAAACCTGTCTGGCAGAAATGTCTCTGTGGCTTATAAAGATGGCTGAAGATCTTTGCAGGCCACCTCTGAGTATTTCATTGCTTAAGACCTTGTCATCACACGCAGATAATTGTTATGATTTATGTGCTTGCAAAGAACCTTTGTACAGGATAACCTCTTTCAGTCACTCTTATTATGTAACTGAGAAAGCACCTTGAGATTTTGGATCTACTGCTTTCATATAGCCTCCCTTGGTTTACTGACAGGTCTGACTATTGTATTGATTACACACACACACACACACACACACACACATCAAGTATATGTCATATATATTTTTCTTTTTTCAGTTGTAGACAATTTTATAAATTAAACTGAAATATTTGGTTTGTATTATAGAAAGGTAAATTTTAAGATGTCTAAGTCTTTGATATTTAGAAATTATTAAGCTTCCACTAAATTACCAACATAATCCTTAAAAAAATCTCATTAAAAATATATTGGCATTCAGCTGAGAAAGTTAACACAGAAATATCTGCTTATGTGTATAATGATGGTTAAACAAAACACTAGATATATATGTAATATTCAAAGATCAATGCAAACTATCATGTTGTCTTAACTATGAAATATTTAAAGTAATCCAACAATTCATGCTTCTCAAAGGGAAAAACCTCTGCTTTTATGGTTATTTTCTACAAAATAAAAGAAAATCTCCCTAACAAATATTATTTAGAATGCATTGGTTTTTGAGGGAACAATCACGAGCCATTTGCAATTTTCTGTATTATTACTCTGTTTTCCATCAAAAGCATACAAGATTGTAAAAATGCTATTAAAATAATGATTTCTGGTACACATTATGCATGTTGGAATTTATCTTTTTTCTTTATTTCACTTTTGTTATCCTTTCTACTCCAATTCCACATAAAGTTATATTCATGTGTTGAGTAGAGCATTACTTAAGCCAAAGATTTTCAAACAAGGTTTTCTATCTTCATATTTCTTCCACACGCTTTCATTTAATGGATTACTCTTAAGCATGTTTGCAAAAGTTAAAAACAAATCAAGTAAAAGTATTAAAATCATGAGAATGTTTATTCTAATTAGATGGTAATATTTTTATTTAATTTTTATTTTGTTTATTTGAAAGAGAGAGAGAGAGAGAGACAGAAGCAGATAGAGAAAGAATGGGTGTGCCAGGGCCTTTTGTCTCTTCAAAGCACACCAGACACATGGTTCATTGGGTTTGCAGGCAAGCACCTTGACTATTAAGCAATCTGTCCAGACCCTGATGTTACTTTCTTAATAATCCTATAACCTAAATATTAAGTAGGGTTGCAAGTTTTTTTCCAAAACTTAAATATATAGGAAGCAAAACTATTGGGTGATCACTTTGTTAGTTCTGATGCCTATTTCATACAATTTCTTGGTATTCTAAGTTGTTGTATATTAAAGTAACCATATTTCATTGTACAAATATGGTGATGACACTGACCAGATAAAACTAAATACTTAATGGGGCTAGAGAGATGCCTTCTCAGTGGAGGTGCTTCCCTGCAAAGCCTAAGAACCCAGGTTTGATTCCCCAGACCCCACTTAATGTGAGATGCACATGGTAGCACCTGTGTTTGGCATTTGTTTGTAGTGGCTAAGGGCCCTAGCATGCCATTCTTTCTCTCAAATAAATAAATGAGTAAGTAACTTAATTAATGAACATATAATGAGCATAATAAACACATACTGAGTGTTTTGGAGGGGTATTTTGATAGTGCTTGAACTACTACAGTTCCATCAGACAGTCATTAGTTCTTTTAAGCCAGAGGACAAAAATCAAAGCTGTGCTTTCAAAAAAAAAAAGCATCAGCTGTTTTAACTAACCACGGCTGACATTCGCCACTACACATTTGGCTTAAGAGACACTTTTAGCAATATAAAAGAAAATAATGTCTTGGTGGCTATTCTGTGAGGTAATTTCAGACATTCATTTCACCTGGTCTAAGCAGTTTAGCAGATCCATTACTATGTACTGTGACAATTCTAAAATCACTTGCACTGTTTAAACCATTTAGTTACAGAATAAAAGAATAATACTGGTAATATAAAAACTAAGTTGTATTTGGAATATTGGGTGATAAAATATCTTAAAACTTATGGTTAAAAAAAAATCACCGTCTTGAGACATAGCTCAGCATTTAAGGCAATTTCCTGTAAAGCCTAACAACTTGCGTTCAGTTCCCAGTGCTCATGTAAAGCCAGGTTCACAAGGTGTGGCCTGTGTTTGGTTGGAGTTTATTTGCACTGGTAGATACTTTGGTTCTTTCTCTCTTTCTTTCTTTCTTTTTTTCTTTCTTTCTTCCTTCCTTCCTTCCTTTCTTTCCTTTCTTTCCTTCTTTATTTATTTCTATTTATTTCGTTTATTGTTTTTCTTTCTCTCACTGTGTATAAGAAAATAAATATTTTTAAAAAATTAAAAAGAAACTGCCTGTGTCTGTAATCTATTGTACTTGATTTTTTTAACTAACAAAGGTTTATATTTCCTCAAACTATAGTAAACAAAAGCAAATGAACAAATGGGGTGGAACTACACTAAAAAGCTTATTCAGAGCAAAGAAAAAAGAGAAAGGACATAATTTTCAGACTGTATATATGTAAAATGTCATGATGAATTTTATTTTTATGTATAATTTATGCGAATAAATCATTAATTTATAATAAAATCTGTGATTATGAAAAATGAATGGCCTTTAATTCTTAATTAATCTAGTTAAAGTATATATATATATATATACACTTTATATATACATATATATAATTTGTAATATATATATATATAATTTGTAATATAGGATAACCAAAGGCTAATAATCTGTCTGCAATAGAAATTTTCAACCTACATTTCTCCTGCATTAAAAAACTGAATTTATGAGTTGATGCTAAGTGAAGACCAATTAATGTAACTTGTTTAGTTCTAAATTACACACATAGTTTTGTATGCAAACACATATGTTGTAATTCTTTTTGCTAGCAGCAAGACATGTTCCCTAAAATTTAGGGTAGTAAGTTCTCTATTGCAGTGCTAAGTCAAATCTTATATTTAATCTTAATTATTTAACTATTCGTGAGGGATGACAGAGCTGAGGGTACGTCATTCTTTTCAACTGCTTTGTGATGTGGCTGTGAACGAAGTGTGTTATGAGAGCATCAGGGAAAAGCCTG
Organism: Dipus sagitta; assembly: GCA_036346955.1. Taxonomy (NCBI): domain Eukaryota; kingdom Metazoa; phylum Chordata; class Mammalia; order Rodentia; family Dipodidae; genus Dipus; species Dipus sagitta. The sequence goes on along the minus strand of CM070770.1, from coordinate 78,399,911 downwards.
ACACTGAGGAGACAACGAGACTCCACTGCTGCCCCGCTCCAGCATATGCATCTTCAGGAATCTTTACTCTTTTCTACTTCTCCTGGGGTGGACAGTTTTCTAATGGGCATGCCATGCTAAAATCTCCTTTATGTATTTATTTATTTATTTACTTACTTACTTATTTAGAGAGAGAGAAAGAGAATTGTTATACCAGGCCCTCAGGCATTGCAATTGAACTCCAGACACTTGTGCTAGCTAGTGTGCATGTGTGACCTTTTGCTTCCTTCATCTTTTTTGCATCTGGCTAATGTGGGATCTGGAGAGTTGAACATGGGTCCTTAGGCTTCACAGGAAGCCTCTTAACCACTAAGTTATCTTCCCAGCCCTAAAATCTCCTTTTTTATGAAAGACAAATGTCCTGGAAAAAATGTAGTTGACTTGTCTTTGTGAATTATAAGATAAATCTAGAATGATGAAAATCTGAGGATGCTATATTTCTGGAATATGAAAGACTTTAGTTTTGTTAGGATGATAAAAGTGTAAGATGATAATAGCTATGGAAATTTTAAGCACATATCTTAACAGTCATTAACAAGAAGATATAGCTTTCTAAATACTTACTCTCTGCTTTGGTAAATGGCTTTATGCTTATATTTAAGTAATAAAAGTTACTTAAATGTTATTTAACTTGGTCCCTTGTTCTTTACAACATTAAAAATAACAACTTGCTTATTTTACCAGTAAGTGTGTACCATGGAATTTATATTTTGTTCCATTACTTCTCCAAGAATTTCAGAAGTTTTATGCTTGTTTTTAGAACGAAAATTAATGCAAAACCCACTCCATCAGTTCACAGTAAATGTGTTCAACACAATCATAATAAAATATGAATATTCTAACTTATAATCTGGAATCATTCTCTAATATTTTCAATAACACTGGAAAGTAGGTCTATCTATGCTTTAATGTGAATGAATTTTCTAGGAAAAACATCTAAATTAATTGATGTGGTCACAATTACAAGAGGAAATAAATATCCTAGTATATTCTAGTATAGTCTTTCTATCTACATATATAGTACTATATATTATGTATTACATTATAATATGTAATTTATTATGTAATATATAATGTATATTTATAATAGTCTCAAGTTTTTAAAATATTTTTATCTATTTATTTGCAAGCAGAGGGAGAGAGAGAGAGAGAGAGAGAGAGAGAGAGAGAGACAGTCATACACAGAGAATGGTCACACTAGGGCCTCTAGCAACTGCAAACAAGCTCCAAGTTCATGCATCCCTTTGGTGCTTGTGGCTTTAGGTGGTCACTGGGGAATCAAGCCCAGGTTGTTAGCCTTTGCATGCAAACACCTTAATTGTTGATCCATCTCTCCAGCCCTCCAAGTTTCAATTATAAATATGCACTGAAAAATACTTCCTTTGATTAAGCCACTTCTTGATAGCTGATAAATAGGTCTTTTGTTTCTATGTAAACTGCAGCATACTTCTCATCACATGAACACCAGAATTCTGTATTCAGTAGTTATTGGGCAATATTACATCAGCAGGCCTATTTTTGAAGTTAATCATGAGATAATATAATGTAGCTGTATCACTGTTATTTCTATTTATTTATTTAGCAACAGAGTCTCATGTAGTCTGACTGTCAGGAACTTAGCCATGTGGCCAATCATGGACTTAAATTCTTGATTATCCTGCCTCATCCTACTAATTGCATTCTTTTTTTTTTTTTTTTGAGGTGGAGAAAATGGTTTATTTTGGCTTACAGACTCAAGGGAAGCTACATGATGGCAGGGAAAAATGATGACATGAACAGAGGGTGGACATCACCTCCTGGCCAGCGTCATGTGGACAGCAGCAGTGTGCCAAACACTGGCAAGAGGAAGCTTGCTATGACAACCATAAGCCCACCCCCAACAATATACAGCCTCTAAGAGGCTTCAATTCCCAAGTTTTCACTAGCTGAGGGCCTAGCATTCATAACACATGTGTACAGGGGACACCTCAATCAAACCACCACTTTCTGTTCCTGGCCTTATAAACTGATAATCATTCATGATGTAAAATACAATTCATTCAGTCCCCATAAATTTTATCAATTCCAATGATGTTCAAACATCCCCATAGTCCAAGGTCTTTCAACTAAGCCATAATTCCCAAATAGTAGTAGTAGTAATAGTAGTAGTGCAGAATAAACATTGATACTTAAAACTCTGGCATTTGGCATATCAAAAAAATATTCAATCAATAAAATATTTTAAAAAAACAGGGAAAACATAACTCTGTAGTTCCAAGTCCCACAATCCTAGTTAGTGACAATTCTCTATGTTCAATAATTCTAACCAGTGACAAGTCTCTGGAGTTACAATTCTGCCTCTCCAGCTAGACTACTTATAGTCTAGCAGCTCTCCTTGACATCCATATCATAGTACTAGCATGTGCATTGGTTAGCCACTGCAACCCAGGGTACATCCTCGTAGCTCAGAGATAATTCAACAAGTCTGTTTCACACTGTTCATTACCGTTTCCAAAACAACAAAACTGTATTTCACTTTCAATGACCCTCTCTTTCCTGCATTTGTTATACTCCATAGTACCAGGTAGGCTACCTGTTTGTTAGTACAGGGGGGAATAAAGCAGTCTTTGAAGAACAGGACATGCTAACGGGATTCAGGCCCCTGCAAAAGAGTCTGTATTCTTCCTGTTGTTCCAATTCAGGTCAGCTGGCCCAATATCAAAGGTTTTAATCTCTCAAACAATTACAGATGACTGGGCAGTAGTTTAAGTCCAAAGATTTTATTTATTTCTTTGTCACATCCTTCTGCTCACACCAGTCTATTTTTATGCAAGGTAACCCTGCACAAGTTCTCAAGACATGGCAATAACAGCAAGTCTATCACACAAACTTCTTCTATCCCAGTCCACGCAAAGCTTTTTCTTCCCTTTGTAAGCCAAACCATACAGTCCATAGTTCTTATTGCGTTCATGTCTTGCAACTCTGACCAGAATAGTCTATCAAAGTGTGCTTACAGCACTTTGGGGCATCCCTTTGGCCAAGGTTTCAAATCCTTCCACATTTCTCCCTCCATCAAATCAGTTCCAGTGGACCAAAGCCAGGCAGTCAGGTTTCTAGCAGCAATGATTCCACTTCTTAATACCAGTTTCACTATTGGAGTAAACTTCATCTTGCTGGCAGAAAACACCCAACCAAGAGTAGACTGTGGAAGAAAAGGGTTTATTTTGGCTTACAGACTTGAGGGAAAGCTCCATGATGCCCAAGATAGATTTTCTTAAACAGTCCCCATCACCTTCCATGGCCATGTTTCCATTTTTTTTGTAACATTAAGTAAGATAGAGAAAGATTATCCATGAGTAGGTCAAGCAATTTCACCAAATGTGATGGTGTAGACTGCCAAAGGCCACCAGGGTTTTTGAAGACAGAGACTCATTAGGTGCAAAAGACAAACATGATCATTTCCAGAAATTTAATAGGTAAAAATTCAACTGTATGTGAGTATAATTTAAGTCCTGACCATTAATCAAAAGCTACATAATTATGTATACCACTACTTATGAATAAAAGTATGGCACAAATAACATGCTCAGTAAGTTACCTTTTAGGTTTTGACTCCTTCAAAAGGAAACATAAAAAGGACTTTTAAAAGACTAGGACAGGCTGAAGGGATGGCTTAGCAGCTAAGTTCTTGCCTTTGAAGCCAAATGACCTAAGTTCAAGGCTCGATTCCCCAGGTCCCATGTAACCCAGATACACAAAGTGGCACATGTGTCTGGAGTTCTTTTGCAGTGGTTGGAGGCCCTGGTGCACCCATTCTCTCTCTATCTATCTGCCACTTTCTCTCTGTGTGTGTCTGTAAATCTCAAATAAATAAATAAAAATGAACAATGAATTTTTTTAAAAAAACTAGTACATGGGCAGTAGGTGTCCAACATAAACATATTTATGGAATTAAATTTGCAAACCTATTAAAGAAATTGAATATTTTTTGTGAGGCTGGGTTTATATTTTCTCCTTGCAATATAAACCAAGGAAATTAAACCTCATATATTGCCAAACCAAAATGAATGAGTAAATAAAAATGGTATAGCTGAGAGATGGCTCAAAACTTAAAAGCACTTGTTTATAATGCCTGATGGCCCAGGTTCAGTCCTCCAAGATGTGTGAAAATCCAGATCCAAAAAATGGTACATGTGTCTACAGTTCTTATGTAGTGGCAGGGGCCCTGGTGCACACATACCCCCACCCCAAATAAATAAAATGAAAACAATTTTAAAATATAAAAAGCCCCCAAACAACAAAACTCCCATTTATCTTATTTTTTTAATGTTCTAGCATTTCAAGCTTGTGACATTGCAGTATAACTTGGTAAACTGTTGGTATAAGAAGCTGAGTTGAACATTCATGACATAAATTTTTATTCACTTCTACATTTGTTAATGTCATATACTGTCATATACTGTTGCTTCTGGAGAGAACTTGTCTTGTTTACATACTCAATAAATACATATAGAATTTCTACATAGCAGGTATAAAGATACAATGATTATTATGCCTGATTGTTCCTTGATCAAATCAAGGAAATTAATTTGGTTGTTCAACATAGAATGGGGGGTATTTTGAATTAGTACTCAGTCTTACTGTTAAAACATCACTCTAAATTTGTTTGCATGCTTGATTTGTATTTCTCTGATGATAAAAGAAATACAGGAAACCTAGAAGATAAGGAGGATTAACTGAAAATGATGGTACTTGCAATAATGCAAGGTATAACACCATATAAGTGAAAACATGAGTTCCAAATTGAAATTTCATTCCTTTTCTCAAAGAACAATTAAATTTTCAGTAAGAGTAATTGAAAGCTATCACTGAAAACTGTACTTGCTTGAGGACACATCAACATTTTCTTTCAGGGGCCACTTTGTGGGAGAAGAGACCTGTGCCAAATAATTGAGTTGTTCATGTTCTGAAACATGTTCACTACATCCCATGTAGAAGGGATTCTGGACAGCCTCACATGGTTATTGCCAGACAGTCTGTCTACTGATGCCTAGACATGATAAATGCATGGAAAAGTTCAATGCTCCAGGGTTTCCCTCCCATTCTTAAAATTATGCATTCACAGGAATATCTCCAATTTTGTCACACCAAATTTGAAGGGTGTTTCTTATGCAATTGTTTGATATAGCAGCATATAACGACTACAGTTTCCTTAATCATTATAGTGTAGTTTTCTTCCCTTACTTAAATGGGTTTATAGCTGCTTTGGAACCATTGAGAGCTAAGTCCAATACCACGGGCCCCTTAAAACCATGAGAGCTTTTAATGTGGATCATCCTTTTGTTTTTAATTTATTTGAATGTCTATTAATTTTTGCTTGGAAGCTGGGAAGTTTAGCTTAACTTATCTAAATTCCAACTTATGACAATTTTCTTTTGGAAAAAGTGTGGAATTCTTTTCTGGTCCACCTTGCAGCCATAATAAAGAATATAAGATGATACCATTTGGGCCAAAAGCCATTGTCCAGTGTTGAAGTTAGACTTTCCTTTGAACCCTCTCTCTCTCTCTCTCTCTCTACATATATATATATATATATATATATATATATATACACATATATATATATATAATTTTATATATGTATATAATAATTTATATGTATGTATAATAATAATTTATATGCATGTATATGTATATATATATATATATATACATATATTATTTATTTATTTATTCATTTATTTGAGAGCGAGAAAGATGCAGACAGAGGGAGAGAATGGGCATGCCAGGGCCTCCAGCCACAGCAAAGTACTCCAGACGTATGCACCCCCTTGTGCATCTGGCTTATGTGGGTCCTGGTTGCAGGCAAATGTCTTAACTGCTAAGCCATATCTCAAGGCCTGAACTTACTCTTTTTTTTGTAAATAAATAAACCACATATATATATTTATTTATTTATTTTGTTTCTTTTTTCGCAATTTTTATTAACATTTTCCATGATTATAAAAAATATCCCATGGTAATACCCTCCCTCCCCCACTTTCCCCTTTGAAATTCCATTCTCCATCATATCCCCTCCCCATCTCAATAAGTCTCTCTTTTATTTTGATGTCATGATCTTTTCCTTCTCTTATGATGGTCTTGTGTAGGTAGTGTCAGGCACTATGAGGTCATGGATATCCAGGCCATTTTATGTCTGGAGGGAGCACGTTGTAAGGATTCCTACCCTTCCTTTGGCTCTTACATTCTTTCTGCCACCTCTTCTGCAATAGACCCTGAGCCTTGGAGGGTGCGATCGAGATGTTATTCAGTACTCCAGTCACTTCTTTCCAGTACTATGATACCTTCTGAGTCATCCCAAGGTCACTGCCATCTGAAAAGAGTAGATTCTGTACCCAAAGTGAGAGTAGCATTAATATAAGGGCATAAATATTAAGAGAAGTGCTTACTGGGCCGTTTGATAAGCATAGTATATACATTTTTCCAGACATCAGCAGATGTTACACCCCTAGGGCTCATGACTAGCCCTGTTTTAAGTTTTCAGTATCAGGGATGTATTCCGCCCCCCCCCCCCCATGGAGCGGGCCTCCAGTACAACTGGAGGGCAGTGGGTTTCCACCATGACAGACGTGTCACTATCGCACACGTTGGCTCATTTGGCCTGGCTGGCCAATTATAAGGCTTGCAGTGTCCACTGTTGAGTATCTTCACTGGTGGAATCTCTTTCTCCCATTGAACTGCATGTAGAATGGCTTCTTCCAGCTTTCTCTCAGCTGGTCTACATGGAAGAGGTTATCAGCTCAGTTCCAGGAGGATTTCTCAGTGGCCTTGCAGCCCAAGTATGTGGAGTCTTCAGCAATAGGGTCTTACCATCTATTCCTGGTAGGAAACCAAGGGCCTCGGCAATGGCCTATAATGTTTTGGGGGCATGAGGGAACTCCCTGGCCAACAACTCACTGGAGGTATCCCATCCCTGGCACTGAAAATTTTCTAACAACGATCTATGGCTCTTACTCTTAATTGAACATGTTATAGCATCTCTATATGGGAGGATTTTTAAAGTGCCATTTATAATTGTTATTTGTGGTAAGTACAACCACTTCACTCATCTTATTTCATAAGAAATATTAATACAATTTATTTACACATTTTCCTCTATTAAGGCTCAGATATCAAATATATCAATGGGTATGGGAATAAGATGTCAACCATTATGACTTTACTGTTTTAAGAGTTATCTCTGAACATTATCTGTCCATTTGAAGTGAAATGATTCCATACTATATTTAGGATCAGTTATTGCTCAGAATTCACCAATGTTCTTCTTCCGATCTTTTATGAATGGTTGATTGTCTATTCTGATCTATTAAACTTGGCAACCTTGGAGAAACAGGAACCAAGGAATAAACTGTTTTTATCCAATTCTACTTTTACACCCATCTTTCTTTCAGTCTAGAGAAGGTAAGCCTTTCTGAGATTTAATTATTAGAACTCTGTCTCTGAAAGGGAATTGAAATGTACTGTTGTTTGTCCCACCCTTTTCTGAAATTCATAGAGAAAGTAAGACTTAAACTTTTGTAGGCAGTCATTGAATTAGTGAGTGTTCTGTTTTCTTTTAATAAATACTCTTTTGGCTAAAAAAAAAAAGAAAAAAAAAACTTTATATTGGAGATTGAAGATCAGAACATTTTTGTTCTTTATTTCTTTTTTTCTTTTTTCTTTCTTTTTTCTTTTTTTTTTTTTTTTTTGAATAAGGGGAGATACACTGCTGCTTTGTTATTTCCAGAAAAAGAGAAGCACAAAAGATGCTGCACTGGTGGGTTTTCTGTCAGATCTCTATGGTGAGTTTGAAAAGGTCCATGTTAGGAATAAGAGCCCATGCGGAGGGGAGGCCTCATAATGGACGTGGATGACTCCAGGCATACCACAGCTGCAGAGACATCACTGAGCTTCAGATAATCAAGTAGATCATTACACAGACATTTTAAATAGCACTGCCTATTGTAATGAACACCATACTTTTAAAACAATTAGTCCTAAGAGATCTTTTATAATTTCTAGATCTAGTACATAAAGCAAATGATGTAGGACACATGTCAAAGTGATGGTATGTAAGTACCATTTTATATTACAGATTTTATTATGCTGTGAGATTCTATTGTAACAAACGTCTTGGAACTTGCAATCACACACAGTGACAAATATAGTGTTACTTGTAAAGAATGGCATTGCTTTCTTTAGCTCCCAACTTCATGCCCAAGGAAAATAGCCACTAGGATGCATTAAAGATACTTGTCTCCTGCCACTTGTGCTATAAGGAATCTTATGCGTATTTCTTACAGAATTAAAGCTTTCTTCAAATTGTGGGCTCCTCCTTACCTAGAAGCAGGTGTTGCAAATGTTTTGATAGGTGAGTTTGGATTCATCTGGTTTTCCTTGTAACAAAAATAATAGCCTCAGAAGCTTTAGAGGCATACTGAAAATGAGAACTAAACAGATTTTTTTCTTAAACTCAGCACATTCACTCTGGTTGTTAGATATGGAATATATCAGTATGAATACTATTTACCTAAAATTAGAATTCATAAAAACTAATCATATTTCCTGCTACAAAGTAGATAATTACAGAAGTCTATATTCAGTGTCCTTCTGTAGAAAATATCCAACAAGATATGTTTCAAACATTTTTCTTTGCATCTTTGGATGATCTTCCTTCATTAATAATCACATAGTCTGTCTCTGTATGTAGTTAAAATTAGAGATGGGATATTGGTAGCATGTCAAAAAACTCCAACTTGGTTTCAAGTCTTTTTTTGTATAACTTTTACCCTCTTGATTAATAGCAATTATCATTTTGAATTGCATGATGATATATAATATGGGATAATGAAAGGAAATTACAGCAAAATATTCAAATATTTCATATCTGACTGTTTCAATAAAATGGAAAGAAAACACAAGGCATTGCTCTTATTGGATGAAAAAGATTATGAGAGTCCTGTATTATTGTGGTTTTATAGGAATAGTTTATGTACATTTCAAGATTTTTAGCATTTGAAGATCATCTGAGATTTCTTATGCATGTGTGGCTTCTATAGATGAGATTCAAATAACCTTGAGTCATCCATAAGAACCTAGGAAAGGGCCAAGCCTGTGGCATACGTATATAATTCCAGCTACTCTGATAGGTCACAAGCTCAAAGATATCTGGGCTACCAAGTGAGTTCTAGGCTAGTATAGGTAACTTGGTGGAATTCTAAATCTATATTTTTAAGTCAAAGTAAAAAAAAAAAGAAAAAATAGAGCTGGTGATTATAGCATACTTTCCTAGCATGCTGAAAACCAGGGGCTGAATTACCGTTACTAAAAAAAAAAAAAAAAAAGCAGAACAACAGTGATGAAAGAAAATGAGTACTTTGCTACTTCAGTACACTCATTCATTTATGCCCAACCAGTCAATAAATCATTTAAACAGGGCTGGAGAGATGGCGTAGCGGTTAAGCGCTTGCCTGTGAAGCCTAAGGACCCCGGTCGGAGGCTCGATTCCCCAGGACCCACGTTAGCCAGATGCACAAGGGGGCGCTCGCGTCTGGAGTTCCTTTTCAGTGGCTGGAGGCTCTGGCGTGCCCATTCTCTCTCTCTTTCTCTCTGCATCTTTCTCTCTCTGTCTGTCGCTCTCAAATAAATAAATAAAAATGAACAAAAAAATTTAAACATGTAATAATGACTGAAAAATCAAAACCTAGCAGTAGGCGTAACCTCACATGTCCTGGGTGCTCAGACCAGGTGAGCCTGAGTACCTGTGTCATACAAAAAAGTCTCTGGAGGCCTCAGATCACCCTGGAATTCTCATCAGCCTCCATTCTAGTCTATGCACATGCCAGCTCTTGGTTATTATGAGAAATATCTCCATTTATAAGACTAAGCACCTGTAAATTCTAAAGAGTAAGTAAGTTCTGTTATTTAGATGTATGCAAGTGTTAGACTTACATGCTTAATAAACACTGTGAAATATAATAATTTGTTTCAACAGTCAATTCCATAAATAGCTCAAGTGTTTTAAAGGCAAGAAGTAAAACAGCAATCTTACATTTCATGCCTATTTGAGGTACTGAGAAAAATTGATTTTATCGTTACAAGGTACACAAGAAGTCAGAATTGTAATTTGTAAATAAAACCATTAAAACATTACATAATGATCTGGAAGTACATGGGGAACACATTTACAGTGGAAATATCTGATGCCCTGTCATCACTATTTCATTTCAGTTAAACACATCAGCATTCCAAATTTCTTGAAGATGTGTTATTTTTATCTTCTATGCTAGAGAAGAACAATTTTGTTTACTCCCAGGAGGCTTAAATTTGATTTGAACTCACAGCAGAGTTTGCGCTGATGAATAGCTTTTCATTGAACATGAATAAATTGAGAAATTCAGATTAGTCAGCCACTTTTTCTTCATTATTTAAATTCCAGAGAAGCATTTAGCAAAAATAGAATACAAAGGATTGTGTAGTTGATGAATTGCTCTATATGATGGGCTGAATTAATAAAGTTATTAATGAACTAGAAACAACCTTTTTTCCAGCATATCTGTGAAACTGATTGTTTTAAGACAATAGACAAAAAAAGTCCATTGGCAACAAAGCAAAAGGAGCAAGTGCTTTATTCAGTGAATAACAGCCTGGAGTGAGGAGACAGAGATGCATATATTTATTGCCCGTTCCTAACTGCTTTAACTACTCTTCTTTTTACTAAACAAAATTTGAAATTTGAGTAGACATACTTAGAGAAAAAGAGAAAGAGTGAAGAAGAGATAAAGAGTGTGATATATATACATATATATATATATGTATATTTGTCTCTGCATCTTTGGATGATCTTCCTTCATTAATAATCACATATATCATATATGCTATAATATATAAATAATATATTATATTATTTTACATAGCTCCTTCCCCTAAAAATTAACATTTTTATAAGCTCGTAAGAATCATATAATTTCAAAAGTAGGTGCTATCCTTTTGGCCTTCATTTTATTTTATATGATAACATTTTTTGTAAATAAGTTTGTAATAGGTATTAACATTTATGTTTTGTTTTCAATTCCTATATTAAGTACTCTAGATAATATTATTGTGATGGTAAATTTGGCTATGATTTATTATTAACTTGAAAGTTCTGAATTCTTTATGACGTTAGTATATATTTTGGAAACAAAATATTTTACTTACCACATTTTCAGGTATTAGAATATTATGATAATAAAGCTATAATTTATATTTCATATAGTTAATTGTGTACACTTCCGTTTGAATATCCAGTTTCAAGGATAAATATATAATCCCATGCCTTGGATACAATCCATCTGACTATGGAATTACTTTAGATTTATAAGTAATAAAACGATCACATGTAAGATTTTTGATTTTAACTTACTGAACAGAAAGCCATTGAACATCATACATTTGGGAAAACTTTAATTTTTTTCTTTAATTTTCTAAATACTTTTATTTATTTGTTTACAAGCAGAGGGATACAGAGAAGATTATGCAGTATGCAACTGGCTTTATGTGGACACTGAGAGATCAAACCAGGGTCCTTTGGCTTAGAAGCAAATGCCTTAACTGCTGTACCATGTCTCCAACACAAAACGTTTTGTAAGAGAAAACAAAACAATCAATTTGAAAAGTTGTGAGGAATATTAATCAGTCTGTTCATTCACGAGGTACTAAGTGGTAGTTGATTCACGAATATATTGTTGTAATTTCCATTTATGAAATGTTCAGTCTTATAGACCTCTTGAAAATACTCAACATGAGTACCTGAGTTCAGATGCCAATAACACATATAAAAGCCAGACGCTAGAGTAGGTGTCTCTGACCACAGAGCGCCTGTGGTGAGAAGGGAGGTGCAGAATGAAGAACCAGCCTGAACGCAGTCAGGATTAACAAACTATGACACCCAAAAAAATAGGAATGATTTTTACCCAACATGATAAAAATAATAACTTTTTTCTAACAGTATATTCATATTCTCTCTCTCCATCTCTCCCCCTTCTTCCTTCCCTACCACCTCCTCAATATTGATATTGATATTTTCAGCTTTATTTATTCACATTGAAGTCATTTTAATTTTAGAAACTGAATATCATATCTATCTTGCATTCTTCCTCCAAAGCAATGCCAAAAAGAATACAATAATAACAAAATCAAATGACATGATAAGTATATTACACTATTTAATAAAGTCATAATGAACACTTGGAGGGATATTTTAAGCTCCAATATTACACTGTTTAGATCTAAATAAAAAGAACCTCACCTTCTAAAGCTTTGACTTAAGGAAATTGCTTTATCCATCAAAGAAGCTTGAAAATAATGATTTGGTGATAAAGTACATTATATAGAGAAATATGTTACTCTATACAGACAGCGTATATATTTGTCCTGATACTTCTGAAGTGCCAATTAGAAGGTTGCTATCAGGAAAAAAATCTCACTGTCATTCAGATGATTGTGGAAATATAACTTTGTCATCTCAAACTCAATATCTTTATTTTAAACTAAGACAGCTACTTCATGAATGCTGTGAACTTTGAAAATGATTGGTATATAGATAATAGAGACTACATATTCAATTAGTTTGACTAATGATTCCTTTTCCTTTCATTTTCCTGTTAGTATTTTGAGTAATGAAAACATAAACTGCAACAGAATATTGCTGGAAATGGTTGAGTGTAAAGAAGTTATTTTTGGAAGTTAAAAAATAAAGAAGACTGAAAGGCGGTGAAGAGGGCAGGAGAGTGGAATGATATCTTCTTAACAGTAGATGGAAAAAGTTCAGAGGACAGTGCCATGAGCAAAGACAGATACAGAAGGAATACAATCAAAATAGGTTTTTCAGAGATAGAAAATGGGATCAAGAAAGCTAACATATTGGAATTTGAAGTGGTAATGGTAGTTCCGAAATTGTAAGCAGGAACCAGTTACATGGGCAGCTGTAGAATGGTCTCTGTGGTCATATCAATCAACATAAAGATTGAAGATTTATGAGACTTATACAGAGATTGCTAAAGCATCCACCAAGCTTTGAATAGCAGGAAGGCAAATTAATAAGCAGCGAAACAATACATGGCTCCAACAGTTTATTCCTTGATTGTCTAACCAAAAGAGAATTAGTTATTTGATTATGTTCATTTGCATAGTCTATATAGGCAATAGTGGATGATTTTGTACAATTTATTCAAAGATTTTTTAAAAAATCAAGATACTTTTAAATGTGAATTTTATATTGTCTTTATTTGAGTTGTATTTTGGATCACACTAAAGTTTTGAGTAGTATAATTATTCATAATATAAATTCATTTTACTATGCATTTGGAACTTGAATTATAATATTGAATTACAACTTGAATTTTAAAGAAATAGTTTTTATTGGTGTCTGATTTGCTCTGTATTTATTGCCACAGGTAATAATCTCATAGATTTAGACATAATGGAGTTAATAAAAATTGCCTCTCTCTTCATGTTTTAAGTGTGGGTCAATCTTCCTTTGACTCTGGATTTGTCTTTACTAACTATATAAAGATTTCATTTTTAAAATAGGAGGTTGAATATGTACAACCACCAGGGTATCAGCTGTTTCAGGAGAAAAAAGATTGTCCCTCCATGCTTTGTTACAAGAGTGTTCACATTTAATACAGGCCATTCCTAAAGACCCTGAGTGCTGTCATAAGTCTCATGGATATTTAATAACATACATACAACACATCCTAATCTGAAGTAATCTATAAATTAAGTTTAAATTTAAAACTTGACACAAAAGAATCCTTAAACAGCTCATGAGCTTGAAATTATCCTTTCTCTGTCTAGATTTTATGTGAGATGTTTATGCCAATTGTCTATTAATTCTTAAAACCTTTCATTCATTTTCTCATTAGGTTTGTTGGATATATTAGACATAGCTTCAATTTGAGGTTCTATAAATGAAGTTTCCTCTAAGTTTACAAAGAGGCTTCCATTGTGGGAATAGGCATCTATGATGGGGATCTCCTGGCTTGGTGTCTTGCATTGGTATTTTAATTTGTGATGCAGTTTGACCATCTTGATGTAGTATTTTTAAACCAGAATTTGTCCTTATTATGTTGTACACAGACATCAATCACAATGTTTAAAATATTAAAAAAGGAATTAATAAGTGCTTTGTAGATAGCATGATGGATACCTTATGAGTGTTCAATTAAATAGCAAAATAAGGAGATTATCTATAAAGTGGTTGAAAATCTAACTAAATGGGGCTAGAGAGATTGCTTAGTGGTTAAAATTTTGATTACTCAGTACCCAAGTAAAACCTGAGGCACAAAGTAACACCTGTATCTGGAGTTCTTTTGCAATTGAAGGATACCCTGATGCACCTATACTGTCTCTGATTCTCTCTCTGTCTCTGTGTTCCTCGCTCTGTCAAATAAATAAATAAAAATATTTTAAAAAAGATATCCAGAATGATAAGGGAAAACTGAATGGGTGACACAAATTAACCAAGGTAAGGAATAAAAACATCACTGTAGATTATACAAACATTGAGTATATTAAATAGTTTTATAAATAATTTAAACCAATAAATTTCACTGTTTACTCAGTTGTGTAGATTCTTTGAAAAGAAAATTAACCCCGCCTAAAAAATTGTACAATTAAATTAATAAGGACATTTCCATGTCCAATTCGTATCTATGATCAATTTGTCCAAGAGCTGAAGGGAGGAATAGTATCACTGTACACTAACTCTCCAATTTATACCATGATACAAACACTGCCTTGATATCAACTACAGAGAAACAATTCAAAATTCCCAATGTGTGACTTCCCTAATCAATATAACTAAGAAACTCCTAGCAGAATTTACCAAAGCAAACCAATAGCATATAAAAGGCCAATATGCCATAGTGAAGTAGGGTTTATCTGATAATGCAATTCTGTTTAAATATTTTAAATCTATCGTTGCAATTAATATCAACTAACATAACCATATGATTCATTCAGTATAAAAAATGTCTTCAGCTAAACTCAATGATATAATAACTTTAATCATCATAAAACTATTATAATATTAGATAAAAACAGGAAACTACTTTAAATTAATAAAAGTCTCCACAAAACTTACACCTATTATCACACACAGTCACCAGTGCCTAAGTAACTCTTTTAACCTGACTAAAATCCACGTAACTCTATCTCCTTTCACTGCTCTTTTTTTTTTTTTCATTTTTATTTTTATTTATTTATTTTTTTTACAGTCAGTTTGGTACCATTATTAGGCTCATCCATGACCTACCCCCTCCCCTTGGCCCCTCCTTGTTGAGGTATATGGCTCATGCATTGTGGAGTTAGCCCACAGTTATGGGTAAGCTAAATGTCTCTGCATATCATGACCCAACATGTCGCTCTGACATTCTTTCCGCCCCCCTCTTCCACAAAATTTCCCTGAGCCATGTTGGGTCTGCTTCAGTGATGAGGTGTTGGGGGGCTCTGAGGCTATGGCTCTCTGATTTGGTAGGAGTTGATTTTTCTCTGTGCTGATCTCCTTCCCCCTTGTGCTGGTATCCGGTTCATCAGGCAAACAGCGCCCTTGCTTGTTTCTCCAATTTTTCTTAGTTTCATCCGGGGCCCTTTTGAGGTATGATGGGGTGGCTCTCTCCTTAGGATCTACATCTATCTGAAAAAGAGAAGCAGATTCTCCAACGGAGAGTAAGTTAGCATCAGGACAAATGAGATAACCCTTTTTTTTTTATAGAGAATTTAATAGGTGTAGGCCCTCTTGCAGCCCACAGTTGATGGTAGCTCGATATTGGAGAGTGGGTTTATGTGTGGATATGGTTCTGACTTGTTTCCCACCTCCAACTATGGGTCTCATACCAGTGAGGGGATCAGTTAGCCGAATTGAGAGCAGTTGGTTCCCCACTATGCCTGTGTGCCACCACTGCACTTGTGTGGGCATCACAACAAATTATTTGCTGTTAAATAGGTTAGACCATGTGTTGCTTCGACAGACATTGGTCATTTTCCCACAGTCACCCATGTAGCACCTTCTGGCACTAGACGCGCTGACTGTCTGGGGACTGACTCTCTTCCAACTTCCAGCCATGCCATTCTAATTTGCATGTCAATCACATAAGGTGTCTTCAGCAGTAGGGTCTTATCACTAGCCTTTGGTGGCTCATCAAGTATTCTGACAGAAATCTGTCTGTCTTTTAGGAAACCTTGTAGGTCTCTCTGATCAAAAGCTCATTGTGGATGATAGCCCCGTGCTGGTTCTATTTGCAGGAAACTGAAACTTCATCCACGCATTTCCCCATGCACTACACTCAAGTCCAAATGGATCAAAGATCTCAATATAAGACAAGAAACTCATATAATACTGGAATAAAATTTAGGAAATACTTTCCATGATATAGGAATGGAAAAAGACTTCCTGAACAAAACCCCAGTAGCTCATGAACTTAAACCGTCACTCAACCAACGGGATCACATGAAGCTGAAGAGTTTCTTTACAGACAAGCAAACAATAAGCAAAGCCAATAGATCACACACAGAATGGGAGAAAATATTTGCGGGTTATCCAACTGATAGAGGCCTAATCTCTAGATCTACAAAGAACTCAAAAATCTAAACAGTAAGAAGTCAAACACCCCACTCACAAAATGGGGCAAAGAGCTGAACAGACAGTTTACAGAGGAAGAAATAGAAATGGCAAACATACACTTAAGAAAATGTTCATCATCCATAATCATCAGAGAAATGCAAATTAAAACAACTATGAGATTCCACCTTACCCCAATAAGGATAGCAAACATCAAAATTCAAATGAAAATAAATGCTGGCGAGGATGTGGAGGAGTAGGAACACTCATCCACTGTTGATGGGAATGTAAGATGGTACAACCACTTTGGAAAGCAATATGGAGACTTCTGAAAAAGCTGAGTATAGAGATACCAACAGACCCGGTTATTCCCTTACTGGGCATCTTCCCTAAAACCTTCAAACCACAGGCTAGAGAGATTTGCTCAACCATGTTTATAGCGGCTCAATTTGTAATAGCTAAGTGCTGGAATCAACCCAGATGTCCATCACTAGAAGAATGGATAACTAAGATGTGGTATATCTACACAATGGAATTCTATACAGCAATAAGAAAAAATGACACAATGAAATTGAGGAAAAATGGTTGAACCTGGAACAGATCATTCTCAGTGAACTTACCAAATCACAGAAAAAAATCGCCACAGAGTCTCAGTCATCTACAGCACCTAAACTGAATCTACTCAAGATACCTTACATACCCAGCAAGCATCTCCTAGACTAGCCACTAGGATGGAAGGGGAGGGAGGGGAGGGCATCAAAGGGGTGGGAAACACAAATCTAGACCCAAATGACAATGGTACCATAATTTTCAACTTACTAAAAGACAGACCAAATGGCTGATCCTTCACCAGGCCCTTACAGAGAACACCTGAACCACAAGACACTGGAGAGGGTAAGATTAAGACTAACCTTAATCTTCTACATCTTCCCTCCCTCACTTCCCCTCTCCCTGTCTCTCTCTCTTTTATCTCTAACTCTTGTATATTAGTTATCTTTTTTCCTCATTTTCTTAGTGGGCACTGACATGTAACTCCTTTCACTGCTCTTAATCATTATAACTGAGGTCCTTATTCACAAGACAAGAAATTAAATAAATAAAAACCAAAAATCTAAATAAACAAGCAATAAAAATGCTTCTATTTATTAATTCTGCATTATAAAATTGAAAAATATATACCAAAAAGTATAAGATCTAATAAGTCACTTCAGCAATGGCAAAAGATACAAGTCAGTATTATTTAGAAAAAAAAATGAGCTTCAGAGCTCAGTGGCAAAAAGCACTTGTTTCCAAATTCTGATAACCTGGGTTCAATTCATCAGTATTCAAATAAAGCCATATGAACAAAATGGCCCATATATCTGGTGTTCCAACATAGAAGCAGCGGGCCTTGGCATAACCATTTCTTTCTCTCTTTCTCTATCTCTCTGTCTGTCTGTCTCTCACTCACTTGCTTGCTCACTTTCCATCACTTCCCATTTCCCTCTCTCTACTTTTCCCTGCACCTTTTCTCATAACTAACTAAATAAATGCTTTTCTATGACACAAAAGTCATGTCTCCATATATAGGCAACATACTATCTGCAAAATAAAACTTTTGTTGCATGTGTGTGTGGTGTCTGCATGTGTATGTGAAAGTTGAGGCAAGAAAAAGATGTCAACTATCCTTTTATATGACTCTTATGTCTGAAAAACTTTCTCAGTCATCATGAATGTCCCTAGTTTTCAGTCAGTCGGGTTGATCAGTGAGCCCCAGTAATCCTTCTTCCCATTTCAACTCTACGCTCAGAATTAGGATTACAAGCATGCGCAACAATGATGAACTTTTTTTAGCCTTACATATTTTATTTATAAATGACAAAAATTGTAAACAATTATTATATGTTTGAAATGTGTACACATTATGAAATTGAGCTAATTATCATAGACATTACCTTACACAATTATCATTGTTTTCTGATAATATTTAAATTTCAGTCTTTTAGCAATTGTAAAGAATACATTATTAACCACAACCACCATATTGTATAACAGTTCTCTTAAAGATTTCTCTGAATATTTTTTTTCTCTTTCTTTCTTTTTTTCTTTATTAATTAATTTTGTATTCAGCAAATACTGTCAGTTTGGTACCATTATTAGGCTCATCAGTGACCTACCCCTCCTCTTGGCCCCTCCTTGTTGAGGTATACGGGTCATGCATTGTGGAGTTAGCCCACAGTTATGGGTAAGATAAATGTCTTTGCATATCATGACCCAACATGTGGCTCTGACATTCTTTCCGCCCCCTCTTCCGCAAAATTTTCCTGAGACATGTAAAGGTTAGTGGGAAGACCCTACTGCTGAAGACACCTTATGTGGTTGACATGCAAAATGGAATGGCATGGCTGGAAGTTGGAAGAGAGTCAGTCCCCAGACAGTCAGCGCGTCTAGTGCCAGAAGGTGCTACATGGGTGACTGGGGAAAAATGACCAATATCTGTCCAAGCAACTCATGGTCTAACCTACTTAGCAGCAAATAACCTGTTGTGATGCCCACACAAGTGCAATAGTGGCACACAACCATGGCGGGGAACCAGCTGCTCACAATTTGGCTAACTGATCCCGTCAGTGGTACCGGACCCATAGCTGGAGCTGGGTAACAAGTCAGAACCATATCCAAACATAAGCCCACTCTCCAGTATCAATGATGGACTTTTTGTGTGGATGCCGGTGTTGCATTCAGGTCTCTTTGGCTTGAATAAGCAGTCTTCTTAGCTGCTGAGCCATTTTATTCAGATCCCAAATTAAAAATTATATAAAATATATTTTATATTAGTTTGAAAGATGCACAAAGTACATGAAAAATTTGCAAATAAACCTAGTGAAGTATTTATAAGTCCAGATAGCTAAGTTGAGTTTCAAAATTAAAATATACCTATTGATCATGGACACAAGGAAAAAAATGTAATTAGGTTATTGCTTCTTCCCAAATTGTCCTATAGTTGTAATGTAATTTTAAATGAAAACTCTAACAAATCTAATAAATGTGCCTTAAATGTTTTTGGAAATGTAAGAACATTAGGTTATCCCAAACAACACTTTGAAAAGCAAAGTTAAAAGAATTGTAAGTAATAAGACATACTTCTTCTGCAAGGTTAAAATATATTCTACAGTAAACGTATGCCATGATTATGAAAATTAGCCTTGTTCCTGAGGTGATGGCTCAATGATGAAAGATGCTTCTTGCAAGCCTGTTGGCCCAAGTGCCACACAATGCCAGGTACAAAGGGATACATGTGCCTGTAACCCCAACGCATCCACAGCAATGGTAGTGAGACGCAGAAGAATCTGGAAGTTCAGGGACCAGCTAGACTGACACTCGTGCAACAGCAAAAGAAACAGGGAAACCCTGTCTCAAGTAAGGTAGAAAGAGAGGACAAATGCCCTAGATTTTCTCCATGCCTCCATGTGTGCACAGTGGCATGCATGTTTAAACACGCACACTTCATACATATCCAAAAATATATACATGCACACACAATAAAGACTACTTTATTGAATATTAAGAGAAATTACAGAGAAAATGTCTGGAAGTCACCATGTGATACATGATTATTATCCAATTAAAATCAGCAGTATATTTAATCAGACACTAATGATAAACAAATAACACATAAGCACTTAACAATGAGGCTCTACTAGACGTGATGGCTCAGCCCTTTAGTCCAAGCACTCAGGAGGCAGAAGTAGGAGGATTGAGAGTTCGAGGCTAGCCTGGGACTTCAGAATGAAATGAGGGCTAGAGTGGGACTCTATGTGGAAGAAAATAACAATAACAACAAAGTGCAGGAGAGATGCTCAGTGGTTAAGGCACTTGCCTTCAAAGTCAATGACCCGGGTTCGAGTTCCAGTACCACATAAAACCAAATGCATATCCAATCTTTTTGTCTCTCTTTTCTCTATCTCCCTCTACTTGAAAATTACATAAATAAATAAATAAATAAGACACAAAATCATATGTCATAGGCCCAGGTGAAAACCACAGAGGAACTAGGGAGACAAGCAAGAGTGCTGCTTCCATGATAAGCCTGACAATCATTGCCAGGGTAAAGGAGACAGATGCTGAGGATACTAAACACATACCAAAGGAGAAATTCAGAGGCTACCAAGATCTCATCAATGAATTAGAATTAAAACACACCCACCACGGCTCAGTGATTTTGCCAAAGGGGCGTGGGGGGCAATTCTAAGAGCCACAGGTTGGGATATTATACCCAGAGGTCTCCCCCACCCTCTGCCAATAACTATTGCTCTCACAATGAATAACCCACAACCCCATGGGGAACACCAGAAACTCTACTGAGAAGGGCACCTAACCAAAATGGGCCAGGGAAGAGGGGAAAGATGGTACCAACACAGGTCTATACTGTGTTCTTAAGAAAAAATAAAATAAAATAAAAATAAATCTCCTATCATTCAGTAGGCAGTTTATGACAAAGTCATGTAGGATGTTACAACGGCATCCATTTCTCCCACTCTTACATGTTTATTCAAATGAAATGAGATAGACTAAGTTATATGTCCTCAAATAAACAAACCCAAATATTATTCAGCTGGTGATTGGATAAACTGCTGACATCTACATTATAGGATAATATAGATTACTGGTATATACAAAAGTATAGCTAATTTTATTTATTTTTATATTTTATTTATTTATTTATTTGAGAGACAGAGAGTTGGAAGAGAGAAAGAGAGAATGGTCACACCAGGGCCTCCAGCTACTGCAAACGAACTACAGATGCATGCGCCCCCTTGTGCATCTGGCTTACATGGGTCCTGGGGAATCGAACCTTGGTCCTTTGGCTTTGCAGGCAAACGCCTTAACCGCTAAGCCATTTCCCCAGCCTCCAAAATATAGCTAATTTTAAAAGGTGTTATGGTAAGTGATATTATTATTACTATTATTGTATAATTATAAAAGTGTTATAAGCATTGCAAAGAAAACATATCATTGGTTTAGACGGTTAAAGATGAAGACAGATATTGACAGCACATTCAGCAACTTCTGTGTATTGTTAAAGTTTTATATCTTGATTTTGGTACAATCTGCTGAATATATTAAACTTTCGGTATTTACATTTACCCTTCAATAATAGAAATATAAAGATAAAATATAATAAGAAAGAATTATAAGAAACATGCACACACACACACACACACACACACACACACACACATACACAATTACTCCCTTTAGTTTATAACCAAACCCACCTGGATTTTTCATTATAGGTAGGTGAGCAACAGTAAGTTAAGCTTCTAATTGATCAATTACCTTTATCAAAAGCAGATTTAAAATACTTAACAGAATTAAGAAATATGGAAAAATTGACTTCATAAAATTTTGGAATTTAGCAAATTATCTCACCATCCACATTAAATGTTCTGACTGATCCAGATCCTCTTGTCTGATGAGAGCTCTATACTAGCGAAATTCAATCCTCAGGATTTTAAACTGCTTCCCATGGGCAAGCAACTATATCACCTCTAAGTTCCTTAGTGTTACAAATAATTGTTTAAGATTATATTTGAAAACAACACTCAAAATTTCTTGACTTAATACTAGAGGCTAGGTTTCCCCATTTCTACGTACTGTTTCAAACATTCTAAGGTGATTTATTTCCTTGATGAGTTTTATCTATAAGTGCTTAGGCTGTTCTGCTAGCAGCATGATCTATGTAAATTGTCCACACTCATGCATATAGTAGTCAGCTGGAATTATAATCCATTCTTTCTGGCTCCAGAGCCTGGGAATACAATCAATATGCCAAAAAGGTTGAATTCAGTCACCCACAGGGCCCAGTCAGGCAACACGAGTCGCAGTGCACATGAGGCGCAGGAGAACAGAAGCCCCAGGCAGCGCCTTGCCTCAGTGTGCCGCCAGTTAATGCCATGTATGAGCACTGATCTGTCCAGGGAAAGCTGGAAAAAGAATGTGCTCCAGTAAATAATGTTTTGCATCATCATATTTTTACAAATTCATATAGACCAATGAAGAATCATTTATTGACTAAATCTAGTCCAAAGTCCACCACTTCATTCACTCAACAGCAAAATTCACTATCCTAAGCTACTTACACATTATGCTTTAGTCAATTATTAGAGGAAATTTGGTAAACAAAATATACTACATAACTCTCAGAATTTGCAGCTTCATAATAATATGTCAGTATCTGTGTTAATTTTAGTATTTCTGGATAATAGTGTGAACATTTCTCCTTGCAGCCACTAGGACAATCTTTTTTTTAAAATACATGACTTACACCACAGTATTTGATGTGTAATACCAGTTTAATAATCATGACTGTATTGCAATTAGTAATTAGTAATTATTTACTATATTGTTTTCATTTGTCTAAACTGTGTTCCACATTATTCTTTTTCATTGGACTTAAAGGAAATGAGATGAGGCACATAGCTACTGGGCTGCTATTATTTGCAAAACTGTTCAGCTGTCTGATCATCATAGAAGAGGTGAGATGCTGTTGTGTCTCACTTGTTTTCTAAAGTAATCATGTATTTGCCTATCTTCCCTGTAGCTAGCATCAAAACATGACAGACAAGCCGGGCGTGGTGGCGCACGCCTTTAATCCCAGTACGCGGGAGGCAGAGGTAGGTGGATCGCCGAGAGTTCGAGGCCAGCCTGAGACTCCATAGTGAATTCCAGGCCACCCTGGGCTAGAGCGAGACCCTACCTCAAAAAACAAAACAAAAAAAAAAACAAAAAAAAACATGACAGACAGTATCCATTACCAAATCATTGGACTCATTTGCATCTTTTGGATAAGAAAGTAAATTATATTAAGGATGAAAATATCTGTGAATGTGACCTTCTTTGCCTTCAAGCTTGTGAGAACTGGGGAAACAGGAACAGAATATTAGCAGTATTGTATGTCTGATGTATTTGCAGTATTGTGTACTTTCTTTATATCCATTTACATCCCTGTCTTCATAGTTAAAAGTAAAGAAATTCAGTGAGCAGAGGGCAAAACAACACTGGTTCTAGAAACTACTCTGTCTTTCACATTCAAATATCTCTGAAAATACCTGACCAAAAAATTGGATTAAAGCATCTGATAAAGACTTCAACCATTATAATTGGTATAGGATTTACTAAGACATTATTCACAAATTCAGACATTCTAAACCCCATCTTCCAGTTACACTGATTTTTTTTTTCACAGAATAAAATTGAAGTTTAGAACTTTAGCTACTCAGAGAAGATTTCCTGATGCTCTGAAGGTAATGCTAAAAGATAGAGGGGTGTGGGGATAGGACCATAACATTTCAGATTTTCAATCTACTGAAATTTCTCTTTCTCTTATCACAATCCCCCAAATTTGGAAAAAGCAGGATTTGAAAAATTTAACTTCTATATCCTTACTTTTCTCGACATGCTTAATCAAGGTCAAAGAGTTGCAGCTCTGTATATCCTAAGATATATTTGGCTTTCAACAATCTCTAGTATTCACTACACAAAAATACAAATAAACACAAAAAAAGCTTTCAAATCTTTCTCTCTCTCCGAGAGAATGTGCAAGAGAGAGAGAAAGAGAATTGGTGCAACAAGGCCTCACCCACTGAAATCAA
This sequence comes from Dipus sagitta, assembly GCA_036346955.1. Classification (NCBI taxonomy): domain Eukaryota; kingdom Metazoa; phylum Chordata; class Mammalia; order Rodentia; family Dipodidae; genus Dipus; species Dipus sagitta. The sequence goes on along the minus strand of CM070770.1, from coordinate 78,375,620 downwards.
GAGCCCCTTTGAGCATACCTGTGCCCTTGTGCCCTTGTGTCATTTTCTGTGTCCAGTTTACAAGGGACCTGGAGAGTCGAACATGAGTCCTTAGGCTTCACAGGCAAGCAGCTTAATGGCTAAGCCATCTCTTCATACTTTTTTTTTTTTTTTTTTTTTTTTGTGGTAGAGTTTTGCTCTAGCCCAGCTGACCTGGAATTCAGTATGTAGCTTTAGGCTGGCCTCAAACTCACAATGATTCTCCTACCTCAAACTCCTGATTGCTGGGATTAAAGGCGTGTGCTACCAGACCTGGCACAAATCTCTTTTTATAAAGACACAACACTGATATAAGACCCCAAACTCTAGGCAGTTCCTACCTATTTCCTCTCTGAGATCACCATGTCAACCTTTTCCAAGAATGGCCACTTAAAAAATAAATGTTCTTATTTTTTTTCCAGCTTATTTTTTTTTTCCTTTATTAGTTAGTTTTGTGTTCAGCAAATACAGTCAGTTTGGTACCATTATTAGGCTCATCCGTGACCTACCCCCTCCCCTTTTCCCCTCCTTGTTGAGGTATATGGGTCATGCATTGTGGAATTAGCCCACAGTTATGGGTAAGATAAATATCTCTGCATATCATGACCCAACATGTGGCTCTGACATTCTTTCCGCCCCCTCTTCCGCAAAATTTCCCTGGGCCATGTTGGGTTCATTTTTGGTCTGCTTCAGTGATGAGGTGTTGGGAGCCTCTATGTCTCTGGATATCTGATTTGGTAGGAGTTGATTTTTCTCTGTGTTGATCTCCTTCCCCCTTGTGCTGGTATCCGGTTCATCAAGAAAACAGCACCCTTGCTTGTTTTGCCAATTTTTCTTAGTTTCAGCTGGGGCCCTGTGGAGGTATGATGGTGTGGCTCTCTCCTTAGGATCTACATCTATCTGAATAAGAGAAGCAGATTCTCCAACGGAGAGTAAGTTAGCACCAGGACAAAAGAGATAAGACTTACTTTTTTATAGAGAATTTAATAGGTGTAGGCCCTCTTATAGCCCATGGTTGATGGTAGCTTGATATTGGCGAGTGGGCTTATGTTTGGATATGGTTCTGACTTGTTTCCCAGCTCCAGCTATGGGTCCCGTACCACTGAGGAGATCAGTTAGCCAAATTAAGAGCATTTGGTTCCCCACCATGGCTGTGTGCCAGTATTGCACTTGTGTGGGCATCACAACAAGTTATTTGCTGCTAAGTAGGTTAGACCATGAGTTGCTTGGACAAATATTGGTCATTTTCCCCCAGTCGCCCATGTAGCACCTTCTGGCAATAGACATGCTGACTGTTTGGGGACTGACTCTCTTCCAACTTCCAGCCATGCCATTCTATTTTGCATGTCAACCACATAAGGTGTCTTTAGCAGTAGGGTCTTACCACTAACCTTTGGCGGGTAATCAAGTACTCTGACAGAAATCTGTCTGTCTTTTAGGAAACCTTGTAAGTCTCTCTCATCAAAAGCTCATTGTGGATGATAGCCACATGCTGGTACTGGGAGTTACAGGTCAGTGCCCACTAAGAAAATGAGGAAAAAGATAACTAATATACAAGAGTTAGAGAGAAGAGAGAGAGAGAGGGAGAGGGAGAAGGAGGGAGGGAAGATGTAGAAGATTAAGGTTAGTCTTTATCCTACCCTCTCCAGTGTCTTGTGGTTCAGGTGTTCCCTGTAAGGGCCTGGTGAAGGATCAACCATTTGGTCTGCCATTTAGTAAGTGGAATTTTATGGTATCATTGCCATTTGGGTCTAGATTTGTCTTTCCCACCCCTCTGAAGCCCTCCCCTCCCTCCCCTTTCATCCTAGTGTCTAGTCCACGAGATGCTTGCTGGGTATGTAAGGTATCTTGGGTAGATTCAGGTTAGGTGCTGTAGATGAGTGAGACTATGTGGTGATTTTTTTTCTGTGATTGGGTAAGTTCAATGAGAATGGTCTGTTCCAGGTTCAACCATTTTTCCTCAAATTTCATTGTGTCATTTTTTCTTACTGCTGTATAGAATTCCATTGTGTAGATATACCATATCTTAGTTATCCATTCTTCTAGTGATGGACATCTGGGTTGATTCCAGCTCTTAGCTATTACAAATTGAGCCGCTACAAACATGGCTGAGCAAATCTCTTTGAAGTTATTTTACTTCATTTATTTAATAGTTGTCTATTACCTCCACAAATGGTAATTTATCACAATATACATTTGTATTTTTCTTTTTAACACATGCATTATCATCACTTGGGATAGGACTTTTTTTGCTTAGGTATTATTAGATAGCATTGTTTTGTTATGTATACATATATCTAGATCTCTGGTAAACATGTTTTACATATTTGCATGTTTGTGTGTATTCACAGATTATTTTCTAGGAGAACATATGGGTGACTTCATTGATTATCATTTCAGCTTCTTATATCATTTTAGTTTTTTCTGTAGGTGGACTCAATAGTTTAATATGTAATATCCTGTTAGTTTAATTTTAGCACAGCATTAGAGTTTCAGACAATGCTTGGTAGGGAGGGCTAAAATAAAGAAAAGAAAGTAATATAAGTATTGACCCAGAAATGTGTGGATCATATGTCTAACTTATTCTGACATTGATGCTTGCGAGATAATGGATTTGAGATGGAGAGTTCTAATGTGATTGCTGACATGCCACTCTACTACCATAGAGATGGCTTTCTTAGCCGATTTAATACCCTAGGAAGACATGCCAATGTGTTTTTGCAAACAAAAACCTTCCTCTTCAATAGGGATATGTCAAAATAGTGAAGCAGCCTGAACTCTTAAGAGGGAAGAAATAAAAATGATACTGACATTCCCATTGGTTTAATGAGAGTATGGCAGCAGAAGGCTGGATATAAGGTGCTTTGTCAAAGTGGACTCAGGACTATTTTTAGGAAATGTAGGCAGCCTTTTCTATTCATTCTATGTAATAGTAAGGGGAATGCAGCAAGTTCTGTATACCAATAGAAAAAATAAAGCAGACATGAGCATGGCTCACGTTTGATCAACATTTTCCCCACCTGAGTCTCAGTACTCCATCTTCCTTATAAAGTTGCATGCTTTTTGTTTTATATTGATGTTTTTGTTTCCTTTCTTTCATACTCTTCAGAAGCTGCTGTTATCCTTTATTTAGAATAATAGCTTCCTTAGCTTTCTCCCATTAAATGACTTGTGTTTGCGATATTTCCTCCTCAAGTTCTAAGTGGCTCGCAAATAATGGGTGTGGGCTAGGGGATCTGTATTGATTGTGACAGAATTGGGTTAGATATTTTGTGGATATAAAGCTTTAAAATTGTACTGCATAGTACTCACATTTGTATTAATATAGGAATGACTGAATTTGCATGACCAATTCTGCTAGATTAGTCTCACCTTTAATGATAAATACCAGTCTTTGAATGTATATATACATTCCATTTTTATGAGTTTTTGTTAAAGATGTTTCATTACATATAAATGACAAAATAAAGTTTGCTGCATGTGTGTGTATGAGTAATGAGACAGTATATGTGCATGTTTGTATGTGGGTTACTGCACCTAATATGTAGATGTACATTAAATGTCTGTGCTTGCATGTGGAGGTCAGAGAATGCTGTCAATCCTATTCAAACACTCTTAATTTTTGAGACAAGTTCTCTCACTGAACAAGAGCTCACCAATTTGGCTAGTCTGTCAAGCCAGAAGCTGTAGGGATTCCCTGTATCCATCTTCCCATTATTGCAATGACAGGAATTTGCCACACTGCATGGACATCTTGTGTAGTCAGATGAACTTGTTAGAATCTTCCCGGTAGTACTGGTCTTGCAAGCATGAAAGATGCAAGATGGAAGATACCAGAGTACCAGAGCCATAGAATCTGGCATTATGTTTCTAGAGAACTACTGATGCCCTGCAATACCTAGCAGAGTTTGAGTCCCTACAAAGAGGACCATGCCTTGTTCTCCTAATTGGCAAAAGGGCAACAATGCAGCAGTATGCTACATGAATGTCACTTAAAGCAATGTCTGTCTCACCATCAGCATTCTATGACTGTTAGCATTTACTTAAGCATCAATATTTCATCTAACATTAATAAACTTTCAGCGTTAAATTAATTAAGTTAATCTCATACAAAATTAAGTTTTTATTTCTAATTAGTTAATAGTGTACTTTTTATATTTTTCAAATGATATGTACATACCACACAAAATAGCAAAATAACAAATTTATGTTTTATATAGCCATATAGTGTCATTCATGTTATATTAAACAAATCAGAATCAATATGTAGAATATGGTTCAAAATTCAAAATCTCCATAGTAACATAATGGAGTAGGCTTTTGCAGAATATCATATGTAAGTTTTTTAAAGAATATGTAGACACATTAGGAACTTTGTACTGAAGTCAGTTAAACATGAAGGGCATAAACTAAATAATATCTCAATGTCATGGCACTCAAATTCAACAGCATAATCCTTTAGCTATTGTCAAGTTCATATGAATTTTAACAAAAAATACTTGAGTAAATGTATAACAGAAAATTTAGAAACATCCATTTTTATGTTTTCTTAAGTTGTGTGGCTAATTATAAAATAGTTTACAAAGAAATCCACAATTTAGGCACTGAGTGTGATGATTATACAAAATTATTAGTACTTTCAGATAACTCATTTTCAGCTCCAGATTAATGTATTTTTATCCATCTCATTTCTCAAATAAATATATTCTCTGTACTATAAATGTAGTATGTATTAGCTAAATTTACATAGAAATAATTTTACAATTTTATAATGTTACAATTTCATCATATACATCATTTCTTCACTAGTTATTTTATATTATACTTAATATATTTATTCAAAATCTGAAAAAGAGAGCTTTTATATGATCTTTTTTCATACAACATATCACATGTTTACACACTTAAATAGAATGTTTAATCATAAAGTTTTATATTTTAATTACTGATTTGTATTCATTTATATGTCAGAGCTAGGACTCACCTGACCTTGAATGCTAAACATAGGAAATACTCAGCTGTGGAAGTGTAGGGTTGCCATGTTTGTTCACTTTTCTGTAATTCTCCAACAACTTTTTTCTATAATGTGCTTTGTATATTGAACACCAAAAGTATATTTCATTCCTTATCTATGTCACCTGGCTTCTTTGGTACTCCTTTCTCACTCTATTTTCTCAGCATACCTACCAGATATGTGCTTGGGATTTAAGTTACTTGCTATGTGAGGCTTTCCATGTCACGACAGACTGACAGAATATGCTTGTGAGGTGCTAGCTAGCTCTCTCTAGATGAAGTAATGAGAGAGAGTAGGAATGTTAGCGACAGAATCTCAGACATGCTACACCATCTTTTCTTCCCTGTTACTTATATAAAACAACATGATAGGTGATCACTTAAGTTTATGGCCAGTGGGAGAAAGAGATCCTAAGGCTATTTGAAGGATAGGGTGGCCTCAGTGATAAAACTGACCCAGATTGTCTATATCTACTCCCAAGGTTATAAGAAGAAAATCAGGATCTGCTACAACCCCATCAACCCAATTACAATATGACTTTGGACTTCATTGCTTCATCATGCACCTCTGCTTTCTCTCTGAGTGATCAGCAGAAGACAACTCAGCATGTTCTTACCATAGCAATGCTATCCATCCCATGCACACCAAAATTTTACCTTCTATTCTAAATGGACTTACCAAAATTTTCTCAACATAAGTAACTATCTTTCCTCTGATGACAAAATATCAAAAGCCATTGTATTTATGTGTTACTGTATGTGATATTTGGCTCTCTTCCTTCTCATACTGATCATTGTGCTCAACATATAATAAGTGTTTGTTTGATAAATTAGTATGAACAATTATTTCCAAAAGAGGAAGAATTAATTAATATGTACTTTTAAGTTTTGCATTAGTACCCACAATGAATACCAATAATCCCATCGAAGACCTTCAACAGAATTGGTGCAGGGGAGATGAAAATAAAAACACATCAACATTTTTCCAGAGATGTTCTATGCCTACTATCTGCTTTCCTTCCCAATAACAGAGCAAGGTGTCTCTGACCTTCTCAGAAGCCCAACCACCAACAAATGCATTTCTCTGTGTCCTTGTTTTGTGCCTCTTGACATTACTGTAACCTCATATGCCTTGTATCTTGCATTGGATGGCAGCTTATAGAGATTTAACAGATTTGTTCTCTCCATTCTTTTTCTGAATGTCTGAGCTCTCCTATCCTCTTTTCTAAAAGTGCTGACCTACTTTTCACAATTCTTTATAAAGGAAAATATGGGAATCTTGTTTCCTAGGTTATTTCATTTCCAGTCTATCTTCTGCCAACTGAAAAGTCTGATTTGGTTCTCAAGAGATGAGTATATCATCCCATTTTGGTTTAGGATCATTTTCTTTTTCACATTTTTGTCTCTATTATAGTACATTTCTTTTTTGTTCACATTTGCCTTTACTATTTATGTCACCTAGTGAAGGTTTAGTAGATTGGGTTTTATTTAAAATCTTTCAGTATTTTGTTTTATTTTGACATTGCAACTGTATATTAATAATGAATCATTTTAGTCAAATGCAGTCTGTTTTGTGAATTCTTGAGTGTTGTCTGTTTGCCATGCCATGGATTCTTTTTTAAAAAAAAAATATTTATTTGAAAGCAGGGAGATACAGAAAAAGAGATAGAGATAGAGAGAGAAAGAGAGAGAGAGAGAGTATGGGTGTGCCAGGGCCTCTAACCACTGGAAACAAACTACAGATTCATATGCCACTTTGTGCATCTGGCTTTATGTGAGTTCTGGGGAAAAAAACTTAGATCATTATGCTATGCAACACCTTAACCACTGAGCAATCTCTCCAGCCTATTCCGTAAAGAATGGAATATCAAGAAAATGTGGAATTTTGACCCCAAGAAGCCAAAGATGGGGCTGTAGAGATGGTTCAGTGGATAAAGGCACTTGATTAAAGAGCCTGACATCCTGGGTTTGGTTCCCCAGTATGCACATAAAACCAAATGCACAAAGAGGCTCATACTTCTGGATTTCATTTACAATGGCAGAAACCCTGATATGCCTCTCTCTCATTCTCTCTCTCCTTTCTCTCCTCTCTCTCTCCCTTTTCCCTGTGTCTCTGCTTATAAATAAATATATAAAAATATTTAAAAGTAACAAAAATAAGCTAGGTGTCGTGGCACATGCCTTTAATCTGAGCACTCGGGAGACAGAGATGGGAGTATCACTATGTGTTCAAGGCCACCCTGAGAATACATTGTCAATTCCAGAATCCCAGATCAGCATGTGATAGATCAAGACTCTATCTCATAAGAAGACCTATATATGTGACCTAAGATAAATAGAAAAATATATTCCAATCAAAATGACTTACAGACATTTTATTATCACTTTGGAGAAGTGGGTTCATATCATATAGGTGAATAAGGAAAATATTTATCAGTGGACTTTGAGCATGTTGTCTGGTGACAGAAACAGAAACAGCAAAGAAGGGTATTTCTACATATGGAAAAAAAGATCTAAGGAAACAATTATCAATACTGAAATAACAACATCCATAACAAAGCTAGAGTAATGATTTTTTTAATTAATTTTTTTTGAGAGGAGGGGAATGGGCATGCCAGGGCCTCTAGCAAAGGAACTCCAGGTGCAAATGCCACTTTGTGCATCTGGCTTATGTGGGTTTTGGAGAATTGAATCAGGGTATTTAGGCTTCACAGGCAAGTACATAAACCACTAAACATCCCTCCAGCCCAAAGAGCAATAATTTTTATCAAGGTTCTGTTTAGATATTTTCTTTTTCATGAAAACCTTTTAAGCTAGAGAGAAATTAATATGGTAATAAATGGAGAAAAGAATATTACACACAGGTATAGTCTACTTGAGTCTTCTATAAATAAACTGAGGAAAGCCAGATAACCACTATCATAAAAGGAACTTCACAGCGCTGAATAGGACAAAGTCAAGAGTTTGTTCAAAGAAATCAAAGAGGACATAGATAAACTCTTTAAGGAACTTTAAGAGAACACAAAGAGCTGAATGAAGTAAAGAAGTCAGACACAGGATATGAAAGTGGAATTCTATAAAGACGTAGAAATTTGCAAAAACTCAATCTGAACTACTGAACATATGAAGTTCAGTAAGTCAAATCAAAAGCCCCACACATAACCTTATAAACAGAACAGATCAATAGGAAGGCAGACCTTCATGTCTGCAGGACAAGGTAGATGGACCATAACATACAAATAGTGACAAAGGTCAATTAATCAGAATTGCAAATAGAATGTATCATATCTATAGGAAATGATGGAAAGGCCAAATCTAAGAATACTTGCATAGAAGTATAATTTTATGCCATGTGTGTAGATAGCATTTTCAAAAATATCAAAACAGAACTTTCCTCAAATCTGCAGAAGGATACTGTCATACAGAGGTTCAAATTGCTGTTATGAACCTTCAGACCAGTCAGTTAAGGGAGGAAGGGAATTTATTTGAAGCTTACAGATCCAGGTGAAGTTCCACAATGGGAGAAGAAGCTGGCCCCCTTTTATGGGTCCACATAGAGAGAAATGCCAGTACCAGCACCATAAGCAAGCACACTCCAGGAACCCCAGGAAGAGCTCAAGCAGTCTGTGTATTTTTAAACTGGAATTCCAGATCTGCCCCTACACCTTAGGGCTGGGCCCTAGGATACATCCCCAGTGACACTTCCTTCAGCCAGGCAGCTGGAAATCCAAGAAGCTTCAATAATCCTGAATCTATTTGGGGGCATCCATTCAAAATATTGCATTCTGGCTCTGCCCCCCAATAGATTCATAACCATCTCAAAATGTAAATTATATTCAATCCAACTTCAAAAGTCCCCATAGTCTTATCTGAGAGATTTAAGATTATCTCAGCTGTGAGTCCTATTAAATCAAAACAATTACGTACTTTCAACATATAATGGCAGAGTAAACATTTCCAACTGCTATAAGAAATAACAAGGAGAGACTAGACCAATGCAAACTCAATAACCATCAAGCAAACATCTTCAGTTCAAGTACAATATCATAACCACTGACTAGCAGTCTCCAGATTTTTTTACTTACACCCCTCCAGCTGGGCTTAATAGCCAGAGAAAACTTCCATCCCATGCAACAGGACCCCATGGTAACCCTTTCACAGTCCTCATATTTAAACACCCTTAAGTCTCCACCGCAAAACATGGCTCATCATCATATGGCTTTGTTAACTTCTTTTATCAGGGTCATCATGCCTTACCTCATGCCACATCTCCACAGTGGCTCCTAGAACTGTATGCACTTCATAACTCACTCCATGCATTTTTCTCATGCCTCCAAAACCAATACTAGGTATGCAGGACACAACATAGTCATGTTATTAAGTCAGGTATGGCAATAAATTGTGAACTTGAAGACCAGGTACCTTCTTTTCAGTCAATTCCTTTCAAAAGAGTTTGCATTTCTACCATTTAGTCTTTTTTCAGGCATTCTTTCCATTGTTTCAGTGTAAAGGATTTGGGCCAACATCCTTCTAAATGATGTATTTGACAAAAGCAACTTCAGCAACCAGTCTCAGTGCCAGTAATTTTATGCTTGAGATTTTCCAACTTTAAGTCTTAAATTTCTTAGTTCCATATCTTTAGCCATGCACATCAGTCCATTACAAATTTCACTTTGATCAGACTCTCTGGGCATGGGCAGCAGGATGCTAGCAGCTCTTATGCCAGCAACTCAGATCTAACAAAGTTCTATACAGTCCTTCCTTCCTCTTAGAAAGTTCACAAGCAAAGCCTAAGGGTATAACCTTAAAAAAATAAATTAAAACAGGAAAAAAAGTGAAGAAGAGCTAGGAAACACACATGATATCACCAAGTCTGGTCTCCACACACATATATTCACATGTACACACACACACACACACACACACACGCACACACATGTGTGCGCATGCACACACACACGACCATATCATAATTCATAGTCTTATATCCATTCCCCTGAAAGCCCTGCTCAGTAGGGTTCCTGGTGCCCACTGTGGGATAACTAAAGCCTTTATCAGTCTACGGGTGATGCCTCCGGATATTTCTACCCACCCAGTGACTTTTAAATCCTCCCGCCCCTTTGTCCACAATAGTACCAGAGCCTTGGCACCATGTTAGCAGTTTGTTCTGAGTGTTGCATTCTCTGTAGACTCTATTTTTCTGTTAGGATTTGTTTCAATTCTGCTCCATATTTGGTGTTTTTTTTTCCCTGGCAATGGTTGTAAGGCTAGAATTGGCAGCAATACACCCCACTGCTTCCTCTGCAGTTTCTTCTAGACCATGGTGAATGTGGTAGAGATGGAACATTTGTGGTGGGAAGTGGGCTGTCGTTTCCTCTCAAATTTATGGATCTTGGATCTCCATATTATTCTCTGTCATCTGTAAAAAACAAAGCAGAATAACCAAGAGTAAAAACAGCTCTGATTAAGGACAATGTGTATATAATTTTGAGAAACATTTTGGTGAGGATACCCACTCAGCGGTCCAGCCAAGAATGGGGGCTCTCTTCAGGGATTGTGAGCATCCTTCCTGTGGGACACTGACTTGGCACCCAGTACCAATTATGATTTCAATCCCACCATGCAGTCCTCATGTCCAGAGGGCAATTTTTACTCACAAAGGCTATGTGCCACTAATGCACAAATGTGTATTTATTATTTTGCTGGTGGATTGCATAGCTTGCATGGTCTCCTTCTTATGCATGCTACATGTGACCATTGTCCCCTAGTAGTTCACATAGCACTTTCCAGCCCCATGAGTATTTTCAAGGAGAGAATTGGCTTTCCTCTTGGTTCCCACATGGTATCTCAGTGTCCTGAGAAGACAGCCTATGGTGTCTTCAGCAATAGGATCTTATCCTTTAGCTGTTACCTAACTAAGTCCTTGGAAATGGCCTACATTGGTTTGCAGACCTCATGGGTCTTTTTGTCCCACTACTCACTGTTGGGCATGACCCAGTCTGGTCCTGGAATTCACAAGTGAAAGCCAGTAGGATTAAGCTTTTTGTATTTCTAATGGGCATATTGGTGTGGTCTGTCTACCTTCCCTTCTTTGGAGGCTATGTCTTGTATACTGCTTTCCAGGAAGAAGATACCTAATTTACTAACTACTTTAGTTTTTACTTTTGTGTAGTTTCATGTCCCACCAGTTCTTTTCAGTAAGTTCATTGTTGGTATAAATAAAAGCTCATGGATTTGTGTGTTAATTTTGTATCCTAAAACTCTACTTAAAGTATCAGATTTTTCTTTGCTTAACTACCCAGATTTTTATGATTTCTTTTTCTTTTTGTACCAGATTTTGCCTTTAGACTCCAGCAAGATGAGATGCCTCAGCAGAGGTATAATTTAAGAAAACAAATTTGTTAACAAGAGAGGTATATACCAGAAGCCTTACTAGCATGACATTTTCCACAATCTCTGGAACTTTTTTTTCTGGCAGGCTCCCACAAATAGGGATTGTCCTTTCTACCAGCAGATTCCAGTCTAAAGCTACTTCTAGTACCTCCTGCTGGACATCTTCCAGGCAATGCCAGGGTGGTGGAAGAGTACCCGTATCATTTACGTGTTTTTCATGAATAAAGCTGGTGACTCTTAAAGTTACTTCTCTATAAATACATGCAAATTCTGCCTATAGTTGTAACCTTACACCATCCCTGCAAACAATGGTTATCATGTGGATGTTTAGTTTTTAATTGTTTCATTTTTGTTTATGAGAGAGAGATACAGAGAGAGAAAGAAGGAGAGAGAGAAGCAGAAAGAGAAGGTGAATGTGTGCTCCATGTCCTCCAGCCACTGTAAACAAACTTTAGACACAGGTGCCACCTTGTGCATCTGGTTTACGTGGGTCCTCTGGAATTGAACCTGGGTAGTTTGGCTTTGCAGGCAAGTGCCTTAACTCACTAAGCCATCTCTCCAGCCCAGATGTTCAAATTTTACAGGTAGTTCAGATAACTGGTTTCTCACTACTATTTAAAGAAATTATTTAAATATTCACTATGGAAAGAACATTCTCATGGATACACCAATGTCTGTTATGAAAAACGTTTGTCTTTTTTTCTTTCTAACCTTCAACTTTTTCTCTACATCCTGGTTCTAAGACACATTCCAGTAAGCCTACACATTCACACAACTACCCCTTGAGAACTGCTAATTTGTAGATCTATTAGAAAAAAAAAATTGACAGGATGCCTTGGCTTAAATCAGATGCCCCCATAAACTCAAGTGTTCTGAATGCTTGATCCCCAGATGAGAACAATTTGGCAGATGGAACCTTGCTGGAGGAGGTATATTGCTGGGAGTGGACTCAGGACTGTTATAAACAGCTCGACCTTACCAGATCTCCTCTTATTCTGCAGCGACTATTTTCTACCTGATGTGGCAGAGGTACAGCCTCTGCTTATGCCATACCATGCTTTACCCTGTGATCATGAAGATTACCCTGTAGCCTGTAAGCCAAAATAAATAAATAAAATTAATTATAAAAAGAAAAAACTTTTCTTCCATCCACTGCTTTCAGTCAGGTGTCTCATGCCAGAAATGAGAAGGTAATGACAACAGATGCATTAGTCTAATTGTCATGCAAGTACTCACAATGGCTCCAGTGATATATACTTGAGCTTATAACCTTTCAATTACACAATTGTCAGATTCTCAATACCACATACAGCCTGTAACCTGATTATATTGAAGTGTAAGTACTACAAGAGGACAACTGCAATAAACACTAAATTATATCATAGCATTGAAAAGCCAGTACCCTTTTGTTAGGAGCAGAAACATCTCTCTTTAAGATAGCTTTATATTGTGTAGGACCTGAAGAGAATCCCTATTATGTACTTTGGAAGTAAGACAATGGGAAACTGTGAATGTAAACTGACCCCAAGACAGTCATGGGTTGGAGCACTGATGCTGATTCACCAGCTTGCTTCGCAGCTCCCTTTTCATTCCTTTATGTATTCTTTACCCATGCCCTCATCCCTGAATTTCAAGGTTCTCTCAGCCTTGAGAGAACCCAGTTTGAGGGGAAAACTCAGAGTTTCCAGATTTAAAGAATTACTGAACACCCTTGTCTCAACCCCCATCAAAGTAACCCTTTCCTTCATAGACAAAAATAAAGACCTAGCTTCTTGGGGCTGGAGAGATGGCTCAATGGCTAAAGGTGCTTGCTTTCAGAGCCTGAGGGCTCAGATTTAATTCACCACAACCTTTGTAAAACAAGATGTACAAAGTAGCACCTGTATCTGCAATTTATTTGTAGTGGCAGGGGACTTTGGCCCACCCATTCCTTGTCTCTCTCTCCTTTTTATCTCTTTCTAATAAAATATTTTTAAATCATCTAGCTTCTTTTAAAGTGTTCCTGAATCTCTGTAACTAAAAATAAGGTATAGATGTGATATTTCCTCATTAAATGTCAGTTTAAAAAATAATGTTATTTAGTTATTTCAGAAAGATAAATGGAAAAACTCACAAACTGAGAGAGGATTATGAATGCGTATGCCAGGACTTGGCCACTGCAAACCTATGCACCACTTTGCACATATGACTTTACAAGTGTACTACAGACTCAAAGCCAGGCTGATAGGCATTGAAATCAAACACTTCTAACTGCTGAACCATCTCTCCAGCCCTTAACTGCCATATTCAAAAGTGAAATAGGAACCTGTTGGAACAGTGCTTGGCATATGGTATATACATAAGAATGAATAATGATAAGGATTCCCTCATTGTTAGTGGTGGTGGCAACTGCAAATATAACATTATCATATATCAGTAGGAGTAATTATGAGTACATTTGCAGGACAGAGCTTAAGTTCTTTATTTCTTATATCTTAATTCCATACCATAGCTATATCTGTTCTTTGGGAGATTTTATTTCTGCAATAATAGTAATTAAGACATAATGTAAAGTTCTGTGACAGGGCATGCTTTATGCCATTGCATCAATAATTAGAAGGACAATTATTCATGTTCATATAGTCAAACTGCTAAAGTAACAATAGATGACTTTCTAAAGTGTCTATGTTTATTGGAATTATAGGAAAATACAAATTACAAATTCAGAATTGATAGTATGTGGAGAGATGAAACTAGCATGCCACATTTCCTCTTCAATCTTCTTTGTTAGAACAAAAAAAGAATTAATGTTGGAGGTACTACTTTAGGCAATATGACACCTAGGTAGGGTCTGCATAAATATATTGTTATTGCCTAGTCAAGAATGTAGAGCTTTAAATATACTTTCAACATACTTGTATAAGATATGGATAAGTGAAAATAAATTATGGCCACAGGCATAAACAACAGCAGCCTACAGAACTTAATGACAAGTTGGATGATGCCATGCATTATGTATTCTTGGAGAAACTCTGAGTTTCTTCTGCATCTCTCCTTTTCTTTCTTTTGTTGATATTATTTTGTTGTTATTAGCAATGCATTCAGTGCATTCTGGCATGCCCTTATCAACTACAAACTTTGGGGCATCATCACCCCCTCATTAAATACTGTGTGACCATAGTCACTTGTGCATAACAAAATGTAATCAAAGATATTCTTCCAAAATAAATGTACCTGAAAGCCAAGTCTCAGTGATTTTGGAGTCTATAAATTTGGCATTCTTAATCACTAAGACAGGAATTGAGATTAACTATCATCAATAAACAAAATTATGATTCATAAGACCATGTAAACTATTTATAATCATGATTAGATAAAAATATTGAAAATACTAAAACAATTTAAAATGTCCATGAAATTACCTCTTCGAAGATTTATAATGTTCTATTGTGGTGTAAAACAACACAACTTACAATCCTACCATCCATAAATATTAATGATACTTTGTCAAAGTCACTTAACACTTCTGATAAAGAATTTTGATCCCATCTTCTGTCTTCATTTCCTACTTTGATCTTTTTGCATTTGTCTTAATACATGTAAGAATTCTTTTAAAAAGGGCATATGAGGAGAATGAAATAAAGTTCATGAGTTGCCATGTAATTATTATTTCAAATAAATTAGAACACTTAACTTTACTGATGAACTTTCCTTTTTAAATATTTCTTTCTTTATTTATTATGAGACACAGAAAGAGAGAAACAGTATGTGCATGCCAGGGCCTCAAGCCACTCCAATCGAACTCTGGAAGCATATGCCATCTTGTGCAGCTAGCTTACTCCGGCGCTGGAGAATCAAATCTGGATTCTTAGGGTTCACAGGCAAGCACCTTAACCACTAAGCCATCACTCTAGCCCAACTGGTGACCTTTCAAAGAAGCTGCATAGCAGAACATTTTTAGTTAATGACTGTGGTAGCTTGCATGTATGCCCCCATAGACTCAGGTGTTTTATTAGAGCTTAAACCTTTGGTCTCCAAATGCCTGGGTGGAAGAAGCATCACTGGGGGTGGATCCTTGAGTAAAACCTGAAGGTGAGTTTTGGGGTAGAATGTTTTCCAGTCCAAAGGTATGCAGAGTAGTTTGAGATCTGTGTGGGTCCCTGCTGTTTGCTGCCCATATGTGATTTCTGCTTTGGGGTTTTAATGGGTGTTTGCATTTCTCTCTGCTTGATGTATGGTAGTAGCTTCTTCTGCCACTGATGGAACTTCACCTTGCATCTGTAAGCTTGAAATAAATTCCTTCCCCTGGGGATTAAATTAAATTAAATCTGGGGATTAAATCCAGGAATTCAGAAAATGGCCCAAAATTTTTGTCTTCAAAGAAAAATGAAGCATTTTGTAAACCCAAATTCCCATGTGAACTGATTTCAATGCCTCAGCACTGCTCATTATCTTGGAGCCAATTTCACACACACACAAAATGCATTGGAGATAATTAATAGTAATTCAAAAGATTACTTCATGTGGACATGAAAATAAAAATTTGGTTCTAGCAAGATTTGATTATTGCCTTTCTTGCCATTGGAACACCACAGTTTTAGATCTATTTATAAATTGTTTTCACTATTTTTGTGCTTGTGCTGTGTAGACATGTGGTTGAGACTTAATTATTAGACCAGTGCTATCTTACTGGTCCCAGAATTTATGATTGAATTAACTAAAACCTTTGGCTTATGCTTATCTTATATCAATATGAATATTATGATTATAAACTTTTCTAAAAGTTATCATTTCACATATAGTATTTTTTATATATATTAAACTTAAAAGTCATCCTCTGGATACAGAATATCCTTTAAAAATATTCTTTTTTCTTGTTTTATTAATTAGTTTTGTACTCAGTGAATACAGTCAAGTTGGTACCATTATTAACCTCCTCCCTATTCTCCCCCCTCCCCCTCGCCCCTCCTTGTTGAGGTATATGGGTCATGCATTGTGGAGTTAGCCCTCAGTTATGCGTAGGAGGAAATGTCTCTGTGTATCATGACCCAACATGGGGCTCTGACATTCTTTCTGCCCCTTCTTCCGCAAAATAGCTGTGCTCAGTTCAGTGCATCAGAAGGCCATGGCTATGGACGAGGCTGAAAAAATAAGTTTGGAATTTCTACTTCTGTGGCCATGGACACATCATTTATATTTCTTATCCCAGTAAGTGGAGATAATAACCTCAACCTCACAGGATTTTATGGGATTGATTGCAGGAGAGCAGGAAGGATGATGGCTCTGCGCCAGGCTCTCCAATAATCAGCAGCTATCACCATGGAAATTGTGTCTGACAAAGTAGTTCATTTCGCTGCTCAATGGTGCTCACACTTAGACAGTATTTCTTACATGGAATGCTAATCTTACTTATTGTAATTTGCATGTCCTCTTCCGGTAGCTTGTTTTACTTGATTTGGTTTTATTTTGTGATTATCCACATGATCATCATTCACTTTGTTTTTTTAATACCTTCCGTTTTAATTCTGTCTTCAGTAGGCTTAATATGCCATCTTCTTTTGTCTGTTTCCATAAGGCATCCTGAGTCTGCAAATCATCATCAAAATATGTTGCCCAAAATTAAACACTGAATACTGACTGCTGATCCATTACTGGTCAAGACACATACTTGCAGTAATTATTCTGGAATTCATATGCTTTGTTAACCTTAATTCACATGATGCACTAGGTCTATTCTGAACTTAAAACCAATTAATACTTTCAAGTGTTGTTCTTCTCAATGCTCATTTTCTTACTGATAATTTTTACATTTTGATTCAAAGTAGATTTACATTTATTATTTTTAAAGTAGTGATAGTGTGATGCAGCATGCTAAATGATTAATATATCCTACACACTCTGGTATTCTGTGAAGTAATTTTGCAAATTTAATCATTTATTAAATAACCCTCTAGAGCTTGGAATTATATCAATTTCAATAAAGTATGTTAAGAACTTACTACTTTGGTTTGGCAAGTAGGAAATCCTGTGTTAGAGGTTCACTGCCTAAATGTTAGGACAGTACTTCTGTCATTGAGTAGTACAGAGTAATTCATGCTTTCTGATTATGGACTCTAGAAACCTCATAGTTAGATGACCTAAGCTTCACTTTACTTTCCATGTGGCAAATTCCAAATGAAATATATCCCGCAGGGAATAAGACATGCATTCATGAAGCATTCCCTATCTTATTTTATTAACATTTGGCAAAGTATCTGAATAGAGATTTTTGGTTACTTCATGTTGTAACTCCTTTTTGTTTTATCAAAGTCAATTAGAAGATATTCCAGAATTATGAGGCATGTAAAAGACATAAAACCATATTCTCTGGGGTGAGGTAAGTACAGTGAGCCATGTTCTTTAGGCAGGGACTTCAGGCCACCTCTCATCTCCTGTAGAAAATTATGGAATTCAAATTCTTTATTCAAGCCCCAACCTCCATACTTGCATGGGAACTTATTATAAATAGGACATTTTAGATATAATTCAAAATCCCCACATCATCTGGGTTATACACCATTGGTGGCTGTCTTTACCAGCAAAATGAAACATTTATTTACCTCATAGGGGGAGGAGGCCAAAAATTTTGAAGTTTATTATAGTAATTGATGCTAACATTGGCTAGGGATGCCAGGAAACCCCCCAAACTATCAGAAGGCAAGAAGGAACTTTTAAGCCTTTTGGAAGTATTGTGGACCAGTCAATACCTTGGGCTCAAAATTCTAGCGCATAAATTTAGGTTGTTTTAAACCAGTGAGTTTGACTAATTTATTTTTTTTTCTTTCAGCATCCAGAATCTGTTTCTGTTAGACACATATTTTTAATAACCTTTATGCTAAAACTAGAACGAGTTCTAACTGACATCCCATGTTTTCCATGTAGCAGTTCTCAAAATGCACTAATCTAATCCTGCAGAGACAAATTTCTCTACTTTCCAACCATACAGAAATGCCATTTATTTTTCTCCTACCATTCTATCATTCCACAAATGCTTATTGAGCACTTAAAATGTGTTGTTTCCAAAGAAGTATCTGCTACAAGGGTGGTGCAATTTAGAGGTAAGCAGGTGCTGGGAAAGTACATATTCTTATAGTACTACTGTAGCATAAAAAAGCAGAAGTGTGTGAAGTGATGGGTTATAAGAAACTGATATTAAGAAATAGAGAGGAAAGCAAGTCAGTAATAAGTCTTGGCTGAAGAAAACACAAACACAAAAATCTGTTATTTGGGAGTAGGCTAAATGTGTCAGCAAAAAGGCATGATGAAGCCAGGCTAATGGAGTTGAAAACCAAAGTACCAGAAGGAGTTTGCTGTGAGCACAGTGGAGACACACTGGAGACTATTCAGGAGAGCAGAGTTGTGACCTGGCTTATGCTTAAAGCACACATCCCTTCTTCCCTCCTTCCTTTCTTCCCTTCATGCTTCCTTCCATCCCTTATTTCTTCCTCCTTCTTTCCCTTCTTTCTTCTTCCCTTCCTCATTTACTTTTCTTTCTTCCCTCCCTCTTTTTCTTCATTCTTCATCCCTCCCTCATTTTTTTCTTCCTTCCTTCCTCCTTCCTTCTGCCCTCTCTCCCTTTTGTTTTTTGTTTGTTTGGAGTTGTTGCTGAGTGGGTGTGGGGACCCAACCCAGTACTCTTCAAGCAATGAGCAATGCCTACACTTGTGAATGCATGACCAATGTCACCTGTGAATGCATGACCGGACTGCACTATAAAAACTAGCTGCTGGTAAAGCATGTAGTTGCTTCTGAGTTTCTTGTCTATGGAATTAATAAATAGGGACTGGAAAGATGACTCACTAAAGGACTTTGATTGCAAAGCCTGCTAGGCAGGGGTTAAATTATCCAGTAGCTATGTAGGACCAAATGCAGAGTGTCACGTGCATCTGGAGTTGGTTTACAGTGGCAAGAGGTCCTGACCAGCCTAATCGCTCTTTTCTTTCTCTCTAATCCCCCTCACTTTTTCTCTCTTTACCAATAGATATGTAAATAATGAATAAAAACAATTTTTAAGAAGGAGATGACAGATTTATTTAAGAAAATAATAAAATAAATGACAAGAGAGTACAAAGTAAGTTATATAACAAATTTTAGGTAGAGTAGCATTTGCTTCACTAGTCATCAATCAGTATAAATATTACATAAAGTATTTTTTGAACTAGTGACCAGTTTGCATGAAGCCTCAATGCATATAATATGTTCGGAAAATATCTGTGAATTATTCTGATGAAAACATGTATTAATGATATTGTAGCTTGTTGCAACTATTCACAATTAAGTAATTGACCCTTTTAACTCTATGCAACAGACTAATCATTTTACTTATATTAATGTTTTATGGTGAAAATTAAAAGCAAAAAAAACTAATAACCCATCAATTAAATGATTTGATTTCTAAATTTATGTACTAATCAGAAATAAGGAGATTTCTAATGACAATGGGGCTATTTTCATATCTGGTATTCAAATGAATGCTCAAATGTTAGAAAGAAGCAAGCAGTTGCATCATGTTTATGTAGAACTTTGATCCTACACATTTTCTGATACATTACATACAAATACTGAAACAGTGATGCTCTGTCACTAATGATTCAAAACACAACTCCATCAATACCTAACTCATTTATCTCTGACTACTTTTCCTTGCTTTATATAATGTATTCAATGTCTTAACAGGTATTATTCAGATTCTACCTGATATATGGCAAGGATGATTGCATTTTTACACAGAAACCTTTATTTGTGATATACAATCTTGATACACACACATATTTTATAACTAATTCAAAAAATACTTGATCATCTATATGTAAAAAGAATCTAGATAGAAAATTAACTCAAATACTCAGTTATTTTATCATTTCAGTTACTATCTCAATATAAAATAATGTAATTTTCATGAGGAACTGCATTTTTTAAAACACTTTTGACCTGTAATTTTATATGTACTACTCTATGTCTTAAAACACCTCAATATTAAAAAAGAACACAAGGGCTCAAGAGATAGCTTAGTGGCTAAGCGCTTGCCCGTTAAGCCTAATGACCCTGGTTGGAGGCTCAGTTCCCCAGGACCCATGTAAACCAGATGTATAAGGTGGTGCATGCATCTGGAGCTCATTTGCAGTGGCTGGAGACCCTGGTGTGCCCATTCTCTCCCTCTCTCTCTCTCTCTGTCTCCCTGTTTCTCTGTCTGTTACTCTCAAATAAATAAACAATAAAACAAAAATAAAAAAAATAAAAATAAAAAAGAACACGATACAGTATCTTCCAAAAGAAAAGCCTATGACTTATTTTCAATGTACCTTGCTAATATTATATATAAGAAAATATACTTTTAGAATTTTGTAACTAATAATTTCCAAATCATTTTAGAAATTAAAAAAAAAAACTATAAATAATGTGATTTCCATAGAATTGGTCCAGAAAATTGACTTTTAGAATGTGCCAAAAGGCACTGCAGCTTAGACTTTACATTATGGCACAAACATTTAAAGGAATATGCTCATGCTGTCGCCATGTTAAATCTATGTTAAATGCATGCATTCAAATATAGGAAGTATATTCACAGGGCTATGATTTTCCTATTTTCACTATTTATGCTCACCTATCCACATTTTAAATATTCTAGAAACACCACAGGGAATAAAGTGTGTGGCTTTTCTTTTTAATCCACATATTTTTTCCTCCACTGTGATAGGTGTTGACCTATGCCTTGTCCTTGCCATAGGCTCTGAAAGTACTTTGAAGGTATATATGTAATGCAATAAACTTTCAAGCTGAGGAAGGCACCTGGAAATACAGGATATCCTTAATTCCTTAGAAAGTGTATAATAAAGTCCTGAATCTTTCCATATTCTTATTAATATTCTAAGTAGACTCTGAGATCTAAAAGTTGGGATGATAACATATGAATCAGCTTAACATTTAAGAACATGCATTATTAAAAAGGTGTTGTTAAAATGTCATACTGTGGGACTACATTAGCATTGTTTTAAAGGTTAGCTATATTACATGTGTCTAGATTTTAAAGGAATCTATAAAATTTAACTATATATGCATATATGCATATTTCATACCTGATAGCATATTTATACATACATATATTCATTTATTTATACTTACAATTACATCCTTAAGCTTGTGTGCAGGAAATGTGTGTGTGTGTGTGTGTGTGTGTGTGTGTAGATATATGGGTGGTAGAGAAAGAGAAAGGAGACACGGAGAGACTAACATTTTATAGTAGACAAGTATCAGAGTCCTGTTTAGCCAGTAAGTGAACACAGTGAATGTAGAGATTTTGTAAATTGCTGTTATAACCTAAGAATCAGGAAAATATAGAAATCCTTTCCTGTTGCTTTAGCCGAAAATAGTTCTTTGCTGGATCCATATCTTATTTCCTTTGGGCCCTTCAATAAGGTGGCTCAGTTGCACTTGCTTTCATGTCTTACTTCATTTAATACTCATGGCCCATATGATTCTTTCTAGCTTGTGGGTGATAAACCAATGGATTTGAATCATGCATGTACACTGCTGCTCTTTTCACCTTTAGAGTGCTTGATTTTCACAGCGGTTTCTTTGTTTATCAATGGAAGGTGGGATTAAGGACCATCTGCATCACAATGAAAACACAGAGAATTATTTTGAAAGCAGATTCCTGATAACTTTCTCTGTTCTATCAAATCATAATCTACATGGCACTTGAATATGCATTGTGTAGACCAATGAGAGGTGATAATTTCATTTATTAAAATGCTGAGGTGATGGCTGAACTCTGCATCCCAGACAGCAGAATTACTGCAACAGCTTTGCACTCAGATATGGCCTTGTTTACCAGCTGCACTCTCACAACTGGTGTATGTTCGAAACGCAAAGTCACAGGACCTCTGCTGCACCTTGACAGGACTTTGAGGTGACTAGTGTGCACTATTGTGAAATTAGTTATCCCTACTTGATGTTTTCCAAACCTTGTATCTGACCCTAGACTTCTCTGCAGAGCTGTTTCTGTAGCTATGGGATGATGGGTACCATAAATATATATGTTTAGAAACACCCAGAATAGTTATTAGCACTGGATGAGTTTGAAAATCATTACTCTTGTCATCTATACTACAGAGGTCCCCACATTTTCCCTGTGAGTTTTGGAAATAGAAGGGGGAGACTGAGTTGCATAATTTCATGATTTATAAGTATCAATGCAGAGGCAGCAGCAGGAAGACAAGATGAACACATGGACTCAGAATCAGGTGGCCTGGGAAAGAACCTGGAAACTATGTCATTCTCTGTCCCTCATTTCCTCATTTAAAGCTGAGGAGAATCAGCATATGTACTTCAGAGACCTCCTGTGGAAAACAAATGAGTTTTTATAAAAAGTACTTGAAATAATACCTTTGTCCTCATTAATACAAAGCTTACCCCACAAAGCTGTGTTATAGATGAATACCTGATTTTGCAAATGTACACCTTCAAAACACTGCAAAAAAAGTTACCTATATAGAACTTCCATGTGACTCATTAAAATTTTAACAAAATTTTGACAACGGTGAGACTTGAGACTCAAGGGACATTGTGTGTGTCATGGAACAAATCCAACCACACGTCAAGATTTTTGGCAAAGTCAATGAACCCTTCCAGTGCTTGACCCAATGAGTATCCACTTTTGGCGTTCATCCTTCACCTCATATTTCTTTTCTGTTCTTCAAATAAACCTTGTGGCTTATAAGGTCCCTACTCAAGGGTGGCAAGCTTATTTTAAGGAGAGGCATGCACACACCTTCCTCCTTAGGAATCCATGGAAGAACAAATGAAAAAATGTTTGCATATCACTATGCTAGTTCTTCTTAGCAACTATCTATTTTGGTTCAAGGAGATTGAAACATGGACCACATGCATTTCATTTCAGAATTCATTTTACAGAGACTTTTGGAATCTATATCCAATAAAATTAGTTTTATGTAAAATGACTTTATCATCCATATCTTGAAAGAGTTAATCATAACTTTATCACACATCTCATATTTTCCACATTTATAAAATATTGCAAATATTGGTTACTCTTAATTCTGAATTTGATATTAACAGAAAGTGAAAAACTTGATTTAGTGTGATTAAAAAAAAATCCCATTTCAAGAATCATGCTAAATATAAACATAATAGAAAACTGTCAGTAAGAAGGATGCCTCATTAAGTCAATTTTTATAAATAACGTGTCCATTTGTTTTGGCAATGTTAGCACATACTACCTGTCCATTGTGAGCTTCATACCTTGTCCATGTATAAGATAATAAAAGTAGCACTATATCAAATACTTGCTCCAAGTCAGCCTGGGAGTTCAGCTGTGCCCTGTTGGTTTCCTGATTAGTGATAGTCTCACTAAAGTATGCATGTTAAACCCTCACAGCTAATCATTAAAGGAAAACTTGCTTGTCAATTTCAGGAACACTAAAGATTACTTAGAATACAAGAGAAAATATCACCACATACTTTCCTTTAATAATACCTATCCATATCACCTCTTATTCATAGTTATTTTAAAATACTGAAGTCAATCAGGCTTGTAAAGAAAAATTAAACAAAACAAGGTGTATCTTTTGTACTCTGGTGAGATTCAAATCTTATGAGCAAAGGAAAAGGTAGGCTAGCAATTCTGTGTACAATATTGCCTTTACATATAGGATCTTTCTCAATTCACATGTTTCTTGTTATAAGTGAAGAAAGGAGCAGGAAGATAAGATATTAATGAGATGTCCACAACTATATGGATAGGAAGTAACAGGCAAAGATGCATTTGCTGACCTTGAATTAAATATCTGTATGTAACATTTTTTAACTTTATCAGTCATGATCTTTCATTATGATCAATTTAGAATGAAAAGCAGCAAACTGGGGTCTAGGAAGATGGTTCAAAAGTTAAGGGCACTTTACTTGCAAGTTTGCTGACTATGATTGATTCCCCAGCATGCACACAAAGCCAGAGAAAAAGTGGTGAACACATGTGTGTTACAAATGGACCTATGGCAACAAGAGAAGGGTCAGGACAGTCTGGAATTGCACATGCAGCAACAGAACTAAAGGTCAGCCTGTCTTGAAAAGAAGGTAGAAGAAAGAAACACCCTGAGATTATCCTCTGTTCACAATATGTGAGCCCCTTATGCACACACATACACACACACACAAACACACAAACCACATAGAAAACTTTGTTTAAAAATTTAAAAAAAAATCCATCAATCCGTACTTATTTGTCAAAATTACATCTGAGAGATGGATGTTGGGACACACCTTTACTCCCAGCACTTCAAAGGCAGAGGTAGGTGGATCTCCATGAGCTCAAGGCCACTCTGAGACTGCATAGTGAATTCCAGGTCAGCCTTGGTTAGAGTGAGACCCTGCCTCGAAAAATAAAACCAAAAGAACAAAAAAATTACATCTGAGAAGGGAGTTGCAAAATAGGAAGAGAAGTCATGAAAATGTTCAATAGATTATTATAATAGCACATTTGAACCTTCTATTGATAGAATAAACCAAACTTGAAGTGTGCAGACTGGAATTTCCATTTTCATTAGCCTAAAATTATGTATAAAATGTCCTGCAGTTTACCTGGTTTTACCTTCCCCAATATCGTAGAATACCATATTCCTACCTCTAATGTTTTGAATATGAAATATAACCCATCCAGTGTTGTTAGTTTGGGATATTAAAGACACCTTAGGAGGTGGGGCCTTATTTCAGGATGTATATAACGAGAGTATGACTGAAAGTTATAGCTAATACCTGATGCCTTCCTTTCCATCTGCTTTCTGGCCACCATGAAAGATTAGTTTCTCTTCTCCAAGCTCTTGTCACCAAGACATAGTATGTCACAATAGTCCCAGAAGCACTCAGTCAAGTGATCATGGAATGAAGCTTCTGAAAATATGAGCTAAAACAAGTCTTTCCTCCCCTTAAGCTGTGTGTGCCGTGTATATTATCACAGCAAAGAAAACATCTGACTAATAGTTTGCCTTTCTATACATAGGTCAGAAGTGTACAGGATCACAAGGCATGTGTCTAAAGACACACAGAAATTAAGGAGCTTTAAAATCTGTGCCTCTCTCATGTGTTGACTCCACAAATGCAACTATAATGGTTAGTCTTGACTGTAGCATCACTGAGTTGACATGCACCTAGATTAGTAAAGCACACTTCTGATTGTATCTATGGGTGTGGTGGTTGGATTCAGGTGTCTCCCATAAACTTAGATATTCTGAAGTCTAGTCTCCCCAGATGATAGCAATTGGAAATTAAAGCCCCCTGGATGCAGTGTATTGTTAGGGGTGGGCTTATGGGTGTTATAGCCAGTTTCCCTATGCCAGTGTTTGGCACACTCTTCTGTTGCTGTTGTCCCCCTTATTTGGCCAGGAAGTGCTGTCTACCCTCTGCTCATGCCATCATTTCCCCTTCCATGAAATGGAAGGAGCTTCCCTTGGAGCCTGTAAGCCAAAATAAACCTTATTTTCCACAAGCTACTCTTGGTTGGATGATTTCTACAAGCAATGAGAACCTGACTGCAACAGTAAAGTGGTACTGAGGAGCAGCATTGCTGCTAGATATCTGACTGTGTGGCTTTGGCCTTTTGGAGCTGATTTTCAAGAGGATTGTTGAAGGATTTGAAACCTTGACCTAAGAGATGCCTTGCAGTGCTGCAAGTACAGCTTGATGGACTTTTCTGGTCAGAGTTGAAAGACCTGAATGCAGTGGGAACTATGGACTGTGAAGTTTGCCTTAGGAGGGTGAAAAGGAACATTGCTTGAACTGGGCTACAGGCAGTTTGTGTGAAAAGCTTGCTGATATGCCTGTGTCCTGAGAAGTTGTGCATGCTTGCATTGTGTAGAAATGTACTGATGTGAGCAGAGGGATATGGCACAGAAAAAATGAAGTTTTTATGTGAATTGCTCCCTATTCAGCTGCAATTGAAAGATTACAACCTTTGACACTGGGCCAGCTGACCTGCACTGGGGTAGCAGAAAGAATGTAGACTCTTTTGAAGGGGCCTGAGTGCTCAAGGAGTGTCCTGTTCTTCAATGTCTGCTTTATCCTCTCCCCACCCCCCAACCTGGTATTGTGGAGTATAAGAAATGCAGAAAAGAGAGGATCATTAAGTTTGCAACAGTTTGCAACAGTCTTTTGTTTTGGAAATGGCCATGGGCAGTGTGAAGCAGGTTTGTTGGATGGCTGCTTGGAGACCCCATGGGGCCATGAGGATGAACCACGGATTGCAGTTGCCGATGCTGAGACCATGAGGAGGCTGATAAAGAACGCTGCCAACCCTAGATGAAGTTTTCCAGGACTGTAAGTAGCCTAGCTGGAGGAGTGGAATTGGAACTACACAGACTTATTGTTGGTTAGAATTTTCAGACTTGGAGGTTTGTCATTGACTAGAGTTGTTGGACATGAAGCTACAGAGTTTGATGTTTGCCCTAGTTGTTTTAAATCTTGTATTGGCTGAATTTTTCTTTGCTATACCCAATGCCGTCTTTTGCAGTGTGAATGTTTATTCTGTGCTATTATGGGTTTTATGGGGATTTTTTTTTTTTTTTTTGGTAATATGGCTCAGTTAAAAGACATTGGATTATGGGGATGTTTGAACATCAGTAGGATTGATAAAAAACTGTGGGGACTTTTAAAGTTGGATGAGTGTGTTGCATTTTAAATCATGAATGGTTATAAGTTTATTGGGGCTGGGGCAGAATGTGGTGGTTTGATTAAGGTGTCCCCCATAAACCTAGGTGTTCGGAATGCTAGGCTCCCCAGCTGATAGCAATTGGAAAATTAAGACTCCTGGAGGGAGTGTATTGTTGAGGACAGGCTTATGGGTTTTATAGCCAATGTTTGGCATACTCTCCTGTTGCTATTGTCCACCTTATGTTGGCCAGAGGGTGATGTCCACCCTCTGCTCATGCCATTGTTTTCCCCTGGCATCATGGAGCTTCCCCTTGAGCCTGTAAGCAAAAAATACACTTCTTTCCCCCACAAGCTGCTCTTGATTGTGTGATTTCTACCAGTAATGCAAACCTGACTGCAACAATAGGGGTCCATTTAAATTGGATGAACAAAGTAGATCCGTTGTAAAGATAGGGAGCACCATCCGATATGCTATGGGGCCAGATAGAAAAAAAAAAAAAAAAAAAAAGGAGATTTTTGCCCTCTGTGCTTCCTGGCTGCCACTCTTTGCTTTACCATGTCCTCCTCACCATGATTAACCTTTGAAACCATGGGCTAAAATTAATATGTTTCTCCCTTAAAATGTTTGAGGCATTTGGTCACAACTACACAGAAGCTAACACAGAAAACTGGCATCAGAGAAGTAGTGTGAACACTGTGACTAAACCTGACCACATGACCAGTAAGTCTTTGAAAATGATTTGTGAAAGAAATTTAGTAATATTTTGAAATATGAGTTATAGAAAGGGTACTATTTTATAAGCAGAGTTTAATTTGGTTGCTCTGGTGGGAGCAGAGATCAGAAAACTAGTATAAGAGGTTTCAAATGAAACAAGAATTTCACTGGAAATTGGTCTACAGGCTGCTCAAGCCATGCTGGGAGAAAAAAAAGAACAACTTGGCTATGTTTTGTTTATGCTATGAGACTTTGAGGAAGGCTGAGTTTAAAGGTGATGGACTAAATCTTGTTGGGAAATTTTAAGAATGCCCAGCATTTAGGATATGGCATATCTATTTCTGGCTGCTTATAGTCAGGATTAAAGTAAGAATCATAAGCATAGAGCAGAGGACAAGCTTGTCATTGATCAGGAAAGCCCATGAAAAACCATAGATATTGACAGTATAGTTTTGCAGAAATAATAGAAAAGTTTCCTTGAGAGCATCTCAAGCATTGTCCGGACACCATTCATCAAAGTCTCAAGAGTAGGAAAGAGCAAACTCAGTTGAATGATCTTAGTGCAAGCATCAGTTATCTGTTCCTGTAGATGGATGCAACCATTAATGCCATTCACATGATTCCAGTTTTTCAGGAATATAAAATGAAAGAATTAAAGCATCATAGACGCTTTCACACATATTTCAAAGGAAAGCCTGAGGGACCAGAAAAGCATGTCCCTTTATTCTGCCCCTGGATGGTTATGTACAAAGCAGTGTAGGTGAAGCCAAATCAGTAGTGGAGGTCCCAGCAGGCTAGATATGCCAGCCAGTGATGTGAAACAATTGTCAAGGAGAACCACAGACAATGAGCAGAGCCAATCCTAAAGGGAAGCCATGCTGGAGAGGAGCCAGGATGTTCAAGCCTGCTGGACCTCACAGTAGAGCACCGCATGCCCTGAATGCCGCACACAGAGCGATGGGATGTGGTGTTTGCACTGCCACGGTTCAGTCATGCTTTGGTCTCGCCCTTCCATGCTCTTCTCCAATCTTTTTGGACTGATGTTTACTTTGAGACATTGGCTCTTAGAAGCACATAACTTTCACTTTCGGTTTTACAGAAGCTCAGAGTTAAGATGTTCCTTTGAATCTCAGAAGATATTTTGGATTTGGATTTTTGAACAATGTGGGGATTGTTAAAACTTCAAGAACTACTATAAGTAGACTAAATGTATTTTACATTATAGGATCGTTGTGAGTTAGGGGGTCAGGGGCTGAATGGTTCGAGCTAGGAAGCTTTCCTCGGACCCCTGCTGAATGCCTGGTCACCAGATGGCAGTGCGATCTTGGGAAGTGCTAGAAATAGGAGGTAGAGATGTGCCACAGGAAATAGGTCCCTGCAGGCGTGCTTTTGAATGCTACCTCTGGGGCCAGGTCCTTTTCTCTGTCTATGCTTCCTGTTTGCTGTGAGTTGAGTAGCCTATGCTGCATGCGTACTGCCTCACCGTGAGCCAGAACCTAGACCCGAAGATTATGGACTGAAATGTTTGAGACCTTGAAACAAAATCTAAGTTGCCTGTGCTTGGTATCTCATGAGAGAGAGGGAAAATCTGACTAACTAAAATAACTTTGCACTCAAATCAAAAAGCATCATGTATCATATTCAAAATGAGCAGTGGCAGTGCATGTCTATTAAAAACATATCACTAAGGATATAGTTAAAACTTCACAAATCGAGACTATATTACTCATTTCTCAATTTATTTTAAAAAAGCATGAAGCAAGCCCACTTTTCCAAGAATTTCCCCCCTCTTTTTCTCACATGTTATTTTCAGATTCTTCTCTCCCCCCCTTTACATATGTTTTGGGGAAGTGAAGGGCATGAGATGGGCTATAACTGAGAGCACATACATTTTGAGTCACGTAGACTCTAAGAGCAAAGTGTCACCACTTCATAGTCATGGATGTTGAACAGAGAACTAAACCTCTCAGAGGCACAGTTTTCTCTTCCCACAGAATGACAGCATTACTTACAACTTTATGGAAGGCCATGAGGAATTCAGTGACAAGGTCAGTGTAACCAGGGTGTAGAGCTGGAATACAGGAGGTACTTAGTAATTGGACAGAATGCTTGAAAGAGAAGAATTGCATGCATGGGCTCTTCAACTTTGGTTCAGTGTGTATCTAGTAAAATTTTGTTTCAGGGTGTTTTGACGTTTGGGAAAACAGAATCTGTCTTTAAAATTATAAATAAAAATAATAAATAATAACATCCACATTATTGTCTACATGATATACAAGATATGGTGACATCATCTTTGAAGGAAACAAAACCACACCCCCCACCCTCTGGGCACAAGCATTGGCATATATCAAGAAAGTAGGTGTAAAAATGCTGGGAGTTTGACAGTTTGGGGCTACTTGCCACTGCCTCTTTATTCCTGTCACAATCACTCTTGAAAATAGTCTGCTGGCAACAATGAAAACAATATGTAACCAGGTAGTTCATTTTCTACCTCCTATTTTTTCCCCATGAGTTTCAGAAAATTGGACCCTGGGGGTCTGGCTTTATAACCCACAAGTAACACTGCTGAGGATATAATATCAGACAATCTATCACTCAAACCTTTGACAGGTACCAATCACAGCAGGGGACACATCACTTAAATATGGTGTGGGCCAAGGAAAATGACCATAATGATTGTCAGCATCTCAGTAGAAACTTGGGAATGGAGTAGCATAAGTAGCAGTTGATTGTTTATGTCTCTGTCAGTTAGTGTTTTTAAAAGTTGGTCAAGTATCAGTTCAGAAGGAAGTCATTTACAGTCAGTAAGCTTCTCATAGCATATCCATTGAATACAGTAGGTATCATAACTGTATGACATGTGATTTGATTTAGTAGTATATGCTAAATGACATGATAATTTGTGTAGGTAGTAATTGTAATATGTATATTGTATATGCACACGTGTCTGCAGATGCATGTGCATGCACATAGAGTTCAGAGGAGTTTCCTCATTTATTGATCTATCATAAGCCCATATGCTTTCACTTGTTTCCTTGATACAGAATCTCTCAATGATCTCAGTGCTCCCATGTTCTGTCAAATTAGCTGGCAAAAAAGTCCCAGCACTTCTCCCCACAAGATTGGGGTTAGAGACCTGAGTGGCATGCCCAGCTGGTTATGTGAGTGTTGGGGAACTGAACTCAGGGAAAATTAGGGCATCTATCCAAGCAAATGGTTTTCTCTACTCAACCATCTCCCCACCCCTATTTAATAAATTGTATCAAGAAAAATACTTTTATCTACAAAATATGTATGATTAAGCCAACTTAATGCCAGAGGTATCATAATTGAATGCAGTATTAACTTACAAGTTTCCTTACCATTTCTCTTCTCTATACTTCAATAGAAATTAAGTAGTCTATTCTCAGACATATAATTTTCCAGAGGCAAGCAATCAAAATGCAGTAAGAATGAGGTTACATGTAGGAAATCTCTTTTTAGCATCCTGTTTAATTTCTTAAGGGAGCTTTGCTGGTTCCTTACAGAATATAGAAATATGTTTATATTCTTCCTTTATTCATTTTACACTAGTCAATTTCTGATATAGCAGTCTATTGTTGAGTCCTAGCTCAGCTTTAAAGTATGAAAATGCAAATAATATGCTAATCCTGTCATACTGAAGGTGCTGAGGTGTTAAAGCTAGCAGATCTATAAAAACTCTCAACAGCAGGTTGAATAAATTAGTAAGGGTGAGATAAGTTGTAATGGAGTAACAAAAATACTTTTTGTGCCTGCCATAATTTAATTAACATATTGTCATCTAAGTTCATTTTTGTTGGCACACATGATAGGATTCCCTACCTGATTGAGACTTGAAAGTATCTCATTGTGTCTATGTGGACTATAGTCTATATTTCACCTACTGATATATACTTGTTTCATTTTCTTGTCTATTGTGAATAATGTGAAAATGAAGAGGAGAGTACAGGTATCTCATTGACAAATTATTTTTATATCCTTTGGAAATATACACAGAAATGGTATTGCTGAATTGTATATATATATATATATATATATATATATATATATATATACTTGTGATTCTCAAGTATACTATAAAAGATCAAATACATAGAAATAGTAAAAGTAGAGTCTGTTTCAGGGACTAGGCAAACAGGCAGTTTTAGGAGAGATTAGTGGAAGTATATCAAATTTCAATTAGACAAGAGAATTAATGTTTTTGTCCACCTTAGTGACTTCAGTTATGAAGAATATACTATATACCTGAGAAATGGTAGGCATGTAGAATTGAAGTGCTTTCATTACAAAACATGCATGTGAAATCATGCACATGTTAATTAGCTAATTTTAGCCATTCCACACTGCATGCCTATATCAGAACATCATGCTGTACATGTATTTGTAACTTTTCTCATGTTTGAAATCAACTTGGTCTGGTTTAGTTCTTCTTTATGCTCCTTGTCTGTGATCACTTGATTCTGCTTCAAGAACTAAGCTGAGCATATGCCTATAAATGTTACTTTTTCCACAGCATCAAAGTGAATTTTTCACATGTCTCCTGTCCTCCCACAAGGTGGAATGCTATACAATTTGTTACCAAGTAGGAAGAGCGATTCATATGACAATGATCAGGACCAGTGACTCCCATACAAAAGAGATAACCAATAGTGCCATATACAAATGGTAATACTTGGGAATGTTCTTGAGAAAATGTCCTGATGATATTCATTGATGGGATGGACCCTGAGTTTACTTATATCATATTTGGCCTTATCCTTACAATGTCAAGCTTCCTCCACTCCGAAATGCAAGTGCTGTTTATTTAGTACTTATTGCATGTGATTATTTTATCAGAAATTCATGAAAATGAATTCAATATGAATTTGTTAAAATTTATTAACAATGATGAGCATTACCTTCTTTATTATTTTTATTTTTTCTTGAAAAATTTGATCACAATCTCCTCCCAATACAGTCTCAAGATCCCCCTTTTCTAACCCTTTGAAAAGAATCTCATTATTCTTCTCAACCTGTCCTGTTTCCCACCCTGACACCTCTCATTTTTTTCTTTTTTTTTTTTTTTTTTTTGTTTTGTGTGTGGCTGCGACTCAATGAGTGTACTAAGTGTTGTCTGCATAAGTATGGGTGGGAGTTGATTTCTAGACCACATGAATCCTATCTGTGGCTATATCACAGCAGAAAATGCCCCCCCCCCCACCACCAGACCCAACCAAGCCACATTAGATGTTAATTAGATAACTCCTCAAGGAGAAATGGGATTTCTAACTGGAATATTGATGACAAGAGTATGCTGTAGGTCTTGTGTAGGTTTCAACAATAACTATTGGGTCATGTCTGGATGACAGAGTACCATATCATGCCTCTCATGCTTGAGCTCTACGATGCTGTCCATGCCCACTTCATTGGTTTGAGGGAGTCATATAGATGCCTTGTTTGGAGTTGAACATGCCACAGTCAGTTATTCTCAGCAATTTGATAAATTTTGAGTCACTTTAGTAGTCCCCATTGAGAAGTAAAACTTCTCAAACCAAAGGTAAGAATAGCACTAATCTATAGACATAAACTTATAGGTTTACAGGGCAAATTAATGAAAATATAACATATCCATTTATGCAAACAATAATAGCAGCTTCCTTCCTTGGGCCTATAGTATCCCTAGTCATAAGCTTTTGACGACTCTTTCTTCACATGCAGCATGCCTGAGATCCAATTACAGAGCAGCTAGTCATGCTCTATAATACCAGTGCGTATATCCAACCAGGCTGTTCAGTTATGAAGCTCATGGGGTCTACTGCTGAATAAGTTTGTTGATGAGTTTTCTTCCCAAGAAACCTGCATAATACCTTCTAAAACCCTGAGAGAAGGCTGGAAGTTGAAGAAAATTACATCTAAGTTATGATTTGATTTCTCAGTGTCCTGTATCCATCACAAATCTTCACAAATAGGATCTTATCATTTAGTTCTGGTGGGCCCATATAATTTGGGGTCCTCAGGGCCTTCTCAGACCAAGAACATACTAGGAATTATCCTAACACTGATACTAACTTTCCAGTAATAACCTATGGCTCATGGGAACAACATTACTCACCCAAGCAAGGTACTTCTGAAGAAGCCATTTGAAAACATCTCTTTGTTAGCTAACAAGCATTATCTTATATCTATTCACAGAAAATATAGTCAGGCCATATTTTCATTCACTTTGAACATATCAGGTGATTGATTTTACTCAACCAATAAGTTGCCAATGTGTCAATAATATTAGTTCACTCTCATGGAAATGCCTATGTTCCCTCTCTCAAATCTCCTCACAATAAGAAAGGCTGAAAGTGAAAATAGACTCTAAAACCATCATCCACTCATGCAGTAGGATTTTTGTGACTCTTGTCACACTGTGATTTGACATTTCCTTACTTTTGTTGGCCTCTTCTTCCTCATCATTTAAATGTGGGTCTTAAATCATTTTCTTTTGTTATAGATTTATACTTTATCTCAGAGGAATGAGTCCACTTATACTTTTTTCACCCTGTAATCCAAGTGTGTGTGTGTGTGTGTGTGTGTGTTTGTACGTATTCATCACTGAGCAGCATTTTTTTTCTTTCTACCAAGTACGCAACTTCCTTCTATCCCATTAATGGCATAATTTTAAAAGTAAAATTTCATTCTTTCCAATTGTTCCTTCTAAATTATATGCTCTTAATACTCTGGACCTTTTCTAGTTCCCAAGACCCAGTCCCATAGTGTGACCTTATATACCCTCTTGATCCCAACATTAAGTCAGTTACTAGCTTATTCTTCACATACCATTTACAATTTTGCTGTTGTGTTGACTTCCTAACAAGTCTGGCCCTGTGACATTACTGACAAATTTTGGTTATAGTTTCCATTCTGCTTTCTCTGTGCATGTTGCTTTGAAAAACATGTAAACTGAATATGTAGACATTTTGCCTCTTTTGGCTTACTTTTAATTCCTGTACATTCTGAACTAATACTTTTCTGATTACTTATATTCTACTTTGGATGAAAAATAATAATTCTGCTGTTTTCCTGCAAATGATCACTTAACCATCTTCTAAATATGTCTGAAACTTTTTGCTCACCATCTCTTTGAACATAACAATCCTGTCCTCTGAGTTGCCTTCTTATAAACCAAATAGTTTGTAAAACCGCACCTTCTGTTGGTAGCAGAGATAAAAGTGCACTGTTTTCTACTTTGTTGCACTTTTATTTGTGTGTGTGTGTGTGTGAGTGAAGTGTACATATATGGGTATGAAAGTCAGAAGGTAACCTTGTGGTATTTTTTTTTTCTTCTTCCTTCCTTTTGAGACAGGGTTCATCTTGTTGTTTTGCTATTGCATATGTTCCATTATAGCTGGGCCATGAATTTCTGGATTCTTCTAGTTCTACCTCACATGTCTTATTTATTTATTTATATTTATAATTAACAACTTCCATGATTATAAACAATATCCCATGGTAATTCCCTCCATCCCCCCTCCTTTTCCCCTTGAAACTCCACTCTCCTTCATATTCCCCCCTCTCAATCAGTCTCTCTTTTATTTTGATGTCATCATCTTTTCCTCCTATTATGATGGTCTTGTGTAGGTAGTGTCAGATGCTGTGAGGTCATGGATATCCAGGACATTTTGTGTCTGGATGAACAGGGAGTGAGGAGTCCTACCCTTCCTTTGGCTCTTACATTTTTTCTGCCACCTCTTCAGCAATGTACCCTGAGCTTTAGAAGGTGTGCTAGAGATATTGCAGTGCTGAGCACTCCTCTGTCACTTCTCAGCACTGTGATGCCTTCTGAGTCATCCCAAGGTCACTGCCATCTGAAAAGAGAAAGTTCTCTAATGAAAAAGTGAGAGTAGCATTAATATATGGGTATTAACATTAAGAGAAGTGCTTACCTCACATTTCTGAAGTATTTTAGGATCACAGATGTGTCTGCCACTGTGTCCCTGGGTTTACATTGCACTGGGAGATGGAATTATGCCTAGCAGGCATGCAAAAAAGCACTTTAACCAGTGAGCTCTCTCTCCTCAGTCCCTGTTCTACAGTGTGAACATTCTGCCCAATTTTTTTTTTTTTTACCTTGGGCCCATATGTCTAGACATGCTCTTATAGAGTAGGTGTACTATAAAGATTAATGTGGCAAATAAAAAAGAGTTAATAGATAAAATTTCTGGAGACCAAAATAATAATACTAATGAAAGTATAATATAGATTATATTGGACAACAAATTTTATCTTTAAAGATTCCCCAAACCATTTTATTATTGAAAAAATAGGAACAAACATATTTTTTTTTGAAATAGTACATAAGAACCTTTCTTGAACATTTGTGGTCTATCCACAAAATTGAATTGAGAAATTTACTGGAAACATTGGATTGCTTTTAGTGCATGGAATGAAAGGCACGGCTTTGACCAGATCTAAGGAAGCACTTACCAAAAAAAAAAAAAAAAAAAAAAAAAGTGGGGGGGACACTTTTTTTATTAGGAATGTATGATTGATCAATACTTGCTTTTCCTTTCCTTCTTGCTGAACCTGCATTTGTTCATAGTTATTTATTGCTTGGACTGACCAAATTGATTAGGGGTAAGAGTTTGGTTCTGTAAGTGTGTTGGGATCACAGATGTGTTTGCCACTGTATTGCTGGCTTTACATGGGCAGTGGGAGATGGACCTATGTCTAGCAGTCATGTAAGGCATAAGATGTGTAAGAGTCAGGTTCTTCCTTCTGCAGCTGGTATCCTAAGGCTAGGATCAGAGCCACTACCACATCACATTCTGAAGTATACTTTAAGCTACACTATTTCTGAAATAAAAATAGAAAAGGCATTCAGCAGTTTCTCTTGTGAGACAATCATTAGGCTACTACTTTATTAATAATTCAAAATTTTTATATGAACTTGTCTTTTCAGTAGTATGATAAACACACCAAATGCAGAATGACAAAAGGAGTAATAGATGGGCAACTCAGGGACTGATGGAATCACAGAGCTGCTCAAGCATGTGGAATCATCAAACTCAATTGCTTTATCTCACAGAACAGGAATGAAGCAGTCTTGTAAGGGGAGCTCAAGTAGAGAACAAGAACCCAACTTTCTTGCCTTCTAAGCTAACACATTTTTTGCCATAAACATTGAAGGGACATAATTTCCACTGTATTTAGCTTTCTGTCTATTATAATTATAATTTTGTAGCAATCATGAAAATAATAGAGTAAAATGAATTAGGTCATTAATACAATACTTCAATAACTTTCTCTTCATTATGACTTCCTTTCATTATGAGTTAATGTGATTTGTTTTAAACGTGGTCCACTGACTAGTCTCTCAAGACTCAATACCTGATCAAAAGAACACTTTATTAATCATTAAGAAAACAGCATGATGATGATGATGGTGTTTTCCTAGTCAAAGAACCTCCTTTCCACACGTGAAAGATGAAGGACATAATAAAGGAATATTTGCATCATACTTTTCCTTCCTTATACAGCAAGGCCTCTGGGAACACAGAGAGGCATACCTAGGAAAGTTATCCCAAGGACATTTTAACTGAACTGGCATTTGACATACTCTAGGAGATTTTCCAACTAAGTAAGGGAGAAATGTGTTCTGAAGGCTTCAAATGTGTTAAGTCAATGAGAATGGGAAATTTTGAGATGAGTGCCAAAAAGGAAGTGGCTGGTATATGTCATTATAAATGAGGCAAGTGATAAAACCTAGTAGGAAGTTGCTGTATCTTAAATAATTTGAATAACATCACCTATGTGCTAGATTTAAAACTATTTTTCAACATGTAATTGTGATCATGTTACTGTTTTGACTTGGATTTCAAAAAATAATGAACCTAAGATTGACAAGTTTTTTTTATCTACTTTTGAGTATTCTTATGTATGTTATAAAATAATTCCTTTTAAATGACATACATAGAAGCAGTTGAAGTATTAATTTAAATTGCATCATAATACAATAACATTATGTAATAACACTAATACTGTGTCAAAATAGCTCATTGTAGTTGTATTCATAAATTTTGTTAATAATATAAGGTTTTAATTGGTAAATTACTGTTAAAATTTATACCATCTATTATTGCAGAGCTTGAATTTATACACATGTGTTTGTGTGCTTGCCTACATATGCATGTGTATGTAGTAAGCTAATGGAGATGTTTTTAAAGCACTAAATTCCATAGTCCTACTTTTATTTTCAAAATTCTTTGGAATACAAATTGAGTCAATGATACTTCACTATGTTGGAAAAGGACCACATGAGTCCTGACTGTGCTCCCTGGAAGATCAGCACAACGGTTCTCAGCTGCAGAGCTTCACTTGGGGGAGAAAGAAAACAAACTAGAGGAAGGAAACAAGGAGGAACAATAAAGCGAACATTTTTACCTTGCTGGATGGTATGGTAATTTTTATTTTTCACCAGATATTTATAGTGGACTTCTATGACCATTTTGCTAATTAAGCCATAGTAGAATGAGATTTTTTATTCGGCACAATCATCTCAAAATATGATTCAAGTTATGTATCATGATATGCAGCTTTCAGTGAGAAAAACTCAGTGCTTATCCTGTCATTGTTTCAGCTACTCCCTGGTTTTAGGGGTA
The DNA here is from genome assembly GCA_036346955.1 of Dipus sagitta. Lineage (NCBI taxonomy): Eukaryota > Metazoa > Chordata > Mammalia > Rodentia > Dipodidae > Dipus > Dipus sagitta. The sequence goes on along the minus strand of CM070770.1, from coordinate 78,337,154 downwards.
GATGGAGTGAGAATCAGAAAATGCATAAATATTTATGAAGACATATTTCTATTTTCACTTAATTTTTTAAAAAATAAGGCACACACACATATATGATAGAAGCTACATAGTGTATGTAAAAATATGATTTAGGTAATCTACATAAAAATGTGTGAACATATTAGGCTGGGTAATAAAAAATGTCATCAAAGCCATACTCATCTAGATACATGAACTATGTTCAGCCTTCTCCCTCTATAGTCTCCTCCTGCTTTCGTTCCCTCCAGCTACTCCTTCTTCTCATTGTTCTTCTTCCCTAAGCAGTTTTTAATTCCTTTCTTGTGGCATTTACATAATCAAATTCTATTTGGATGTTAATTGGATTCTAGCTATCAAGTCCAAATCATTCTTCTTGACATCTGATAAAAACATTAAAGAAAGGTGTTGAAGGAATGAATTAAGAATAAGATCATAAATATTACTATCTGAGAATATGGCTCTGGCTCTGCAATTAAAGGTATTTGCTTGCAAAGCCTGCTAGTCTGGGTTCAACTCCCCAATACCCATGTAAAGCTAGACACACAAAGTGGCATGTATCTTTAGAGTTTGCTGCAGCAAGAGGCCCTGACATGTCTGTATGTCTCTTTCTCCCCCCACCATCTCTCTCTCCATACTGATCTCATGCATGCAAATAAATAAAAAGAAAAAAATATAATGTTAAAATGTGATATATCCTGGGTAAATTACCACAATATTTTCTTTTTATGTTGCTTCCCTGTCATAGGCAACTTACAGTTTGTATACATGTTGTACGTTTTCCAATGTGTTGTATCACTTTGAAATCAGTTTTTCTTAATAGATATAATTTGAATAATTTTTTCAAGTAAATTGGGACACATACGCTTTAGCTAATTCAAAATTCTTAATGGACAGTATTAATACTAATGCCATCTAGATGAGACCTAACAATGGGATCATCTGAAGTTCTGAGATTAAATTCAGAATTTTACTAATATCTTATCACTTATGATTTAATATTTGTTTAATCATTTATTAATATGGTTTTAACAATCCAACAAAAATGTCCATTTTATGATATGTTTTGTCTGACTAAGATTAAGAACCGAAATAATAATATTGATATTCATTCTAGGGATTTTCTTCTTAATAAGCTGAGTGTTCTTTTTATATTGGCATCCTGCTGGCAATAATCTGCAGCTTCCTGTATCTGATTTTTGTTCACAGTTGTTTTTATTTTCTACTCACGAGGAATGTTTCATCAAATTCAATACCCTGGGCAGCAAAATATATTGAAGGATCTATGGCAAATTTTAGATGAAATTGTTTGATCCAGTGTGAGTTTCAAAAAATAATGAGCATTGTAAAAAGAGAGAACAAAAGAGTACCTCAACAAGGATTTTACAAAGCATTAAAAGCAAGCTTGCCATATAATTAGTGTAGAGGAAAAATCCAATTTGAAAATGACTCTAAACTGTATTCTTTTATGTGCTTGTATTTATTAAAACAGAATGGCTAAAGTCATCAACATGTCTGTGATTAAGATATAAATTACAAATGTGCTTCCTTGTCAGCATTTCTATAAAACATTTTGTGGCTGGTTGGTTAAAACACATGTGACCTGTCTTCCTTGCAGCTAAGACATTAGCAGAGCTTCTTTAAATAATGTATTTCCAATGCTGCTTCTCCTAGCACCTGAAACCAGGTCAAGTCAGCACTATTCCCAGAATGGATTTGTGATTATTTACTGATGCAACTTGTAGTTTCGAATGCACTGCAGCTGTGTCTAGGATTTATGATTTTATATATTTCTTACTTTTGTGCATACTTTTGGCCATCTTTCCAATGCACAATATTAAATTAGACTTTATTACCCCATGGCTGCTTTCAAAATTGGGATATACTGCATAGGCAGAGCACTAGGAGCTGTGCAAAACTTCTCTAGCCAGAAGCTGACCCTGATGGGAAACAGAAACATGACTGAGGTCTATTCTTGAAGCTGGTTCTTCTAGGCTAAGAGCTTTCGGCCTTCCTGATAATCTGAAGTTGGTTCTCCATGTCTGAACATGTCTCTTACTTTGCTCACTTAATGCCTTACTCACAGGCACCTGAGGGGTGAGAGAAGCTGGGAAATCAGTGTTGCTCTATTGACTTGGTAGCACTTTCTGGTAAGATGCATTAGCTATAGGGGAGGGCCATCAAATCACAATTCATGCTCCCCAAACTGGGGGATTTCGCTGTGTTGCATTAGCCTAATTAGATTTTTTAAAGTGTTTTGACCTTCCTACTTCTTACTTTCAAACAATCTAGTAGAATAATATACTTTGTTTCCTATGCAGGTAATACCTACTCTGCCGTGTGTGCCCATGTTTCTCAGATTGTAAAAGACATAAAACTGTCCAATCAGTCCCATCTGACTAGGAAAGACTGCAGTCGCTCTCTAATTTGACCTATCAGCAACTTGATTATTATATAATTATATTTATATTATATTCCCAGTCTCAGTAGGATTTTTATCATGAAGGGATGTTGGATTTTGTCATACGCTTTTTCTGCGTCTAATGAGAGGATCATGTGATTTTTGTCTTTCAGTCCATTTATACAAAGTATTACATTTTTTGATTTGTGTATGTTGAACCATCCCTGCATCTCTGGGATAAAGCCTACTTGGTCAGGGTGAATGATCTTTCTGATATATTCTCGTATTCTGTTTGCCAGTATTTTGTGGAGAATGTTTGCATCTATGTTCATGGGGGAGATTGGTCTGTAATTTTCTTTTTTTGTTCTATCTTTGCCTGGTTTTGGTATCAGAGTGATGCTGGCTTCATAGAAGGAGTTTGGTAAGATTCCTTCTTTTTCTATTTTATGGAAAAGCTTAAGAAGCAATGGTGTTAGTTCTTCCCTGAAGGTCTGGTAAAATTCAGCAGTGAATCCATCTGGGCCTGGACTTTTTTTAGTTGGGAGATTTTTGACAACTGTTTGGATCTCCATACTTGGTATCGGTCTATTTAAGTGATTAATCTCATCTTGATTTAATTTAGTTAGGTCGTATAAATCAAGGAAATCATCCATTTCTTTCAGATTTTCATACTTAGTAAAATATATGCTTTTATAGTATGTCCATATGACTTTTTGAATTTCTCTGGTATCTGTTGTGATGTTGCCTTTTTCATCTCTAATTTTATTAATTTGTGTCTCTTCTCTCTTTCTTTTGGTCAGATTTGCTAAGGGTTTATCAATCTTGTATATTCCCTAGCTCCTAGGATCACTAGGTAGATATTATGAAGCAATGCATTTCAGTGACAGATAGAACTTGACACTTGAGAGGTGGTGATAGATTAGCAGAGTAGATAGATCAAATATGTGTATATATAGATATAGCTGAAATATAAACAAATGTAGGTAAAGATACTGATATGTGTTATTAAATAATCATTGTTATCATCTGAGTGATGCTAATTTATATTACTCAAGTATGAGTATCTTAATTTTGACGTTTTTATGTGTCCACTAGGATTAAACAACAAATAAAAGCAACCCCCAGCCCTCTAAAATTCTTCACACTTTTCTGTATCAGTCAAAATAGTACGTATACTGTGGTGTCATCAGAATTACTAATACATAAACATACTGCTGTAAGTCTCATCACATTTATTGTGGGTCAGAATCACTTAAGGTGTGGACATAAGAGAGGAAGGCATAAAGGTATCATGAAAAATGGAAATAGATCAATTGACCTCACAAATGTCAAACTATAAATAGAAGAGATGGAATGTATTAGCAAAATAACTCCTGACTATTGGATAGAAGGAATTATCCTTGACTTTGGATGTCAGTATTATTGATAGTAGTAGTGCAGATGGGGTAATGACAATTGAAATCATGCAGGTAATTTTTTGCTTTGTTTGTTTGTTTCTTGCTCTGTTCTACAGCTTGTACTCAAGCACAAGATTATCTTACCTCAGTTTCCCAAATCTTGGATACAAGTATAAGTGATCATGCCATTACATATTATTACACATATCATGTATTAATTTTTTAATATCTTTATTTTATTTATTCGTTTGAGAGAGAGAGAGAATGGGCACTCAGGGCTTCCAACCACTCAAACAAACTCCAGATGCATGTGCCCCCTTGTGCATCTGGTTTACTTGGGTCCTGGGGAGTTGAACCTGTATCCTTTGGCTTTGCAGTCAAATGCCTTAAAGTCTAAGCCATTTCCAGCCCTCATATATTAATTTTATACTCATATCTGTTAGCCTAAACATAATGCCATTTGCAGTAACTCATAGAAACTGCCAATTGTGGTTAATTATCATGCATTATATAATGGATATAAAGCTCAAATATTTCAGATTCACATTAATATATTTTATGGATTAGATTAACAAAACTTAAGCATATAAATTCTTAACACTTTCCCAAATACCATGGTTGTTACACACACAGTCTTGTATGGCAAAAAGGCCAGCCAAGATAGCCCCATTTCTTTATTGAAAATGCAGTATACTTATGCATAATGAGAAGTATAACACTATATTCAGGTTAATTAGGACCTCTAATTTTTTCTAATGTTCTATTTCCAGCATCAGAGGTGATATCAAGTGTCATGAAAATAACATTATCACAGATTCTTAATGGAAACATTGACTATTAGGAATTCCAGACAGGTAATTTTAGATGATAGGGAAAAATACTAAAATTGTTGTACTCCACACATGGGTTACTGGATATTTTATGTTTAAGTGCATCTTATTTTCAGATTTAAAATTGAATATATATATATATATATATATATATATATATATATATATATATTCTGCCTATTTTCTCATTATATTCTCATTATAGGTTGTGAACAGTTGTATATTTTCTTCAAAGTTATATTCAGAAACCATAAGGCTTGGCATACTTTGATTAAAAGTTCGTTATTATTTCAGTGAATCTTAAAACAGTATATAGGGCACTTAAAAGTGTGGGAACCCTTAATGTGCTAATGGAAAACAAATCAGTGAGGCTGATACCATGTGTGTGAAGAAGCCCAGAATTACAAATACATGAAAACCTGGCATTTTGGGTCTGAGTGGAATAAGGATGAAAGCTTTTCACAGTTGGTTGTCAAAACAGTTTTTGAAATTCTTGAGCCTGGAAAATTACCCTACTATCATCACTATTCTTCTTCCATGAAAGCCATTATTTTAATTTCTTACTGCAATAATAGGAATCAATTGAGAAATCAAGCTTGGAAGCCTCTTGTGCTACACAAACCAAACATGATAATAGATGTGTTATGTCCTTATGTGGCAGCTGTGACTAGTGTCAGAAATGGAAAATGAGATATGTTTCTCTGGATAGTTACTCTGCCACTTTTTAGAAAAAAAAATAGTGTCATTTTTTTAAGATTTTACTTAGCTGTGCTTTCTTAGCTGGGCTATTGGAAGGCATAAATGATTCTTCAGGAAATAATAAGTATAGGATTGATTTTCAGTGCCTCATCTTGCCATGGCTCGATGAGTTGGGAAATTCTTGTCAAGTTTATGTTAAGAGACTTCACTTATGTGATATGTACTGATGCTTCCGAGAAAGTAATTTTACATTAAAATCATCATCATAAGTTCACTCAAGGGTTTAGAATTCACCAAGAAGGAAACAGGGGAAAAAGTAAAACTCCATAAGAAAAATGAGAGAGAAGCAAAAGTATAATATCAAAACCAAGTCACCTTATCTTATAATTTTATAGATTATAGAGAAATATTTTAGATAAGATTATTTATTCATTTTTAGTTTCTATAGGACATCTTTTTTTAAATATTTTTTGTTATTTTTATTAATTTATTTGAGAGCAACAGACAGAGAGAAAGAGGCAGATAGAGAGAGGGAGAGAATGGGCGCGCCAGGGCCTCCAGCCACTGCAAACGAACTCCAGACACGTGCGCCCCCTTCTGCATCTGGCTAACGTGGGTCCTGGGGAGTCGAGCCTCGAACCGGTGTCCTTAGGCTTCACAGGCAAGTGCTTAACCGCTAAGCCATCTCTCCAGCCCGACATCTTTAAACCAATAGCAATGATCATAGGTATTGGTAACATAAATTATCATGGCATTTTTCTGGTAACTACTCACTTCAGTCAAGTTTCTGAAAAGTATTTGGGTATGATTATATAATTCCTTATCAGGTTTGGGTTCTCACCTTTTCTTAATTAAAAAAAATAATCCTTAATTAAAAAAAACATCCAATGCTTGAAGTTCACCAGAAATACTGAAAAAAGGTTTAGACGTTGTATATTCATATGAGCATTCATTCAGACATGCATGCTATTTTATTGCTTGACAAATTGTAGCACAGTTCTTAGGTTAATTTCTTTATGACACATAGGTGAATGGTAGACATAGCAATTTCCTCACCCTCCAACATGCCTTCTTTACTCCTTGGAAAAAGATTTTGGCCGAAAAATCATTAGGGTTTTATTTTGGCCAGCGTTTCTTTAGATTTTGATGCTTTGTCAGTAAAGGGAAAATTATATGATATCAAAATGGGCCCTAGGGTATTTGTGCCTACTCTCACCTTGAATTACAATGAACTCTAAAACTAAGCTTTGAAATGATCAGTTCATAATTGAGTGAGGAAGAGAGAACAGGATTTGCTAAAAAAATAATAATAATAAAATGAAAACTTCAGGGCTGGAGAGATGGCTTACTGGTTAAGGTGTTTGCCTGAGAAGTATAAGGACCAAGGTTTGATCCCCCTGAACCCTTGGAAGCCAGGTGGACATGGTGGCACGTGCATCTGGAGTTCATTTGCAGTGGCTAACGGCCCTTCTGAATCCTCTCTTTTTCCCTTTCTTTCTTACATGCTTGATTTTTCTCCTTCTTTCTATTTTCTTACCTCTCTCTATCATATACAAATAAATGAAAAATTAAAAAAATAAAATAAAAACTTCCTTGAAACAGACTGCTTAATGATCCTGATCCTCTAATGAGCTGACCCCTCATTCCTTTCAGGAAATGAGAGAGGCTATTCTTTTTTATGAAGAGGACATGGACATGGACATGTATTATGAACTAAGGAAAATATGACAACTCATTAGTCCTTCTTTCTAGCTATTCCTAGAGAGTCTTCCAATCAATATTCTAAAAATAGTAGTTTTTTTGTAAACATTGAATTTTAATTGACATATGGTTGGCAATTCCAAACCACATTTATTTTTCATGAACTCCAAAATATTTAGGATGCAAGACGTATGGTAGCAGTCAAAATGAACAGAGCTTTTGTGTTTCTATGTCAAGAAGAATTCATAATCTTATTTGGAGTGATTTCATCTCATATAACTCTGCTTGTAGCTGTCTTCACAACAGTTTCAAAGTTAATTTCTAGTTCTGAATAATTCAGTGCTGAATTGGTCATTGGAGAGATGCATTTTAAATATAGTAACTGGAATAATTAACTGCCCTAAATGAAACTCTCTCAATTTTCATTTTACTACAGGGACATCTCAGTTTTGCCACATGGACAAATATAGTAGTTTCCGTTTTATGAAAAACTGTGTTAAAGGTTTTTCCAAGTAATGTAGCTATTAGTAATAGTTCATAAACAACTTCTATACATCCTAAATTACAATTCAGTCTCTACATAATTTTGTGGTCTATATATGTTTAGTATAGTTCATTAGAATTTCTCCTTACAGAAAAAAACTCTACAGTTTGTTTAATATATACCAAGCATGATTATATAAATTTAATGTGACAACAGTGACTAATGTCAGAAATATAAATTTAGTTAACATTTTGTCTGTGGATAATTTTTTCCTGTCTTATTTCTGAAAATGTGTAATTTTTTCCTGATGATATTACTTTCTATAAGTTTTTTAAGCAGAATTTTCTGGTTGTGATATAGCATAATGGTTATATAATGTTATTTTATATAGATTAAGAAAAGCCCTGCCAATGAATAGATTTCGTTAAATTTATCAATGACTTCAAGGCATCAATATGTAAAGGAAGTGTACATCAAAGAATCAGTTAAATGCAATGATCTGAGGCATTATATTATTATTGTTCTTCATTTCACATAATCTAGTTTTGGAATAACTTGAATGAATTTTCATTAACATACATTCATTAATCTTCAGGCTCCCTGTGAATATTCTGGTGCTTCCCATAACAAAGAACTTCTTTATACCAAATATAAGTGATTGACTGAAAATGACTAAACTAAGGACTTACAAATTATAATGTGTAATTTCACTTTCCCATGGTATTTTAAAAATTCACCATTGTGGGTGGCATAATTTAGTAGTAACCTTGGATCAGATTACATTCTCAACTGTAGAATTTGGTGTCTATGTGTTGTAAACCTCTGCATATTTGTTAATCAAAGTCTAATAAATGTCTAAGACACATGGCAAACTTGCTATTCTGCTTAAGTCCAAATCTCAACATTTTGCTAGTGGGATGAATTAAACCTATATATGTCAAAAGAGCTTATGTTTCAATAATTTTATAAAATATTTAAATTTTCCAGGTTTGTAATGTGAAAGTACATTTAATTTTTTAAATTACAAAACAGATACCAAACTACTTGGAATTTTTTTTTATTAGTTATGTACATATTCAGTGTGTAAACAGCCATGTTAGTGCCATCGTTAGCCTCCTCTCTGTCCTCCCCCTTCAGAAGGGACCCTCCTGGATAGAGATAGTGGGTTGTGCATTGTGAGGATAGTCATCCAGTTATGAGGAAGAGGCAATGCCTCTGTGCATAATGTCCCAACTTATGTCTCTGTAGTGGTTTGATTCAAGTGTCCCCCATAAACTTAGGTGTTCTGAATGTTAGGTTCCCAGCTGAAGGAGATTTGGGAATTAACACCTCCAGGAGACACTGTATTGCTGGGGGTAGGCTTATGGGTGTTACATCCAGCTCCCTTTTGCCAGTGTTTGCCACACTCTCCTGTTGCTATTGTCCACCTTATGTTGGCCAGGGGTTAATGTCCACACTCTGCTCATGCCATTGTTTTCCCTGCCATCATGGAGCTTCCCCCTGGAGCTTATAAGCCAAAATAAACCTCTTTTCTTTCCCACAAGCTTCTCTTGATTGGTTGATTTCAACAATCAGTGCGAACCTGAGGGCAACACACTCTAACAATCTTTCCACCCCATCCTCCGCAAATTTCCCTGAGCCATGTTGGGTTCGTTTTAGGCCTACTTCAGTGATGAGGTCTTGGGAGCCTCTGTGTCTCTGGATATCTGGTTTGGTAGGAGTTGAGTATTCTCTTTGTTTGTCTCCTTCACCCTTGTGCTAATACCAGGTTCACCAAGACTTGAAATCATTGCTATGCACAGAGGATATACCCAATTTACTGAGACATGTTTTTGAATTGTCCTTTTACTAACATATAAACTAATAGTGTATTATTTTTCATCATATTTTAGTGATTTTTCTGTCTCTAGAGTGAGTAATTATTTCATCTATCACATTTAATTTTAAATATTCCAGGACATTTCAGAAGTATTTTGTTTTTGAAATAGGTCAGTAGCTCACAAAGTTGAAAGTACAATGGTTCCTCCCTTGAAGTACTGAACTTTATGGACTTTCTCCAAGCTTTACATAGTGTTATACTGAAAAATAGACTTTTATTATTTTTTTTTACTTTAAAGTTGGAAAGATATTTAAAAACATCCGGCCTACTTTATCTAATGTTCATGAACAACAATATACCTGAGAGGTACAGATTAAAATACTTTCATGAATTATTTTCTTGAATATTTTTGGCCTAATTAATATTCTCTTTTTTTTTTTTTTACTTTATCCAGTCCTTTATTTCATTTGTTTTTAAAAGCTTATATTTCTTTCCATGTGGCTTTTTTTAATTTATTTTTTTTTACATTTTTTATTAATTAGTTTTGTATTCAGCAAATACAGTCAGTTTTGTACCATTATTAGGCTCATCCGTGACCTACCCCCTCCCCTTAGCCCCTCCTTGTTGAGGTATATGGGTCATGCATTGTAGAGTTAGCCCACAGTTATGGGTAGGATGAATGTCTCTGCATATTATGACCCAACATGTGACTCTGACATTCTTTCCACCCCCTCTTCTGCAAAATTTCCCTGAGGCATGTTGGGTTCATTTTTGGTCTGCTTCAGTGATGAGGTGTTGGGGGCCTCTGAGGCTCTGGCTCTCTGATTTGGTAGGAGTTGATTTTTTTCTGTGTTGATCTCCTTCACCCTTGTACTGGTACCCGGTTCACCAGGAAAACAGCACCCTTTCTTGTTTTGCCAATTTTTCTTAGTTTCAGCTGGGGCCCTTTTGAGGTATGATGTAGTAGCCCTCTCCTTAGGATCTACATCTATCTGAAAAAGAGAAGCAGATTCTCCAACGGAGAGTAAGTTAGCACCAGGACAAAAGAGATAACCCTTACTTTTTTATAAAGAGGTTAATAGGTGTAGGCCCTCTTGTAGCGCACAATTTATGGTAGCTTGATAATGGCGAGTGGGCTTATGTTTGGATATGGTTCTGACTTGTTTCCCAGATGGAGCTATGGGTCCTGTACCACTAAGGGGATCAGTTAGCCAAATCAAGAGCAGTTGGTTCCCCACCATGGCTGTGTGCCGCTATTGCACTTGTGTGGGCATCACAGCAGGTTATTTGCTGCTAAGTAGGTTAGACCGTGAGTTGCTTGGACAGATATTGGTCATTTTCCCCCAGTCGCCCATGTAGCACTTTCTGGCACTAGATGCGCTGACTGTCTGGAGACTGACTCTCTTCCAGCTTCCAGCCATGCCATACCATTTTACGTGTCAACCATATAAGGTGTCTTCAACAGTAGGGTCTTACCACTAACCTTTGCTGGGTCATCAAATACTTTGACAGAAATCTGTCTTTTTTTTAGGAAACCTTGTAGGTCTCTCTGATCAAAAGCTCATTGTGGATGATAGCCACATGCTGGTACTGGGAGTTACAGGTCAGTGCCCACTAAGAAAAGGAAGAAAAATAAATAATATACAAGAGTTAGAGAGAACTGAGAGGGATAGAGATAGAGAGAGAGAGAGAGAGAGATGGAGGGAGGGAAGCTGTAGAAGATTAAGGTTAGTCTTCATCATACCCTCTCCACTGTCTTGTGGTTCAGGTGTTTCAGGTGTTCCCTCTAAGAATATTATTTTAATAAAAAAGAAGTAGCTCTGTATTTCTCAAGGGATGATTTTGGGTTGTGCTATTCTTGGATATTCTAGCTATAACTAGTGGATGCCACATAAAAATCTCTTTGACTATAAGCATGTTGCATTGGTTAACTAATAAGCAACAAGATAGTAATTAATAAACCAGTCCTTTGTCATGCTTGAGTGAGCAGTACCTCATTTTAAACACATGTGAATATATTAAATCGGCTAAGTTGTAATCACAGTAAAAAAAAACAAACTCATTTTATTTCTTCAACCTTTATTACACATTTTTTTATTTCCCTTCCTTTTGCTAAACCTACCCAACATTGTCATATGGTGTATTGTAACTAAACCAGTACAGTCCATGGCAACTCTCTCTGTATCAAATCATCTTTACATACTTGGATGCCAAAATCTTGTTTTTGTTCTTCTGAAGCAGGAAACAGGGTTGTGGTAGTTTGATTCAGGTGTCTCCGTTAAACTTAGGTGTTCAGACTACTAAGTCCCCAGCTGAGAGCAATTTGGAATTAAACCCTTCTGGAGACAGTATATTGTTGGGAGGCAGTTTATAGGTGTTATAACCAGCTTTCTCTTGCCAGAGTCTGGCACACTCTCCTGTTGCTGTGGTCCACCTGATGTTGGCTAGGATGTGATGCCCACCTTCTGCTCATGTCATTAATTTCCCCTGCCATCACTGAGCTTTCCATCGTGGCTATAAGCCAAAATAAACTCCCCCCACCCACACACACACAAGCCACTCTTGTTCAGGTGTTTTCTGCCAGCAATGCAAACCTCACTGCAACAAGGGTCTTGCTGTATAGATGAATCTGACATGAAACACAGTATGTAGTCCCGGCTGACCTCAACTTAATACCAATTCTCTGTTCCAAAAACATTTTGGTTATTGATGTAAGCTAGCATGCTTGGCTTAGATGGTAGCACTTTTAAAACAGGGGTAAAAGGTGTAATGTCACTATCCTTCATGTGTTCAAAATCTTTTATATTTACTCATGTATGATGTAGCACATATGATCATAGATATCCTTTTTCAAGTTGGGATATAATTAACTGTAAACTTTGAATAGAATATACTTCCTCATTTAAAAATGGTTCAGTAGTTTTTATTACATTCACAAAATTGCATGACATTCACTGCTAAATCCAGAACATTTCAATTACATCAAAAAGTAGTAATAAAGCGACTCATAGCTAAAATTTCATGATTATGTCCCATGGCTAGTAATTTTCCTTCCCTCTTTATAGTATATTATGCTATTTAAGAGCAATCAGAGAAGAATTGTAAAATTTCCCTGTCTGTTTCATAAATGAAGAAAATAAAGAGAGGCTCATTAGATATGCTAAATGCCAGAAATACTGAACTACAATCCCTATCTTTTCAAGCTTCTTGAATTCATTGAGACTCCCTTCTCCTCCTCCTCCTCCTGTTTCTTTTGATTTTTTTTTTCCACAAATAAGGTGAACCTAAGTAGTCTCTTTCTATTGTATAGACAGAAGACTAGGTAGGTATGGGACTGACATTTTCCTTTCCTTATCTTCTACTTTGAATTTTCTGAGAGGAATGAAATTAAATCTTATAGTCTGTTATCTGTTTCTATGTTACATATGTCACAAGATGCATAGCTGGCTTTTTAAGATATTTTACTTTTGTTTTGTTGGGTTTTTGGTTTTTCAAGGTAGGGTCTCACTCTAGCTCAGGCTAACCTAGAATTCATTACTTTTTGAGGGTGGCCTCGAACTTGTGGCGATCCTCCTAACTTTGCCTCCCTAGTGCTGGGATTAAAGGCATGCGCCACCACACCCGGCCTAGTTTTGGATATTATAGAAATATTTCTAGTAGAGGGGAATTCAAGTTTTGCATTAGGGCAAGATATTACAATTACATTTTGCCCTGGAGATATATGATGTTTAGGAAGAAATCAATCTGTCCTCGTGGCACAGTGTGTTTTATTAAGTATGAAGTTTATTTTATGGAATGTGATGAAGACATGATCATATTGCTGCTGCTGTAGAAAATGGCTGTTCCATATAGTAGATTTATAAGTTACTTTATATAAGTACTTACTTTACTAGTTATTTCATTAGCATTATTTGAATAAGTAAAACAATGAATAGAAAAACATATCAATCTTAAGTAGGAAAATAAGTGCATTGCCTTAAAGAAACTCATCCTAAAGTGTTGTGAACACATTAGGATATGACAGAACTATGTAGGTGGTGCCTTGAGAACTTATAATCTACCAAAGGAAACATGTAATTGTACTGTTAAAATCATGAAGCCATAATGAAAAGTTATAATATTGAAATCTCAATTGTATAAACTTTTCAATGGTGTACACATTATATATCACCACTATGATACTCCCTATTTTTCCTCACTGAAAATGCATGTGTGAATTAAGAGGTGTTGCCAAGTGCTTATCTCAAAATCATTGTGCAATGCTCAGCAGCCATTTTCTGCTAGTACATCCAGTTATAAAATGTTAAATCACCCATTTCTACCTATAAGCAAGATGACTACTTAATTTCCTTTGGGTGTTCTGTAGTGATATAATTTTGGAGAAATTTCGTAGCATTCTAGATGATCAGTCATTATAATATTAGTCTCTTAGCATTACTAGAATTTTTTTCCGGTCCCTTTTTGCCTAACAACTTTCTATACAGGTTTGATAGGAGGCTGTACTAATAGAAATATCTTGTGTAAACTGCACTCTACAGAGTCAACATTCATAACAAAGTTTTCCTGCATTGCCAAAGGGTGCTGCAAAAGAAATAGTTTGGATTATTGGAACATCTAGTAAGAATACTTGTAGGCATTACTTCCATGTAAATATAAATTTTTAGTGTCTTGATTTCAATCTTAATGTTATCTTTAAGCCAAGGTAAAGATAATGATCTCCATTTGTAATAATAATTTTAAATATAAACTAAATTCAATAGGTCTACCAGTGTCTATAAGGTATAATTTAAGAAAAGTGTAACTGTTCTGCTAACTCTTTAATATGCACTTTATTTTATTTATTTATTTAGTTAGTTAGTTTGTGAAAATAAGCAACTCCAAGTTCTATGAGAAACACACATCATCTTCAGCTGACTGGCTTACTGTACTTTTACTTGAAAATGTATCTCCCAGTAACATGAAACTTACAGCATATTAATGCAACTACAAACAAAACATATGATACCATTCAAGTCTTAGTTAAATTTATAGGCCAAGGTTTACACTTATAATGTTTCATAAATATGAAGAATACTAGTATTTTACATGTATCAATTCATTAGGGTTCATTTTATTGATGAGCACATTGAAATTGAAATTGAAATCCACAATGAAATTGAAATGCTAGAGAGCCTAATGGAATTTGAATCTAGTTCTTAAATGAAATCATTTATCAACAGTTGCAATGGCCAAGCTTTGCTCAAATGCATTGTATTGACTTTAAATGAGGTGTAATCAACTATAGAGTTGGGGGTGCCGGGTGTGGTGGTGCACGCCTTTAATCCCAGCACTCGGGAGGCAGAGAGGTAGGAGGATTGTTGTGAGTTCAAGGCCACCTTGAGACTCCATAGTGACTTCCAGGTCAGCGTGGGCTAAAGTGAGACCCCACCTCGAAAAAACAACAACAACAACAACAAAAAAGAGTTGGGGAAACGTTCATAGACTTTAGCTAATCTCTTCAGTACAGTTTGGGCAGAGACCCACTTAATAAACTCAGCCTCCATCTTCTCAGTCTTCAAGGCATTCTTTACTTACCTAAAGTGAGAATGGATTCACACAAGCCATGAACACTGAAAAAGAAAGAGATCTTGTTCCAAGGACAGATCATTCTGATCTAAAATACATATTTTGAATTCATACCACTAAGATGGGCAAAAGCTTGAAGTACCATTTAAATACCTGGGGCCCAGAGTGAGAAGATTTAAATTACTGTCAATCAGAACGACTGAATAGTAGAAAATGATATACTGATTTATTGTTCACAAATTTCAAGATACTGTGGATGGAAAGTGAAATTTAAGATGGTGTTCCTCAGTAATACCAATGGTGAAGTCATATAATATTCTTATATATAGGGTGATAATTATTGAAAATTTTAAGAATGCTGGGCTGCAATTTTTACAGATGGTATCTTTGTAGTTTTTCTTATTTTCCCCACGAAACCCATCCTTTTATTCCATATTAAAGTTCTGCAGTCCACCAACTTGTCAAATATTTTTAAAGCTTTTCCTTTACACTATTTGTCTGCACACATAGAGAGCTATACAGAAAAAGAGAGAGAGAGAGAAAGTGAGAGAGAGAGAATGGGCATGCCAAGGCCTCCAGCCACTGCAAATTCCAGATGCATGTGCCACTCGGTGCATCTGGCATTATATGAGTACTGGGGAATTGAACCCAGGTCATTAGGCTTTGCAGGCAAGTGCCTTAACCTCTATGTCATCCCTCAGCCTTTGAAGTGTTTTTCAGCTTTGTTAGAAACTGATTTTGCTACATTGTGTTGAACTTGTTATTGGAACAGCAAACTAGACCACCGTTAGTAGTTTAATATGCTGTTGGAATTTTATATTATTTTTATGTTATTCATCTTACCTTAGGTTTCATGAGACCCAGATGTCCACACAGGAAAGGCCACCACCTCATCAAATGATTCTTGAAAGGGTTTGAATAACATTGAAACCCCGCTGAAGAGATTAGTAAAACAGAATTGCCTCGCTAGATAACTAGATGAATTTTAATGGCTTCACTTCATTTTAATGGGTTTCCCACTTGCGGGTTCTTGCTCAACAAAAGACACTATTACTCTCTGTGAAAGAAGAATGAAGAGCCCACAACGGCATGGACCAATTATTCACCATCAGCCTTTTCTACTTCTCTCTTCTACATCTTGCATCCTGAATATCAAACACCACTATTTTTTTTCCTCACTTTAACTTGCATCTAATTGCACACTCTTATGTTTGAAATTTCTCTTTTTTTTTTTTCCAATAGGAAGAGGTTAAATGACCAACAAGATCATTGGCTGTCAGTGAAAATTGTGATCATTCACTCACAGACTTACCTCCTGTGTGCTCATCCTATTTAAGCAGAAATTTTAATATTTCACCAGTTATGAATAAACCTAATTCCTTTTGCATGAGGATTATTTTATCACTCAAAATTATTTTGATTGGATTCACCATGAGGTCAATGTTCTTTGTAATTTTCCTCTCTTGCTCACTCATATTAATCAGGATATTCAAATTAACTGATTATCTAAGCTCCATTGCCTCTAATGTTTTCTTTATTTGCATGTCAATTTAAAAAGATTGAGTACATGTCTTCAAAATAAGAATGTGCACATTGGGAAATTGCATAAATATTTGTAAATTATATTTAATTATGTGACTATCATGCTAATACATTCACACATGATTTCATATACATAAATAGAAATGTTAAAAGACAGCATGAAAGAAGCTCAAGTATAACCTAATAAGATTTAATGAATGCTTGTTTACCAACCCTTGCCACCACAGGCAATTATTTCTTTATCTGACTTGGATTGGTGTAACTTTTGCCATTGCCCATTATATTTGTCACAAGGAAAGCTGTGACTCAATTAAACTTTTCTGTTTGCTGTCCCCATGATATTTGTATCTTTATTATCCTTTGTTGAACTAAAAGTGGCCACCACCTATAGCTCGTGGGCCCACCAATGGAGTTTTGTAAATGAAATTTCAGAACAAAAAAAAAATCTATCATCTACACCATTACTTTGAAGCTAATATTAGGTACTGTCCCTAGCTAGTGATTCCCCTAAGTAATTTAATATCAATATTTACTTGTAAACATAGCTCTCAATATAAAATAATAGTGAGTGGATTATGATCTGACTTAGGGACATATAAATGTATAGCAAACATTAAAGGAGTTTATGTATGGATTTGAAATTTTTGTTCCCATAGTTCTCTTTTAGTATGTATTCATATATTTTCTTCAGTTTCTTTCACAGGCTAAAAGAAATGTAGTTGTATATAATAATATAACAATTTATTTTATGATTAGAAAATGTAGCAATAGAAATGTCAATCAACTAGCTAACACTAGGTTCTATATTATAATAAGAAAAACAATATGTTTGTATATATTTTCAGTATTTAGAAAAGGGTGCTACAATAGATGCACAATCAGTCAATGCACAAACATTCTCAACTTGAAATCAGTAACTTCTATGTGGTTTTATACGATTGGTGCTCTAACTATATAGGGTAAATCTATACAACTTCTGTGCCATTCTTAAGTTATTGGAATATCCCATCAGTCCATTTTATAAGTATGAATGAAGAAAGATGAGAGAAACCTTTATAATTACACTTACTGTCAATCAAATATAATATTTTACATTCAAATTGATATTATTTTATTAGTTACTTCAAGGAAAGTACAGTCAAGAGATTTCATAATGGAGCAACACTCTCAATGATTGCTGGATAACGATGAAGAGGGTTATTTCATGTAAAGCCATCACATTGGGCTGGATAGATGACAGCAGTTACGGCATTTGCCTGCAAAGTCAAAGGATCCAGGTTCAACTCACCAAGACCCACATAAGCCAGATGTGTTTTGAGTTCCTTTGCAGTGGCTGGAGACCCTGGTGCTCCCATTCTCTCTATCTGGCTCTTTCTCTGTCTCCCTGATAAATAAATAAAAATTAAAATAAAAAAAATAAAACATCACATTTGTAGCTGCCACAGAAAGGCAGCACTTAGATGTATTTTTGGTATTTCAAGGAAATAGGACCTCATTCAGTTCAGTTAAGTTTTAATATTAAACTTTCTTTCACTTAATCCTGTGTGATTTAAGAGTACATTTTCAGCTCATTATAAAACATTGGTTATGCCTATCTTATACCTTAGATATTCAGATAAAAGGCTTGATTAAGAACTCAGTAATCCTTCTGACTGAGGGGGAAAATAACTCAAACATATTTGAAACCTCCATATATACGTAACTCCAAAAGGGTCATAGCAAAGGGTATTTTCTTATTGCAAAACTGCATCACCACTAGCTTACTACAGATGCAGTCCAGGGTGCTACAACAAATTCAATGTTTAGTAATTAAAAGGCAGATATACTTCACAATCATGTGGACTTAATCTGAGATCACCATGCAGTATTGCCAAGCTTAGATAAGGGCAGTTTTTGCCTTTGTATAGTGCTTCCTGTAAACAAGGCAAACACAAGCAAGAGTGCTGAGACTTGGTCCATTTCATACCATCACAGATCTCATTCAGGAGGGGTTTTCTTTCATGACTTAATTAGCTCCTCAAGGCTCTACCTCTTACCACCACATAGAAGAGGTCTGCATATGAACATGAATGTTGAGAGGATGCAAGCATTCAATTCAGTTATAATCACCATATTCTTTCCCTTATAGTTGACTTAAACATTGAAAACAACATGATCAATAGGTAGGAAATATTGTATTGATTCATTTCAATTAGATCTTGAACAAGGGCATTGCCATATCTCAGTACACTTACATATGTGTGTGTGTGTGTGTGTGTGTGTGTGTGTGTGTGTGTGTATTGTTTTATTGACAACTTCTATACTTACAGACTTACAGACATCAAACCATGGCATTTCCCTCCCCTGCCCTTCTTTCCCCTTGATAACTCTGCTCTCCATCATATCCCCTCACTCTCGCCATTAGTCTCTCTTTTCATTTGATGTCATCATCTTTTTCTCCTATTATGAGGGTCTTGTGTAGGTATTGCTAGGCACTGCAAGGTCTTGGGTATCGAGGCCAATTTCTGTCCAGATAGTTGTATGTAAGGAGTGGCACCCTTCCTTTGGCTCTTATATTCTTTCTGCCACCTCTTCCACAATGGACCCTTAGCCTTGGAGGGTGTGAGATGTTTCTGTGCTGGACACTCCTCCGTCCCTTCTTCTCAGCACTATGTTGCCTTTTGGGTTATCCCAGTGGTCATCACCATCTGAAAAGAGAAGCTTCTCTAACAAAAAGTGAGAGTAGCATTAATATATGAGTATGAACATTAAGTGTAGTGCTTTCAGGGCAATTTGATGAAAGTAATATATGCATTTATCCAGACAAGAGCAGGCTTTATGACCCTAAGGCTCATGGCCTCCCCTGCCACAGGCTTTTGATTAGGTTTTAAGTACAAGGCATGTATCCCCCGCCCCATTGGGCGGGCCTTCAGTCCAATTAGAAAGCAGTTGGCTTCATCTAAAGCAGACATGCCACTATTGTACTTGTTCGGTCATTTGGCCTTTCTGGCCAAACTTAAGGCTTGTAGTGTCCACTGATGACTTCTGTCTCCCATAAGGCTGCAAACAGTGCAGCTTTTTCCAGCTTTCAGTTGGCTGGGCTATAGGGAGAAGGTTTTCTGCTCAGCACCAACTTGATTTCTCAGTGACTTTGCCACTCAGGCATGTGAGGTCTTCAGCAATAGGGTCTTACCATCTCTTTCTCACGAGAAACCAAGGGCCTTGGCAATAGCCTATAATGTTTTGGAGGCAACAGGGATCTCTCTGGCCAACATTTCACTGGAAGGTATCCCATATCTGGCACTAAAAATTTTCTAGTAACAATCTATGGCTTCTGGATGTGCGATTATTTACGAAAGTAGATTTTCATATGTCTTATTCAGAATATCTTGAATTTTGATTGACTCCCCCCACCCCCGTCTTTTATATAATCTTTCTCTGACCGCAGTTAGGGCTTCCCCTCCCTGTAGTCTGTTCTACTTACATATATACAATACCATTCTCTTAAGACCTGCCCTCTCCTCCCTCCTTTATAGCCTTTTTCTAGCTTATGGGCCTCTCCTACTGATTTTTGATTCTAGCTCACACACTAGTCTATACATTTGTAGCTAGGATCCACATATGAGAGAGAACATGCAACATTTGGCTTTCTGGGCCTGGGTTACCTCACTTAGTAGAATCCTTTCCAGATCCATCCATTTCCCTGCAAATTTAATAATTTCATTTTTCTTTGCCACTGAATAGAACTCCATTGTGTAAACGTACCACATCTTTATTATCCATTCTTCTTTGGATGGACATCCAGGCTGGTTCCATTTCCTAGCTATTGTGAATAGAGCAACAATAAACGTGGTTGTGCAAGTATCTCTAAGGTAGTGAGAAGAGTCATTAGGATATATGCCTAGGAGTGCTATAGCTGGATCATATGATAAATCTATTTTTAGCTGTCTCAGGAACCTCCACACTGCTTTCCACAATGGCTGTACCAGATTACATTCCCACCAACAGTGCAGAAGTGTTTCCCTTTTATTTATTTTTTTTATCTTTTTTGTTTATTTTTACTTATTTATTTGAAAGTGACAGGCAGAGAGAGAAAGAGGCAGAGAGAGAGAGAAAGAGAGAGAATGGACGTGCCAGGGCTTCTAGCCACTGCAAGCGAACTCCAGATGCCTGTGCCCCCTTGTGCATCTGGCTAATGTGGATCCTGGGGAATCGAGCCTCGAACCGGGGTCCTTAGGCTTCACAGGCAAGTGCTTAACCGCTAAGCCATCTGTCCAGTCCAAGTGTTCCCCTTTTATGGCATCCTTGCCAACATTTATTGTCATTTGTATTCTTGATGGCAGCCATTCTGACGGGAGAGAGATGTAATCTCAAGGTAGTTTTAATTTGCATTTCCCTGATGGCTAAGGATGTCGAACACTCTTTTTTTTCCTTTTTTCTTTTTGATTTTCAAGGTAGGGTCTCACACTGGTCCAGGCTGACCTGGAGTTAACTATGTAGTCTCAGGGTGGCCTAGAACTCTCAGCGATCCTCCTACCTCTGCCTCCCAAGTGCTGGGATTAAAGGCGTGTGCCACCACGCCTGGTAGAACACTCTTTTTTATATGTTTATATGCCATCTGTATTTCTTCTGATGAGCACTCTCAATTTAGTTCCATAGACCATTTTTAATGGGGTTGTTTGATTTCTTCTTGTTCTGTTTTTTGAGTTCTTTGTATATTCTGGATATTAATCCCCTGAATTGTACTTGCATAGTATTAAACATTAAATTACATTACTAAATTAAAAGTTGATGACAGGTTTTAAAAGAGACAAAAATGGAATTAATGAGTATTTCTAACAGTGATATGATTATTCTAATCTAATAAATCTTGAAGTTTATTTCAAAGACATATGCCAGGTGTAATGGTACATGACAACTAAGGCAGGGAGCTACTTATGACTTTGAGGCCAATTTGGGCCACATAGCAAGTAGAAAGGCACACATAGCTATATAACCGAACCATGTCAAAATAAGCAAACAAACACACATCCAACAGTGGTAGAAATTTCTTGTATATATTCTCCTTAAATATGATGTCATAATTTTTGATGTGGGAAGAAAACTAATATATAATAATAATTTACTTTTAATTATTAGAATATCCCTTTGTTTCTATATTTTAATAATCTTAACAAGAGCAAATAACAAGGTGTCTAATGTACTAAGAAATTAAAATGTAAGATGACAGTTTCATAATTGTCAAGAGGTTTAAATCACAATTCACTTTTGTTCCTTGCTTTCCTAGTTAAAGAATAAGAGCTCTTTTAAAGCAACAAAAGTATTATTATACATATAAATTCACATAATGTCCAGTGTATGGCAAAAGACTTTGATCCCTCATAATTCTTGGAGATAGAACAAAGCCCTTTATGTAGGCTCCTCTGTGACTGGTCTGGAGAACCTACCTCCATTACAGTTCTAGTCAGGTTAATATGAGATTTCTGCCATACAAGGGCTACAAGTTTAAGCAGTTTAAGAATGTCACTGCACATTCTTGTTTCATCTAATATATCCCTAATTTCTTTCATTCTCTCCTTATGTCAGTAATGTTTTAAGTATGACTATGGCAAGTGGTTGGAATACTAATGGATTCCTGATGCATCTAGTCTGCATAGGACTGTTAGCCTCAGGTTCAGTCTCAAAAAGGAGATATAGCATTTTGTCCTCTGGTAAAATTTTCATTATTTCTTTCTATTCTGGGTTTTCCTGCTCCTGTCTGTGTTTCCTTCACTATGAACTCTTGGTATTCTGTGCTTCCAGCTCTGATGGTAATGATTTGTAACTAGCTCCTTTCAGAGGACATGCTGTCCAGCTATTAGAGAGAGATCACTTACATCATGTAAATGAATGCTCTTCTCTTTGCATTATGTTTTACTTGAACATTAGTGGAGTTTGTCCTTCTACTTCATTGGCTTTTGCTCTCTCAAAACTAGTGCTCATTTCTATCTCACAATTCTATGCTTGTTCTCCCCATACATCTGGTACTATTACCTCTTGGAAAGAGGTTGTGCACACCAAACACAAGCAGAAAACAAAACAAGATTGACTCTCTCTTCAAGCTCCAATTTATTAATGGATACACCATCACCTATTCATAGTAAACTCCTAACAGAGTGCACACTATGTCCTTTGGAATAGTACCTGCAGACCCATTTTGTACGTGAAGTAAAAGTCACTGTGTACTTGCTCAGGATACCTCCCAGAGGAGGGGGAGTAATTCAATGCAATAAAGTATTACACAAAGATTTATAGATGGAAGACATTTTTTTGCTTAATTGAGATAAGGTAGTTGAGGCACAGGAAAACAGAGTTGTTGTCAAGAGTCTATATTTATCCAAGTCATTAGCAACAAGGACAGGATTAAAATCCAATGCCTGCACTCAAACCTGTGGCAATGTGGTATTGGGGAAAGAAAGAATGATATGAAGAATTCCTGATGTGATAGAAAAAGAAAACCCTCATTGTGAAGGAACATCTAACTGGATGTCCTGGGGAAGAAAACAATCAGCCCAGACATGGCCACAGGATTTCATTTTCATCAGTGCACACTTAGATTTAAAGAGCATTTCAATTTATTGAGTGCAGTTTCTCTTTATGTGGCAAGAGTGAGTTTGCCACTCTGGAAGACCAAAGGCATCTGAATAGCTACAATACAATATCCACCTATATTAGATTAGTGTGTATCTCATACCAAGACACTGACTTAAGTGGAAACCAGTTTCCAAAGCTCACCAACACCTTTTTGTTTTCCCTTTCTGAAATTGGTATTTAGGTTGAAGAGAAAGGAATCAATAAAATAATCTGAAGAGAACATGATAAAGATTAAAACTTGGATGAACACAGGTACAAAGAACAGTTTCTAAAATTTGGTTGCATTGAATTATGTGAAATTTAACCAAAAGTTCTATTTAAGTAGGTGATTGGAATTATATTTAAAATGGGAATTTTGCTAGCAGAATAGATAAAAAAAAAAGAAAACTAGATTGTGAAATGTGTAAAATACATGTCTTAGATTTAATATTGTTAGAAGGAAATGTATAGGGAGAGATACTAAAAACATCCCTAAAATACTTAAAGAATTATTATCTAAAAGGGGAAAATATAAATTTTATAGAAAGAAATTATAAATTATGTGTAGAGATTCCTAGAAGTCAACTTTTGATAAAGTAATCAAAATGATATTATAGAGAGATAAATTTTTTTCTGGTATTATAGGAAATAAATAAATAAATAGGATTAATTTTTTTAGGATATTTTTTTAATTTCTTCTATTTTATTTGCTTTGCCCTTTTTGTTTATTTATTTTTTTCTTTATTAGTTAGTTTTGTATTCAGCAAATACAGTCAGTTTTGTACCATTATTAGGCTCATCCGTGACCTTGGGCCCTCCTTGTTGAGGTATATGGGTCATGCATTGTGGAGTTAGCCCACAGTTATGGGTAAGATAAATGTCTCTGCATATCATGACCCAACATGTGGCTCTGACATTCTTTCCGCCCCCTCTTCTGCAAAATTTCCCTGAGCCATGCTGGGTTCATTTTTGGTCTGCTTCAGTGATGAGGTGTTGGGGGCCTCTGAGGCTCTGGCTCTCTGATTTGGTAGGAGTTGATTTTTTGTCTGTGTTGATCTCCTTCCCCCTTGTGCTGGTAT
Organism: Dipus sagitta; assembly: GCA_036346955.1. Taxonomy (NCBI): domain Eukaryota; kingdom Metazoa; phylum Chordata; class Mammalia; order Rodentia; family Dipodidae; genus Dipus; species Dipus sagitta. The sequence goes on along the minus strand of CM070770.1, from coordinate 78,313,031 downwards.
CTGGTTCATCAGGAAAACAGCACCCTTGCTTGTTTCTCCAATTTTTCTTAGTTTCAGCTGGGGCCCTTTTGAGGTATGATGGGATGGCTCTCTCCTTAGGATCTACATCTATCTGAAAAAGAGAAGCAGATTCTCCAACGGAGAGTAAGTTAGCACCAGGACAAAAGAGATAACCCTTACTTTTTATATAGAGAATTTAATAGGTGTAGGCCCACTTGTAGCCCATGATTGATGGTAGCTTGATATTGGCGAGTGGGCTTATAATTTACCCACAAATTTAAGATGTCCTGCTACATTGGTTGAGACATCTAATGATGTCAACACTAAGTAGAAGATCAGACAGGGTTGTGTAGTTCCCTGTTACTATAATGTTTTTGTTTTTTAATTTTTTGTTTATTTTTATTTATTTATTTGAGAGTGACAGACACAGAGAGAAAGAGGCAGATAGAGAGAGAGGAAGAATGGGCATGCCAGGGCCTCCAGCCACTGCAAACGAACTCCAGACGCGTGCGCCCCCTTGTGCATCTGGCTAACTTGGGTCCTGGGGAATTCAGCCTCGAACCTGGGGTGCTTAGGCTTCACAGGCAAGCGCTTAACCGCTAAGCCATCTCTCCAGCCCTATAATGTTTTTTTGAATTTGTGTATTTATTGAATTTTTTTTTTCTTTTAGAGTTACTAAGGGATTCTTCAAATATTTTTCAAGGTTCTTAGGATTATTTCATATCCAATATTTCTCCTTGGGCAATTCAATCAAATAAAATTATGCTTTTAAAATACGCCAATTGCTATATGTAAAGGTTGGGGAGATATATAAAAAAAAAAAAAGTGTCCTCATGGAGGGTATAAGTAACCTGTTCTACACTGCCAGACTTAGCTGAGAAGGCTGTTTAAAAATAAAGAATTGGGGCTCTAGTCTTGCTCAAATTCAGAATTGTGAGGTACAACTGATGGAAAGTAAATTTACAGATGCTTTATTTGAGAATCTTAAGCACAGTGTATTTTGTGAATCACAAATTAAGAAGCTAGAACTTGTCAGTGCTTCTCTCACTTTTTGTTAGAGAAGCTTCTTTCAGATGGTGGTTGCCACTGGGGTGAATCAAAACTCACCAAAGTGCTGAGAAGTGACAGTGGAGTGTTCCACAGTAAATGAGACATTTCTATCACACCCTGCAAGGCTCAGGGCCTGTTTTGAAAGAAGTGGTAGAAAGAGTCATATGAAAGGGAGGAGTGCTTACAATACTGTCTTCCAGACACAAAGTGACCTAGATATTCATGACTTCACAGTGATTAATACTACCTTCACAGGCCTTCATAATAGAAAAAAATGATGACATAACAATAGAAGAGAGACTAATTGGAAAGAAGAAGGGATTCATTTGAGGAATGATTGGGGTTGGGGAAAAGAGAAGGTGATAGGAGGGAATTATGATCATGGCATATTGTTCATATTCATGGATGTCTGAGTTAATAGAAAATACTGCTCAATAATAAGTAACTTGTTCATGCAACTCCCAAAGACCACACAGAGAAGTGGGAAGCTGAGAATATCTTCCTAAAGGGGAAAGGGTCACGCAGTTCATTGCTTCAGAAGTTTCAGCAGGAAGAGGATTAAAATGAAGAGTGTGGTTCAAGATTAGTTTGAAACAAATTTATGGAAATAAAACTAAAGACATGGTAGTGAGGTGGCAATGTCTGTAAAATACACTCTAACATAATCTCAGAGTATGAGGAGCTGGTTTACATATAGAATAATGGCATAGGAAGATGTTTACAATGAAAACAGAAAGAAGGATGGATTCGTATAACTGTTACAGAAAGGCTGAGATCAGAATTTGTTAACCTCCAGCAGGGACTTAAGTTAATTATTCAGGACAGTAAAGGAAAATGTTTGTCAAACTCCACACCAAGAAAACTATGATTGGGAGGAGAATGTTAACCATTTTTTTATAAAGGGAAATAAATCAATGACATATATTTCATGAAAGTTAAAGTAGTTATCTTACATTGATAATTCTATAAACTACCATTGCCATTGTTAAAGTCCATGGATAGTTTAATATAAATGCTAAAGCCCTAATTTGATATGCTAGAAACATTGTGCCCAATATGTCACCTTTATCTTATAAAAAAAAAATTATTCAAGAGAGAAATGAAATCATTGGTTCTTATAGTAAGTACTTCCTGAAGGCCACTTGTATCATATACTATCTAGGCACTATCTAGGTTTTGGTTCATTTGGATAGCACTCAGTAACAGTCACTCATATACATAATGATGAATAAAGAATTCATATGATAAAGATGTTAAGTGTTATGGAAATGAATGAATGAGCATGTATTAAAATACAAAGCTTGTACTGGAGAGATTGCTTAGTGGGTAAGGTGCTGGCCTGCAAAGCTTAATGAGCCAGATTGTATTCACCAGTACCCAAATAAAGCCAGATGCACAAAGTGTCACATACATCTAGAATTCACTTGCACTAGTTAGAGGCCCTGCTGTGCTGATATTCTCTCTCTTCCCCCTTTCTGTATATCTCTCTCTGCTTGCAAACAAACATTGTTTTTAATCCAAAGCCTTAGGAAATTACTTTTATTGTGGATTTAAATTTGTTTTAGCCTTGAAAACTGTTATTATCTAGGAGATTTGAAACAATAAAATGCAGGGAACAGAATATATCAAATAACATACTTCTTTTAAAAAGGTTATCTTTGGTTTCTGGTGTGGGTTCTTTAAATCCCAGGCCCTGTTTTTAGTAATGAAAATAAGCATAATTTGCTGCAAATATTTTTGTAACAAATCATAATAGAAACGAATAGATACTATAATCCACTGGAAATCTTCATATAATTTCCACACTGATATTTGTATTGACAGCTTATTTAAGCAATATATAAATGTAATTCCTATTTAGCAAATAAATGCATGCATTTTGGATTTTTTCATGTAGCTTCTCTGTCCTTTCCCCCAACCAATTACCCCCTTACTTGTTGAAAAAAGTAGAAGTGAAATTTAAAATCGTCATCTATAAGTTTTCCAAAAACCATGGGGGGGGGCACAATGTCCATTAAATGCTATAGGAAAGCAATGTTTCCAACATTAAGGAAGGCCTTGTGTGGCACATGACTATATTTCTCACCTGTGTTCTTTGGCATATTTTATCATGTCTTTTCCATGTCCCTGGGTCTGAAGCATAATTCAAACCATTAGTGGGGGAACTCATTTAAGCCAGTGCTGAGATGGAATTCTTTTTCATTCCTTATTTATTTATTTATTGATTGATTGATTTATTGATTTTGAGACAGTATCCATGTAGGTACACCAGACTGTCTTCAAACACTAGCTTCTTGCCTTTACATCCTGTGTCCTAGGATTACAGACATGCATGCTGACGGTTGGCAAGATATTTCTGAATAATCCCAAAATATGGTGGTTTAGCTTGGTATCCAAGGACTTCATGAATGGGTTAAAATAAAAACTTCTTCAAATTAAGTGTTAACACAGTATGCCTGCACATTCTGTTACAGTCAGGTTCACATTGCTGGTAAAATCACCCAACCAAGAGCAAAAAGAGGTTTATTTTGGCTTACAAACTTGAGGGGGAAGCTCCATGATGGCAGGGGGAAATGATGGCATGAGCAGAGGGTGGACATCACCCCCTGGCCAACATAACTTGGACAATAGCAACAGGAGAGTGTGCCAAACACTGGCATGGGGAAACTGGCTATAACACCCATAAGCCTGCCCCTGACAATACTTTGCCTCCAGGAGGTGTTAGTTCCCAAATCTCCATCAGCTGGGAACCTAGCATTCAGAACACCTAATTTTATGGTGGACCCCTGAATCAAACCATGACATTTGGCCCCTGGCTCCCATAAACTGATAACCATCCATGACATAAAATGCAATGCACTCAGTCCAACTTTAAAAGTCCCATATTTTTAAATCAATCCCAATGATGTTTAAACATCCCCATAATCCAAGGTCTTCTAACTGAGCCATAATACCAAAAAATCCTCCGAAACCCATAAGGACACAGAATAAACACACTGCAAAACATGGCATTGGTCATAGCAAAGAAATATTTAGCGAATATAAGATTTAAAACAACCAGGGCAAACATCAAACTGTAGCTCCAAATACAACAACTCTATTCAATGACAAATCTCCAGGCCATCCCCTTAAACTCATTTCTGTTCCTTAGCAATATGCCTTAATCAATGTCTTTATATGGCTTAGAAGTTTATTCTGTTTGACAAATTAAGGATTTCTTGTTATGCACATGCCACAGTTTGTCAATTTGACTGCTGAAATACATGTGGTTACTTCTAGTTTATTATGACTAAAGCTTTTCTAAGTAGTCTCTCTGAGGGTTATGTGAGAATACATACATACACACACACACACACACACACATATATATATATATATATATATATATATATATATTCATGTCTGTTTAAGAAATAACAATGAAGGTGATAGCTACATAAAGATGTAAGATTTCATGCAGCTGTGTAGAAACTGATCAATGTCTTGCAAAGTAGCTGTACAGTTTTGCATTCCCACTTGCAACAATTAAGAGTTTGTGTTTTTCTACATCCACACTAAAATCATATTTCAGATCCTGGCCTTATTAGTACATATGTAGTGATGATTCACTATTGTTTTAATTTTTACTTCTCCATTTAAATTACTTAAGCGTATTTTCATAGGCAGATTTGCCACCTACCTATCTTTTGATAAGTTAACTATTAAGATATTGCACTGTTTTGAATGTTCTTTTTAAATTTTAAAAGATCCTCATGTATTTTAGCCAAAAATCCTTTGTATCAATTGCACATTGCCAATATTTCATCCATACCACAGCTGCTTTTTTTCACTTTCAAGTGTCTCTTCCCCAGATTATAGTGAATTAATTTAAATAAAGGCATGGTTACCAGTTTTCACATGATTTTTATGATATGTAATAAAAACCACAACAATTTTGTCCTGTTTTTATCAAGAAGATTTGTTTTTTTATACCTATATTTAGCTTGTCATTCCTTTGTTATTTTTTGTGAAAGTTGTGAGATCTAAGCCCAATTTGTTGGCATATGCCTGGGACTCCAACTGTTTCACCATTCTCCTCTGAAGGGCCTTTACTCGTTTGTCAAGAAAGGTTGGCCATATCCCTTAAGACTATTTCTCTGTTCCATTGCCATGTGTATGCTTTCATAGGTCCTGGGCCAAAGCATTTTTATCACAATATAGCTTCATGTTATGCCCAGAGGAAAAACACCATACAATAGTCCAGCCCTTTTCTCTGGCTCTTACATTCTTTTTTCACCCCTTCTGCAACATTCCCTTATCTTGGAAGAGGTGATATGTTCACTGTCTATTTCAGAGCATTGGGCACCCATGCCACTTTCATAGTCTCTTGTTCTGACTAGCTTAAGCAGTTGGGTATCTCTTCAGCAGCCATCAAGCTCTGGACAAGGTCATCTACAACCAAATTACCATCATAGAGCAGTTGCTTCCCCACTGGGTCCTATGACCTTTCTAGACAAGGGCTTTTGTCCAGGTTTATATTACTAGACATGTCTTCCCTTTTGTAGAGTGTGCCTTAAATCTAATTTGAGAAGTTATTGGCTGTAATCATGACAGTCATACCACTATAGCACAAGCAGGCATACTCACCTAACATATTGGTAACGCAGCATTTGAGGTCTGCAACTGTCAGGATTGGGAGTAGGTTGGTAGAGGCTCAAGCACCAGAATGAGGATTAACTAATATTTTATTATTGGCTCCAAATGAAAGAGAGGAGTATGTGGCTCAGAGTAATGTAACTTAGGGGAGGGAAAAAAGGTCAGGAAGGCTGGGAAAGGGAGCCTGCCACTTGCTGCAGGTGTACAATGCTAGCCTGTGTCTGCAAGCTACATGCTGGTTAAGCTGGTGCCAGCTTGTGGCTAGAGAGATTGCTTAACTGTTTAACCACTTGCCTGAGAAGCCTATGGATCCATTTTTGACTCCCCAGATCCCACATAAGTCAGACACACAAGGTGATGCTTGTGCAAGATCACACATGTGCACAAAGTGGCGCCCACATCTGGAGTTCAACTGCAGTAGCTGGAGGCCATGGCAGGCTAATTCTCTCTCATGCTCGCTCTTTCTCTCTCTCATTTTTTGGTTCTCTCTTGCTTTCTTTCTGTCATAAAAAGGTGCCAGCTGGAAGGGGGACTAGAAGGCAGACCTGGAGGCTGACAGAGTAGCAGAGAAGGGCGGGTAAGGAAGAGAGAGAATGAAAATAAGAGAGTGTAAGGCGTGTACATGAGCAGTGAGTAGGAGGCTGACTCGGACAGGCGGGAAAGTAAGCAAACGTGGTCATCGGAAGAAAGACAGGGAGAGCGGTTCAGGGAAATGGTGCCAGAGGTTCTATATCTGTGCATGGGGCATGCAGACTGCGCAGGAGTAAGTGTCTGGCCAGTGGGAGGGGCAAGCAGGATACAAAGGTGCGAGCTCAGTTTGTATGGACCCCTGCTGGAGTGGGCCTGTTAAAGAAAGGCCTCAGTTTTAGCCATTTGGGTTGGGGTGGGGGGTGAGCTTTGATATTGACAAGAATTTAGCAGGATTATTGATGGCTTTTCTCCCCCAGAAGCCTACACGGCACCTTCCATTACTATGAAACAATTAACCTACGAGCAGGGAGGGTGCTTCTAGCTCTTTCTAAGTCTGAAGTCCCCATGTCCTATAACCAAAGCATGTCTTCAGCAATAGTGTCTTGCCGTTCAGTTCTGGAATGTAACCAACAACAATGACAACAATCTTTTTATTTTTTATTTTTTTTTACATTTTATTTTATTTATTTATTTAGTTTAGTTTAATTTTTTCAATCTAGGCACCTCACTGACATCCCTAGCCAAAAGCTCTTAAAGACATAGCCCAACCCTGGCTCTAGGATCATTAACAATCTTATGACTTTTGGGAATGCCCTTTCCCACCCATGGAGGACAACTATGGTGAAATTTTATGACTGTCTTCACTGTTTTATTCAGATGATTTTCTAAATCTGTGAAAAACTTAGAGGTCATTGCTATAAGGTTTATGCAGTAAAATTTTTACAGAGGGTGGGAAGGATCTCTGAAGACCAACCATGTCCATTCCAAGAAGACATCAGCTGCTCTCAGGAGTAAGCAGCTAAGGGACACTGAAGAAGAGCAATAGTAAGTCCAATGTGTCGTGAAGAGTTTTGAGTGCTTGTATCAGTTTGTTCCTCCACAGGGCAATATTGGGCACAGCACCATGGATAGGAGGAGCACCCAATCTGGCTGTCTTTTTCATGAGTTATCTTGTTTAATTTCTGTACTATATTTACCTAGGGTCTCTTTGAATCACCTTACCCTAAATGGTCTCAGTGGAGCCCACTCAAACTGTTTGCCCAAGTCCAGGATCAAAGGAATATGAGTCTACTGTGGTGCATGGCCCTTGGACTCCACGTCCACTTAGGATGACAGCTCCAGGTGATCAGCACTGAGGCTGCTATGGCTTAATGTTATACCCAGAACAAGAACACCATGCAGCAGGGAAAATGTAGCCTTCTTTTACATTTAAAGAAATTGAATTATCAGTTCCATCTGTGGAGAAAAACAGTTGGTCTTTTCATAGTCATCATACACCATGCAAATCTTAACTTATTTTTGAACTGCAAAATTAGAATAATAATAAGTTCTGCCAGGTAGTATGGCTTTAAAATTATGATTTGCATGGAAGTATTCCTCAGAATTTCATACATAGTAAAAAGTTAAATAGTAATTAAAATTTTAGTTAAGAAAAAAACATTGATTTATGCCACAGTAACATTATAATTCATTTGAAGAATACTTTCAATTTTCTTTATTAAATTTATTACTTAAAAATAACAAACTAAATGTACATCAATGCTATTCTATTATTTTTCCAACTAATTGTCATTTGCATTTTAACTAATCAGGATGATGATATTGACGCATGCATTTATATATTTGTGCTGTTTTTGGTACTCCTTTCTTTCACAGCATTTCCTATGTAAGTAAACGAAAATGCCTCCTCTAAATGTATAATTGTACCAGATTTTATTTGCAGGGATATAAAGATGCTGAACCTAAGAAGTTGCCATCTGTCGTTAATTTTGTTGAGTGAGAAGCTATTGTAAAGTTAAGAAAAAAAACTTTGTAATCTTCTTTCATTGAACTTTTCTATTTTTACATATTTACTTATAGCTGGCATACAGATATTTAGTATCATTTATTATGGCATTTTCAAGTACTTTAAAAAAAATCCATCCTTTTATTCTCTCAATTTCCCTCTCCACTGTATCACACATATCTTTTGGTTCTTCCCTGACCTCTTTTCGACCTCACCTCTATATTCATGCAGCATATCACAGACAAATGTATTTTCAGCCCTTCTTAGTTTGAGTCACTTCTCTTAATAGGATATTTTCTAAATCCATTCATTTCCCTGAAAATTTCATATTTTCACTTATTTATAGTGCTATGTGTATTTCCATGCTATCTACATGATATTTCCATTAATAACCCTTCTGGTGATGAGCATCTTGGCTTGCATTTTGTTTCTGGTGTTTAATTATTGCACTTAATGTAAGTTATGGTTATTGTGACCCTGTCTGAAGAACAGATGGCAAGAATTGTTTTTATCCCAATCTGTCAGTAGTCTGTTCATTTTCTTGATGGTTTCTTGTAGTCTCATTTGGTGATTCTCAGGGCTATTTCCTATGCTATTAGTATCCTGTTCTTGAAAGTTCTTCCCTATTTCTATATCCTGGAGAGTATTCCCTATTTTCTCCTCTAGCATGTTCATTTTTCAGGACTTAGATTGAATTATTTTAAAATTGATATTTGTACACATACGGAGGGGGGGAGATGAGGTAATTTAACTCTTCTACAAGTAGATATACAAGTTTACCAACACCATTTGTTAACTAGGCTTTTTTGTTTGTTTGTTTGTTTGTTTGTTTTTATTTATATTTTTCCTACTTAGTGCTTATGGTTCAATATTAGATGGCCAAAGCAATGTGAATTAATTTCTGGTCTTCTTTTCAATTGGTCTGTATGTCAGTTCTGGTGGCAATATCCTGTTGTTGTCATTGTTGTCCTGTAGTATAATTTAAGATTAGGTATTGTGATACCTCCAGATGTGTTGTTCCTCCTTGGGATTGCTTTGGTCCTTTATGGCCGTTTGTGTTTCCATATGAATTAAATGAATCTTTCATTCCAGGAATAGATCCTATTTGGTCTTGAGGGTTCATCTCCTTAATGTGTTTTGAATTTGGTTTGCAAGAATTTTGTAGAGAATTTTTGGCTCAATGTTCTTAGGGTCAATTGATTTGTAGTTTTCTTTCATGGTTGTATTTTTATTCTGCTTAGATAGCAGGATAATATTGGCTTTGTAGAATGAATTTCGTGGTGCTTCCTCCTTTCCTATATTGTGGAACATTTTGAAAAGAATTAATATTAGATCAGTATTAAAAGTTCAATAGAATTTTGCAGTAAATCCATCTGGTCCAGGACTTTTCTTTGTGAAGATTATTAATTACAACTTCAATTTCATTGCTTTTAATAGGTCTGTTTAAGTTATTAATGTTCTTCAATTTAGATTTTGAGGTTAAAAACTTTACACATTTGTCCATTTCTTCTGCTTTCCAGCTTTTTAGCTCCATTGATGATTTGTATTTCATTGGGTCTGTTGTAACATCTCCCTGTTTGTCTGTAGGTTTGTTAATTTGGAACTTCACCCTACTTTTTGTTTGTTTGACTAAGGATTTTTCAGTCTTATTTATTTCTCTGAGAAACAACACTTTGATTAATATTTGTATTATTCTGTTAGTGTCTATTTCATTATTTTTCCCTGGTTTTACTATTTTACCATCTACAGGGGTTGACATAGGCTTGTTGCTCATTTTCTACAGTGTTGAGGTGTATTACTGTTTGATTATTTGAGATCTTTCTAATATCTTGACATGTGTACTTTAAACTTTCCACTTAGGAGACCCTTGACTATATCCCAGAAAGCCTGGTAGGTTGTATTGTTGTAAAGTGAATCTAGGGGAAACTTGCCAATATACCAACACAGTCTAATACACTGATAAATCTGGAGTACTCCTGGATTCTTATCTTATGAAATCTATAGACCAGTGGGTAAGGTTTAGAGAGACTTTACTAGATTAAGAGAAGGAAAGAAAATGAAGCACAGAGAGTGCATGCCATGTGTAAAGCAAGAGGGTATACAGAACCCATGAGGGAGTAGGGGTCCCCTCTCCCACCCTCCCCAGCCCAGCCCAGCCCAGCCAGGCTAGGATGGAGGAAGGCCTATCAGAGCAGGTACCTTGGAGGCTCAGGCATCCGGAGAGATGAGTTGCCAAGAAATCTTGCCTGTCTAGTAAGCATCTATTTATAACCTAGTTAGGTGGGCTTTGCTCTCAGGTTTTAGTTAAGTTCTGAGAAAGAGCTGATTGGTATGAATTTTGGGGTACTGGTGCAGTAAGAGGCCAGCTATAATGCCAAGTTTTAGGGCTGACTTTAACCAACCACAGTGTTAGGATCAGATTTAAACCTTAATTCTTAGGAAAGGGACACTACATCCCAGGGAGGGACTCAGGTTGTTTATGAAAAACCAGGTCTATAGGACTACTTTAGGCAAGAGATAAGGACTGCAAGATCATTTTCTGATCTCCAGCAAAGTGCTGATTGCAATGGCAGAATCAGACATTCTTGCTTTTTACTTTTGATGCCAAGTCACTGTAAACTGCCTCATTATCATCTGTATTTACTTCTTAGAAGTTTCTGTTTTTATTTCCTCTTTCATTTTTTTAATGTTTTATTCTTATTTATTTATTTGAGAGAGAGAGAAAGAGTGGGTGCACCAAAACCTCCAACCACTGCAAATGAATACCAGAGGCATTCACTGTCTTGTGTATCTGGATTATGTGAGTCCTGGGGAATAGAACCCGAGTCCTTTGGTTTTGCAAGCAAGTGCCTTAAGTGCTAAGCCATCTCTCCAGCCCTCCTTCTTTATTTTTTCAATACCACATTGTTCACTCAGAATTCGGCTTTTTAGTCTCCAAGATTTTTTTTTTCTGTATTCTCACTTTTTGTTGATCTTTACCCTTCTATACTCAGTTTATGACCTTCTTTTTTGGTTAGCTAAGTTACTTAGAAGCAACAAAGTTGGATGCTGATTTTTTTATCCATTATTATTGAATTAAGTACATTTATATTTTAGAGTTATTAAAGATTCTTGTTGGACCTATGGATTTCTTTTTTTGTGTGTGTGTGGTTTTTTAGAGATAGTATCTCACTGTAGCCTAGACTGATCTCGAATTCACTATGTAGCCTCAGGGTATCCTCAAACTCATGGCAACCCTCCTACTTCTTCTTCCCGTGTGCTGGGATTAAAGGCATGTGCCACCATGCCTGGCACCACCTAAGAATTGTGTTGAGTCGCATTCTGTTCAGCTGGGTTGTTGTTTCTTTTTTTATGTGAGGGTTTGCTGAGTAGTTGTGTGAGTCACAGAAGAGAAGCTTGGAATCATGGTCATTGAGTAGATTCTCTAGTCTGATAGCAAGTGTTGCAGTCAGGTTCATATTGCTGGTAGAAATCGCCCAATCAAGAGCAGCTTGTGAGGGGGAAAAAAAAAAAGAGGTTTGTTTTGGTTTATAGGCTTGAGGGGGAAGCTCCATGATGTCAGGGGAAATAGATGGCATGCACAGAGGGTGGACATCACCCCCTGGCCAATATAAGGTGGGCAACAGCAACAGGAGAATGTGCCAAAAACACTGGCATTAGGAAATTGGCTATAACACCCTTAAGCCCGTCCCCAGTAATACACTGCCACCAGGGGGTGTTAATTCCCAAATCTCCATCAGCTGGGAACCTAGCATTCAGAACACCTTAGATTATGGGGGACACCTGAATCAAACCACCACAGCAAGTATCTTTCTTTGGGAGATATTGACCCCAGTGCTGTGACAGCAGGAAAAGATAGGCAGACTCACTGCAGGGCAGAGTCACCTGCCTTGATGACCTAGTCCTCTGCACTTTACCTGGCTCCAAGTAGGAGTCTTAGGAGGGATCCCTCAAATGGACTGGCTTGGCAGCATTTAGTTTCAGGTAATTAATCTGTTCTGGGTTTAGTTTTGATAGGTGGCATGATTCAGGATTTTAGAGTTACATAGGGTACCGCAGACTTTATGAACCCTAAATTTTGGGTTCCGTCATGCCTTTAATAAATAATTAATTAAGGGCTGGAGAGATGGCTTAGTGATTAAGTGCTTGCCTGTGAAGCCTAAGGTCTACGGTTCTAGGCTGGATTCCCCAGGACCCACGTTAACCAAATGCACAAGGGGGCAAACGCGTCTGGAGTTTGTTTGCAGTGGCTGGAGGCCCTGGCACACCCATTTTTTCTCTCTGTCTATCTGCCTCTTTTTCTCTCTGTCTGTTGCTCTCAAGTATAAATAAATAAATAAATAAATAAAATTTTAAAATTAATAATAATTAATTAAAATGAACTCAAAAAGGATAAATTAGAGCTGGAGAGATGGCTTAGCAGGCACTTGCCTCTAAAGCCAAAGGACCTAGGTTCAATTCTCTAGGACCCAGGAAAGTCAAATGAATAAGATGACAGATGCATCTAGAGTTTGTTTGCATCAGCTGAAGGCCCTAATGCACCCATTCTCTCTCTATATCTGCCTCTTTGTCTCTCAAATAAATAAAATATTTTTTTAAAAGGATAAACTATGAAATGTGAAGTGTATTTAGAGAGAAATCAAAAGTTGTAGGTTTTATTTGAGGAAGGCATCACAAATTGGGAGGTTTAGGAAACACGTTGTCATGTGGAAATACTGCATAATTTATAAGGTTCATCGAAGAGAAATTGAGGGTTTGGAGGTTAAAAAAAAAAAGAAAACACTGGAGTAGAGTTGCATGCACATGGACTTAAGAAAAACTGAGGCTTTAAAGATAAATTAGGGTAAAGGTATGAGTACATGGACTTAATTGAAAATGAAGCCTTTTTAAATATATTTTTTTTAAGTCAGGACCTCTCTAACATGTAGTCTCAGGGTGGTCTGGAACTCACAGTGATCCACCAACCTCTGCTTCTAGAGTGCTACAATTAAAGGTGTGTGCTGCCACAACTGGCTGAAACTGAGGCTTTTAAAGACAGATTAGAGTAAAGCTGCTGGCATGGGGAAAGTAGAATCTAGGAGCTTGTGTAGGGAGGCTTAGAAGAATCAGCATGGCATCTGCCACGTATTTTTAGAGAAGTTAAAAGAACAAATGGTGAGGCTCAAGGGAAAAATAAAGGGCAGATATCAAAACAGGTCTAGAGTGTGAGGGTAATGAAGAGACTTACACACATCGTTACTCAAGTTTAAAGAAATTATACAAGTAGGAAACTTAGGGTTGGTGAGGACACCCATGTGGTAGACCTGGAGTGTAAGAAAACTATACACATTGTAGATTCAGAAACGAGAGGAAAATTATTCATGTAATCAAGGAGTGAACCGACTTCAAACTCTAAAGCAGAGAGATAAGCAGAAAAGCCATCCAAACCAAGAAACACTTTTATGCTCAAAAAACAGCCGTAGTTGGGCTGGAGAGATGGCTTAATGGTTAAGGTCTTTGCCTGCAAAGCCAAAGGACCTTGGTCCTATTTCCCAGGACCCACTTAAGCCAGATGCACAAGGGGGCGCATGTGTCTGGAGTTCATTTTCAGTGGTTGGAGGCCCTGGCATGCCCATTCTCTCTCTCCCTCTCTCTCAAATAAATAAATAAAAATAAAAGATTTTTTTTAAAAAGCTATAGTTATCAAGAGTTATAATTTCTATCTCTTGACTGTGATTTTTAAAAGTTATTTTGTGTGTGTGCGTGTTTGTGTGTGTGTGTGTGTGTGTGTGTGTGTGTGTGTGAATGAGTAGAGTGTGCCAGGACAACTTGCCATTGTAAACAAACACACCAACTCTAGATTTGCTACCTGCATAATTTATTTATTTTTGTTTTTCGAGATAGGGTCTCACTCTAGCCCAGGTTGACCTGGAATTCACTATGGAGCCTCAGGGTAGCCTTGAACTCATGGCGATCCTCCTATCTCTGCCTCCCTAGTGCTGGGATTAAAGGCATGCGCCACCACACCCGGCCTGTATAATTTCTTTATGTGGGTGCCTTGCATACTTTGCAACCTTCCCAGCTCTAGTAATAATTATGTGTGTGTGGGGTGTGTGTACCAGTCACATCTCCGGATATATTTTTTATATATTTATATAGTATATTATTAATAATATATATTATTTATTTGTTATATGTATTTATATATATTTATATATTCTGGATATATAAAACTCTGTTTATTTTGCTGTTTTCATTAAAAATTGGAATCTTGTACTAGTGAGGTCAAAAGCAAAAGCCTAATGGATAATTACGTTTAGTGCTAAGCCACCTGGTCAAATGCTTGCCAGATCTGCACAATATAATTCTGAATCCTGCATCTGGTTTTGTAAGAAAAGGAAAAATCTCATTCTCCTGAGAGAAATCCTGGAAGCATCTCCACCAGTGCTATTTGCAGCTGACAAATGGTCAAGGAATTTGGAAAGGCATGTGGAGGAGGCAATCCAACTTCAAAACGGAGTCTGGCATGGGCCGCATCCAGAACAGGAAGGGGCGAATGTCCATGGCATCATTCCTGTAGGTGCTCATACTCTTAGATTGGTAATTATGAGTCACATAAGGATATCTCCTTTTTTTTTCCACTCTGCTCATGTCACAATCCCTCTGACCTTGACTTCTTTTAGTCTAGTCTTCTTTCTAGATGGTTTCCACCTTCACCCTGCTTATACTTAGAAGGTCCATGCATGTGTGGAAGTTGCAGAGCAGTGAAAATCATTTCATGAGGAGACTATGGGCTCATGGAGCACTACCAGGCAGCCACATTGGAGGGGCTGAATGTCAATGGGCAGTCAAACCTGGAGAAGGAAACTAATTCCGTTGATGAGCAAAGCCTATAATGATAAACAAACTCATCAGTGTAGTGTGAAGAAGTTAACCTGAAATAAGTTTACAGATGCACAGAATAATTTTAATTGTTGCAGCTTCTTTGTGGGCATATTGAATGACCCAATTGTACCAAGGCAGCATGCATGTTAAACAAATTATAAAAGGAAGAAAATTTCTTTATAGACCATTCTGTATGACATTTCATTCTGTTTCTACTGTTTTTAGACTTTCAACATGCTCCAGCTTGGGAACAGAAATGTTGGCTCAATCCAAGCTGAGGTAATAGGAAAAAGGGTCCAAGGTTCATTGATCAATCTGATCATGCCATCAAGTTACAAGTAAAGAAGCTAAACAAAGTCAAGAACAATGGCTTTGGTTATTGGAAACAAAGTCACTTCTGTTATGTTTCTTATGCTTACTGATTCTACATTGCTTCTCTTATATTTCACATTCCTTAGTTATTTTTTCCTACATAAAGGCTTGAATTGTATACTACCAGGCCAACTCAATGGGCTAGGAGAGTAACTCTGTTATCATTTACACTCTCTATATTTACCATTATTTATAAACTACATCAGAAGACTTATTTTATCTTACTCACCTTAATGGTAATTAAAATGGGGTTCCAATTTTCTCTTCCATGTTAAGATCATGGTCAAGAAAGATCTAGAAATGCTGCTACCTTTCTTGATTGGAGTGAGCCAGCTAGAAAGTGAATAAAACTTCACATTCCTTATCTGTTGTACATTACTCCATATTTGATTGAGTTTCTCATAAAGCTGAAGCAACTCCATCAATTCTAAATTTGTGCAAGTTATTACTAATCTAGTGGACCAAATTGAATCCATTCTTTATTTTCAGAGTGGGGATGCCTAAAGCAAAGGAAATCAAGATTTAGCATAAATATA
The DNA here is from genome assembly GCA_036346955.1 of Dipus sagitta. NCBI lineage: Eukaryota > Metazoa > Chordata > Mammalia > Rodentia > Dipodidae > Dipus > Dipus sagitta. The sequence continues at coordinate 78,297,098 of CM070770.1, read as the reverse complement.
GAACACTGTGAACTGGCATCTAGTATTGTATTGTAATAAGTCACTCACAACATTTCCAAATCCATCTATTCACAGCTCCACATTGGTGGTTTGATTTGGCAAAGATTGGAGTATTATTTCAAAGATAAATTACAACATGGGACACAGAAATAGTTGTAAATTATTTATCAGATTACCACTGTGTCTATAAAAATAGTGTTATTTGAGGGGAGGGTTTGATCTTTGGAGTAAAAAGACTTATTTTGAATTCTGATTACCATTGTACAGTGGTGTCACCTCCTCTTTCAGCATATGTTTCTTCCTCTTAACTCAAGCAGCTAATCAAATTTCTCTGTAGAATCAAAGTTTTGGTGACCATTTAACTGGTAACATATAATAGGCAGTCAACTTTATTACTAATATTTGGATTATTGGAAAATTCATTTATTTTTCCTTCTAACTTAACATGTGAGTAGTTTAAATCACATCAGCAGTCAGGGGGAGATTTATGACATTCAAAAAATATTTTAAAAACAAGATTCAAAAAACGTTAGGCTCTTTAGACACTGGTACTATTATAATTCCAGCTATTTTCTATTACTACACAATACAACAGGATATAAAATCCAGCCTAGAGAGTGCTACTTTTGCCAAATTGAAGAAACAGGAGGTAAATGGTGCTGCTCTCCTCCAATGAGTCAACGGATTTGTAAATGGTTGGGAGCATAGGGTTTTCCTTTTTTTGTTTCATATGATTCACAGTGCCAAGCACTGCAGGCCTAATTTTACCCTGGAGCATCCATTCAATCTTGCTTGGAGAGAATAGTGCCACTAACTGCGCCCTCATAAGTGCTGCCAAGTATTCGTGTTTCTTTTGCCTGCTTGGAAAAGAGTACACTGCAAAAAACAGCTCTGATGTCTCAGCAAACCTTTTTTATTTATTTTAGTAGAAAACACATCTTCACATCAAGGTGGAGTTTAAGAGTAAGATTTTTATAAGATATGTTTTATTGCAACTTTTAGAGATTCCAGGAACATGACATATGAAACAAAAAAGAACTAGAATGCTTTCAGAAATGCATAAGGCAGTCAACAACTATTTTATTAAAACCATCAACAACTTAAAAGAAAAAACAATAGAATAAAAATTACATGAGGAAATGCTACATTTAATGTGAAAATGTCAAAAAGGTAAATATTTAAGAATCTTGGCATCACCAATTTAGGGAAATATGGTAAATTGATTGCTCAGAAATACTGTATTCCAGGAGGTTGAAGGAAGATGTGGTGCATGCCAATGGCAAAGAGAACCAACCCCTTCATGGCATAAGATTTCATGTTGAAAATAATAGATCTGCCAGGCGCAGTGGCACACGCCTTTAATGGCAGCACTCAGATATCAGGACGAAGAGGTAGGAGGATCGCAATGAGTTCAAGTCCAACCTGAGACTACATAGTGAATTTCAGGTTAGCCAGGGCTGAGTGGGACCCTACTGGGAAAAAACAACAACAACAAAAAAATCTGAGCTACCTCATTTGCACAAAAAGAAGAGCTGCTGAATATCTGATGTGTCAAAGAGAGTTAGTCATATATATGACATGCACATTTTAAAAATTCTAAAATAAAAGTATAATTAATGACTTTGATGAATGAAGACAGTTCAGAAGCTCTCTTTACAGAAAGAAGTCAGGTTATCCATTAGAAAGGCACTAAAAGGTGCTAAGCTTGCTCCTGAAAAAAAAAAAAAAATATATATATATATATATAAATTTTTGGTATGTGAATGGACAATTATTTATATCTGTAGGATAATGGTTTGAACTCTGAAGTGTGAGGTTTCATCAGGAACAAAGTATGCCTTGATCTTGCATATAGAACTTCATGAAAATTAATCTGTTGCATTAATAAAAATATAACCCAAAGAGTTGACAAAAGATGCCAGAAATCCACCCAATAGACCATTCACTTATATTGGGAACAAACATTTTATATGAAGGAAAATTTCATTTACTTTATGATATCCATAGTATGAAAAGAATGCTAATAAATAAGAAATAGCTTGCAACAGAGCAAAGTATTTTTGGTCCCCCAATTACAACTGCCCATGGTGGATTTCCTTAATCCCACAAGTCTCTGAAAAATGCTTTTACATTCCACAGAAATCAGTGTGACCACATTATCTGGTATCAGAGCCAGAGTCCAGTCCTTCTTGTTGCTCCTTTCAGCTTTCCCATATAATGGCAGACCTTTAAAATTTGCTTTCCTAATACAGAAATTTGCAAATTCCTTAAGTGATATTTTCTCTTACACCAAAGGGAACACAAAAGTATCAGACCAAAAATCTGATTTTATTTGTAGTGAAAATGGAATAGCAATATAAGAATGAAATTAAGTGGTATAGTAGTGCAAACAGAGGGAATCAGGAGTGGGAGTAAAACCAAATGAATTATTTGCTCCAATGCATAAAAAGTGAACCCATATGTAGTGGTTTGATTTAGGTGTTCCCCCAAAAACTTAGTTGTTCTGAATACAAGGTTCCCAGCTGATGGTAATTTGGGAATTTACCCCTCCTGGGGGCAGTGTATTGTAGGAGGCAGGCTTTTGGGTGTCTCATGTCATCATTTTCCTTGAAATCATGGAGCTTCTCCCTCGAGCCTGTAAGCCAAAATAAACCTTTTTTTTTTAATTTTTTTTTATTTATTTATTTTTTTCCCCACAAGCTACTCTTGGTTGGGTAATTTCTACCAGAAATGTGAACCTGACTGCAACACCACATAGCCATGGCAAAGCTGCATGGTTTTTCATAGGTTTATTTTACTAAAGTTTATTATTTGTTTAAGAGAGAGAAAATATTTTATTTTATTTTTATAAGATATTTGGCCAGTGGCTGAAAGAAACCTCATGTAGCAGAGAGCTTCAGGTTCACTGAGATGAACTTTCAGACCAGGCACAGTTATGAAGGAAGGGATATTTATTGAAGCTTACAGATCCAGGGGTAGTTCCATAATAGCAGAAGAAGCTGGCCTGCCTTCACAGGTCCAAGCAGAGAGAGAGAAGTACAAGCCTAAAGGTCAAAAGCCACAGCACACTTCAGGAACTCCTGCTAGGCATACTTTGCATATCTTTAGATTGAAACCTGAAACCCACCACCACACCTTAAGATCCACCCAGTGACATTGCCTCAAGCCAGGTGTCTGCAGATGCAAGCTACAAATAATAAAAAACTGAATATATTGGGGGCCATCTATTCAAACTACCACACCACAAATGCATTGACTAACAAAGTGTAATTCTGCAACCAACTTCCTGAAATGACAGATGTGTTCACAAGCTGGAAGTATGTGCAGACTGCATAATGTTGAGTTTCTCAATCATTGTAAAGCATTTTTTAATCTTCATATCCAATCACAGTTGAATAATAGCCAAAGAAAATCATTTTGAAATGTACAGAGACCAGGTAACATTATTGGTAAAGCATATGTTTTCTGCATATTTTGAAACAAAATTTAATACTTCATTGGATTTCTTTGGTTCTTAATTAAACCTTATAATCCTAGTCAATTGTTAGTTGAACAGACACTGAGTTGGAGGAAAGTCATTGTGTGAAGTTCTAATTCACTATAACCTTCAGCCTCAATGAGCTGAATACTGACCTGAACATTGAAATAGCATCTCTAAATTTTGGATTTAAGGTTTTTTTTTGTTTGTTTGTTTGTTTGTTTGAAGTTTAATTGCTTAATGCCTCTGAAAATCATTTTGTTTTCTCTAACAGGGAGAATGTATTAGGAAATAATGGGATCAAACCCGCTCTGTGCTCATTGGAGAGAGATGACTGATTGGGAAATATTTTGTTTGTAATAAAAGAACAAGATATACATATTAGAAATAATACATTCTACAAACTTCAGAGACACAAAATATTAAACCATTTAAACTGATCTGTCAGTTTTTTGTTACTTTGTTGATAATATGGATTTTAGATAATAGATAACTTAAATTTAGCAAAAATCAATCGTTTAGCTAAGTCTCAAATACTTTGTGTGTAACCTGATAACATAAACTAATAGGGAATTCTTTCCACCTCCTCACACCAAAAAAAAAAAAAAAAAAAGAAAGAAAGAAAGAAAGAAAGAAAGAAAAGACTTGCAGTACAGAGGGATTAATACATGTTCAAACAACTCACTGTTTGTCAAGGCCTAATTAAAGGCAACATGAGCTTTTACTAAGTTATAAGAGCTCAGGGCCTAGTGTCACAGGACTGTAACCCTAGCTGTTTAGGTGGCTGAGAAACGAATATTGCAGGTTCAAGGCCGTCTTAGGCTGCACAGTAAGATCAAGCTAATCCTGAGTACCTTAATGAGACCATGTCTCAGAAAAATAAAGAGAAGACTGAGTGTTATTCAGTGGTAGACATATAACTTAGCATGAGCAAGTCCCTAGGTAAAAACCAAAAGATAAATACAATAAGAGAAAGAAGGATAATGATAAGCAAAAGGCTTAAGCCATGGACAAAAGAAAAACAAAAGTGTGTTTCAGTTTTGGATAGAAGACAGAAAAAGACTTTACAGAGTACAGAGTAAGGGAAGAAAGCTCATGACAAGACAAAGAAAAAGTGCCCTGAGAAATAATCCCGGAATGGTGAAGGATTAGGGAACACACCTGCTGTCTTCCTATTATTGTTCTTTATTAGAAGCTGTGAGGCAATGTTTTATTCATAATATTGACTAACACTGATGCTGCCTTACCTTTTTTAAACTGACAATGACCAGTGGAAGCTAGAGATGCTGAGATTTCCTAGTAATGCTACCTAATGGATTTGACTGGTAGTCCAATTTTCCCTTAACCAGGTGATATTGCAGCCTTATTAGAGATGTGGTGCTATTTTCAACCATGTTTAAAATATCAATATGTGGAAATTTCAATATCTGAGCATCTCCAAATAATAATTTACCAAATTTCAAATAATATAGTTTATTTCATATGTAAATGTGTATTGTGTTAGAATTATTATTTTACTAAGGACAATGGAAACCTATTTGTTCAAAGATGTGGAAACTGGGCTGGAGAGATGGCTCAGTGGATAAGACTCTTGTCTGCAAAACCTAATAACCCAGGTTCAATTCCTCAATACTTACAAACAGCTAGATGCACAGTGGCACATAAGTCTGGAGTTCATTTGCAGGGGCTGGAGGCCCTGGTATGCCCATTCTCTCTCTATCTCTCTCTGCTCGAAAATAAATAAATAAATAATAAAATCTTACATCTGTTTTGAATAAATAAATAAGAATTTTATAAAAAAAATATGGATATTAAGACTGAAAGAAGGCAAAAGATTTTCCCAAATGGCTATTAATAGATCTGAATTAAAACTTTCAAAATTCTTAATAGGCTTTTTATAAATTATCTTTCTAACTATAATGGGATTTAGTGCTTTTTCCTTATTAAGAGATGACTTTAATGTCATGATTAAACACAGTTAGGTATTGAAAACTAATATTTAATGTGGCATGTATCTTCAGAAAAAGGAAGAGGAATATTTTTTTCTCTGCAATTCACAGACTCAGATTTTATAACTTGAATACTTATGTCAGTATGAATTGGTTAAAATTTTGACAGAATCGGAATGAATTTTGCTGAATTTACACTTTTTTCTTTCTTTCTTTTTTTTTTTTTTTTTTTTTTGAGAATTTGACCTTGTCCTGTATAATGACATATCAGGACACTTGCTTTGTTTGTTACCACTAACTGACTTTGTAGGTAAATTTCCTACTGTCAATTTCACAGAAGTACTTCCTTGAAGCTAATCTGCAAGTAATGTTAGTGTATTTACTACTGGAAAACTCAGAAGATAATGAGGTTCTGTTCCTATATTTTTTTCCTGACACATTCATTCTTAGGACAATGAATGCTTACAGGGTAACCACAGGAAAGGGATATTATTTTATCTCTCATTCCATGTTACCTCAGAATAAGATTAATAGTAGTGAGCTGGAAACAGGCCTGAGATATAGAAAGGCATAAAAATAAATAAGTTGAGTTGGGATGACTTAGGAAACATAAAATGAAAGATGTTTGAACATACTTATCCTTTCGGGGATATAAATTAGGAAAAGTAATACGAAAATTCTGAAATGACTACTTTAAAACTGTTTTCTAGAAAACTGATTGTAGAAAACTAATAATTTTACAAATATTCAATAGAAATGCAAATAGACTGTACTTGATGGAATGTAATTCCTGTGGCTAGAACCTTCTTACATCTTTCCTACATTCATCTCATCATGTTTTTTCCCTTATTACTTATAGTAATGTGAATTCTCTTTAAGCTGAATGTGACGTCATTCCATTCCTCTTATTAAGTTATATATGTTGACACAAGGCTAGTTAAGATTGTATGAGAGTCCTGATTTTATTTATTTTTAAATCTCTCAGCACTGTGTACTAATGAATCTAAAATTCCAGTGTGCATTATAGTCCCATGGAGCACTTGATTCAATTTCATGTTTATGATGTTTATGTTCACATGTTTATGATATAATGTTTATTGATAAAGCCTAAGAATTTGCTCTTTACGCAAGGTATTTTGATAACTATGCTGTAGGTTCAGAGACCATGTGATAACAAACACTGGTATAAACTTTAGTTTCTCCAGCCTGTGTTCTCCAAATCCTTCCTTTTACATAAGTGAAAAGATATTCATTCTGGGATGAAAACTCTTTTTAGCTATTTTCCTTTCAGTTTTTTCTTTCCTACTATGTCTGCCTAAATCAGCCTGTGAAATCTCCCTATTTGGGCATTAGAAATAGTGGAAGCCTCTATCAAGTGACATGACAAGGAATAGGAAGGTATCACAGAAGACAATAATTCACTCTAGACTAATCATGTAGTTAATTAGTCTAGTGTGTGAACTTAGCCTTCAAAGCAATCTCATTTGGGCTGAGGGATAATTATGCTATGTGTGTGAAGAAAGAAAGGGAAGAGACACCAACAGTGTGAAAGCTGAGCTGTGTAATAAACATGCATTGAACTGTGCTTCCATGAGCCTTAGTCCTCTCTGCCTGAGGTGCTTTCTATTCTGCGTTCTTATTTGCTTCCTTATTGGGATGACTTATGTGTTTTTCTTCTTTCCCCTTTCCTGTTGAGGGATACGTATTACCTTTCCCCATTGTGGTTGTAGAATTCAGTATTGATTTTCATAGTCAGGAAAGACCAATGTAATACTCTATACTAATTTAAATGTATGAACTTCTTTTTTCTATTTAAGAGAAAACAAAAATCTTAAAGCCATTTATAACAGCATATACCTGACACAAGTGTGTATACATTATCTTCTTTTTATATTTTTACGTACCATAGAAACAGAGGAAAACAAACAGAAAAAAAAAAAACAGTCAATTCTGTCATTGGTATGTTTATAATAGGAAAAAAAAAAAATAGTAGAACTTTCAGATACTTTCAAGCCTTTTGTGAACCCATAAAACATAAGGTAAATTAAATCTAATTTGCATGCAATTTGTCATGAATTTAGAGGTTGTTGGCAATTAAGAAATGCAATTTGCTTTTAACACTTTTATGTACATAAAAAAAATGAGTACACTTCTGTCCTGTTCATGAGATAACTATGGTGTCCTCTAGTGGCCAAAATGAAAATTTGAACCAGTGCATCATGTTTCTTTATAAAGGTTTTCACAATTAATACACACAATTTCACCTGCATTTAATCTAAATAGAAGTTCATCTATGCAACTTTTGAGTATGTAGAATATTATGTGTTATTTTTATGGAGAAAATTGTTAATGGAATAATGCTACTGAGCAGATCTTCATTTTAAAAAAGGTTCTTGCCGATTTTTTCTCTTTTCTTCTTTTCACTTTTAACCAATACATTTTCAATTAATCAATATAAAGTAGACATTAAGGCTAAATTTAACAACTAAGGAAATAAAGGAAATGTGTAATTAATCATTTCATGAATTCTTTTATAAGTACTTAAGGAGAAGCACTACAGACACACCTCTTCTCTGTCCTTGAGTACTGGGTCAGTTGAACAATGCCAGAAATATCTTACATAGAAATTTGAAAATATTTTTAAATGTTTTTTCTCAAAATTCATAATAAATAAAGTTACCTATTCAACATGGTAATCTTATTTGGATTTTTTTTGTTTTGTTTCTCAACAAAGTGTTATTTTTAGTCCAAAATGTCTTTTTCTGTTATTCTAACTTGTCTTACTACATGATGTTTAGAATATTTAGAAGTTCTTTAAAGAACTTCTAAAGATTTTTTCTACATTAAATAGACTCCATAAGGTAACCATAATAAGAAGCTTGGCAGTTAGAAATGTTTCATAATTCTTCCTAAAAGGATTAAGGCCACATTATAGTTAATAACCAGTTGTCCAGTCACCTTGATTAGGTTCACAGCAGGAGCTTTTGTTCAGATCTATGGGAATCAATTGAGAATGAGAATGAAAAGGGAGAACTGTAGAAGAGAGACGGGATGTAGTAGTCAAAACTATGAATAACAGTTACATTTCCGCTCCTAACTTCTCAATAGTGTACATACACTCATAGATTGAAATGGTAAGAGTACTCACTTTCAAATAAATGTGGCTTTCATATAACACAAAATAAAGTTTTCAATAGTGAACAAACCAAAGTCATGCAGGATGTCTTGCAATGGAGTCGTGGTGTATTTATTTTACTTACCCAGGTCCTGAGTTATGATTCTACCTACTTTGTTATTTTATTGGGACTATTCAATTGAAGAAGAACATGCTGAAGGCTAAGGAACAAGAAACATAGAGTTATTTCCTAACTAACATTGTTGAGTCTATGGCTCTATAAGGATACTTACATCTATGCTATACAGCATATATTGACCTATACTAAACCTATTTCAATATATATGTATATATAAATATAAATATGTATATATATACAAATATATATATATATATATTAGATATGGACAGATTTTGTATGTAAATATCACATGCTGGTAACATCCTTTACCTCCTCCCTGCCCCTTTTCTGAAGAGGCCTTCCTCATTGGGGATGCAGGTCAACTCCATGGGGATTGTGGGTCACTCACTCATTATTGGGGCAGCAGTCAGTTATGGGAGAGAAGCAGTGTCTCTGTGCAAAATGTCCCAACTTGTGGCTCTAATAATCTTCCTGCCCCCTCTTCTGCAATATTCCTTGAGCCATGCAGGGAGCACATTAAGTCTCCTTCTGTGATTGGCACTTAGGAGCATCTAGATGTCTGGTTTTATATATGTAGAGTGTCCTCAGTATCTTTCCCCATCACCCTTGTGCTGATATCAGCTTAACTAAGAGAGCAGAATTTTGCTCATTTCCTCAATTTCTCTGTGGTTCCAGCTGCAGCCAGGGTGGTGTTTTAATTAAATTTTCTTATCATTAATCCATTTTGTACTGAATTCAAATTCCAGTACTGAATATCAGAAGAGAAAACCCCTTGAGTACATAAACTTGACAGAATGTTTTGACTTGAAAGTAGGGAACATCCAGAAGGTGAAAATACAGTTGTCGTCAGTATTGCCTAGCCTCTGAATATGACAGCATACCTTTCAAATTCACTGGATTTGAATATTGTGTCCCCAACTCTGGTTCACGAAAGTATATTCTGCTAACCCACTGCATAGTCTTTGTAGTAATTGCAAACTATGCTTTATGCAACTGACAGCCCAGATGTGTTCATTTTATCAGAGAAAATCCAAAGATAGGAATAACACTATGTCCCTCAAAGTGTTATGTTGATATTTTAACACCTCATACTCAATATGTGAACTGGAAATATGATTTTTACCGAGGTAATCTACTTAACATGGGATAATGAAATTACTAATGTGGGCTGTACTTAAAAACAATTAATGTCATTAGTTTTTAAAAGAGAAAAATTTTATGTAGACATGAACAGTGGCTAGACAGTATGAAAAGATAAAAAGAAGATAAGCATGGGAAATTTTAAGAGTGGTTAAGGCTGCCAAGAGCCAGAACAGGGACAAGAAACAGACTTCCCTTCCTTTTGACTCCTCCTTGATATCAGATAGCTCTCTTCCAGAACTGTGAGATAATAAATGTCTAGCATTTAAAGTCATCCATTTATGGTCGCTTTTTAATGACCCCTAAGGAAAGTAATGTTGGCAGCATCCATATGTGTTATAATCCGGGTTTCAGTGTCAGTTGACTACCCATATTTGAACCTACCTCTGTGCTGCTAGCTTTACCAGGCTGTCTAAAAACTTTGACAGCAATTGGGCTTTGTATACTCAGGAAGGCAAGGACAGACAAAGTTCTCATCAGTATGGGATAAAGAGAACATCTTTTTAAATGTGACCTACCACATGATACTTTTAGATCCCTGGCAAATACTTTGGCATGGCCAACCATTGTTTTCTATGTCAGGATATGGTAAATAGGCAGGGTGTAGAGGGATCAGCATAACTATCATATTTAATCACAGAATACCTATCCTGAACTACATGTGTTTGGGGGGAAAAGGCTATTATTTTTTGTTGTTATTTATTTTTATTTATTTATTTGAAAGAAAGAGGCAGATAGAGATAGAGAGAGAGAGAGAATGGGCATGCCAGGGCCTTCAGCTACTGCAAACGAACTCCAGATGCGTGCACCCCGTTGTGCATCTGGCTAACGTGGGTCCTGGAGAATCGAGCCTTGAACCAGGGTCCTTAGGCTTCACAGGCAAGCACTTAACCACTAAGCCATCTCTCCAGCCCAAAAAGGCTATTCTTGAGGATGCATTGTTCTTGAAAGGAAAAGGATGATCACATGATCCTGGCTAAAGCCTCCATCTTCTCTACCATGGGAGTCACTGGACCAAGTAGACATTATTATTAACATATTTAATATGAATGTTCATTCTAAGATAACTGTAAATTTCTATCAGTATAATCTGCATTTTTTTTTTCGTTAATGCTCCAATTTTGACCTGTAGAAGTGCCTGAGGATGTGTGGGACTTTATTATTAGCCAGCAGTCAGCTTACGTTCCACTTTACACTATATCAAAGTAGAATGTAAGAAATGTTGCTTGAGAGCTGGAGAGATGGCTTAGCAGTTAATGTGTTTGCCTGCAAAGCCTAAGTACCCAGGTTCAACTCTCCAGTACCCATGTAAGCAAGATGCATTAGGTGGTACATAAGTCTGGAGTTCCTTTGCAATGGTAAGATGCCCTGGTGTGCCATTGTCTCTCTCTCTCTCTCTTTTTCTTTCTTATTGTCTCAGATAATTAAATAAATAAAATATTTTTTAAAAACAGGAAATATCAATTTAAAAGATGGCTTTTAGGGAGACCCACCTTAGGACCACTGAAGGGATGTGAGTATATACAGGTTCATTCAAGGTTGTGCTGAGGACAAGCAATGACATCCACTGTCAAGCTCTGGATCCCTTCCATTCAGGGTTGCTTTTCACTTTCCATACTCTTGTATTCTTGCATTAACTGTTACTTAAACTGTCTTTTGTGCTTACTGTGTTCATAACTGGTCTCACATCAATACAGTAGTCTATCATTATTTATCAGAACTTTGACAGAATTTGAAGTCAATGTATATTTATGTTATAACATTCCAGAACATGGGATCATAACTGTAGCACATCTGAAATGAGAAAATTAAATCAAAGAGAATGTAAAATTCCTGTCCTTTGTAATATTCACTTAGTACTAAGAAGCAGCTGTCTTGACTTCCAGTTTAATATTTTGTTGCTACATTGTCTTATATTTTATAAACATTGCATTTATATAATGCTTAATTCATTATTATTTTTTTTAATTTGGTACTACTTTCCCTACTTTTATAACTAGAAATATCTAGTTATAGATATCTAGACATACAAATTTTATGACAGGCCAAAAGGCATTTCCTTCTACATTAATGATGGAGAAGAGATAAGAAAGAGTTAATTCAGATTTCAAAAGAGCTTAATTTATTCGTAGGATATGGCTCATACATGCAGAAGATGTGGCTCATTAAATCCTGTTCCAAGACTCCCAATAAAGGAGTGTGCATTTGGATCAATATTATGTTCCTCTGGACTTCGTTGAATCACAATTACTCTTGGGACAATACCAGATTTTCTTTCTGGGTGCTAACTACTTAAAAAAAATATATATTATGCCTCTGGTTGTTCTAATGCTGTTTTCCCCAACTTTATTTAAAAATAAAAGACTGAAACAGTTTTAAAAAAGGACTGTCTTAAAATATTTTTAATTGAAATGAAAAATATTTTGACTTTAGAAATTCTTTATCATATATACATATATCTTTTTTCTTTCCAAAAGCTAATATGATTGATTACCTTTCAGTGGTGTTTTTCTGGGGGGTTGCTTATTGTAACCCCTGCAATCTTCTAATAGTCATATTCTCAAATAAAAATTGTTGTAATTTGTATCATGCTTGAGGGCCTCTCAGAGACTAGAGGTGATAGTGTGGGACAAATCATCCATCCAGAAGCAGCCAAGGGAGGATATATATTAGCTTATAATCTGTAGGGGAAGCTCCATATGGCAAGCAAAAGCATGGCATGAGCAGAGGTTCTGCCACAGCAAGAAATAACAACAGCAGGAGAATTGCTGAACTCTAGCAAAGGGGATTTGTCTATATCACCCCTAAACTGCCACCAACAACACATCTGTTCCAGTAGGACTCTGCTTTCCAACTTTCCACTAGTTGGGAACCAACGGTTCTAAATACAAGAGTTTATGGGGGACACCTATTTCAAACCACCACAGCCACTCTGTCTAGATAGAATTAAGTATCAATATAAAGTACACAAACAAATGTTTGCAATATTTACCCACCAAATATACTCAGGGCCACATGTTCTTTTTAAATGAGGCATCACATTTGGAGTTGGGGAGATAACTCAGCAGTTAAAGGTACTTGCATGAAAAGCCTGCTTTATTTGCTTCAATTTCCCAGCACCCATGTAAAGCCAGAAAAACCATGCAAGTATCTGGCATTCATTTGTAGCAGCAAGAAACCCTACCAGTCCCTAAAACACATACGTACACATATGTGAAAAAAATAAAGCAAACAAAGAAGTTACATCTATCACAAAATATTTTAATGCTTAAATAATTGTGTTAATCTTGTCTTCACATTCTAATAATCACAGAATTTGCACTAGAAGCTAGAAATGAATGTTAAGAGCCAAAGAAAAGATGGTTATGGGAATAAGTTATTGGCCTGTCTGTTAGGTCTAATTTTTCCATCAAAAATTTTAAATGCCAAAGAGATGTAAGATTTAGAGTGTATCTAAATGTCTGAAGAACTCTATTTATTGACAGCAAATTAATTATTCTAGTTGTACATATGCCATGCCTCAGTCATTCTCAAAGCACTGAGCTTATCTGCTTGCTTTGCCTATATCATCATCCAGCAGCCAAGCACTATATATCTTATCAAATTTGTTCAGAAAAAATTCAATTATTTTATTTATGCTCATTCATCATATACATTATGCATATGTTACAATGACAAAAATTGTAAGTTGTTATTTCAAAACAAATAATATGTATGGTTACAGTATAAAACATTTTAAAAAGTTGTGTTCCCCATGGTTACTGCCTGATATTTAATGCCATACTTTGTACGTCATAGATGCTAAATGTGAGTTTTCCAAGGGAAGAGAGGTGAGAACAGAGGAGGAGAAAAAAGAGAAAAGGAAGAGGGAGTGTATGGGCAGATCAACTGATAGATGTGTAAGAAATGAAGATTTGTGATGGAAATCAGGAAATTTATATTTCAGTGGGAAAAGCCCAGACTTTGAGTGAAAAATATCTGTGATTTGCCTCAGATCTTTTTAACTGCATGACCTAGTCATAGTTTTTATATCTATTTTAAAAAGTTGGTGTAGGTGGTGATAACCAACTTGTGCTTTGAGAATTATATCAGGTATGTGAAAGATGCCCAATTTCACAATTTCACAGAAACATATAGTAGGTACCCCATAAATGTCAGTCTCTTTTTTTGCGTAGTGTGGCCTGATTTTACCTTATAGGCAGGTTTTTCTCTATTTTCAAGTTACTGTTGAACAGATGATTTGAAGGTGGAGAATGACACAGTTCCAATTCTTAGCACAGTCCCTCCTGTGCTTCTTCTTTTGGGAGCTTGCCACTAAGCAGGCGCCTTCTCTTACCTCACTTTCTGAGTGAGCTCATCTGAAAGAAAGTTTCATTTTTAGACTCTACTTTATTCTACCAATAGGTGAAACCTATTTGGTTTCCCACGGGGAACAGTGTCTGAAGACACTGAGACATGAGTTAGTACTCCCCTATCTCAAGAGTAGGTTCCAAAGAAGTGTAAATAATTAGTTAGGCCAAATAGGAAAAGAACATTTGTAGTAGTGTTATTAACAACATGGAGGGGAAAGGATGTGCTCTATGACTGACAACATGGAAAGGTAGATAAAATTGTGCTAGTTTGCAAATGTACCACAGTGGGGAAAGAATGAGTATTGCTTACTGTCTGTAAAACTTTAAGGGGAAAATGTTGAATAATAACTATCAAATAACACCAAAGATGATTTATATAAAAATAATTTATTTCAAAAATTGTGAACATTCTTCACTTTTGTATCTCTAAAATAGAAACTGAACATTGCTTAAAATAAAGATGACTTCATTCTATGCTTACAGAAAATAATGCTAGGTACATAGAATTCAGTGGCATCTGCATTTTTTTCTGTTTTATGTGGGTGTCAAATCTGCTGTGAGAATATTAAAAAAAATTAAATCATATCTAAGGTACACTTGGCATAATAAAAAAGGGTAATATATGTTTTATAATGATTTTAAGAGGTTTGGTTTTTTTTTTTTTTTTTTTTTTGATTTTTCAATGTAAGTTCTCTCTCCAGCCCAGGCTGACCTAAAATACACTATGTAGTCTCACAGGGTAAACTCGACTCATAGCAATCCTTCTACCTCTGCCTCCTGATGCTAGGATTAAAGGTGTGCATCACTAAGCCCAGCTTGATTTAGGAAGAGTTTGTGTTTATTAAAGTAAGTACTGCATTTGTTTACCATCTTTCATAAATTGACTCAATGTTTGCAAATTTCTATTAGGTGGCTAAGTAGAGCGTTTTGTAGATTCCACTATTTGTTGAGATTTATAACACTCAAGGCATTATGCAGAAACTTTAGCTTTAAGAATGAAAGACACAAAACATGAAGGCAGGGGTAGACATTTGGGAAAATTATACAGTTACTTTTTTTACTAGCTTATTTTTTGAAAGTCATTCCACTGTTTACTTAATTAGAAATTTTATTATAGCATTTATGTTTTAGCAGATTTATGGTACTACACAAAGTCAGATTTTATAGCAGTATAAGAAGCAAATTTTTTTCTGATCATTGCAGAAACCTGTAAATTTGACTCTGCCTCTATATTCCTAGAACATTACCACTCTGTTTGCTTCTCTTCTGACCATCCACCCTTACTAAATTCTGCCATCTTAAGTCCCCATCTTCTCATACACCCTTTACTTCAGCAGATATTGTGTGGGATGCTCTTAATACAGATACTTTTTAATAAGGAATGAATCTGATAGCTAAGAAATCAACCTTCCCAGAACTTGCATTCAAATGAAAATTTAATTAAGCATATCATTGTGTTCTGGTAAGCACTATGATCAGGCCATAGTAAATGCCAAAAAATATATTTAATATTGAGACAAGTATCACAACCCTCAGATGACTTCTGAATAACTGGTGCACTCCAGAGGCTGTCAGGTGTAAACATATTACCACATTAAGGAAATCCAAAGACTTGGTATGCAAGCCTTTCATCTAATATGAAGCTGTTGCTAGTGTTTACAAGTCATACCACTATAAGCGTACATCACACACACACACGCGCGCGCGCGCACACACACACATTCTTTTTATGCACTGGATCTCCTCCCTGCATATAGTGTTTAGGAATAAATATAGCAGTGCAGAGCCTAATGGTTAGAAAACTGAGTAACCCTTCCAACAACACTAGAGAGGCAACACTAGCCTCTCTCTTTAAATATTTTCTTTATAGCTTTATTAACAATGACCCCAAAGCTTCAGCAGTATTACATCACTTGATATATTAAACCAGGAAAGAACCTGACTTAATGTGGAAAAAGGAACAGATGGCAAAGTGTGTTCTACACTCATATATAAAGATGTATTTTTTCCTCCTGCCATTCTCCCACCCCCCTTCAGAGAGGCTGCTTTTCCTTTGAATCCAGTTCAGAGTGTTCTAAGACAGCTGCTATTTCTGACAGCATCAAACATGCAGGGCCAAAACTTTCTAAGTATGGACACACCAGAAGCAGGAAGGAAATTATGTATATTTAAAATACTGGGGGGAATGAGGAGGCCATACCAGGTGACTGCCATGATCCCTGCAGCCCTGATGCTCTGTGTGCTCTGTGTGTATGTTTCCCACAAATGTACATATATATATTCCTCCTGGGTCTGTCAGTTCTCCACTGCTCTCTACAAACTTAAATTTTGAACTTTTTTTTAAAATGCATTTCACATGCATAGTGTAGCCTTCTTCTGAAGCATCATCACTTTCCAGCCAAGGGTGATAACTCTTAAATATCTTACATCTAATCTTATATCAAATATGCTCCCTAGTCACACAAATCACCCTAAGCACCCTGTTACCAAATTTCTGTTTTTCTTTATTAAACCTTATTCTGTGAAAATGAGATTTGACATATTTACCATTTCAGTTAATGTAAGTTGTCAACATTCAAATGAAAGAAATGCCTGAAGATAGAACTTACTTGCAGGAGGTGTGGGTCACAACATTTGCCCTGAGTGAGAAGGAGATAAGCCAAAAATGTTAAGTATGAAAACTGAAGATTATGGAAAATCTCTTCTTGCTATTATAAATCTCATATTTCTAGGTCCCATGTTCCTGTAGAATTGCTTTTTCCCACTTACCCCTATGGTAATTATAAGTAATGAGGATTAATGAAACTAAGAGGCTAAAAACTTTGGAATTCATATTTTGACATATGCAGTTAAACTGGAGGCAACTATGAATCAATGAGTCTAAGGGGAAAATGACAACTGGAGTAATTCATGTGCTGAAGGTCAGGTCAGAGGCCGGGTGTAGAGTGTCTGGAAACATGAGACCTTCATGAGAGCATCATGCAAGTGAGTTATGAGATGTGTCAGCAGGCCTTACTCTCAGATTAGATGATCATGAGCCCATCTGTATCAGAGTGCAAGAGTTTAAGAAGAGAGCAACATGTGACAGCAAGGCACAATGAAAATGAGGGCTGAGGTGACTAGCTTCAGACCAATACACTAGCTAATAGGAGAAGGTAGCCAACATCTGTCTCACTTTATTTCTTTCTTGCAATAAAGAATCACAGGTCCATTTTCGAAGCAGAGCTAACAAACAGCTTGCAGGCAGTTAGTGCTTCCCTGGAAACCTGGGGAGCTCACTTGGTTGTGTTGGAAACTCTCACAAATGAACACAAATGAAGTGTGGTTGGCAATCTACAGTTCTAAAGGGTGGGAATAAGCCCATACTTCTGTGCTAGGCTCTGTACCAGTATAGATTAGATTGACAAGAATCTTGAGAACTTTGTAGTAGATGGTAAAGTATGACTGAGTAAACTTAAATGAATTGCATGTGGTCTCACAGATGATTTTTTCCCTGCATTTCATATCCATATAAAGAAGTTCATAATATGGAAATCAAACTCAATTAGTGTTATTCTATTTACTTATGGCTGTGTATCACAAGAAAAATCAAATCTCAGTGTTTTCATATAGAGTGAGAACAATTTTTTTTTTTTTAGAAGTGTAAGGGTGGTGGCTACAATAGTGAAAACTAAATCATGTGGGTAGTGTTGAAACAAAACTCTAGGGACATTAAATGGAAACCTAAAGAGGTTTTCTTAGATAAATTTTACAGACCCCAATGTGCACTAAAGAATTTCCTTTCCTCAAACAAACTAAAATTAATGATAGTAACACATATCCCAAAATTATGAAATGTTTAGTAAATACCAGTTTGCTAAAGACTTTATAAGCATTTTAATGTATATGTATATGATATATGTAAATTTATAAATCATCTATCTGTATGTGTATATACATATATAAGTTTATATAAATACACACACACACACACACATATATATATATATATACATATATATATATATATATATATATATATATATATATCAGTATTATTATCCAGATATAATGTGACACATATCCAGGGCCACATAAACTTCTTGAACAAGAACTCTCACAAGGAGTGTCCTTTTTTGTATTTTATTCTTTAGAACTTACAATTTTATACTGAATAGTATATTTAATTTTCTTAAGTTACAGCTGGCAAAACTCATACTATAGGTTTTCCCCCTCATAAAGATCATTCTGTATCATTCAACATAGTAAAGGGGATTTCAGTAATAACAGACATATTAGTACAAATGGCCTTCACATTTAAAAGTGATTCATGGCTCAGTATGAATAAAATATTTGCTCCTAGATATCTGTAGTTGTTGCTCATGGAAACTGTAAAACATTGTCATAGGATCTCTGTGTATTGAGATTTTCATATATTTTGCAATAATTGCATTTAAAATATTTTACTTATTTATTTACTTGAGAGGCTGATTGAGAGAGAAAGTGTGTGCCAGGCCCTCTAGCCACTGCAGAGTAACTCCAGACACATGTGCCACCTTGTGTATGTGGCTTATGTGGATACTGGGGAATTGAACCTAGGTCCTTAGGTTTTACAGCAAGTACCTTAACCACTAAGCCATTGTTCCAGCTCAATAATTGCATTTTAAATATGGTAGGCATTTGTTTAAACAAACTCACCTTCACTACAGAACTATTACCTAGTGAAATAGCATCTTCTTTCTCATTTTTATTAATTGAGTGTGGAATATTAGCTGATTTCTGAAGAAGTCATCCATCATTATTTCTGATAAATGTTGCATAGTTGCTTAAGTACATATTTTTTTCTTTTGAATAATTATAAATAAATAAGACACACATTCAGAAACACTTTTGTTTTCCTGAGAAACACTGAAGTAGCCCCAAGATATTTCTGACACAATCACATGTATCTTAATTGATTTTTAAAGTTTTAAGTTTGGAGATTTAAGAGTTTCTCAAGTTCTTCAGTGAAGAATAAAAAAAAAAAAACTTGTCTATAAATTAAACATCCATCCAGACATGGTGGCACATACTTGTGACTTCAGCACTCAGGAGGATGAGGCAGAAAGATCATCAGAAGTTTGAGGCTAGCTTGTGCAATGATAGCGGGTTCAAGTCCAAAATAGTCTACATAGCAAAACTACAATTCAAAAAACCAAAAAGAAAACAAACCAAATAAGTTAAAAATTCATATATAAAATTATGTTGACACTAACAAAACAAAACTTATATGAAAACTGGGAAAATAATTATCTTGAATAAAATATAAAACATCATAAATGTGTAGCATTTAATCACTAGTGAGGCCATCAAAAAATTATGTAATCAGGGTCTGTTAGTAACACATGGAAACAAATTGGCTGATTAAAGGTCCAACTGCTAGTATAATTTTGTATGATAACTTAATTGTAAAAATATATAATTTTGTAATTTAATATATTCTTTTTCTATAATTTAACAATACTTTCATACTAAAATGCCATCTTTCTTATGTTTAGAAATAAGAACAATTGATAGAGCAGTATGGTTTTAGTACTTTCCCCAATGTTGCCTAAACCTTCAATATAGAAAATATAAAAGGCTAACGGTGTGTGATACACTGGTAATTCCCAACACAATAAGTAGAAATAGTTTATTTTAGAAATAATTTAAATCAAATAAGCATTTCTTATACAACAGCACAGACTAGTGGTCATGGCTGTTCAGTAAATGTTCAAGTTGTTCTCAGATGTCACCTGAGGTAGATATAAATATAATCTAATGCAATTTAGTTAAATAACAGTAACTAGAAAAGCCCATTTATTGATTTTACTTTGCATTCATACTAAACTATCAATGTTATTCTCAAAACAATTATTGAAAAAGAAACACATAAATGTTGTGTCAGCTAGCTAAAGAATAGCTTTAGAAGGATATTTCGCATATCTGTACTGTTTGTTTTAGAGTTACACTGTATCTATTCTACAAGCCCATTTCCTCATTCAGAGTAGTGATAGATTTAGCTAAGGCTGGAGTGATCAATGCTAACTTGATTGTCCCAGGGCTCTCAGTTTACATTAACTCAATTTATATAGATTTCTTCTAATATTTTAACATGATTTCCCTCATTTTAAGTTCGTTTTTACAATTGCTAAAATTTTCATCCTTTATTTATGATACTTCTGTACAAATTTAAAAGAATGCCACATGAGCTGAAGAAAAGATAGAGGAATTTTCTGAACTCTCTCCTAGGAATGTGAAATGGAGGAACAAGTGGCTCAAAGATCACTGCCAGACTTTACCTTGGGTTTTATAAGTTGGCTCATTTTCTTTCCAAAGCCCATGTTGAGACCTTTCTGTGTGGACTGGCTATCCCATCTAGAGTGGCTTAGTTGTTTCTACAATTTGACATATGTGACTCTTACTTTGAAAGCTAAAGAGCATGTGATATTACTTTTCTCCAAATAATAAGTGCAAAGGGTAACAAATCAGAGATATTCTAGATCATGTTTATGCTCACACAAGTTCAAGATCTAGTCTGTAGCCACTGAAAGGTCAGTGGTAGTCTTTGAGGTATAATGAGAATTTGAATTTGAGTTCTGGACTTAGCTCAATATTTTTTTTTATCATCGTGCAAACTAGGAGAAAAATTTCTAATCTATGAATTGGATATATTACTAATGCTCTAATAGGAGCCTGTTGATGACAAAATGAAATAACATATTTTACACACTGAAAGGTTAAAAAATGACAACAAATTATGTCATTTATCCAAAAGCTAGATTCACAGAAAGTTTCTGTCTAAGTTTCTTGTTGATACAAAAATGATTTTAACATCTCAATTATTCTTATTTGCATGAACTTAACTAACAATCAAGTCTAATCCCATTTGTAAATTTATTTTTACTTTTATTTATTTATCTACTAGCAGAGAGAGGAGAGATAGAAAATGGGTGTGCAACCACCTTCAGCCACTGCAAACAAATTCCAGATGCCTGTGCCACTTTGTTCATCTGGCTTTATGTGAACACCGGGGAATAGAACCCATGTTGTTAGGCTTTGGCAAGTGCCTTAACTGCTGAGCCATCTCCCCAGCCTTGATCCCATTTTTAAATCAGCAACTATTGCCTTGGGTTATAGAAACAATACACTTTGGAAAGCAATGTGGAGACTCCTAAAAAAGCTGATTATAGAGTTACCAACAGACCCAGTTATTCCCTTATTGGGCAGGTACCCTAAAACCTACAAGCCGAAGTCCAGAGAGATTTGCTCAACCAATACAAAAAAAAAAAAAAAAAAATAGCACAACAACAAAACTTTCGCTGTGATTTTTTTTTTTTTTTACTTTTTAAAATTTTTATTTTATTTTTTTGAGAGAACTGAATAAAAAACAAGCATATGAAGAACCATGTGATATAAACAAGGATACAGAGAAATTGATATTTTCTGATTTTTAAAAATATGAAAATATCAATGACCTAATATGTTATCTTCTAAAGTTTAATGATTTATCTATTATATATTTATAATTCATTCTGAAAGTATTTACAGGAACAAAATCTTCGCTATTATTTTCTTGTTGTTGCTAACATGTATTCTCAAACACAATTTTATGGGGGAACATACACAGTATCACTGTTCTGATATGTTATAGATGTTATTTTATTTGTCTCTTTGTACCTCTATATGACATATCAACCTTCAGTAGAAAGCTTGGTGTCAAAGAAAAGTATATATCCTGGGTACTTTTCTTATCTGTCTTTGGACTGACCTATCTTTCATGTTACATGTTCTCTGTGAAGAGACTTAAGCTTTTGTCACAAATTCTGACTTTTTGTCAGCATAATAGTAGCCAATAATCAAATATATAATTTATAAATTTATATAATATATAAATAAATAATAATCAAAATATGAGAGAAAATTTAAACCACATGAGTCACACCTTATGATTAAAATGCAACTATTTATGGTAGATACAGTTCAGTAATTGCATGCTGCATCCACAACAACATTCTCAGAAGATGATGCCGGCATGCAAACCATCTAAGCAGAAGTCGACTCTGATACTCCACAATGACTTTGCCCACAGATGCATGTGTAACTTAGTCCATAACCTGCCTTAGGCACTGCATACAAGTAATTCTTGTGGAATTTCAATTCACTCTGCATGGCCACACATGTGTATATAAAGCTCACTAAAGACAAAATGGCACTCAGAACTTTGCAGATATGTGCAGGTAAATCAGACCTGAAATGATGAAGGGAAGATTATGTAGCAATATGGCTTTAGTCTTGTTCAGGATGCTTCCTTAGAGGCATTCATTTCATTTTGTTTGTCTCGGTACCCTTGTATGGCATACTCACCTTCAGGAAAACACTATTATAAACTTTTCTTTGGGGCAACAGTTATAAAAACATTGTGAATTGCAACTGTGTTGTGAAACATTTTATAAATATGAATGCATGCAATTTACAAAATATTCTACAGATATTTTGAAAAAATATATTATTTATTTATTTATTTGCAAAAAGAGGGAGAGAGAGAAAGGAGAGACAGAATGGCCACACCACTGCCTCCAGCTACTAAAAATGACCTCCAGATGCATGCATGCACCACATTGTGCATCTGGATTTATGTAGGCACTGGGGAATCAGACCCAGGTTGTGCAGCTTCGCAGGCAAGTGTCTTAACCAACTGATAGGGGCCTAATCTCTAGAATCTACAAAGAACTCAGCAATCTAAACAGTAAGAAGTCAAACACCCCACTCACAAAATGGGGCAAAGAGCTGAACAGGCAGTTCACAGAGGAAGAAATACAAATGGCAAACACACACTTAAGAAAATGTTCATCATCCCTAATCATCAGGGAAATGCAAATTAAAACAACTATGAGATTCTACCTTACCCCAATAAGGATAGCAAACCTCAAAAAATCAAATGAAAATAAATGCTGGCGAGGATGTGGAGAAGTAGGAACACTCATCCACTGTTGGTGGGAATGTAAGATGGTACAACTGCTTTGGAAGACAATATGGAGACTCCTGGAAAAGCTGACTATAGAGATACCAACAGACTCAGTTATTCCCTTACTGGGCATCTACCCTAAAACCTTCAAACCACAGGCCAGAGATTTGCTCAACCATGTTTATAGCGGCTCAATTTGTAATAGCTAAGAGCTGTAATCAACCCAGATGCTGAATGGATAGAAGAATGGATAACTAAGATGTGGTATATCTACACAATGGAATTCTATACAGCAGTAAGAAAAAAATGACACAATGAAATTTGAGGAAAAATGGTTGAACCTGGAACAGATCATTCTCAGTGAACTTACCCAATCACAGAAAAAAAAAAATCGCCACATAGTCTCACTCATCTGCAGCAGCTAACCTGAATCTACACAAGATACCTTACATACCCAGCAAGCATTTCATGGACTAGACACTAGGATGGGTGGGGAAGGAGGGGAGGGCAATGGAGGGGCTGGAAAACACAAATCTAGACC
The DNA here is from genome assembly GCA_036346955.1 of Dipus sagitta. Classification (NCBI taxonomy): domain Eukaryota; kingdom Metazoa; phylum Chordata; class Mammalia; order Rodentia; family Dipodidae; genus Dipus; species Dipus sagitta. The sequence goes on along the minus strand of CM070770.1, from coordinate 78,273,416 downwards.
CAAATGGCAATGGTACCATAAAACTCTACTTCCTAAATGGCTGAACCTTCACCAGGCCCCTAGAGGGAACACCTGAACCAAAAGGCACTGGAGAGGGTATGTTGAAGACTAACCTTAATCTTCTACAGCTTCCCTCCCTCCCTCTCTGTCTCTCTCTCTCTCTCTCTCTCTCTCTCTCTCTCTCTCTCTCTCCTCTCTAACTCTTGTATATTAGTTATCTCTTTCCTCATTTTCTTAATGGGCACTGACCTGTAACTCCCAGTACCAGCATGTGGCTATCATCCACAATGAGCTTTTGATCAGAGAGACCTACAAGGTTTCCTAAAAGACAGACAGATTTCTGTCAGAGTACTTGATGACCCACCAAAGGTCAGTGGTAAAACCGTACTGCTGAAGACACCTTATGTGATCGACTTGCAAATTAGAATGGCATGGCTGGAAGTTGGAAGAGAGTCAGTCCCCAGACAGTCAGCGCGTCTAGTGCCAGAAGGTGCTACATGGGCGACTGGGGGAAAATGACCAATATCTGTCCAAACAACTCATGGTCTAACCTACTTAGCAGCAAATAACATGTTGTGATGCCCACACAAGTGCAATAGTGGCACACAGCCATGGTGGGGAACCAAATGCTCTTGATTTGGCTAACTGATCCCCTCAGTGGTACGGGACCCATACCTGGAGCTGGGAAACAAGTCAGAACCATATCCAAACATAAATATCTAAACTTGGTTTATGATAAAAGAGGATAACATTTAAATATTTCCAGTTTAATTTCAGCATTCTTCATTTACTGATCTATTCTACAGTTAATTATTCATATGAAATGTAAATAAAAAATAATTTTGCATTAATAGGTTAATTTTAGGCAAATCCATGTTCTCTTGGAAATTGTGTTTTACATTTTCAGTAAAATTACATTGACATTTTTCATGTTCTGGACATACACCTGGTATTTAGGTTGATTTGAGGAAAGTTATTTATAGAGAAAGAATCATAAATCTGTAGTGTTAGTGCACACAAAGCATATCCCAGGGTTTCCTGCATATTTAGCCTATCAACAGGAAGTGAACTTACTGTCTTTTTAGTTCTTTAATTCTCTCTTATCATGTGAATCTCCATTCTCTGCTTTTGACCTTCTACAAACAGCACCACCTCCTTCAGCGTCTTTGTCAGGGCTAATGTATTGGTCCTGATAATAGCTCTGTCTGCTGCCTCTCCTGAGGAATCTGATATGGATCCCATCCTAAGTGCTGAAAGGAATTGTATCCCAGGGTGGGCACAGTAGCATTTGAGTTCTAATCAAATGGTCTGGACCAATATCTTCTTCCTCTGCAGCACTATAAGGCTACCTTAACAAATTTGTGAACCCGCCTTGCTTTAATAGAAGATAACCTTTCATAGGTTCATCAAATGTGAAGAATTTTAATCTCTAAGTCCTCTCTCTCTCTCTCTCTCTCTCTCTCTCTCTCTCTCTCTCTCTCTCTCTCTCTCTGTGTGTGTGTGTGTGTGTGTGTGTGCCTGTTCATGCTGAGCCTGCACAATGCTATAGTAGCAGCACAGAAATGCAGCAAGCTTTAAGTTCATCTAGATAAACGACCCAGTGGCAGCCGAGCAGGTGAAAAGGGGGTTAAATTTGCACTTATCTTTTATATGCCTACAGGGCCTTATTTGCTGGTGTTTAAATCTCTGGAAAAAAGCCTTGGGAAGTTGAAGCATTTTGCTACCTCTGCTGCTGCGTTCCCGCGGGGGCAGTGCCCTGTTTCTCCCCATTATTCATTGTCGCGCTGCTGCTAAGTAGCAATACTTCTGAGGACAATTGTGCAGAACTGCAGAGGCTGCCTTCCTTGAGCGAGGAAGACACTCCAGAAACGCTGTCACCAAAGATGTGCTTGTAAGAAGGATGTGATTTTGCCGGCAGCGGATGATATCATCTGGTATATTTAGCATTCACAGGGAAGGTGACTGCAAGTGGGTTAGAATCTAGACCTGAACTTTAGATTTTGTGTAAGTCAAAGTAGTTTTAAGTAACATCTTCTCTGCCCTGGGTGACAAAATTCTATTTAAAATACTGAACTGTGTCATGCCAACCTCTATTGTAAAGTGTATACTTTCAGTAGTTAAGTGGATGAGTTTGTTTCATGTTAGTGATACCTGAGATGTGGAAATATTATAACATGGTTCTTGCTCAAATTAAATTATATTTTAGCAAATTCTATAGATTCTTCCACATAGGATGCTAAATGATTTTTATTTCTTCCCCAGTGCTCCATTTTAGACAGTGGTTAGCTAAGGACTTGGATAGTTGTTCTACAGTATAAAAATCTATTTAATTTTTAAATATATTTATTTCTTTATTTAAGAGAAAGAGTGAGTCAGACAGGCAGAGAGAGGTAAGACAACGGCCACACCAGGCCCACCAGCCACTGCAAATGAACTCCAGATGCAAGCTGTGCATCTGGCTTATGTGGGTCTTGAGGAATTAAACCTGGATCCTTAGGCTTCATAGGCAAACCCTTAACTACTAAGCAATCTAAACAGCCCTAAAATTCTATTCTTGTAGTTATCTCATGTTGCGTCCCTGAAAGGTAGTTTAGTGACCTACAGAGAAAACAATTTTCTATAGATGAGATCTAGAAGTCTGATGTTTTAAATTGGATTTTCCTGGTATGCACATTCCATTCAATTTCACACTTCTGTTTGTTTTATTTCTACCACATTCAAAATTAACACTAGAGCTGGACATGGTGGGACACATCTTTAGACTTTAGTTCTAGCACTGGGGAGGCTTGGGTAGGAGAATTGCCTTGAGTTTGAAGCCAGGCTTGGATGACACAGTGAGTTCCAGATCAGCCTGGACTATAAAAATTGTGAGTATATATATATATATATATATATATATATATATATATATATATATATATATCTGAAAACTCTTCAAGATTAATCAACCTTTTTCATAATTTCAAGGTGTTTTAAAATAGAACTGTATAATCTTCATACCACAATTTTTTTTTTTTTTTTGCATGGGGAAGACAAAACAATTCATGGTAGCAACTTCTCAAATCTGCTTTCTTTCCCTGGGTACAAAATATGCTTTTGTGAGGTTTTAGAACTTATCGTCCATACAAAAGAATGTGTTTCCTATGTATATAATGATATTATATTTATGGTCTTGATTTTCAGAACTATATGAATGCATTTGCTAGAAGAAAAACAGAACATCTTTAAGTTATTCACCAATACAAATCAAAAACTGTGAGCCAAATACAATGTAACCCACAGTATAGTCAACTTCACATTTGCAAAGTAGGAACTGTGCAGCAATAGCTCTTAACTATATTACCTAATGCTCAAACAGCACTTTGTGTGAAACAGAGATGAAAAAATACATTCTAACTTGATTAAATTTCTTTAAAAATGAGGTTTTTGCCATGTCAATTTATTTTTTCTTCTCCTATTTTCAAAAGGAACTTTTCTTGAAGAGAACATGTTTAAACCATGTTAACCCATGAACACTAATTGAGAAAGAAGTTAACTGAGTTCCATGAACACGTTATATTTATTATATATAGCCAGTCTATTAAGGGATTTTGTAGAGACTCCAAAAAAGGCACTGGAGGGATTTGTTCCTTCCCTACCTTTCAAATTTGGGCAGAAGTAAAGCAAGGATTTGAAATGGTTGTGATAGAATATGTTATGCTATCTTTGTCATCACCTTATTTTAGGTCTATCAAAGACAACTTATTGACCTACTGGGAAAACTATTTTTTTTACAGATAAGATCTAAAATCTGGCCACAAACCAATTTGTAACCTGTGGTTGGTAATTAATGCATGCTTTTTCTTCAGCAAGTTTTAGGCAGTCTGATAAATGGGGAGCATTAGTAAGGTTTATTTGGGCAAAGTAAGGATGGGTAAGCAGTGATTACATCCCACACTCTTTGCAATGGCAATTAAGTTGTTGTGAAATTTATAATTGAAAGTCCAAGTAGGAAATGTGGAGAGTAACTGCTTTCTCCCAGAGCTCTCTATACATACTTGAAATTCTTCTACTGATGTTGAAAGGTTTGTCAGTTAATTCAAGGACACATTTAGGATACAAAAAAACCTATATGGGCATTATGCACAGTAGTTTCCATCTGCCACAAAGTAGAGAACTTTTGGGCACTAGGGTCACCAACGTATTCACTTGCATCCATCTATTGAACCAGAAATAGTTGCACATATGATTTTCTCCTCTAGATTGGATTTGTTTATCTGGATAAGTCCTAATGAACACTGAATTTGCTTTAGTTATTCACATTTTCTATTCCAGTTGTAACTTCCCTACAAAGCAAAGACACTTATTACTAAAAATGATGTCAATTCTTTGCAATTCAAGTGGTACAACTCAATTTAAACAATTTATGAGGATGGCATTAAAAAAAATAGATTTGCCTGGGTGAAGTGTTGACACAGACCTGTAAGCCAGCATGTGGGAGGTCAAAGCCACAGAACCCTTGTGAGATTCATGCCAGCTCAGGCATGAAAAAGTGAGTTCTATACCAGCCTGGATGGCATTGTAAGATTCTATCTCAAAACAAACAAGCAAACAAAGAGACAAACAGACAAACAAATGAAAGAGAGCACTGCTGGATGTTTTCCTTGCCAGGTTCTTGTAACAATGCCATTAAAATTCATCTAGCAAAAGTCTCTTACCTTTGGAGTTTATTTTTTCTTCAAATCAGAAAACTGATTTCCAGATGTAGTAACTTACTTTAGGACATTTTCTTAATTTCCTTGGAAATAAAAGTTTCACTCATTTTTTGTTTTGTTTTGTATTGTTTTTTTCAAGGTAGGGTCTCACTATAGCCCAAGCTGACCGACAATTCACTATATAATCCCAGGGTGGCCTCAAACTCATGGCAATCCTCTTACCTCTGCCTCCCAAGTGCTGGGATTAAAGGTGTGTGCCACCACACCCAGCCTTGATGTGTTTTTTTTTTTTATTTTTTATTTTTTCTCAATTTTTATTAATATTTTCCATGATTATAAAAAATATCCCATGGTAATACCCTCCCTCCCCCCACTTTCCCCTTTGAAATTCCATTCTCCATCACATCCCCTCCCCATCTCAGTCAGTCTCTCTTTTATTTTGTTGTCATGATCTTTTCCTCCTCTTATGATAGTCTTGTGTAGGTAGTGTCAGGCACTGTGAGGTCATGGATATCCAGGCCATTTTATATCTGGAAGGAGCACTTGTAAGGAGTCCTACCCTTTGGCTCTTACATTCTTTCCGCCACCTCTTCCTCATTAGACCCTGAGCCTTGGAAGGTGTGATTGAGATGTTTACTCAGGATTCCAGTCACTTCTTTCCAGCACTATGATACCTTCTCAGTCATCCCAAGGTCCCTGCCATCTGAGAAGATAAGATTCTCTACCCAAAGTGAGAGTAGCATTAATATAAGGGTATGAATGCTAATAGAAGTGCTTACTGGGCACTTTGATAAGCATAGTATATACATTTATCCAGACATCAGTAGACGTTACACCCCTAGGGCTCATGACTACCCCTGTTTTAAGTTTTCAGTATCAGGGATGTATTCATTCCCTCCTATGGTGTGGGCCTCTAGTCCAATTGGAGGGCAGTTGGTTTCCACCATGATAGACATGCCACTATTTTACCCATTGGCTCATTTGGCCTGGATGGTCAATTATAAGGCTTGCAGTGTCCACTGTTGAGTATCTTCACTGGTGATTTCTCTTTCTCACATTGAACTGCAATGGCTTCTTCCAGCTTTCTGTCAGCTGGTCTACATGGAGGAGGTTATTAGCTCAGTTCCAGCAGCGTTTCTCAGTGGCCTTGTAGCCCAAGTATGTGGAGTCTTCAGCAATAGGGTCTTACCATGCATTCCTTGTGGGAAACCAAGGGCCTCGGCAATGGCCTATAATGTTTTAGGGGCATCAGGGACCTTCCTGGCCAACAACTCACTGGAAGGTCACCCATCCCTGGCACTGAAAATTTTCTAGCAACGATCTATGGCTCCTGAGTGTTCCATTGTCCAAAACCAGAGGATTCCATATGATTTATTTCTATCCTCTTAGATCTTGATTAGCCCTACCTCTACCTTTCCTTTACTCAATCTCTTCCCCTGACCTCACTTTGGGCCTTTTCACCCCCGTTAATCTATTCTTCTACTTACATATATATATATATTTGTGGGGAGAGACGCCTGCCCAACAGACTGGCCGTTTTTTGTTCATGTAAGAGAGTAAGAATGAAAGCAAGAGTAAGAGAGAGAGTCGGCATGCTTTGGCCTCCAACTATTGTATTCAAACTCCAGACACATACACCACCTTGTGTGCATGTGCAACCTTGCATGCTTCCATCACCTTATCTGTCTGGCTTCTGTGGGGTCTGGAAAGTCAAGCATGGGTCCTTAGGCTTTGCATTCAACTGTCTTTCCTGCTAAGTCTTCTCTCCATCCCACTTATGCATTTTTTATAGGTCACATGTTCTTTATATGAAGACAATACCTGTTTGGGGGAGTTAAATATGTTTGCATTTGCAGTCGTAACTTGGATATTTATGCATTTTTTTCCTATGTGCTATGGTAAATTCTTCTTTGTTTCTGTATAAACCTATGCTGGGAACTTGTAAGCCTTAAATTTTGTTAAGCAAAAGTTACATATGTTCTTTCTTTTGATAACAGGGCCTGGCATATTATAAAATTAATTGATTTTAGGGCTGGAGAGATGGCTTAGCAGTTAAGAGCTTGCCTGTGAAGCCAAAGGACTCTGGGTTGAGGCTCGATTCCCCAGGACCCACATTAGCCAGATGCACAAGGGGGTACAGGCATTTGGAGTTCGTTTGCAGTGGCTGGAAGCCCTGGAGTGCCCATTCTTTCTCTCTCTCTCTGCCTCTTTCTCTCTCTGTGTGTCACTCTCAAATAAATAAATAAAAATAAAACCCATTACTTAAAAAAATTAATTAATTGATTTTAGAGACAGGCATGATAGGTTCTTCAACTATAAATGAGAAGAAAATCATATTCTTGCTTTGAATTTTTGTAGATATAAATAGGATTCCATCTTAATGCCAACATGGTCACTTGATATCCTATGGCCATAAGGTTGCATTGTCTTCAGCAATAAGGTGTTACCTGTTAGCTCTTAACAGGTAGCCAAGTGTGTTAGCGGTGAACTTTATAAATTTGGGGACCTCATGTTTCACTGACCACAAGCAGACTATGAGGGGAACTGTCGCTGACAGCTTCAGGTTTGCTGAGATGAAATTCCAGACCAGGCACAGTTATGGAGGAAGGGATTTATTGAAGCTTAAAGATCCGGGGGAAGTTCCATAATGACAGAAGAAGCTGGCCGCTTTCACAGGTCTGAGCAGAGAGAGACAAGACACAAGCAAAAAGCAAAAAGCTACATAGGACATTTCAGGAACTCCAGGAGGAACTAAGCACTTTGCATATCTTTAGATTGGAATTTCAAACCCACCACCACACTTTAGGGCTGGATACTAAGACCCACCCAGTGACACTGTCTCCAACCAGGTGACTGCAAATGCAAATTACAGATGAATAAAACACTGACATACATCCTGCCTCTGGCCACCAATAGATCCATAACCGTTACAAGTTGTAAATTGTATTCAGTCCAATTTCAAAGGTCCCCACACTCTTCACCGACTTAAGATGGTGAGTCCTGTAAAATCAAACAAGTTAAATATTTTCAACATATAAAGGCATAGAGTAAACATTTTCAACTGGTATAAGGTATAGCAAGGAGAGACTAAAACAATGCAAACTCAACGACCATCAAACAAACATCAAACTTCTGCAGTTCAAATTCAATATAACCAGAGACTGACAGTCTCCAAATTTTCTAATTCTGCCCCTCCAGCTGGGCAGAGTAGCCCGGGAACATTTCCGTCCCAGGCCCACAGTGCACTCCATGGCAGCCCTTCCACGATCTTGGTATATCCAAAACATCTTCAAGTCTCCACGCAAACGATGGTCCATCTTCCAAAGGCTCTTCCAGCCTATGAGGGTCATGATGCCATGCCTCATTCCACATCTCAGCAGAAGCTCCTGGAACTATGTGTGCACTTCTTGACCCACTCCATGCATTTTTCATGCCTCCAAAACTAATACCAGGTGTGTAGAACACAGGCATATTCTTAATTCAGGAACGAAATAAATTGTAACCTTGAAAAGCAGATTTCTTTACTCAACTCTTTCCCAAAAGAGTTTGAATTTCTATCACATTCTTTCATTAGGCATCCTCTCCATTGTATTAATGTGAAGCAGTTTGGCCATCTTCCTTAAGATTGATGATTTGTTGACAATAGCAGCTTCAGTAAACCAAAACAGGTCTCAGTGTCTGTAATTTTAACTTGCTTGAGGTTTTCCAACTTAAAATCTTAAATCTCTCAGTCCTATATATTTATCCAAGCACATCAGTCCATTACAAACTTGCCATTGATCAAACTCTCTGGGCCAGGGCAAGAGAACGCAGCAAGCCCTTGTGTCAGTAGCCTAGTTCCTACAAAGTCCTCTGCAATCTTTCTTTCTCCTTAGAAAGTTCATAAGCCAAGCCTCCAAATACAATCTTGCTGTACTTAGCATTTTCAAACTCTAATCAGAATATTCCATAAAACTTGGTTTACCACTCCAGAAGGCAACTTCAGTTGCAAGCACCAAGCCTATGCCCATTCTTCCAAAACAAAAGTTCCAACAGACCAAAATCCACAAGGTCAGGTTCATCTCACTCCCCAGGAACCTAATTCTGGCCTTAGACTTACTGGCCAAAAGTCATAGTTTCAGGGTGATGATTTCTCTATCTTTTATTGGCTCTTGTGTTCAGGTCCCCCCTCCACCTTGTTGAGGATAATAACTGCAGATGTTTTCTTCACTACAGTGAGTGTTTGGGGCCCCTTTGTCAAAGATCAGATAGCTCCAGTTACTTAAAGTCATTCCTAGATCTTCATTTGTATTCCATTTTTGTATGTGCCTGTTTTGTATAAGTACAATGATGTTTTTACTACTATGGCCTTGTAGTATAACTTGAAATTGGGTATAGTGAACCTCCCCCCAAAGGTGTTATTTTTGCTGAGTACTTTTCTGGATATTTGAGGCCTTTTGTGCTTCCATATGAATTTTGAGACTATTTCCTCTAACTCTATGAATTATGTCACTGGAATTTTGATTGGAATTACATTGAATCTACTTATTGCATTTGATAGGATGGCCATTTTAACAATATTAATTCTTCTAATTGACCAGCAGGGCAAGTCCCATTTTCTTGTCATGTCTTCCTCCAGTTATTTCTTCAATGTTTTCATTGTGAAGGTCTTTTGCTTCCTTGGTTAGTGGGATTTGAAGGAATTTGTTGTGTGTGTGTGTGTGTCTATTGTAAATGGGACAGTGTGCCTAATTTCTTTTTCCTTGTAATTGTCATTGATATATACAAAGGCTACTTATTTCTGTGTGTTGATTTTATACACTGCTAATTTGTTGAAAACATTTATTACTTCTCGGAGTCTTTTTGTTTGTTTGTTTGTTTTCATTTTTTGTTGTTGTTGTTGCTGCTGTTCTCATGTCATCTTTCTACTGACTTATTGCTTAAGCTAAGATTTCAAGTACTATGTTAAAAAGTAGTGGTGAGAGTGGAGACCCCTGTCTAGTTCTTGAACTTAATGGGAATGCTTAAAATATTTCCAAATTTAGTGTGATATAGGCTTTAGGTATGTTGTATATTGCCTTTATTAGATTGATATGTGATACCTCCATCCCTGTTTTCTCCAGAGTTTTGATCATGAAGGGATGCTGAATTTTGCAAAGATTTTTTTTTTTTTTTTTTGCTTCTGTTGAGATGATCATCTGTTTCCTGACTTTAAGTCTGTTCATGTGATACATTATATTTATTGATTTCCATATATTTAACCAAGACCGCATTCCTGAAATGAAACCTATTTGGTAGAGATTGGTTATAATTTTGATGTCTTCTTGAATTCAGTTTGCAAGAATTTTTGTGTCTAAGTTCATCAATAATATTGGTCTGTAATTCTATTCTTGTTCTGTCTCAGTCTGGTTTTGTTTTCATTATTTTTATTTTTATTTTATTTGAGGGATAAAGATAAAGAGAGGGAAAGAGAGAGAATGAGCATGCCAGTGCCTCTGGCCACTGCAAATAACCTCCAGAAGCATGCACCACCCTGTGCATCTGGCTTAGATGGGTTCTGGAGAATCGAACCTGGGTCCTTTGGCTTTGCAGTTAAGCACCTTAACTACTAAGCCATATCTCCAGTTCCTGAGTCTAGTTTTGGTATTAGTGTCATTCTAGATTCGTAGAAGGGATCAAGGAGTGTTCCCTTTGCTTCAATTGTGTTAAATGCCTTCAGAAAAAAAAAAAAAAGTGATTTCAGTTCTTCAGTGAAAGCTTGGTAGAATTCAACGGTGAAACTGTCTGGGCCTTAGCTTTTTTGTTGTTTTTCTTGTTGTTGGGAGGCTTTTAATTGCCATCTCAATCTCATTTGATGTTATGTCTCTATTCAGGTGGTTTATCTCATCTGGCTTTAGTTTTGCTAGGTCATATGTATTAAGGAATTCACCCATTTCTTCAAGGTTTTCCAATTGTGGGGTATAGATCATTGAACTATGTCCAGCTGATTCTTGCAATTTCAAGTTCTGTTGTAACTTCTCCCCTTTTACTTCTGATTGTGCTGAAGTGTGCCTTGTCTGTTTTCCTTTTTATCAAAATTGGCTAAGGGTTTATCAATCTTATTTATTTTTCCAAGAATCAGCTCTTTGTTTCATCTTTTTTTTTTATTTCTGATTTGATTTTTGCTCATGTCTTGGCTAATTATGTTTGGTTATATTGAGTTTAGATTGTTCTAGGTTTTTTTTTTTTCCCAATGCTTTTAGCTAGATACTTAAGTTATTGAGATCTCTCTATTTTTATAATAAAAGCATTTAGTCCTATAAACTTCCCTCTTAAGACTACCTTCATCGTGTCCCATATGCTTTGGTATGTTGCATTTTAATTATTGCTCAGCTCTAGATTTTTTTTTTTTATTTGACAACCTATGCATTGTTTAATAGTGAATTGTTTAGCCTCAAACAGTTAGTTGTATTTTTGTTTTTTCCCTTGTTATTCTCTAGCATTATGGTCTGGTATAGTGCATGGAATTTTGTTATATTTTTTCTGAATTTTTTGAGCCATGTTTTATTCCCCAGGATATGATCTATTTTAGATAAGGACACATAAGCTGGTGAGAAGAATGCATATTCTATGGAGCTAGGGAGAAATATTCTGTAAATATGTTAAGTCTAACTGATCTACAGTATTACTTAACTCCCTTATTTCTTGGATTTCTGCTTAGATGATATGTCTAATGATGATAATAGAATATTAAAATCTCCTACTTTGATTGTGTTGGGAGATATTTCTGCTTTATTGTCTAACATTTTATTATATATTAATTTGGTGCTCCTGTGTTTGGTGCATATAGGTTTAAGATTATAATATCATTTGTTGTATTGTCCCTTTGATGAGTATGAAGCAGGCTCTTTCTTTTAATTACTTTTGGTTTGAAGTCAATTTTGTCTGATATCAGTATAGCCATCCCTGCTTCTTTCTATTTCCATTAGCTTGGAATATTTACTTCTATTCCTTCACCATAAGGTGGTATCTACTGTTGTTGGTATGGTAGGTTTCCTATAGACAGCAAATGGGTGGGTCCATTTTTCTGATCCAACATTTTGGACTGTGTCTTTTGAGACCATGGATGTTTTGAGTTATAAATGTGAAATGTGACTTAATCAATCCCTATCAAGTTGGATGCTTTGTGGAGTTTGGTATATTCTTGAACTTTAGAGGGTTTCATGCCTGTTCTACTTTTGGTTATTATTCTTCCCCCCTATAGACTCTTGAGTGTATTATCTCTTCAGTTTAGATTATTCTAGACAGTATTCTTTATAGGATGGGTAGTGCTGATAAAATTATATAGTTAGCTTTATCATGGGGTTTTATTTTGACATCTATTATTAGGTATAATTTTCTGGCTATAGTATTTGGGATTAGCAGCCATCGTCTTAGAATTTGAAATGGTCTATTCTAAGCCCTTCTGGCTTTTAGAGTTTCCATGATAAAATCAGAGGATATTGTTATGGGTTTACCTTTGCATATAAGAAGCTATATTACTGGGCTGGAGAGATGGCTTAGCAGTTAAGTGCTTGCCTGTGAAGCCTAAGGACCCCCGTTCAAGGCTTGATTCCCCAGAACCCACATTAGCTATATGCACAAGGGGGCACACGCATCTGGAGATCGTTTGCAGTGGCTGGAGGCCCTGGAGTGCCCATTCTCTCTCTGTGTCCCTCTCTGCCTCTTTCTCTCTCTGTCTGTTGTTCTCAAATAAATAAATAAAAATAAAAAATACTTTAAAAGAAGCTATATTTCTCTTGCATCTTTTAGAATCCTTTCTTTGTTTTCAGTGTTGAAACATGTATTTGACTATAATGTGACATGGGAAGTTTCTTCTCTGTTCCTGTCTGTTTGGTGCTTTGTGCACCTTTTTGATGTGGCTCTCTTTTGAGAGATTAGGAATTTTTTCTTCAACAACTTTTTAGAATAGTTTATTTATATTTTTGAGAAAGAGAGAGAAAGATACAGATAGAAAGACATGGAAGAGTGAGAAAATGGACATGCCAGGGCATGTACTCACTGCAAATGAACTCAAGACACATGTGCTGCCTTGTGCATCTGGCTCATGTGTGTTCTGGGGAGTCAAACCTGATTCCTTAGGCTTGGCAGGCAAGTGCTTTAGCTGCTAATCCTTCTTTCCAGCCCTCTTCAATAATTTTGATGAAGATAGTCTCTGTGTCTGTGGTCTGTATTTCTTCCCCTTCTTGTATAACAATGATGCAAATATTTGTTCTTATCAAGGTATCCTACAATTCCATCCTATTCTAGCCACACTTTTTTTTTCTTTTTCTTTCTTTCTTTTTTTTTTTATTTTCATTGTTTTTGGACTGATGGACTATTTCTTCTGTCTTGTCCTCAAATTCTAATAGTCTGTTGTCCATATGCTCTACTTTGTTAGTGAGACTTTCTTGGGTGCCTCTAGAAGAGTTATCTTGCTGCTATATCTTAGATATTTTTGTCACCATCTCCATCTCTTTCCAATTCATTCTTAGTTATATTTGCTTTTTATGTCTTAGAACTCATGCCTGCATTTGATTATATCTTAACTGAGCTTACCCCACTGCCCATTGAGGGTTTTTTGTTATTGTTGTTGTTTCTGTTGTTGTCATTGTTGGTCCTCTTCCATGCCCTTTATTCTTCTAACATCAAGTTCTTTTTAACTCTCTTCATTTTTTTGAGATGTGCATTATGTTCTTTGCTTGATTTGTTTCTACTTCCTTCAGCCATGCTTTGAGTACATTCTTGAATTCTTCTTGTTGATTTTCCTCATTCAGCCATGCTTTAAATTCTGTTGTGAGTTGTTGCTTTTGTTTATCTTGTAATTTTTCCAGGCATTTGTTCATGGCCTCATTAAGTTTGTTGAATGTACTTGCGTTAGCTTCATTTTGGTTTCTATGGCTGGAGTGTCCTCTAGTTGTGCAATGTAGGTTTCCATTATTGGATTATGTGTCCTTGGTGGTCACATTTTAGCTTGGTATCTTGCTTTGTTTTGCATTAAAGTGTGCCCATCTTAAGGTAGTTGTCTTGTTTTGCTAGGATTGTAGTAATTAATGGCCATTGTGGAATATTCATTGACTTTCTTGCTTAAGTTTGGTCAAAGTAGGTTTGGCTGAGCACTCTTAAGCTTGAGCTGGGTCTTCCTTGTGTGTTCACTCTCCTGGGAATTCTGGCTGGAGACCTGTAAGATCGGGCCAACTCATAACTAAGCAGGGTCCTGTTATCTCTCTTCCTCATTCTTTGGTCCTTGGTAGAGGGCTTAACTGTGGGTGGTAGTGGCAAGCAGAGTGAAGGTATAGCAGAGATCTCACTGCTGGAGTTAAATCCCAGTCACAGTCGTTGTAGGGCCCACCTGGGTCCAGGTTAGTGGAAGTGGTGTGGGCATGATTTCAGAGGATACTTTCTTGTGGACTTGTCCCAACACATCTTGCATGGGTATTAAGGAACTGCCCCAAGTCACTAGGTACAGCAATCAGGCTTTCTACACTTCCCAAGCAAGCGTGCTCTTCTATTAGGTGTTTTCTCACCTGGCCCTAGAGTATGCCTGGCAGTCAGGTACTTCCTCCCCTTTCTCTAAGCACACCCCAGGTCAAGCACTTTTCTTCCCTTACCTACAGCATGCCAAATGTTAGGCACTTCCTCCTCTGGACTATTTTGAACTTCTTTTATTTATTTATTTTTTATTTTTTTTTTTGTTATTTTTATTTATTTATTTGAGAGTAACAGACAGAGAGAGAAAGAGGCAGATAGAGAGAGGGAGAGAGAATGGGCGCGCCAGGGCCTCCAGCCACTGCAAACGAACTCCAGATGCGTGCGCCCCCTTGTGCATCTGGCTAACGTGGGTCCTGGGGAGTCGAGCCTCGAACCGGGGTCCTTAGGCTTCACAGGCAAGTGCTTAACCACTAAGCCATCTCTCCAGCCCTATTTTGAACTTTTATGAAGACATTCATACGTATTATTTTATTATATATGTTTTCTTAGGTAATACACAACTATCCTCCTGATTCTTTTGTCTAAAAAGACATTAAGAAGACATCTTTTTATCCTTTTGCTTTTTTAATATCTCCTTACCTCATAATGTTTATAAGGTATCTTATAGTGAGCTTTAGTGTTCAAAGTGTTTAAATCAGTAACTCGGAGATTTAATTCATAACTTTGGTTCTCTTCCAATTTATAAGATCACTAGTATGCATGAAGAATGGTGAATTGGCTTCTAAATTTTATAATGACATGTCTTATGTAAGTAATGAGGTTAACAAAATAGCATGGTTTTATACAACACAGGCTTTTGAGTATGTCCGTGGGTGAAAGTCTGTTAGTCACTTCTTCCTGTGAAAGCTAAAAGTAAAATGAGAATTGCCAGAAAATGAAAACAATGTAACACAGGAGGAATTAAACAAAAGAAACCACAGGAAAGACAGCATCAACAAGCAGAGAAAAACAAATCCATGCTATTCAAGATCAGCACAATGACCCTGGACATTAACCCACCTACTTCAGAGTGCCTTTTCTAGCCCATAATCAAGGAGGAATTTGCCAGCTCCTTCTATTTCAAAGTTAAGAAGCCTTAAAATGTTGTTTTGTTAAATAATAAATCTAATAATGTATTAATCAGTCTCAAGAATTCAAATTACAAATACAAATTGCAACAGGTACTATCATCAAATAGTGCTTTATTATTGAAAAAATAAAAATAAAGGACTGGTTTAAAGAAATATGAAGATAATGCCACAAAACATTCAAAATTACATTCAGGATTTAACTGATGCTGTATTTGAGACAGGTTTTTTAAATTATTATTATCTCTAGCTGACCTGGTAGTCACCTTGTAGTCCAAGATGGCCTTGAAGTCATACCATTCTGTTACCTGACCCTCCTATCATATGCCCACCCCATCCCCATTCCAAGCTTTAAATTCTAACATATGATAATATATATTTGGTAAGTTTGAATGCTAATAGAACTATCTAGAAAGAAATTTCTTTTTAAACTGATAATAACAGTCTCATGTACAGATCAATAATTTATTCACTTTTGGCTCTTCTATGAGAAAATATTGACTGAAAAGATGGTCTGTGGGGAAGGAATTCAGAGAGTAGGCAATTTGTACATTGACTTCCTTAATCTTGGCTTTCCTTCCTTTTCCCTCTAGTATTAGCCTTTGAGCTGTGGATGGTCTGATAGAGAAGCTTTCACTGCATCATGCATGCTACCTCTATTTAAACCCCAGATACCAATTTACAGACTAGGAATGAAATTTAAGACAACTAAAATTCTCATTGCCTCATGTTTCTCATTTGTAAACAAAACAAAATAAAAACAGAACTCAATATTCACAGATTTTCTTTGAAGATTATCGAAATATGAGTGACCCACCAGATATAAATTGCTTGTGTTCTGAGAACCTACAAAGGTTATTATGCATTGTTACTATTTTATACATCATTTATTAAAGTATACTAAATGAAGCAGATCCTTTTAGTTTTTGAATTTAGACCTAATATAGAATTATTTATCAAACTATCCATAAGAGTTTCTTCCTTTTACCTCATTTTGACATGTTATATACCAGAATCACATTGTTATAGGCAACTGATAAGTATGTATAATTGTTGCCCACTTCAGATTTTATAGTAAAAATTAGAATATAACAATGAACACCATAAATTTATGTATAAAGTGATTAAGATTTAAAAAAGGGAAATATGCCTTCTAAAACCAGTCATTTTCTGCCAGCTATTAGAGCTCTCTTGACTTTTGATATTTCAGGTTCAACTGGAAAGAATCAATTCACCTGGATTTTCATATACACTTCCTCATGAAGTGCTGAAAATTCTACTAGATTTTGAGGACACAGGGAATAAAGAGGGAAATGGTGAATCTAAAAATGTGTTAAAAATGTAGCACATATTTGAAAAAAATGAACAATACATGATGTAACATGTGTCAGTATTAAGCTTAGGGATGTAGTAGAAATTCAAAAGGCATCACAGCCTCATGAATTGGGTAAGAAGATATCTTCATTTAGACAGACAATAATATTTCCATAGGTAGCAAGGGAACATTCTAGGAAGAAAGAGATATCAGACTGTGTTGTAAAGGATCACTTGTCATCACTCATGCTGGACATTTGAGGCCAAATTTATTTAAAATCAAAAGGTGGTAGAAAAGTTACAGCCTTATCTTGATTCTGAAGCAAATGACCATGCTCATTATGTAATCAATGGTTCTACAAAGTCTGTGTGGTCCAATTCAAATATCTATGATGAAATATGTGGTTTTAAGTAAAATTTTGGATTAGAGGACCTTGTATTAGGTTAATTTTATATTTATTCATTTATTGACTTCCATTTTCTTTAGACAGGTGTTCTTTTGTTGATTTTCATTTTCTCTGTCCAGATACATGGAAGACTGTGATACTTTTTTAAAATCATGTTTATAGCCAAAAATGTTTTATGGTTAGTGCTGTTCTGTTAATATGAACACAGGAAACTCTCCAAAAGTGCAAGAGGGACCTGCATGTGGAACAACAGCACCATAGACAATGTTCATAATTTCATGAATTTAATGTTTTCTAAATCTATGAGAAAAAACCTACATAGCCTGTAGTGTAATGGAAGGAAAACATCTGATTGGTTTGTTTTCTTATTCAACAATAACAATAACAAAAATCAAAAGCTGAATTCTGAATCTTGTAATAAAATTTAAATTATAATTAATATATTAAATTTTCTGTTAGGGAAAGTAGATGGTTTCAGGATTACTCAACAAATCAATGTTCAATAGTTTTAATGTTTATGTAAGAGGATTATTAAGAATTATGCATAATCTTTAAATATGATGTGCTGTATTACTTTACATTATGTAGCTAAGATATACTCACATTTTATAGTAATATATTTTAGCAATAATTTGTCAATTCAATCAGTTTATAAATTATAAATGGTTTTAATGCTCTGATAATTCATATTATCAATTTTCTTAGACTAGGCATAATATAACTGCCATGGATTATAAATCAAAGGTGCTTCCCATTTTCTCTTTTAGGGAAATCTTGAGGAGTTTGACACTTTCATCCTCCAGCCATCTTCATCCTGTGAAGGAGACTGTATCTTGGTAAATCTTATTTTTATCTTTGAAGTTCAGTTTAAAATAGTAGAACAAGAATAAATATAGAGATGCCAAAATCACTAACAACAGAATGATTTTTAATGGGGAAATTAATGATGTTATTTTTAGTTATTCTAAGTATAAAACGTCATTAAAACCTTCAGAGGCAAAATTGGAATCATATACTCTCGATGAAATTGCTCATATTTACTCAAGATTGTTATGCTATTACATTTAGCCAATGTTTTGTATGGTTCAGCAGCAGCAGCTGAATAATGTTCATGAGGTGATCTGAAGCTACAATCACAAAAGTGCTGATAAAAATCCTACACATCTCTTCAATCTACAGCAGCTAAATTGCATATCAAGTTTAAATTTCTAACAATAAACATTCATTGTAGAAGGACATTCACCACAATGCCAAAGAAGCAGTATTTTTGTTTCAATGTTTTATTTATGTTTTATCTATAAATAGCATTCAGATGCCTTGTTAATTTTCAATAACTCCAAAACCCTATTCACCACTCTCCATATCTTTTATTTTCTCCTTTTGAGTCATGAGTATGACATGTAGATCAACATTATTTGATTTGTACTTTTCTTAACTCACCCGGAGCTTTTGGGGCATTTCTGGTCACCAGAAACTTTCTTCTGTTTTGTTTGACTTGTTATTTTTGAGATATGCTATGTAGCTAAGGTTAGCCATATATTCAGTGCTAGGGTCTCAGACATGCCCAAGTATGCCTGGATTTAATCACCACAAAATGCTAAGCTTACACTGTAGTGCATATATTTTATATAAAATTACACAATTGTATATTATGCTACTATCTTCACACATTGAAATAGTCAAATATATAAGGCATGCATATATGTTATAAGACAACAAGGGAACTTTTATATTCATACTTTAAAATGGATGTGTAGATGACTGAGGTGGGCAAAACTGTCTGAATCAAGTGTTTGAAGACCTGAAGTATCCAATGAACATACATAAAGATCCCTTTCTGGAAAGTCTAGGGACTACAAAAATTTCAGAATAGTTGTTACATAAAATCAAAGAGCCAAATTGTTAGGATAAACACCTGATATCAAATAAACTGCATCCAGAGATACATTTCCAAGTCAACTGTTAGCACTGTATTGTAAAATCCATTAGTAAGGGATTAATGTAGTATTCTTTTCTAAGTAGTGTTTCAGAGATGGATTACTAGATGTTCTACTACAAAGGAAAAACAGTAATATAAATTGGTAGTGTGAAATCATAGTATGTGGACTGTTTCTATC
This sequence comes from Dipus sagitta, assembly GCA_036346955.1. NCBI lineage: Eukaryota > Metazoa > Chordata > Mammalia > Rodentia > Dipodidae > Dipus > Dipus sagitta. The sequence goes on along the minus strand of CM070770.1, from coordinate 78,254,328 downwards.
CACAACAATGAAGGGGTTACAAGAGTTACTTTTCACAGAGCATCAGATAACTTCCTCTGACTATAAAGTACCTAGAGGTCTCCAGTCCTGATCCCTACAATTGTAGCTCACATTTGATGAGTCCAGGCTCTGGTCAAATCTAAATTTAGGCAGGAAGAATATTAAATAAACAATTCAGAACATTCCAGACAAGGCAGACACCATTATACCTTTACTAAAAGACTTGCTAATTATGATTTCATTTATTTAGAATTTCATTCCCCTCAAAACTAAATATTGCTAAACCAATTTAAGATTCAATTAAATAATCTGATATCCAGTAGCCAGTTCTCCATCTCTTGTCTTAAAAAATACTATATTTTGGTGAAATGCAGATCTATTTTGTCCATACCGTTTTTCACCACATGTCTAACAAGGAAAATCTCCTGAAGCACCCCATGACACTTTTATAAGTCTTACTATCCAATCACAGACTGTCCAGCAGATGCATAATTTAAATCCCTCCATATCTCAGCAGTCAGTATCTACCTCACCAAGTCAGGAGATATTATCTCATATGCATTTATCTCATATCATATATCTCATATGCATGTTATATTTTCTCTTATTATGTTTCTATTCTATAGCCATAACAACTGTCCATGAGCTTCATGTAGAGTAGAAGATTGGTAGATTCATAAATTTTGATGCTCAGTTTTCCTTTTGTGTTCTCAGTAGTCAACCACTTAACAAGGATATTTGACTTGTCTGCTTATTATCATACATGTGAATGTAAAGTAAGAGAAACTTAGTCATCTTTATACTTTATAGAACATAGTGAAGATTTAAGAAGCTTTGTACAAGGTTGCTGGTGGAAAAAGAACCATATACCATAAAATACAACCTTGATGTCAGGTGAGGTGTGGGTAGAATACATTGACTGTTTTATCTCCATATATCAATATTTCAAAGCCAAGAGACATATTGACAAAACATTCAAGATTTCCTTTAACACATCATTTTCAATGGCATGGAAAATCAAGTGTACTCCCTTCTTTTACTCATACACCATTTTTTTTTCCTTTTTTCCCTTTATTAGTTACTTTTGTATTCAGCAAATACAGTCAGTTTGGTACCATTATTAGGCTCATCCATGACCTACCCCCTCCCCTTGGCCCCTCCTTGTTGAGGTATATGGGTCATGCATTCTGGAGTTAACCCACAGTTATGGGTAAGATAAATTTTTTAAAAGTATATTTAACCCTTGTTTTGCCTCTGTGCCTTCCTCTTCAACAAATATCCCACCCAGAAGCTGTTATTCACTAAATCACTTCTTAGATTTTTTTTCTTCATTCAGTTTCTTTCATGCCTTAACTCTAGTTTTGTATCTCAAGGATCATGACATTGTGATTAATATGGCCTGTTAGCATTTCATTCATGAGAAACAACTCAACATATGTATTTGGTAGCACACATTAAAAATGCAACTTAATATATTTTAAAACCTGTTTGAAATGCTTCTGTAGAAACTATCCATTAGGATGAAGCAAAATAGTCACCTTTATCTAAAACAAGGAGAAAAAGGTCCTGTACTCTGACATAGAAGATCAAGTTGTGATATTTTACTATTTAGTGTGGTGAATTTTGTTATAAATTTTACTTATTTTAATATTTTATTTCAACACTTTTTAAGATACCAACACATGTATTCATAGTATATTAAGGTTCTGAATTTGCTGAACGAACCATGTCTTGAAAACATCCATTAAAAAAGTGACTTCTGCATTCCATGTATACAAACTTTTGTTTTAGGGAACACAGGGGGATGTGTATAGGCTATATAAAAACCACACACAAACAGAGTTTTATTTAGAACAATTTGAGTATTGATGGGTTATGCCAAAGGTCATGTAACTCTGACTGCAGATGCTGAGCTGTACTACAGAAACACACACATATAACGAGTGTATCATGTCAGTCACATCACATATCACCTGAAGAGCTCTATTTTCAAAACAATCCAGAATATGTCAGTAAGGATAATGTTCTGTGTCATGTATTTTCACATGTAGTGATTAAGTATTTACAAGCTAGTCTTAAACTTTTACATTTGTCCCAATATAGTTTTAGTGTGCACACAAAGAGTATAACCAAAATATTATTTGAGAGATGTATAAGTATGTCTCTTCATTGTGTAGGTTTGTGTTTATAAACTTGGGAAGGACTGTTTTTGTCACCTAAAAGAAAGTCAAAACCTACCCCTCTCATTTTTCCACAACATTTAATGCTTGCTTAATAAATAAATAAATAAATAAATAAAAATCTCATACAACTGTTTGGAATACCATAGAGAATATCCATCCATTCTTTAAACTTTTTTTAATTATTGAAAGAGGACATTTTTATTACCTTCTGGTATATATGACTATTGATTGTTCTATTACATTTCAACTTCTGTTTATAGGAGACTATAAACAGAAAATCTACCAAGTGTGATTTTCAGGAAACTGACTTTATATTCCTATCAATGGCCAGAGTGAACTGAATTAATAGAATGAATTACCCCTTTTTATTTATTCTACCAAGGACACATCTCTAGAGGAACACCTCATTATTGCAGACAATACATTTTCTGGTTTGCTGGCGGCTTAATGGGATGTTACAATCGATTAGGGCCATTTCCCTGTCACCTGAGAAGCACTGTAGGTTTTGTGGTGTGTTGCAATTTTAAAAAGGAGATCTGTTTTAAAATTTGACTTCACCTCACCAAGTGTCTGCCTGTTTATGGGACCACAACTTCCTTTTAGTAAGGAAATAGTTCTTGTAAATGTTTAATGTACATTCAATTCAAACAGCAACATGTTAGTTTTGTCAAAAACAAGATACACAACATGTGAAACTCAAGTGTGAGGCAGGCCAAACCAGGCCTGTTTGCAGTAATAGCACTGCTCCATTATGAAAACAGCACTCTCTTGTAGACCACACAAACTGAGGGACCAAAAAAATTATTCCTGTTCTTGTTTACCAAGATCTTTTTAAACTTGCTCTATGAAAATGCCTTTTTTTCCCGTTGCTCAAGGGAAAACAGGCAGAATTCTTTTATTTTCTGGTAATTTTGGTAGATTAAAATATATCCAACATCACATTTCACTGTTTGAAACAATATATAAATATTTGTCAGCTTCATGATTATTTCATATGGAGATCTATGTTCCCTACCATTATGGGTCAATTGCAGGGCATTAGCTGCAGAAGGCAATATAAGCAGCTTCTTTTGCTCTCTCTGGGTCCTTCCTCTGCCTGCCACTTGCAAGAATAGCCTCAGGATCCTAAGCTTGGGGCATGTTGGGGAAGCAGTTAAGGGAAGGAGTCAAGTGCTTAATTAATGGTATTAGCCTGCCCTGGTGGGTATTTAAAGATGCTGCTTTCTCATCAGTATATGTGTGTTTCCTTAGAAACATTACCAATCTCTCGACAAATAGCAGTGCCAGGTAGGTAAGTGGTGAACTTCTCAAATGCACTATTTACTCTTCCATAGCACTGAGCAGAAGACCTAAACACTGAATTGCTTTTCTGGAAATCTATCCATGTCTATCTAGCCCTCTTTCTGAAGCATTCTTTCTCACCCTTCACTGTTATTGCAGGGTTAGGCTAAAATTTCTCCACATTCTAAGCATTTAATCAACCACTCCTCTTTAATGTCTTTCTCTTGTGCATTGAGATGAATAAACTATACTTCAAATTCTTTAAAGACAGTGAGTGGTCTTGTAGAAAAATTCTTTCTACAAACAGATTCAAATATCATCCATTTCATTATTTTCTCAAATGGAATGAGGGATTTAATATTTTTTAAAATTTCTTCAAGAAAGTCTAGCTGGTCATGGCAGCTCATGATAATCCCAACACTTGGTAAAATAATCACTGTGAGTTTGATACCAGACTGAAGCTATGGATTTAGTTCTGGGTAGTCCTAGGCTAAAATAAGACCCTACTTTGAAAATACAAAACAAAATACACAAAAAAATAGAAGAAGAAAGGGAGAAAGGAAGGAAGGAAAGAAGGAAGGAAGGAAATAAATGCTTTCTTGAGAACTAGAAATATGGCATTGTCCAGTACCCATGTAAAGCCAAATGTACAAAGTGACACAAGTGTCTGGAATTTGTTTATAGTGGCAAGAGCCTCTGGAATGTCCATTATCTCTCTCCCTCCCCCTCATTCCATAGCAAAAAATGTTTTAGAAAGAAATATGAATTTTCCTGCCACCAAAGCTGACAAAAATCTAATAAAACCAACTTAAATATGGCTGCAAAACAATATTATTTCAGATACACATATTTCATATTTATTATTCTCAAGTGAAATTGCTTAATGATCATAAGATTTTCTAAGATATGAAAGCCTAGGAAATGGGGAATGGAGGTGTCTGGTGACAGTGCTATTGATGGTTCAGCATTACATAATTTCTTTAAAGTATTGTGTTAAGAGAGTTCATCACAGGATTACAGTGAATGTAGGAGTTTCTTCTCATGAAGAAATTATGTTATGTCCTGATGTCTTTTTTTTTTTTTTGGAAGACATCAGGTACTGATATTGAAAAATAAAGCACAATAAAAAATGGCCATCCATCCAACTTAAGAAAGAATTAACAAGCTTCCACTTAGATAATAGCATGCAAACTTACCCTAGAATAAATTGAAAGCATTTCTTAGAAGATAGTACCAATAATTTATAACACATTAATGAAAAATTATTATAATTTACATATTATAAAACATTTATCTTCTATCAAATATATGTTATAAAATTACCTTTACAAAACATCTGAAAATGTTTATCTTTTAAGTAATTTATTTATTTTTCCTATTAGATATGGGCATATTTTATTTGCATGTAAACATCACATGTTGGTACCATCCTTTCCCACCTCCCTGCCCCTTTTTTGAAGAGGTCCTCCTAGTTGGGAAAGCAGTTCAACCCCATGGGGATTGTGTGTCATGCATTAGGGGACAGCCTTCAGTTATGAGGGAGAAGAAATATCTCTGTGGAAAATGTCCAGACTTGTGGCTCTAAAAATCTTTCTGCCCGATATTCTGCAAAACTTCTTGAGCCATGCTGGGAGCATTTTAAGTCTACTTCAGTGATGGGCACTTAGGAGCCTCTGGATCTCTGGTATGGTAGGTATTGAGTGTCCTCAGTATCTTTATTCATCACCCTTGTGCTGATATCAGCTTAACTAAGAAAGCAGCATCCTTGCTCATTTCCCCAATTCCTCTGTGTTTTCAGTTGGGGCCTGGTGGAGTGCACTGGGTCATTTATCTCCTCAGGTCCAGTTCCCTTCTGAAAAAAGAGAAGCAGATTCTCCCATGGAGAGTGAAGTCAGCACCAGTTAAATGGGATATCCATTATTAATTTAAAAAGAATTAAAAGGTGTTAGACACTCTTATATTCTAAGGTGGGTGGGAGCTTGACAATGGAAGTGGAATTATTATCTGGATATGAGTCTGATTTGTTTGCCAGTTCCAAATATGGTTTCCTTTCCACTGAGTGGACCTGCTAGCCAGTCCAAGAGCAGTTGGTTACCTACCATGTCTGTGTGCCACTATTGCACTTATGTGAGCATCATGTCAACTTGTTTGCTTCTGAGTCGCTTAGACTTTGAGTTGCTTGGACAGATGTTGGCCACTTTCCCCTGGTAGCTTGTGTAGTGCTGTCCAGCACTAGATGGGCTAGTTATCTGAGGACTGGTTCTCCACCAGATTCTGACCAGTTCTTTCCATGGTCAATGCCAACAGCATTTGATGTCCTCATGAATAGGGTTTTATCATTAACCTCTGGTGGGTAATCAAGTGCTCTGACAGAAGTCTGTCTTGTTTGTTTTGGGAGATCTAGAGGGCCTCTATGATAAACAGCACATTGTGGATGTATACCACATCCTGGCACAGGGAATTACAGGCCAGCTCCAAGGGAAAAGAAACAAGAAAAAGCCATAGAAGAAAGAGAAACAGGAGAAATTTGAGGTAAGGTTTCATCTCACTCTCTCCAGAGCCCTGTGATTCAGGTGTTCCCTCCAAGGTCTGTTTGAGGGTTGCACCTTTTAGTCTGACTTCCAGGATATAGGATTCTATGGTACCAGTTCAATTTGGGTTCAGTTTTTTTTTGTTGTTGTTGTTGTTTTTTGTTTCTCCCACCCTTTTCTTCCCCCAAGCCCTAAACTCCCTATTGTCCAAGCCTCAAGATGCTATTCAGTTATGTCAGAAACTTGGGCTGATATGGTACGGTGATACCACCACAGGTGTTTCTTCTGCTGAGGGTATGTTTGGATATCCGAGGCCTCCTGCCATTCCATATGAATTTTGAGATAATTTTCTCAGTCTCTGTGAAGTATAATGCTGATATTTTTATTGGTATTGTGTTAAATCTGTAAATTGCTTTTGGTAGAATTGTCATTTTCACAATATTAATTCTACCTATCCAGAAACATGGGGAGATCTTTCCACCTTCTCAAGTCCTCCTCTATTTCTCTTTTTTTTGTTGTTGTTTGTTTGTTTGTTTATTCTTATTTATTGGAGAGCGACAGACAGAGAGAGAAAGAGGCAGAGAGATAGAGAGAGAGAATGGGCATGCCAGGGCTTCCAGCCACTGCAAACGAACTCCAGACGTGTGTGCCCCCTTGTGCATCTGGCTACTGTGGGTCCTGGGGAATCGAGCCTCGAACAGAGGTCCTTAGCCTTCACAGGCAAGCGCTTAACCGCTAAGCCATCTCTCCAGCCCCCTCCTCTATTTCTTTCTTGAATGTTCTTGTGTTTTTATTATATAGTTCTTTTACATCATTTGTTAGTGTTATTCCAATGTATTTAATGTTTTTTGTTGCCATTGAAAATGGGACAGCCTCACTGATTTCTTTCATTGTGTATTTGTCCTTTGCATATAGAAAAGCTACTGATTTGTGTGCATTGATTTTGTATCCTGCCACTTTGCTGAAGGAATTTATCACCTTTAGAAGTTTTGAGATGGAAACTTTCAGGTCAGTTATATATAGGATCATGTCATCTGCAAATAGGACTAACTTGACTTTTTCCTTTCCAATTTGAAACCCTTTTATTTATTTCTCCTGTATCATTTCTTGGGCTAATAATTCTAGTACTATGCAGAAGAGTAGTGGTGAGAGTGGACACCCCAGTCTTGTTCCCGATCTCAGTGGGAACTCCTTGAGTTTTTCCCCATTAAGAATTATTTGGGCTTTATGAGCTTTATATATAGCCTTTATTGTTTTGAGAAATAAACACTCCATGCATATTCTTTCCAGTGTTTTGATCATAAAGTGGTGTTGCATTTTGTCAAAGGCCTTCTCTGTGTCAATTGAGATGATCATGTGGTTCTTATTTTTCAGTTTTTTTTTATGTGGTGTATTACATTGACCAATTTCCATATGTTAAACCATCTCTGCATCCCTGGGATGAAGCCTATTTGATCAAGGTGGATCATGCTTTGATGTGTTATTGAATTTGGTTTGTAAGGATTTTGTTCAGGATCTTTGGATCTAAGTTCATTAGGGATATAGGCCTATAATTTTCTTTCCTTATTGCATCTCTGTCTTGTTTGATATTAGGGGGATGTTACATTCATAAAAGGAGTTGGAGAAGATTCTCTGTTCTCTGAATATGTAGAATAACTTGAGAAAAAATTGTTTCATTTCTTCTATCAAGGTTTGTTAGAATTCAGCTGAGAAGCCATCCAGTCCTGGACTTTTCCTTTGGGGGAGATTTTTGCTTAGGTTTTTAATCTCCATGTATTGGATAGGTTTGTTTAGGAGATTAATGTGCTCTCAGTTTAGTTTTGATAGATGGTATGTGTCTAGGTATGCATCAATTTCTTCTAGATTATTTAATTTTGTGGAGTAGAAGTTTGGGAAGTGTGCCCTGATGATTCTTCCAAATTTTATTGATGTCTGTAGTGATCTCTCCTTTTTCATTTCTGATTTTGTTAATTTGAGATATCTCTCTCTCTCTCTCTCTCTCTCTATCTCTTTGCTTGATCAATTTGGCCAGAGGTTTGTCAATCTTATTTATTTTTTCAAAGAACTAGCTCTTTGTTTCATTGACTTTTTAAATTGGTTTCTTAGTTAACAATTCAGTAATTTCTGCTCTAATCTTGATTATTTCTTTCTGTCTGGAGCTCATTAAGTTGGATTCTTCTTGTTTTTCCAGTACTTTTAGGTAGACAGTCAGGTTATTTATTTGTGATCTCTCTATCTTTGTAATGAAGGCATTTAGGGCTGTGAATTTTCCCCTTATGACTGCCTTTATTGAGTCCCATAAGTGTTGGTAGGTTATATTTTCATTGTCATTCAAATCAAGGAATTTTACAATTTATTTTCTGATTTTTTTCCATGACCCAGTCATTGTTTAAAAGTGTGTTGTTTAGTCTCCAGGAGTTGGTAGAGTTCTTAATGTGTCTCTTGTTAATTTGTAGCTTTAAAGCATTGTGATCTGACATGATGCAGGAAGCTACTTCAATTTTCCTGACTTTATGAAGGCATGCTTCATGGCCTAATATATAGCAATTTTGGAGAAGGTTCTGTGGGCTTCTGAGAAGAATGTGTATTCTGTAGAGTTGGGGTGGAAAGTTCTGTAGATATCCATTAGGTCTAGCTGATCTATGATGTTGTTTGAGCTCTATTATTTCCTTGATGATTTTCTGCTTGGATGATCTATTGATCATAGTGGAGTATTAAAGTTTCCAACTATGATGGTGTTTGTATTTATTTCTGTTTTATTATCAAATAGATTTTGTTTATAAACTGTGGTGCCCCTGTGTGTGTATATATATATATATATATATATATATATATATATATATATATATATATACATATATATATATATATGTGTGTGTGTGTGTGTGTGTGTGTGTGTTGGCACATATATATTTATGATTGTGATGTGCTCATGTTGGATCATTCCCTTGAAGAGTTAGAAGTGACCATCTTTGTTCTTTTTGATTACTGTTGGTTTGAAGTCTATTTTATCAGATATTAATATAGTAACACATGCTTGTTTTTATATTTCCATTTGCTTGGAATATCATTTTCCAACCTTTCACCCTAAAGGGGTGTCTATCTTCAGTGTGATGTGAGTTTCTTGAAAAGAGTGGACAGAAGGTTCCAGTTTTTTATCCATCCTGATAATCTTTGTCTTTTGACAGGTGCGTTAAAACCATTAATATTTAAGATTATTACTGTGAGGTTTGAAATAATCCCTGCCATAATGAGATGTTTTATAGTGTTGGGTGGTTACTTGTGTTATGCACTGGTTTATTTTGGTTATTGTGATCTGGTTCATGTTGGCTCTTGGGATTGATTGTTTGACTGTTCTGTGTGGAATATGCCCTCAAGTATTCTCTGCAGGTTTGGCTTTGTGTTCATGTAATCATAGAGTTGACTTTTTTTCCTGGAAAGTTTGTCTTTCCCCATCTATTATGAGGAATACTTTTGCTGGGTAAAGTAGCCCATTCACCCTCTGACTGAAGTGAACAGGGATGTTGGTACCTAGTAGCCACTCAAGATACCAGAGAAAAAGGTCTGATTACACAGCTCACACAGGGGCTAGACCTCTCTGAGCAAGACACAATGGGACCTACCAGGAACAGGGGACTAGGAGGAGCAAGGGAACAGGGATCTGGCCTACTTCATACTGTGGCATCCAGCACACAGCCTAGTGTAGGCAACCCAGACTAGAAAGGTGGGAGGAGCCCAGCTACAGGGGTCTGGCCTACTCACTCCCAAACTCCATGCCACACACTGTCCATGCAAAGAACTCAGACCTAGGAGGTGAGAGGAGTCCATAAATGTGTCTTGTATACTCACTGTAGACCTCCATGCCCACCCACACTGTCTGTGCAAGGAACTCTGAACATGCAGGTGGGAGGAGCCCAGAAATGGGTTCAGCATCCTCACTCCAGCCCCCACCTGCTCACACACTGACCATACCTGAAAATGTTTATTTTAAAGAGTTGAAAATATATCACTATTAATATAATAGGGTAAGTACATATGACTGAAACTAAATAAATAATATAGGCTTTAAATGTGACATAATGAGAAAATACCAATTAAAGTTCTTATTCTATAAAATGCATATTTTGAAAGCAATTCAAAATTTTTTCATTACAGACAACAAACCTATCGTTAAATGAATTTTAATGCACGTAACTTAAGCAGTATTTCTCAGAACGGGCATATCCATCATCAATATTAAAATGTCTTTCTTTTATTGAGTGAGTTGCTTTTGCTTCCTCATGTCTTTATTTCAAACTTAACTTCATAAGCATTTTTACTTCACCCATAATCTGTATTTTACATGCTGCAATAATAGCCACCACACTCATGACACACAGGACATGTTCAGTTTGCAGTCTGACCAAATACTTTACTGACCATGATCATGTGAAGAGAACACAAGAAAGAGTGAAAACTCAAAGAAAAATTTGTTAAATATCTGAAGGTTAAAAACAACAAAGCTAGCTTTACTTATAGAAAAGAAGTAGTGATATTCATTCTTCATGCTCATGGAAGAAATTTAATACAAAGCTGACTTTATCTTCAGTGAGTTCAGTCAGAAGTCCTTGCTTTTCAGTGCATAATATCTATCATATAGAAACACCTGTCTGAGGCTCCCTTCACAAGGGAAGTTCTGATATTTTCTTTACTGAAAAAATTCAAGAAAACTGGAACATAGCCAAACTGGAAAATAATTAGTTTTAGATAAAACATTGTGGTAGACAGCCTCAGGTTGCTGGGATGAACTTTCAAATCAGGCACAGGTTATAGCAGTATATATATATATATATATATATATATATATATATATATATATGTGTGTGTGTGTGTGTGTGTGTGTGTGTGTGTGTGTGTGTGTGTGTGTAGGTTACTGATGCAGGGGAAATTCCACAATGGCAGAAAAAATTTACTCCATTTCACAGCAGAGAGAGTTAAATAGAAAAAAGCCATCAGCAACAAACCAGCACAAGCAAGCAAACTTTAGGAACTCCTGGCAAAGCTCAGGCACTTTGCATATACTTAGATTGGAATATAAATATAGATAATATATATTAGATTGGAACTCCTGACACCTTAGGAGTGGACCCTAGGATCATACCACTGACACCACATCCAGCCAGGCATCTAGAGATCCAAATTACAAGCTTTTAATAAACTCCTGAATCAGTTGGGGTGTGTCCATTCAAAGCATCACCAAAACCAAGAGCTTTTTCATGGGATAAGAGTGTAGTATTCACAGCAGGCAATAATATTCAAAGTTCTTAAGATAATAATTTTGAAACATGGATGTTTAAGTCTCCATATAATATTTTCATTTTTTTATTATTGGCTATATGCTTAATAAGTAAGTTACATACACAGAAACTACATACATACATACACACACACACACACACACACACACACACACACACAGACAGTTAAGGTTCGCTGAGATGAACTTCCAGACCAGACACAGTTATGAAAGGAGGCATTTATTGAAGCTTACAGATCCAGCAGAAGTTCCATAATGGCAGAAGAAGATGGCTCTGCTTCCACAGGTCCCAAGTCATAGAGAGAGAAGTCACAAGCCAAAAGCCACAGGCACACAGCACACTTCAAGAACTCCAGCTAAGCACACTTTGCATATCTTTACATTGGAATTTCAAACCCACCACTAAACCTTAGAATCTACCCAATGAAACCTCCTCCCACCAGGTGGTGGCTGCAAATCCAAACCACAAACTAATAAAATCCTGAATATATTGAGGGCCATCTATTCAAACTAACACTATATATACTTGGTTCTTTGAAGTAGGATCAAGCTCGAGCCCAGATTGACCTGGAATTCACAATATAGTCTCATGCTGATTTCAAACTCACAGTGATTCTTTGCCTCCCAAGAGCTGGGATTAAAGGCATGAACCACTACACCAAGTTTAGTTAAACATTGATATACCAAGAATATATATAATTAGTTATTCACAAAATCTTAAATTTTGTATGCTTTTGTGTCTTTATATATAATAGATTGAAATAAAATTACTTTTAAAATTTTGACAAAGTGTTTATATTTCTTATCTAATTTTTTTTCCAAGACAAAATGCAATTCCATCCAAGGACAGTTTTACATTAAGCCAAGATAGGTTTATAGAGATATAAAAATACTGACATAAAGCATTATAAAGGAACAACCTAATTACGACAACATAACTTAATGTTTTCTGTTAAACAATACTGAAGTAGTTTAAACAGTAAAACAATTAAATGAAGTAAGCAGTTTTAAATGGCAATTCAGCATTTTGGATCACATTCATAATATTTTATTCCTACCAGTGGCTAACATAACACTTATTCAATGTATTTCTTAATGATTATTCTACCTACATAAACTTCAAAGAATTAGCTTTAAGGTTCCCCCCCCCCATAATGTACAGTGAAAGACCCAGTGTGTAAACTTGTGTAGATTGACTTTTCATTAGTGCAGTAAAAGTACCTTGGTGATGGTGACAGACGCAGAAATTAATCAAAATTTAGGAAAGCAGAAATCCAGAGGCTACAAAGAAATCAACACTAAATCAGACTTCCAACAGATCTGCCATGGTTTAGGGAACATTGCAGAAGAGAAGGACAAATGGTTGTAAGAGCTACAGAGTGGATAGGAATACCCTGAAGCATTGAACCCATTACCCAGTAGGGACTAACTAAGGTATTCATGACCCCACAGTGATTTCTATAACCCCATTGAGGAAGGGGCAAGATTACAGGAGTTGGAGTAAAGGGATAGAAGTATATACCCTGTTATAATTTTTTTAAAAAGTTATTTGGCCTGATTTTTCTTACAGTTATTTCCTGAAGTAAGTAGCAATATTGACAGGTAGCATTCACATGAAAGTGAAAGTTATTTGCTATTAATTATTTTCATTCAACAAACATTTGCTTATTGCTTACTGATGTGCCAGTAAATTAGAATGCTGTGTCTGGAACAGTATCTTATAATTAAGTAAGAAATACAAAATCATAGCTACCTCAACAAATAGAGGTTTACTATCAAGCAGAGCAGGAAATGAAAAGGTTTGGTTAATCCGGGTAAAGGAAGGTTGTAGCTTCTTCTTCTTGTAGCTCTGCTGTTCTGCTTTTGGTGCACTTGGGCTCTTCAAAGCCAATAGCAAGCTTTTCTAATGATTGCCTGTTAATATTTTCCTACTTTAATTCATTTTATTATCTATCATAGAGTTACCTTTCTTATTTAGTATTTCAAAAAATGTTTTGTTTCTATTCCCCTTCCCTTCTCGTTTCCATCTCTCCTTCCCCATTGTTTCCTGTTACTAGTTATTCCCCCACCCCTACCTCACTTCTTGTCCCACTACTTTTACCACCTGCCTCAATACATAGTCTATGCTCATTCTCACAACATCTTATTTACTTATATACATGCATTAAAATCTGGACCCTTATATGAGAAAGAACATGTAATTTTTCTCTTTCTAGGCCTGTGTTACCTCACTGGTATAGTCAATAACATGTTGCTAGGATTAACATCAAATTAGACACAGTTAATGGGAGGAAGAAATTTATTTCAAGCTTACAGGGAGGTTCCATCGATGGTGGAAGAAACTGGCTCCCTTTCAAAGATCCAAGCAGAGAGAAATCCACCAGTCGGAGAACACCAAAGGCAGCAAGCAGGCCTAGCCAGATCTCAAACTGCTGTTTACACTTCTGGGCTATAATCAAGATCCACCCCAAACACACCATAAGCCTTAAGACCCCAGGATCAACTCCCAGTGACACCTCTCCAGCAGGTTGCTGGAGACTTAATCAGAAAGCTTAACATTAATTAAAAGTACCTGAGACAATGGAGGCAGGGGCATAGCCATTCATATTCAAACCAGCCCACTCAGTATATTTTTTCTAGTTTTTATAGTTCCCTGAAAATTTCATAACTTTACTTGTCTTGACAGCTGACTAAATTTCCAATGTCTATATTTCATGTTTTCACTATTCAGTCATAAGTTGATAGGTATGTACGTATTTTCTGTTTCCTAGCTATTGTAAGTAATGTTGCAATGAACTGAGATATGCAAGTATCTCTGTGGTAGGATATTGTGTCCAGGAGTAGCATAGCTGGGTCATATGGTATGTCATTTATCATCTTCTTGAGAAATCACATTGATTTCCATAGTTGCTGCACCAGTTTGTTTCTAATAACAGTGGGCAAGGGCTCCTCTTTCCCTACAGCCTCATCAGAATTTGTTATGATTATTTTCCTTGACAATGGACATTCTGAATGGGATAAGCTGAAATCTCAAAGTGGTCTTAATTTGCATATCTCTAGTGACTGATGTTGAACATTTTTAATGTCTTTAATTGTTCATTTGTGTTTCTTGATTTGTTAAGTAACTGTCCATTTCATTGACCCATTTGGTGATTGGCAGTATAGGTTTTATTTGGGTTTAATTTGTGTAGTTCTTTATATAATCTAGACATTAGTCCCCATATGAGAAGTAATAGGCAAATATCTCTTCAGTTTTGTAGATTTTATGTTTATAAATATATTTCCTTTGCTGTGAAGTTTTTTTTTTGTTGATATTTTATTGTAAGACAGAGAGAATGAACAGCCAGCCACTGCAAATGAACTCAAAATGCATGTGCCTCCTTGTGTTTCTGGTTTGGTGGATCCTAGGGTGTGGAATATGGGTCCTTTGGCTTTGCAGGCAAGTGCCTTAACTTCTAAGGCATCTATACAACCCTATGTTTTTGTTGTTGTTTTATAAAGTCCCATTTGTTAACTATTTCTTATGGAATTAAAGCCGTGTTCAGAAAGTACTTACCTATACATACAACTTTGAGTGTATTGCCGATTCATTTCTGTAGTACTTTTAGCACTTCTGGTTTTATGTTAATGTCTCTGATCCATTTTGATTTATCTTTGTACAGGCTGAAATATATAAATCTAATTTATTTTTATGCAACTAAACTGTTTTACCTGGGCCTTCTTTCAAATAGGCTCTTTTTTCCTATGTATGTTGTTTATGTCTCTTTCAAAAAATAGGTGTATTTATAGATAAAGTTCTAACTAAGACTTCTAAGAACTATATTAAGTAACAGTGGAGATAGTGGGCACCTTTGCCTCTTTACATTTTTTAGAGGAAAAGCTTTCAGTTTTCCCAAATTTATTATAATATTGGCCATAAGATTGTTAAATATATAACAATATATATGTACATATTGTTAGATATATTAGTTTGATAGGTTCTATCTTTCCTAATTTCTGCAGAACTTTCTTCATGAAGGCATGTTGAGCTTTGCCAAGCTTTTTCTCTCCCTATAAGGGTGATCATATGATTTATGTCTTCAACATTATCTAGTGAATTGTGTTTACTGATGTGTGTATGTTGAACCAAGCTTGCATACCTGTGACAAAACCAACTTGTTCATGGAGTATAATCTTCTTAATGTATCTTTGCTGTTCTGGATGGTTGTATTGTTGACATTAGTCTCCCTAACCCTGCTGGCTGGGGATTGGTTGGCTTTCCATGTTGAACATAGTTGATGCTTTTCCACATTCTCTTTGTTTGCCAGATCTTTTCTCAGTGGATGTTCTTGTTTGTTCTTGTGGATGAGACTCTTTTTCTTCTTCCCCCTTCTGTGGTATAGCTTCAAGATTTTTAGCAATACTGGTTTGGTTACCATGATTTGCCTTAATTTGTATTAATCTTGCAATATCCTCCATAAGAATTTCTCCATGTATTTTGAAAGATACTTTTGCTGAGTATATACATCTTGGCGAGAATGTGTTAATTTACAGGATTGTCATATACGGTCCCCTGTTTCTCTGATTTTAGGTTTGCTGATGAAAGTTTTGCTGGTATTCTGATGTTTTCATTTTTGATTATAGGTGGTATTTTTCATTTCAGCTTTTTGTATTGTTTCTTTATTCAGTCTGTATTGTATATGGAGTATGATGCGTTATAGGGAAGTTTTGCTCTAGTCAAGTGTGTGGGATTCTGAATCCCTTTTGTGTTGGCATGGAAACTTATTCCCCTAGGTTTGGGGAATTTTCTGCTATAACTTCAGTTAATAATCCTTAAATTCACTTTGATTCTATCTCAGCTTCTTCTTCTACCCCAGGGATTCTAGTGTTTTATGTCTTAAATATATCCCATCATGAATAGGAATATTCTTCATATTCCTTGATATTGTCTTTACATGTGTTTGTATTATTATATCAACATTGTCTTCCATCTCTGAAATTTAATCACCTTCTTGGTCTTATTTTTTGTGATTTCTGGGTGAATGTTTCTTTCATGTCCAAATTTGCTTCTTTGGCAGTGCTTAAATTTCCTTGATGAATATGTCCTCCATGGTTTTGGACATTCTAGTCTAATTTGCTAACAGTATCATACACTTTGGAGTCTCTTGCCAATTTTGGAGTCTCTCTCGTTAGTTCACCCATCTACTTCTTTTGAGTGTTCTATAGGTTCACTTAT
Source organism: Dipus sagitta (assembly GCA_036346955.1). Classification (NCBI taxonomy): domain Eukaryota; kingdom Metazoa; phylum Chordata; class Mammalia; order Rodentia; family Dipodidae; genus Dipus; species Dipus sagitta. The sequence continues at coordinate 78,237,822 of CM070770.1, read as the reverse complement.
CCTTTTCTGAAGTAAGGTTCTGAATTCTTTTGCTGACATTTCTTTTATCTCAGTGCTTTTAAATTTCATTAAAAGGGGAGTTGGGAGGCAGGGAATGGGTCATGGTATGTTCTCCCTTCATATTCTTCATGTTGCTCTGTTGTGTTTTTTACCTCAGTTTCTTGTTGAGGTTCCTCATCTTTTCAGTATTTGTTCCAAATATCCCTCCAAACCAGGGGAACTATATCCTACACATCACTTTACTAGTGATGAAGTTACTTTAAGTTATTAAGGCTGAGTATCAGGGATCCTTCCCACTTACTTATCAGAAAACTTGGTGCCTCACTTTAGAAGATTTTTGTATTGCAGTTGTGACTCTGGGTAAGAGTTACCAGTAGATTGCTGCTGCTTTGTGTCCAGTGCCAGAGGCCAATGTGGGTCTAAATTCAGAGTACAGCCCTGCATAGGGATAGCAGGTTGTATCCTGAATGCTGAATAACTTCACCTGCACGGACCAAGTGAGTTGAGTTGAGAAAACTTGCTCTGTGAGCTTGCTTTGGTCCCTTGTATGAGCAGTTGTGGGGAGTCAGACTGGCTCGTTCATGGAGCTGGTTGGCTTCTACTATTGTGGAACTTTAGGGGCCCTGTTAAGTATTCATTTATGTTGATAATTATAGGAATTGATATTCTCAGAGAGTCTTTAGTGATTATGAGTCTACATATGTATAACTGAATAATTTGTCTCCAGTGGATGCCTCTCATGGTGCAACCAAACTAACATGAATACCCAAAACTGTAAGGTAAGTGATCAAAAAATACAGTTAATAAAATAGACTACCAATGTCTGATATAGCAGAGAACAAACTAACAATAAATTTTGTCAAAAAGAACATTAATTTCACAAATGTTTAACATTTACATATGTAAAGATATCCTAACAATAAGATAAATGCAAATTAAAGTAGAAAATTGGAACATTCTGTGTCCATTAATATGACAATAAAATAAAAGTAAATAAAAATATTCTGGCCTCATTACTGACTATAAATGAAGAACTATACCAGTGGGAATTCTATACACATTGCTAGTTGGAATGTGGACTGTAACAATTATTTTGAGAAGCAATTTTGCCATTTTCTCATGGGGCTAAAAATGTGAAAGCTGTGATATAAAATTTTCTAGGAATATACCCTAGAGAAATTCTTATGATCCTGCAAATGATTTCTGAGAATATTACTAGCAGCAATATTTGCACTAGAAGTATACAAATTTAGAAATAGTCTAAATGTTTCACCACTTAAAATTGCATTTGATCTTTCAAATTTAATAACTCCCTTATAGAATAATGTCTGAAGACAATGAATGTTCTGTTATTTCACCTGTGGTTTTGGCTTCCATTGGTGATTTACAGAGTTCTTTGTGTTTTTCATGTTTTTTTTTCTTTATTAGTTAGTTTTGTATTCAGCAAATACAGTCAGTTTGGTACCATTATTAGGCTCATCCGTGACCTACCCCCTCCCCTTGGCTCCTCCTTGTTGAGGTATACGGGTCATGCATTGTGGAGTTAGCCCACAGTTATGGGTAAGCTAAATGTCTCTGCATATCATGACCCAAAATGTGGCTCTGACATTCTTTCTGCCCCCTCTTCCGTAAAATTTACCTGAACCATGTTGGGTTCATTTTTGGTCTGCTTATTACTTGTTGATATACTTTGTTATACTATGTGGAGAATTCTTCATCTGTGAGTCTAACAAGATAGCAGAATTTCTAAATTTTGCCTGGGATAATCACTAAATTAACATTTTCACAGAAACAGTGTGTTATTTATATTATAAGGCATGGTCCTTTCTAAATGTGAAGGAAAGAAATTTTCATGGATTTTTATAATGGTCACAGTTGCTGGCTGCTATAGTGGCTTCCTCCTCTATCACTGCCTACTTCCCTTTCTCCTTTTTTCCCTTTCTTTTTTAAAATCTCATATTTATTCTAATAACATGTATGGGATAGTTTTCCTTCATTTTAAACACTCTACAGTGCAAAATTAACTGAGATATCCATTTTCTATTTGAGGCTGGGACTGACTTTTGTAGTGTGCATATAAAAATCTAATCGTCTTCTTAGTTTTCTTATATCCCAAGAAGAGTCAGAGACTGTCAGTTGATAGCAGTTTTATTAGAAATTGTTCATAAAGGCATTTTTAAAGAAGCATGATTAATTTGAGTGTAAATTACTTTCATAAGAACACATTGATTTCGTTACTATGGGTCACTTCATTCTACTTCCATGGTTTTTTAACTACTTAAATATTTATCTGGTGTAATCACAACAATAATACAATTTCACTCAGCACCTGCTAGTCACTTTTTGCTGCTGGCAAAATCCAATTAGAAGCCTTGCTGGTGAGTCTAATGAAAATGTAAGTAACAGAGAAGGTCAGTTCAGAGTTATTGTTGCCCATAACCATTTAAATACAGTTCAGTGGGAAATGTAAGCTGTGAAAGTGAATTATTTACATCTGCTACAGTGGAAGCTAAGACATCTTCCATGTACATAATACACCTGTCTACAGAAATTACTTCAACTGGATTATCCACATCTGTGCTACTGTAGAAAATGTTGTTTTCATATTACCATTAATATGTACCATATTTCAGAGGTAAAATAGTTACTCTAACCCATACAACCAATGAGTTGAAGTGCATAGCATAGAGAAGTACTTTTTTAAAAAGCTTTTAAAGTATAGCATGAGTTGCAAATCTCTTGAATTACAAGAGAAAATAATTATACATAAAGAAATAACTATTGTGCCCTTACTCATACCAGATGTCTTTTCTTGTAATAGAGGTTGATGTTAAAACAATTAAGCTATTGTCTCTCTCCATATATACATGGACAGAACAAAAGAGAGAGAGAGAGAGAGACTGACAGTCCTCGAGAGATAGCTAAGTGATTAAAGACAGTTGCTTGCAAAGGTTGCTTGCCCTGGTATGATTCTCCAGTACCCATGTAAAGCCAGATGCACATTGTGGCACATAAATCTCAATTTAATTTGCAGTGACAGGAGGTCCTGAGGAATCTCTTCTCTCTTTTTCTTTCTCATAAATTAAATAATATATTTTAAAATAAACAAAAAGAATATATATGCATAATTGTTCAAGTTGAAGATTAAAATATGTATATATTCATTCTGAACCAATGTTTTTCTCTCCATCATTCATTCTACCTTATTTTATGTCTTATGTTTTTCAGTTAGTTTATGACTAGAGATTGTTGCATTTAATTTAGTGCAATATGTTAAAACTGTGATTAAAATATAACTTCATAATTTAATACCAAAATTGTGAATGATGGTTTAGCCAAATATAATTTTGTTATCAATACATTATTTCTAGAGGAAATGAAGTATTTTTCATACTTCTAAATTATCCAAAGCACATGATAATCTGTAGTAACCATCTAAGTAGAATGCTTTGTAACTCTTGCATTGTGTGGGGAAAATTAACACTGGATAGTAGAGGGAGAAATGTATATGGAATCCTTCTTGGAGACAAGGAAGATATTGAAAAGAGCATGGGCTTTATGATCTAGAAACCTAAGATGAGACTGAAACTGTGGATATTTACTCAGTTTCTTTGAGTCTTACTTTTATCATATGTGAAGTAGGAACATAATTTTCCTATTTTTAAAGTACAGTCATAATGATAGTGATATATATTCACCTAACAATTGAGCCCAAAACAACACTGTAAACACGACTGACAAAAATTTACTCAACAAAACTAAAGACATTGATGCCATAACTTTAAAAACTGAAATTCAGCTGGGCATGGTGGTGCACCCCTTTAATCCCAGCACTGGGGAGGCAGAGGTAGGAGAATCAGCATGAGTTTGAGGCCACCCTGAGACTACATAGTGAATTCCAGGTCAGCCTGGGCCAGAGTGAGACCCTGTCTTGAAAAAAAAATCAACTGGGTATGGTGGCACATGGTTTTAATCCCAGCATGTAAGAGGCAGAGGTAGGAAGATAGTTGTGAGTTTGAGGCCACTGTGAGACTACATGGTGAATTCCAGGTCAACCCGGGCTAGAGGGAGACCCTACCTCTTAAAAAAAAAAAGCAAAAATAAAAAAAAAAAAACAAGTTCAACTACAATGAAAGAGAACAAGGATGAAGAATAGTAGAAAGAATCTAGCTGCATTTTTACATAAATTTACTGGGCTTAGTAATTCACAAGTAAATCCAAGTAGACTTACAAATATCAGGGAAAATGTGCATCTAATACTGCAGAGAAGTTTGCTTGTATAATCCTTCCATTAAAGAATATTTAGGGCCAGAGGGTGTACAGTGTTGGGTGTGGAGTGTGCATGCCCAGTTTCTTGGTTCAGGTAGGTCCCCCTGCACCTGGCTTGGGGCTGTTTGGACCCTGCCACTTGCAGCAGAAGCAGACCCCTTGTTCAGCCTCCTGATCAAAGAGTCCCTGGGTCCCCATTCCTGGGTACCTTGTACCAGAGAGCATGGTGTGAATAGGCCAGATCCCTGTTCCTTTCACCCAGTTTCTTGGTCCCTGTAGGTCCCACTGTGGCTTGCTTGGGGAAGCCTCGTCCCTCTGTGGGGGCTATGGAAACAGGACTCTTTCTCTGGTATCCTGGCCTTTGTGTCCCTCCATCCCTATTCTCCTGAGTTACCAGGTGTACTAGACACTGTAGAAGCAGTCCTTTTGCCTTGGGTTCTATATCTTCCTGGAGCCTGGTCCCTCAACTCCTGATTCCCATGTGTGGAAGAGTACATGCAAGTGGATTGAGTAGGCCAGAGCTCCCAGATCCCAGGTATTTTTTTTTTTATATCTACATTCTCTACATTTCTGGTTATAAACACATCATACACCAGTATACCAATCAAGTTCACATTTAAAACAGAACACCCTCTGAAGATTCTAAAAAGACAAAAACTTGCTTCCTCCTCAATAGAGCAAAGTGCTCCCCCAAGATAGGTAGACCGAATGCAAAAAAGCAAATGCCAGTCAAAAAAGGGAGAGCTCTAAACCAAAGATGCCTAGTCCCACAAAGGAAGCCTCCAATGAAATCACAGAGAAATCAGCAGAAATTCAATCCGAAAATGAAAATACAACAAGCAATGAGATCCTGATTAAAAAAAAAGTTACTGAACAGCTGTCTCTCTCTCGCTCCCTCTCTCTCTTTCTTACTCCCTCTTTCACTCTCCCTCTCAAATAAATAAGTAAAAATAAATAAATAAAATATTTTTTTAAAACTGCTGAACTGGAATCAAATGTTCATAAACACCAGCAAACTTACCAATGAAATTGAAGAGAATGGTCTCTTAGAGTGTTAGCTTTTGACAGTAGGCTTAACTTGATTGAAGAAAATGTTAGAACCTGCAAAAGAGATATGAATGAACTGAAGGTGGGTCAAGAAATAGAAGATTTCATTAACAGATTAATTAGGCTTAATGAAGACTTGAGCAAATGTAAGAATGAATTCCAGGAAGCATCATGAAAATCAGAACTTGAACTGAAATCTTATTTCAAAAAAGAGATGGACAGGATGCAAAATAACACAAAAGAAAACAAAAATCCAATAGAGCTTATATTAACCTCTCTAGAACTTCTCATTAAGGGAGTTGCTTATGTGGAAGACAGAACATATAACCTGGAAGACAAGACAGAAGAAATTAATCAGGAGGCCAAAATCTGCTAAGTTCAAAAATCAAGTGAACAGAACTTGAGAGAACTATGGGACATCCTAAAAATGACCAAATATCCAGATCATGGGTATACCAGAAGGAGAGAAAATCTAGGCCACAGGCATAAATAACGTTCAACAAATTAATCTCTCAAAAGACAGGCCTATCCAGATACAAGAAGCCCACAGAACACCACAGAGGACCAAAGAAGAAACTCTCCAAGGCACATCATAGTTAAAACTCTTAACAATGAAATTAAAGAGAGAGTGCTAAAAGCAGCTCGTATATACAAAGGGAATCCCAAATCAAAATTACCTCAGATTTTTCAATGGAACACTTCAAAGTCCAAAAAAATATGACTTCCAAGCCAAGCTACTTTACCCAGCAAAAGTATCCTTCATAATGGATGATTAAAGGAAAACTTTGCATGAAAAAAAAAGTCAGCCCTATGATTATATGAACATAAGCCAAACCTACAGAGAATACTTCAGGGAATACTTCATACAGAAAATTCAAACAACCAATCTCAAGAGCCAACAAGAAGATCACAATAACCAAAAAATAGACCAGTGTCAAAATAGTACAAAACACAAGGAAGTACCAAACCGTCATCATGGCAGGGATTAATTTGAACCTCAGAGTAATTACCTTAAATATCAATGGTCTTAACTCACCCATCAAAATATACAAGTTATCAGGGTGGATCAAAACAAAAATTGACCCTTCTACCTACTATCTTCAAGAAACCAATCTCACACTAAAGATAGACACCTACTCAGTGTGAAAAGATGGAAAATGATTTATAAATTCAAATGGAAATAAAAAACAAGCAGGTGTTGCTCTATTAATATCTGATAAAATAGACTTCAAACCAAAACTAATCAAAAAAGACAAAGAAGAACACTTCATACTCATCAAAAGAATTTTCCAACATGAGAACATCACAACCATAAATGTATATGTGCCAAACACAGGTGCATCACAGTTTATAACATAAAACCTACTTGACAAAAAAAACAGAAATAAATACCAAGACCATCATAATCAGATAAATAAATACTCCACTGTCATCAATAGACAGTTCATCCAAGCAGAAAATTAACAAGGAAGTAATAGAACTCAACTACAGCATAAATCAACTGGGTCTAACAGAAATCTACAGAACTTTACACCCCAAATCTACAGAATACACATTCTTCTCAGAAGCCCATGGAACCTTCTCCAAAATTGACCATCTATTAGGCCATAAAGCATGCCTCCATAAATTCAGGAAAATTGAAGTAACTTCCTGCATCATATCAGATTACAAATTAATAACCTAACCATCCACCAAAAGGAACTGGAAAAACAAAACGAATCCAACCCTAAGATCTCCAGATGAAAAGAAATAATCAAGGTTAGAGCAGAAATTAATGAATTGGAAACTAAGAAAACATTTTTTTTTTAAATTGATGGAATGAAGAACTGGTTCTTCAAAAAAAATACATAAACATGTTTCATAAACCCCTGGCCAGTTTGATCAAGCAAAGAAAACATAAGTCTCAAACTAACAAAATCAGAAATGAACAAGGAGAGGTCACAACAGACATCAATGAAATTGGAAGAATCATCAGGGCATACTTCCAAAACCTCTAATCCACAAAATTGAATAATCCAGAAGAAATGGAAGAATTCCTAGATGCATACCACCTACCCAAACTAAACTCAGAGAAGATTAAAATCCAAAAAATAAATAAATAAGTATATAAAATAAATAAATAAAAGCCCAGCACATCCATGGTGATTGAAAGGTAATCAAAAACCTCCCCAAAAAGAAAAGTCTGGGACCAGATGCTTCTCAGCTGAATTCTATCAAGCTTTCATTGAAAAACTGAAACCAACTTTCTTCAAACTGTTTTGTATAATTGGAGACCAGTGAATCCTCCCCAACTCCTTTTATGAAGCTAGCATTACCCTTAAACTGAAACAAAACAGATATGAAACAAGGAAAGAAAACTATAGGCCTATATCCCTGATTAATTTAGATGCAAAAATCCTGAACAAAATCTCACAAACCAAATTCAACAACACATCAAAAGCAATATCCATCTTGATCAAGTAGGATTCATCCCAGGGATTCAGGAATAGTTCAATATATGGAAATTGGTCATTGTAATACAGCATATAAATAAACTTAACCACAAGAGACACATGATCATCTCAATTGATGTAGAGAAGGCCTTTGACAAAATATAACACCATTTCATGATCAAAACACTGGAAAGAATAGGCATGGAGGGCTTATATCTCAATACAATATATGCTATATATAAAGGATTAATTCTTCTGTGTATTGGAAAAACCATCATACTGCAGACAAAATTTTCAGTTATAAACTAATTTTATTTTTCTTCATCAGTTTGAATATGATTTTTGCTCTTTCAGAAAGATAGGCAAACTTTTGGTCTTACTAAGGATGACTCATATGTGGACTCTTTCTCCTTTCAGAGCTCTACATAGAGTTCTTGAATTGACTATGATGCTGCTTTCTAAGGAAATCTGGGAGTTTTTACTACCTGGACATATCTCACTGAGTGTCTTGGACACACAAATTGAAAGAAGTCTTTTTATTTTTCTATCTCTTCATATGTTTTTGGCACTATCTTTCTCTTCTCTACTTCCATGATTCCCGTGATGTTGGTACAATTTATTGGTCCCACATATCCCTGAAATTATTTTTCTTCATAAATATAATGAAATAGAACTGAAACACTTGTCAGGATAGCAAGGCAGATCTGTAGTTATAGGCAGTGACTCTGGAAACATGCTAACCAGTTTTCATCTGGATTTTCCATCTGGGGCAGTTAATTAAAACAATCAGATATGTAAAGATTAATGGTTAAGTTTACTATAAGGGTACAGTGACTTCCACTCAAATAATTGTAAAATTAAATTAGTACATATTGTTCAGAACAGTTATTAGCATATATACACAGATTATATGTGCTTGTAATTTTAGAAGCAGTTATTGGTGTGTTTAAATATAGCTTACACATCTGGCTCTTTGGAATTTCTATCTTTTAAAAAATATTTTGCTATGATCCCAAACACCAATTTGTTGATGGTGTTGTGCTAATTTGACTTTTTGAGAATAATATTGGTCAGAGCAAAGGTCATATTATGCATATTATTTAATTCATATGTAACATCAAATTGCCAAAAATCATCAAAGTTTAACTCAATTAATCTACCATGTCAAGCAATAGAATTTACTTTCCGTGGCACTTCTGTACTTCTCCTATTTATCCCTTTCATATTCCTCTCCTGTTAATTTGACTTTTTGCATTATAGAACATTTTTAAATGCCTTTGAATTGTATATGAGAAGAATTATATAATATATGTTTCCCCATTTGACCCCATCAACATTGTTTAGAGTGGTTTTGTCAAATTGTTACATGAAATTGTAATTCATCTATTTTAAATATTATGTAATATTTCATACCGGATCATCTACCATTTGTGTATCCCTTCTGTTGTTAATTTGTGGGGTCTTGTGTGTGTCTATCAAAAGAGAGATTTAAATGTCCTTTGTCTATGTGTGTGTCATGTGCATGAGTTTTTGTATAAGGATACAGTTATGGTTGTGCATGTGGAAGTCAGAGGTTGACATTGCATATCTTAATCACTTTTCACATTCCTTCTTAAAACAGTCTTTTAATAAAAGTGGAGCTCATTGACTGGGCTAGACTATCTAGCCAGCAAGACTAGGGGATCTTGCTGTCTGTATCTCCTCAGTGCTTGGGTTACAGGTGCATGTTAATATGTTTTTTTCATGGGAGCTAGGGATCCAAACTCAGATACAGCAAGCACTTTATGCACTGAGCCATCTCCCTAGCCAAGATTTGAATATTCTTATGCAAATTATATATGTATGTATAAACATATATATTAGATTGATGATTGATAGATAGATAGATCACACACACACACACACACACACACACACATATATATATATATATATATATATATGTGTGTGTGTGTGTGTGTGTGTGTGTGTGTGTATTCAGAATTTTCAAGTTAGAGTCTTGCTCAAGTGCAGGCTATTGTGGAATTAGTCTCAGACTGGCCTTGAACTCACAGCAATCCTCCTACCTCACCTTCCTAAGTGATGAGATTAAAGGCATGCATCACCACACTTAGGTTTATGCAAGTATTTTGATGTATATATTGGTTGTTCAATTTTAGTTCTAAATCTAAGAATGAAATTGTTGATCATCATGTATATTGATATTCATCTTTAATAAATTAAGTCAAAAATAGCTCAAAATAATTAGAGAAATTCATTATACCACTAGCATTATATGAGAACTCCAGTCATTTAGCACCTCTGCCCATCCTGACTAATGTGATTCCATACATGTGTAGTGCAAAGAAGAAATAAAAAGATATATTTCTATATTTAATTTCAGTTGGTACTAATAAATTTTCCCACATAGCAAAACTACATGTTTATAGAGGACTAAAATGACAGTAAAACCTGTTTTTAGCTCATAATAACTGACAAGCTAAAATGCTTTTTTTTTTTTTTTTTTTCAAGGTAGGGTCTCACTCTGGTCCAGGCAGGTGGCTGGAAATTTGCACCTAGCTTTTCCAAGCAAGTGCTCTTACCCCTGAGCAATCTCCCCAGCCCCTCCATCTAGTTTTTATTTCAACTTTCTATTTTCATTTTGAGTGATTTAGCAGCTTTATTAAGGAATAATTTATATTATATGAAATGCTGTTTCAGCAATATCATTGAATGATTATCAGTATATCCATAGTGATGCAGCCATCACCACTGTCTAATTCTAGAACATGTCCACTTTTTTTTTTTTTTTTTTTTTTTTTTGAGGTAGGGTTTCACTCTAGCTCAGGAGGCTGACCTGGAATTCACTATGTAGTCTCAGGGTGGCCTCGAACTCATAGTGATCCTCCTACCTCTGCCTCCCAAGTGCTTGGATTAAAGGCGTGAGCCACCATGCCCGGCCATGAGGGCACTTTTATCTATGATCAGTGACATCTATCCTTCTCCCATACACCCAGTCATAATAAACCATGATAAGTATACTTTCTAATTCTGCTTCCTTTACCTGGACATGGAATGTAAAGTATATCATAGATCATGTCATCTTTTGTGTCTTATTTCTTTTATTTACAATATTTTTGAGGTTATATTGTTGTATATTTCAAGACTGTCCCCTTTTTATTGCTATTAATTTATTATATGTATATACTACATTTTCAGCATGTTAGTAGTCATTATGTGTTTCTGTTTGTTGAGATGTGGTACTGAATTCGCTGATATATTTATCTTTTGTGGTTTTTGCTTTGGGAAAATAATTTGTGAAAGTTATCTCTATATTTTTATGCTAATTTGCATATTTTTGTATCATATTGTCAATATAAGAATCTTATTGCAAGCATTAGCGACACTTTCATTTCTCTATGGATTGATTTTGCACTGTTTTAATATTGTATTTTGATAGAAAATTTCTTAATTTGATGTAATTTACCAAGCTTATTAGTTTGTGCCTGCATTAGTCAGGGTTCTCTAGAGGAACAGACCCACTAGAATAAATCATATTAAAAAGGGAATTTATTGGATTAGTTTATGGTAGTCCAATAGCAGTTGCAGACCCAAGAATCAAGGAGCCCCATAGCTGCTCAGTCCACGCATGGTTCGATGCCTCAGCAGTCCCAGTCCAGCACTGAAGGCCTGTAGGCTTCCTGAGGAGCCACTGGCTTTCAGTCCATGCGGATCCTCAGTTGATGCTGATCTTCAATCCACGCTGGAAGACAGCAAGTAGCTCCAGCAGCCAAGTGGAAGGAAGGGGCTTTTTTCACCCAGAGCTTCCTTATATAAGCTCCCATCTGAGAGGGGCCGCCCATTCTGGGGGAAGGACTTCCTCCTTCAGTTAATCCTTCCTGGAAGCAACCTCAGAACCCACCTGAAAGAAGTTTCTGTAGATTACTAAACAGACCAAATTGACACTTTAACCATAACTAAACTATGCTTAAGAAATCTTTTCCAACTACCAGTTCCTGAACACATGTTTTATTAATCTCCCTTGAAAGATTCTCCCCTTTTTGTTTACAAAGCTATTTTGATACTGTGCACAATATGTTTGCCCTGAAGCAAACACATCTCACACAAGATAAGTAGTTACTATATCTTTAGCATTGTAATTATAGTGATATGTTAATAAGATTAATACAGACATTGAAATGTGAATTTGCCAAAGTAAATATTATGGTTTGATATGAAATGTGGTTTCCAAAGGCTTATGTGGTGAAGGTTTGATCTCCTACTGCTGAAAGTATCCACTATGAGTCTAATCTCACTTAACTACATCGTTCAGAAACTGAGACACAAACATTTGTGAAACCTAAGTCAGTGAAGATATTTTAACTGAGCTTTTTAAAAATAAGTGGTAAATCAGAAAAAACAGTAATAATGGAATATCGGGGTTGTATTGTTTATAAAACAAGGCTGTGCTTTGTAACATGTGCTTGTTTGCTATTTTTCAAGGCTGCATATGTTTAATAAATTTCCACTATCCAAATTACATTCAGAAAGTTTATAAATTTATGTTTCTCTTGTGGGGAGCCCCTGAGGGTCCCCAGATGGGATTGTCTACTAGACCCGAAGACACTCACACGGAGAACTCTCAATGCAAGTCGCAAGAGGTTTATTGTGGGTACCGGTGCACCGGGGCTCGACACGAAGTCCCCACGCAGGAGGGGTGAAGAGCCCCGAGCAGCCGGGAGGTAGGGGTTTTAAAGGGAAAAAACATGCGGAAATATCTCAAACATGTTTCAGCTCAGGGACTTTCCAGATGTCGTCAGGATGTCGCCTAGGCCGTTCGTTTGCCCCGGGGTGGTGAGGGGTGGTGAGGTTATCTTAACCTCGAGCAGGAAGCTAGGGGCTCCTGCAGTTAGGCATTTTTTTAATTGTCTCTGAGCGGAGACTTCCAGAAGTTGGGTAAGGGGGCTGCGGTTGAGCAAGCAGGCACAGGTTTCAAAGGCAAAGGTCAGTATTTCAGCCAGCTAGTTCCTTATCTGAGCCCGGGCAGCTAGTTACAGAAAGTCACGTCCTCATATACAAACTGTTTTTCCTTTATAAAATGGCTGTCCTTATGTCTACGTTAAGCAAGCGATTGTACAGAAGCCAAAGAAGCAGGTTAGTTGTATTTATTGGTAATCTTTCACTCTCATTTTATGAATTAAGTTATCATATTGGAAGATGCACATGCACCAGGTCTAATGATTGACTGATATCTGGTAACTTGTTTGTCTATATTTTTTGTATGGATATTATTCCATATGTGGGCCAATGCAGATCAACTACTCCATCATTATTGATGTAACTTGAAGTTCTTTGCAGATTAAGTTACTAATTCAAGGTCATCATTTGATTTGATGTGATTGGTCATACACAGTCAGTTCCATGGAGCTGATCTCTTTCTAACACATGCAGAGTCAGTCCCTATTGCTTATTTTTAATATATGTCCTTTCTATCTTTCGTAATAAAGTTCCAAATAATGGCACCTACCATGGAAACTCAATTGTTTTGCTTACAGAAATAAGTGACTTAAAACTCCATTTAGAGTGATCATTTCTTTAATTTTCTCTGTAGTAGTTTCTTTTCACCTACATTGAATTATGAAGTAAGTATGACTGAAAGTGTAGGGTCAGTGGGTGAATTTTTACTTTTTTAGAGAAATGGTGAATACTGGGACTACTCCCCCCCCCCCTTTCAATCTAGCAGTCATTTGTTTCTGGTGAAGCCAAGAATTCAGGTGTAAGCCTGAGACCTGCCATTAGGCTAAATTGGCATTCACTGAAAAGGGACTGTCCTGAAGCTTGGAGGAGCCTTGACCAGAACTACCAACAAAGGCATCAGAAGAGTTCTATTTTCTTTATATTTTCTTTCCCTTTTCTCCTTAGATTTCAATGGTAATTTATCCATTCTCCTCTCACTGAAAAGAAATACATATTTCCCTCCTTACTGTTGTGAATGAAAAAGACTTCTATAAGCTCATAATTGTCATGAAGAAAGGAACAGACTTATCTTTAGATATAAGAAAATACATCTGAAATGCTTTTGTGTCTTCATATGCTAAGATCTAATTTAATAGATATGGAAATAATATCTCTTGTTTTTTTTGAGAAAAGGAAAACCTGACATGATTATGGTTATTTTATGTTAGATATATAAAGTGATTTAAGAAATGCACATGGGAGGCAGAGGTAGGAGGATCACTGTGAGTTTGAGGCCACCCTGAGACTCTGTAGTGAATTCCAGGTCAGCCTGGGCTAGAGTAAATCCTACCTTGATAAACAAAAAAAAGAAAGAAAGAGAGAGAGAGAGAGAAGAAAGAGAGAGAGAGAGAGAGAGAGAGAGAGAGAGAGGAAGAAAGAAAGAAATGTATGTGAACTATGTAAAGTTACTGACAGATTTGTGATCAGGAATTGTAAATTTGAGACTAAATTTTGCCACTCCACTAAAAATGTAGTCCTAAAAATAAAGATACTATATCTAAGATAATTGCAAGAAGTGTCTTCAAGGAAATCAGTTTGATCTGCATGATTGAAGGTCAGAAATTCTTAAGTTAATCAGTTTGGTAGAGTGGGAAGTGAAATAAATAACAGAGAAAGGAACTGAGCATTTGTGAGAGAAAAAAATGAAAGCAGTAACTGGTAAGGAAAAACTTTAGGATGATAAGTATAATTGCAAATAATATAATTTTTAGAACTAGCTGACAAATATGTTTAAGCATGCTCAAAAAGTGTTACTTTATAATGTTGCTCAATAGGTAAGTATGCACATTTTTGGGTTTTTGTTTGTTTGGTTGGCTGGATTTTTGAGGTAGGGTTTCACTCTAGCTCAGGCTGACTTGAAATTCACCCTGTAGTCTCACGGTGGCCTCGAACTCACGGCGATCCTCCTCCTCTGCCCCCCCGAGTACTGGGATTAAAGGCATGCATCACCATACCTGGCTTGTATGCACATTTTATAGCTGAATATAATCATTATGTTTTTATAATCAAACCCGCAAATTAATTTGGATGTAAAAGTTGTGGCATAGTTATGTATTGAACACTCCAAAGTAAGTGCTTTCTTCAAGTCTCCAGACACCTGTTTTAAAAACAGACAACTAAGTAGATGGCTTGTTATTGTTATCTTTTTTTAAAGAAATCAGCATTGATATGATTATAATGAAACTGCTGTTACTGCAAATCTGTCAGTTGTGATGTTCCCCTAGAGCTGCATTGTAGGGTTTCATTACCTGTTAGAGTAAATAACATTACTCCTGTGAAAATGTGACACATGAATTTCAGCAGAACAGTTATCTTTGTTCAGCTTGCTATCTGTCACTGAGAAATACTTTCTGTGGAAAAGATAAGATATGCTAATATGGTTCTTGGCAAGCTGAGTTAAAGTATAAATGCAATTACTTGATAAAAATGGAAAATACTGAAGAATAACTAAGATTGAAAAACTGAGTTAATGATTTGGGAAATGCATTTTATTAAGAGATTATAGACATAAACACTTAAGGTTTCATGCTCTCATCTATTAAATTATTCATTTAATGTGAATTTCTAAGTTTGTATCATATATTTGAAGGTTTGGTTGGATATTCACTCCCCATGCTTATAATTTCTGCTAACATTCAGCCTTCCCAGAGGAAATGCTTGTTGGAGAGATGTTTCTTGTACCTAGAACAATGATGGCAGAGAAACTGCACTATAACTCAAGATCTGTCTGGAGTTCTGGGAAGCACTGTGAGCCCTCACTTAGCAAAAAGATTACTGTTGCTGTTACAAGTACACCCTAAGCCAGGTCACTTCTGCTGCGGCCACTACTCCAAAATGGATGGTCTCACACCCTTAATAGTTCATTTTGAGTTGAAGTCTAACCTAGGTATCTGGGATTACACAGAAAGAAATTTTTTAAAGTGCAGCATTCTGAGCTAATGTTTGGGGGCAATCTGTGTAGCAAGTTCCTTTGATCCCTAGAATCACGCAGAAAGTACAGGGTAGAATAACATGTAGCAGAACAAGACTAGCTGGAAAATCGTCATAAAAGAATGATGCAAGCAAAACTTCAAACTATCTTCTCCTTAGTTTACCTTTAGGACCATCTCTCTAAAATTCTAACAAATAACATATATCATTATACAAAAATTTAATCACAGAAGCCTACATGTGGCTTCTGTATTTCTTTGTTACTTCTAACAATTTCCAGTATTCTGAAGGGAAAAACACACATTCTTCATCATCATTTTTGTATTATTATAATTAAGAAACTGGCAGTTATTTCGTGCCTTTTGTATTTATCTATAGATGGGTATGATAAAAGTGATTTGTATCCATTTAATAGCTATTAATTTGTCTATATTTATCTATTTATAATTTTTGTATTTTAATTTTTCTATTTACAATTTATTTATTCATAGCATGAGTAGCTACAATCCCAACATGGCCAGTTTTAGGCTACAGGAAATGTGTTACAGAGTGATAATATGGACATTGAATTTTGTTGGCAAGGTGTGGATTTATTCATTCACCAAGAATACTATGAAGGCTCTTTGCTCACTGCCTCAAAAAGCCTTGTCAGACTTAGGGAGCCACAGGATTCCTTGCACAGCTCAACATGTTGGCAACAATAAGGATTACAGGGTACATGGAGGCCATGCTTCACCATAGGGATGGCTAGGAAACTGTTCAGCAACAGCAGACAGGGTATGTCATATAAGCAAGTTTTGCTTCTAATAACAGAAATTAAGACAAATTTTCATCACTCACTTACAGAAAATGAACAATTTTCATTATCAATCATGTGTCCCACATTGTGGTAATTACAATATATTTGTGTTTTAAACACATTGAATCAAAATAAAATCTGTTGGTAAGTACCTTATATCATAATAAAAAGAGATAAATATTCAGTAGTAAAATATGTAATGTAATCATCATAAGGTTATGTTTGTTAGTGAAATAAAGCAGGGCATGGTAGGATCATGAACACTTCTTTTTAATTTGACTGTTTGTCTTATCTGAAATATTCATTTCTATTCTTCCCCCTCCCCCCCCCACACATGCACACACTCAAACACAACTTAATGTATATGTGTTGATTCAAGAATGCAGTAGTTTACGTGGACTGGCACCTACCAATAATCCCAGCACTCAGGCAGTTGAGACAGAGGAATTAAAAGTTCAAGGGCAGCTTGTGAGACATAGCAAACCCTGTAACATGGAAGGAATGACATAAGGGAGTGGATTGATGGAAGGAAGGACTGTTAGGTGGATACATGTGATTTTATGGCTAGATGTTATTAACCATAAAGGTTTATCAGCTTTACAGAGTTTTAAAGTTAAATTGGTACTTTAAGTTCATCCATTTGTCTTTAAGTGCTTTCACTTCCATTCATCCACAACTATATGTTGCATGGATTATAGTGCATAAATATGGGAATTATATGTAAATAAGTATACCAATCCCCATAATCAAAATAGTACCATCAAGTACTCTATTAATCAATATACTTGCTAACTTTCTAGAACTTCTTTAGTGTGTAATCCCAGGACTGGGATTGGTGGGACTAAATTTACTGATTTTAGTAAACAGTTATTCTGTGGCATAGCAACAGATACTTTCCCATACATATGAGCTAACATTGTCTTTTTTTATGTTTATGAATTTACTTTATTTTCATGACTTGTATATTCATTTTGTCCTTACAGACTTATTTGCCAAACATGAAAAATAGTGGCCTATTTAAGAATGACATTAACATTAAGAATAAATAACACTTTCAAAATATATTTTATGAGTACAAATAATCGCAATGTAAACAGGGAAAGCTGTTGAGTGGGTAGGCCTAATGAAATTACAAGCATATCTGAGTTTAAAAAGTGTGCCTACTTTATACTTTTCATTAAATGAATACAACCACGTTAAAAATATTTATATCTGTGGGTGTGTATAAATACAAACATACACACAACAGGGAAGCATTTCATAGAGGCAAATTTTTGGAGTACTTCCAAAGTCTATCATCCACATGCAAAATAGCATTTGCACTTTGTGGAATATCTTCTCATAATTTATGTTTTATTTGTTGTTCAGAGCATTTTCTATTAAGCCTCTGCCTTTTCTTCCTTGTCCTTTTGATGAAGAATGCATGGTTTAAATTAGCATTTTATCAAAACTATTATCTTTGCAAACAGTGTATTAATATCTTTGGACTTTTATCTATTGATCGTCGTGACATTCTCCTTGTTAACAGTTTTTGTATATACTATAAACCAGAGGGTGTATCTCACTTTTCTTTGCAAGCTTTTTATGCATACTTAGTACAAAGAAACTTAGACTATAAAAATGTATTTTTTCATGAACTATAGGTATATCTTTGCTTTATATCATAAAAATATTTTTATACTTAAAATACTAATTTTGCTACTCTAAGGTTCTTCAGACTGTATTATAAATAGTAATTCTTGATTTTAATATTTCAAAATACATTTGTGGTACTATAATTAATTATTAATGAAAATAGATAACATTCTATCTACTTACTTGTATGAAACAGAAAGCATAATTTTAAGTATGGATTATTTTTTTTTTCTTTTTAACACCTTTAATTTAGTTCCTGTATTGAAAATCTCTAGTTGTTTCATCTAAAGTGCTTTCCTGTTTCTCCTTCTTTCAGTGTATCATACTTTTCTCATTTAGATTATGGAAACAGCTTCAATGTCCAGTGATGATATAATTTTTTTCATATTTTTCAATTTTGCTTCTACATTTTCAAATTTGCTTTCAAATATTTAATAATTGATCAAGCATACAAATTCCCATCACTTTGCCTAAGCCCTTTTACATATATCATTTTCATATGCATAAGAAACTTTCTCTGAATCATCTGTTCTTTCCCGATTATATATTTATTTATTTTACTTTTTGCCAATTATTTATTTTCATTTATTTTTTATGTGTTTTTTTAAGGTTAGCACATCAAGTAAAGGCCTTTACTATGGCATCAGTGACATCATCACACATATACATCATCATACTTTGTCTTCACTTGTCCCCCTCTCCTATTGCCCCTCCCTATCCTTTGTACCATCTTATTCCAGGTATCTTTCCTTCCCCCAAAAAAGACACCCTTTTGCTTTCTTGCTAATTTATTTTATTCATTGTTTCTTCTAAAAATATTTATTTATTTATATGTGATTCCTATAAACATAGAAATATAGACCATGCTTTGTGGTGCACTCTCACCCTGGAGTTTGGGAAGCTGAGGCTACCTGGGCCTCAGAGAAGAGAGAGCGAGAGAGAATTGTGAAAGAAATAGTTTTATATAATTGCACTGAGAATAAATATATAAATAGAACCCTTATCTCCCCATGAACACACAAATGAGAGAACTTTACGCACTTAAGAAGCAGAATTGGAATATATTAATGAATATAAATAATAAACCATAAATTAATGCAAAGGGATTAAGAGAAAGATTGGGGCTCATGGGAAGAATAAGGCAAGTCAGAGAGCATGCATATGCCCTAATCCAAGGATAGCAAACAATTTGCTAAACTTTCTGAGAGAGAAAAAAAAAATTCTATTCGAATTTTTTGTTTTGATACATTCCCATGTTACATTCTTCTGTGGTTCCCACAAAAAAGATTTTTTTTTTAATCGTCACAACATGCTTGCATCCATGTGGCTGGCCATCTGACCTCAGGATGCCTCAGTCATTTCCAGCATCCCTGACAATGGTCCAGATAACTCTTCTCAGTTCTTTTTTTTTTTTTTTTTCATCATGAAAGGTTGACTATATTTTTTATTATTATTACTATTATTATTATTAGTAGTAGTAGTAGTGGTGGTAGTAGTTTTGTACACAGTGTATATACAGCCATGTTGGTACCATCTTTGGCCTCCTCCTTGTCCTCCCCACTCCACCCTTCCACAGGGACCCACCTCGTTGGGGACTGTGGGTCCTGCATGGCGGGTAGCCATCAGTTATGGGTCAGAGAGGCAATGTCTCTGTTCATAATGACCCAACATGTGGCTCTAACAATCTTTCCGGCCCCTCTTACGCAAATTTCCCTGAATCATGTTGGGCTCATTCTAGGTCTAGTTCAGTGATGAGGTCTTGGCAGCTTCTATGTCTCTGGAATCTGGTTTGGTAGGAGTTGAGTGTCTTCTGTGCCTATGTCCTTTACTTGTTGCATGTCTTACTTTCATCCTAACATGGCTGATCTCTCTCTCTCTCTCTCTCTCTTTCTTTCCTTCTGATAAAACTATACCTGTTTGCCTTTTTGGTTTGTTTGTTTGTTTAGTAAAATTAAAGCCTCTTGAGAATGAGTGGCATATCTTCATTGCTAATAACAAAATAACTTTTCAGAAAAAAAATATTTAGCATGTAGACAATAGTGACATTAATTTATTGACTTAAATAAAAGGTACAAGACAATCAGAAACTTGTCTTCAATCTGATAACTTCTGCAAACAAGCCTCTAGAGAGTAGACTTCAGAATTCACTTATCTGGAAATTTATATGCAGCAAATTTCTTTTAAAAGTTAATACACTCATTACTAATTTTTCAACTAATTGATAGTTGTTTTAAATTTACCTTTTTTATTAATATTTTTATACTTAGCTTAATTTTACATAATTTACTCTCAGTTATTTATGTAAATCTAAGTTTATGTCTCATGTAGCACTCCTATTCCATGAAGGACATCCTTTGAGCATTCTGGAAAGTATTCCATATTGACTTTTTAAAATATGCTTTTTATTGTGGATAAAAACACAGGTTAACAACTGTTTACTTAATTATTGCTCACTTTTATGTCCAGTAGAATTTCTGATAATAATTTCATGATAATGCCTTTTTTGTTGCTGCTTTGTATATCTAAATTGCATATTTTTGATAAGTTTTTGTCTTTCATCAAACAGCATAGTATGTACATGTCCCTATTTGATTGTTTCCTTTCATTAATTAACTTTTTAGGGTTCTCTTACTTCCTTGCTTCTGTAGTGTACACAGTCTTATGAATTTTAGCAAATTAACAGTACTTCTGATGTACTGGCATCTACAATACAAGATTCTCAATTTTGTAAAATTTTCAGCCTTTATGTTTTTCTTATGTGCATCTCTGTATACTTGTCCTGTTTCTATTGTTTCTTTCCATGGGACTAAAAGACCCTCATGGTAAATATGTTGACATTTTCATACAATGCCTGACATCCCACTATCATTTTTTTTAATCTTGTTCATTTCTTTCTTTCTTTTTCTTTCTATGTTTAGTTTGGGAAAATTCTGTAAACTGCTTCTGATTTTTTTCTTTAGCAGTGTCTAGCATACTTGGGGTTCATTTAAGAACTTCTTCAATTCTAGCATTACATTATTATTATTATTATTATTATTTTGTGTATGTGCCTGTGTGTGCATGTTCATGTGTGTGCAGTACACATAATGGTGGATGCATGTGTCTCCATGTGTAGGCCAAGTACAGTCTCATGTGTCCACCTTCAGACCCTGATTCTCAGTGATTTGATTGTCTCTCTCACCAACTCTGGTATCATAAGTGTGTGCCACAACACCTGGCTTTTAAAAGATGGTGCTTGGAGTCAAACCCAGGTCCTCATGCTTTCTAGATAATCCTGTGCCTTGTGGTGGTTTGATTCAGGTGTCTCCCATAAACTTAGGTGTTCTGAATGCTAGATTCCCAGCTAATGGCGATTTGGGAGTTATTTATTTATTTGACAGATAAAAGAGAGAGAGAGAGAGAATGGACACACCAGGGCCCCTAGCCATTGCAAACAAACTCCAGATGCATGTGCCCCCTTGTGCATCTGGCTTATGTGGGCCCTGGGTAATCGAACCTGGGTCATTTGGCTTTGAAGACAAATGCCTTAACACTAAGCCATCCCTCAAGCCTGAGATTTGGTAATTAATATGTCTTGCGGGCAGCATATTGTTGGGGACAGGCTAATGAGTGTTACAGCCTGCTCCACGTTGCTAGTGTTTGGCACACTCTCCTACTGATGTTGTCCATTTGATGTTGACCAAAAGGAGATGACCACCCTATGTTCATGCCATTGTTTCCCCCTCCCATGATGGAGCTTCCCCTCAAGTCTGTAAACCAAAATAAACCATTTTTTTTCCCAAAAGCTGTTCTTGGTCAGGTGATTTCTGCCATCAGTGTGAACCTGACTTCAACAGTAAAGTTGGTACTGAAGAGTGGTGTCATTTACTGCCAGACACCTAACTCTGTGACTTTTGGCCTTTTGGAGCTGATTTTCAAGAGGAGTGTGGAAGGATTTGAAACCTCAGCCTAAGAGATGCCTTGCAGTGCTGTAGGTACAGCTTGGTGAACCATTCTGGTCAGAGTTGAAAAACCTGAATGTAGTAAGAACTATGGACTGTGAGGTTTGGCTCAAGAGGGTGAAAAGAGATTTTCTTGCACTGGACTAGAAGAAGCACTATGTGTGAGAGGCTTGCTCTTTGAGTAGAAATGGACTGATGTGAGCAGAGGGTATGACACAGACATTTAATCTTTTGGGCTGAAATTTCTGCATATTCAGCTGCAATTATACGAGATATTACAACATTTGAGATTGGATCAGTTGACCTTTACTGGGGCAACAGGAAGCGTATTAACTCTTTCTGAAGGGGCCCAAATACTGAAGGAAGTTCTGTTCTTCAAAGTCTGTTTTATTCCCCTGTGGATTAACAAATTGGCACCCTACCTGGTATTATGGGTAGAAAAAATGCAGGAAAGAGAGGGTCATTGAATATGCAACATGGTCTTGTGGTTTGGAAATGGCTTTGGGCAGTGTATAGAAGGTTTGCTGGATGGCCTACATGGAAACCCAATGGAACAGTGAAGATGAACTGTGGGTTGCAGTGGAGACCTAATGGAGATGCCAGGACCAGGAGACGGCTGATAAGGAGAGCTGTGGGCCCCAGATGAACCTTTCCAGGACTATAATTTAGCTGAATGGGGCAGATTTGGAACTCCAGAGACTTGTTACAGGTTAGAATTATCAGAATTGGAGATTTTTCACTGACTAGAATTATTGTACTTGGAGCTACAGAGTTTGATGTTTGCCCTGGTTGTTATGAATATTTTATTGGTTTAATGTTTCTTTGTTCTGCCCAATGCCATCTTTTGCAGTGTCAATGCTTATTCTGTGTCATTATTATTATTATTATTGTTGTTGTTGTTGTATTGTGGCTTAGTTAAAGGACCTTGGAATATGGGGATCTTTGAACGTCATTGGGATTGGTAAAAAAAAAAAAAAAACATGGGGACTTTTAAAGATGGACTGAATACTTTACCTTTGATATCATAGATGGCTATCAGTTTATGAGGGCCAGGGGTAGAATGTGGTGGTTTGATTCAGGTGTTCCCCATAAAGTTAGGTGTTCTGAATTCTAGGTTCCCAGCTAATGGAAATTTGGGAATTTATGCCTCTTGGGGCCAGTGTATTGTTGGGGATGGGCTTATGTACATTACATCCAGCTCCCTCTTGCTAGTGTTTGGCACACTCTCCTGCTGAGGTTGTTCATCTGATGTTGACCAGGAGGTGAAGTCCACCCTTTGCTCATACCACTGTTTTCTCCTGCCATCATGGAGCTTTCCCTCGAGTCTGTAAGCCAAAATAAACCTTTTCCGCCCCCAAATTCTGCTCTTGGTTTGTACTGGGGGGTTAGCTATATTAAGACCTTCCAAAGATATCTAGGTTTTAGTCCCAGAACCTGTTAGATGGCAAAAGCTCTTTGAAAATGGTGTTAATATGAAGAATCTTACACTGATGTCAGTACTTGAGGATTGCCTAGATGTGCCCAAACTAATCACAGAAAGCCAAAGAAGGAAGTTAGTAGAAGTCAGGAATCAGGGGGAGGGAGTAATGAGCACAAAGAGCTTTGGCCATGACAGGCTGCAAAGAGAATAAACAGACTTTCCTCAGAACCTCCAGAATGCAAGCTTCAGTCCGATCATGGTCTTCAAATCTCCAGAAGTGCGAGTTAATAAAACTTGTGTTCTTTTTCATTATAAATATATTTTGTATGGCCACATCATGTATTGGTGCCATTATTTCCCTCCTCCCTGCCACCATTCCACTGAGGAGTCACCTCCTTAGTTGGGTTGCTGGTATGGCCCATGGAGTCCTGGGTTATGATTTATGAAAGCAGAATTGTGTTCTTTTGAGCCACCAAGGGTAAAGTAATTTGTTGTAACAGCATTGGGAAACTTTATAACTGGACACTGTAACTACAGGTTCTTAAAGTTATTTTAACTAAAGAGTCAATTAGCTTCAGAACACTAAGCAGAAATAGTGCTGGAGGAATAACAGAGATTTTCATCAGAACTTTTCTATAATTGTAAAAGAAAAAGAAGGAACCATGGAGGTTTTCTTAGTATTTTCTTGGCTTTTGAACCCATTCCTCTGGACAGAATAAACAGGGCAGCCACTTCTCAGTTTCACAAGAGAGGTAAAAAGAGATTGAGTGTGAAACAGTGAATGTTTAGTATCTTTTAAAATTTATTTTGGCACAAGAAGAGGCAGAAACCTGCTGGAAATGTCTACATGCATTCATTCATGTTCTCTGTTGATCAAGTCAGGGCTTGAAGTCATGTTGACAAAGTTCTCCATAACTAAATAAGTAGCATGCAATGTAATTTTTGCATATTGTCAGATATTGTTGATGCAAGAAATGCGGCTCTTTCAGATGGAGCAAAATTCAAAGTGAAGAGTTTAATAGATTATAAATGCAAACTTACAAAGATTATTTGTTTGCAATGAGACAGAGAGAGAGAGAGAGAAAGAAATAAATAAATTATATGGGTGTGCCAGTGCCTCTTGCCCCTGAAAAGTAACCCAAGATGCATTTACCACTTCATGCATCAAATTCTACATGGATATTGGGGAATAAAACCCCAACTCAGATGGTCAGGTTTGGGAACCAGTCCCTTTAACCACTGAGCCATCTCTCCAACCCAAAATGTCAGCCTTTATTATTGATGAATTTTATTTCTAAAATTGATGGTTTTGTATGTGCTAAGCTTTCAATATCAATTAGTAGTTGTGAATGTGTGACTCATTTTCATATGACCTTAAAGTGGAATTTATTGCATTTAAAACTGAAGTATACAGAACAAATAGAGAATAAGGTTATATTATATTACAAAACCTTATTCTTATGTGAGTCAAAGACGCCTTTTTTATTACCAAACAACAGCTTGGTGGTGCTGTTTGTTTAGCCACCACCAAGCCAGGCTGAGTCTCCTCCAACCTGAATGCTTTCCCTGAAGATACACTAAACAAGCATTTTCTCTGTTCTTTCAGAAGCCAGTGCAAATTAATTAAATATGTGACTTAATGGAACTCTTTCATTTCCAAGCTCACTCAATTGAAATTTTTGTTTTGTTGTTCTGTTAAAAAGTTTGATTTTATAAAAAAATTAAGACACAAAAGAAGAGAATATCATAATGTTAGCTTCCTGCTTCAGGAGTCCTACATACATGACCTTACATGTATTATTAGCCCTTCTGCATTTATTACCCACCCATCATACATAACATATGCACACATACACACGAACACTCACACACACACCCTGGCTTCTATTTCAGGTTCATTGCTTTTCAATCAGTTTAAATAGCTGTCAAAGTTCCTTGATTAATTTTGAGATTCATTCAGATTTAATAAATACTTCTTAAAGAAATTATATTTTTACCATATTATTTTAAATTGGCATTTGTTTGCTGTCAGCACCCCATGTTGTGACACATATCTCAGTGCTAGGGAGTGGCTATATCAGGATGCTTCATGTTGTCTTCCCACATACTTACTTTGTGTGAAAACTTACAACAATATATTCTCAGCACTTTTTAAAGATGCAACTCATTGCTACTGAATTGAAAGGATATCTCCAGCTTAAGGTAACTTTGTATCTTGAGAAAGCCACTTCCTCATACAACCCTAACTTTCCAGCTTTGGTAACAGCCTTGCTAACAGATGTTTTGCTTTAATTCGATGAGTTTAACATCTTTATAATCCTGTAGAAGATCAGTCATTCTTTGTTTCTACATTTGTCAGATATTTAAGGTCTCTCCTTTGAAGATATTTTATTTTTAGATTTGGTGATTAATTTTATTGACCACATAATTTTAAACCTTTTTAAATTTTTTTTGTTTATTTTTATTTATTTGAGAGCAACAAACAGAGAAAGAAAGAGGGAGAGGGAGAGAGAGAGAGAGAGAGAGAGAGAGAGAGAGAGAAAGAGAGAATGGGGGCTCCAGGGCCTCCAGCCACTGCAAACAAACTCCAGACTCATGCGCCCCCTTGTGCATCTGGCTAATGTGGGTCCTGGGGAATCAAACCTAGAACCAGGGTCCTTAGGCTTCTCAGGCAAGCACTTAACCGGTGAGCTATCTCTCAAGCCCAATTTTAAACCTTTTAACAGTCTGTTTTTAATGACCTTTAGTTACAGTGACAAATAGGACTTGGACTTTGCTGTTCTTGTATGTCATTTCCTTTGCTGAATAAAAAGCATTGCATTTCTTAATATTAAATGAAAGTGAATAGAAGCCAATCTGGTGAATTTAAAGCAAATAGTAGATTTGGCTACCAGTTCCTTTTTCTTTTCTTTTCTCTTTTTTTTTTTTGTTGTTGGTTTTTCGAGGTAGGGTCTGACTCTTCCCCAGGCTTACCTGGAATTACCTAATCAACTATGTAGTCTCAGGGTGGCCTCGAATTCACGAGGATCCTCCTACCTCTGCCTCTGCTGGGATTAAAGTCATGCACCACCATGCCCAGCTTCTTATAAGACCAGTAATTCTCCAAGTATAAACAAATTCCAAGGGTATCCCAAATGAAGTTCTCTCCAAATCATGCTTATAGTTGGGCAAGGAATTAATGGAAATAATGGTTGATATTGAGTAGAGTTTGGTACCAAAAGAGTTTCCATGAAGGCCTGTGGCACTGTTATTTTGTTTGTTAATTTGTTTGTTTGTTTGTTTGTTTGTTTCACAAAACCTTTGAGGAGCAACATTTGAGGAGATGAGATAAAAAAAAAAAGTCTTCCTTCTCAATTAGTAACAGAGGATTTGACATGGGGAATAATTGTCTGTAGATCAAATAGTGACAAGGTAGATGTTTGAGTTATTTTAACCAGGTATAGAAGGGTATCTTACCTTGCCATGGGCCACATTTTCCTTTCTAGGGAGAGAAATCTTCTGTGATAAATCAGAAACCAAATTAAGTATCATCTGAAATTGGGTGGATTCTGGGAACACTGCCTGGAAAAAAAAAGGCACTTTATGACATGACTTGAGAATATATATGTCGAGGCCTTGGCTGGTTTCAATGTCACTGTCTGAGAACCTCTTACCTGAAGTGTTGTTGAACCCAGATGACGGCTCTGGTTGAGCAGGAGGAGTTCATGAATGCCTGCCCTCAGGTTCCTTCCATAAAAAGGCTGTGGAGGCTAAGTTTATGATGTTTCTGAGGAGAAAGTGGACTTTGCTGGGAATTAGGTGTTATAAACTGAATTCTGCCCATGTCTTGAGAACTTAAAAGGTCGAATGTTCTGGTGTGCTCATGGCTGTGATAATTTAAGAGATCACCACTATTGATGATAGGATAATATAAATTCTGATGCTCTTGAAAGGATGGGGCCCGACTGAAGAATTCTGATGGAAATTCCTGCTCTTCAAGGTTTATCCTCCTCTGGATTAATAAATTTTGGCAGCCGGGCTACACCTGGTACAAGTGATCAAAGTAGACAAATACATGAAGAAGAGGGTCATTGGATTAACAGCATGGATTTCTGGACATGACCCATAGTCAATGAGAAGAAGTGTTGTAGTGCTTCTGTGGAGACCATGTGAGGAGTTTGACATAAAGCTGCAAAAGGAATCATGGGTGGCAGTGGGATGCTGGGATTTTGAGAATTTTAGGACAAGGAAAACTACTTAGTCTAGCTCATGTGTATGTACCTGGAAAGCAAGCAGCACAGGCAGAGGGGTGGATTGAAGCCCAAATGTTCTCTTCTAGAGTCCTAGATCTTAGACCTGGAGCTGAAGGATTTGATGTTTACCCTACTGGTTTTCTATCACGTATTGGTCCAATTTTTCCTTGTTTTGCCTTGCTTTTGTATTGGAAATATTTCGGGCTGGAGAGATGGCTTAGCAGTTAAGCGCTTGCCTGTGAAGCCTAAGGACCCTGGTTCGAGGCTCGACTCCCCAGGACCCACGTTAGCCAGATGCACAAGGGGGCACACGCGTCTGGAGTTCGTCTGCAGTGACTGGAGGCCCTGGCGGGTTCAGCTGATGTCTCAGTTGTTCTGGCTACATGAGCACATTTGTGAGAAAAATGGAAAGCTGCCTGAGCTACCAGAGAGCATCCCCTGGAATCCATGGCTTAATAGGTGGAAAGAAATTAAGACTTCAGACTGTACAACAACAAATGACCACTAATACAGCAAGGTTGTCTGTTGTCTCAAGTAATGATGACTAAGATATGTTTGATTTTTCTCAAATTCCATTGTTTTGAAATTTTGAAGTCTAAATTTTGGCAGAAAAATGCAAACTCACCTGGTAATAATCATACATATTTAAGGAGAGAGAATTTGTTTGCCTGGGAGACATGCTGAAATCGACTATCTGTAAATATTTACAAATATTGAAACACCCAGATAGCTTAACCAAAGGAAAGCCATCTTAACACACCCAACCATTTTAATGATAATAAAACAAGTCCTCACCTAGGTTAAAGTTCAACACAGAACCATATAAACAAGGGCGAGGATGTAGTTTTAGATAAGATATGTGGTATTTCTTCCACAACCTATGCTAACTGCAAAATTCCGCTTGTTGTAATCACCCTTGTTTGCATTGCAAAATGGGATTATGGTAGGGGGTGCTGGGGACTTACCTGACCATGGTAAAGGAATGTAGTTTTGCCTATGAAAACTCACTGTAAAAGTAGGATGGGGCTGCTCTCCTCCTCTGCAGTTTGCTGTGAAGGGGCCATTACTGGCCAGCTATTAACGACTGTCCTTTAAAAATCCTTTTCTGGAGCTGGGTGTGGTGGTGCACACCTTTAATCCCAGCACTTGGGAGGCAGAGGTAGGATTACTGTGAGTTCAAGGCCACCCTGAGACTACATAGTGAAATCCAGGACAGCCTGAGTGAGACCCTACCTTGAAAAAACATAAATAAATAAATAAATAAATAAATAATCAATAATAATAATAATAAAATCCTTATTTGGGTGGTCTTGAACTGATAATTTTCACAGGTTTAGTGAAAGTATTATTTCATTTTTTTTTTCTTTTTGCTTTTATTTATTTGAGAGAGAGGGGGAGAGGGTGGGAGAGAATGGGCATGCCACCACCTCCAGCCAATGCAAGTGAACTCCAGACACATGCACCACCTTGTGCATCTGGCTTACGTGGGTCCTTGGGAATCAAACTTAGGTCCTTTGGCTACATAGCCAAACACCTTAACCGATAACCCATCTCTCCAGCCCTGATTTTTATTTTAAAAAGCATTTTATTTATTTATCTGGTGGGTGGGGAGTGTGTGTGTGCGCCACTTTGTGCAACTGGCTTTATGCAGGAAATGAGAAATCAAACATAGGCTAGCACCTTTAAAAACTGAGCATTATCTTTATTTTATTTATTTTATTTTATTTTTTGTTAGGATCTTACTGTAACCAGGCTGATATAGAAGTCATTCTATAGACCCAGCCTCCTAATTGCTGGGATAAAAGGTGTGCCTTACATCCCTCCACATTTTTTAATATTTTATTTTATTTATTTATTTTATTAGTTATGGACATACTTAGTATATAAACAGCACATGTTGGTACCATCCTTTCCCTCATCCCTGCTGCCCCTGCAAAGGGACTCTTCATGTTTGGGATGCCAATCATCCCCATGGGGATTGTGGTTTGTGCATTGTGGGGGCAGCTGTCTCTGTGCATAATGTCCCAACTTGTGGCTCTAACAATCTTTCTGGCCCCTCTTCCATGAAATTCCCTGAGCCATGTTGGGTTTGTTTTAAGTCTACTTTAGTGATGGGGTCTTAAGAGCCTCTCGATCTCTAGTTTGGTAGGTGTTGAATGCCCTCAGTATCTATCTCCTTCACCCTTGTGGTGATATTAGGTTAATCAAGAAAGCAGCGATCTTGCTCATTTACCTAACTCCTCCATGGTTTCAGGTGGGGTCCTGGTAAAGCGCAATGGGCCATTATTCTCCTTATGTCCTGCTTCCATCTGTAAGGGAAGCAGATTCTCCATTGGAGAGTGAAGTCAGCACAGGTTAAGTGGGATAACCATTAGTAGTTTAGAGAGAATTAAATGGGTTTGGGCCCTTCTTATAGCCCAAGATTAGTGGGAGCTTGATATTGGAGAGCAAACTCATTATCTGGATATGATTCTGACTTGTTTTCCAGTTCCAGATACAGGTTCTTTCCTACTGAGTGGATCTATTAGCCAGTCTAAGAGCTGTTGGTTACCCACCATGGCTGTGGTCCACTATTGTACTTGTGTGAGTATCACATCAGGTTCTTTGCTTCTGAGTAGCTTAGACCTTGAGTTGCTCGGATAGAAGTTGGACACTTTCCCCCAGTGGCTCATGTAGCACCTGCTAGCACTAGATGGGCTGTGTGGAGAATGGCTGTCTTCCAGATTCCAGCCAGGTCTCTCCATGTTCTGTACTGATAACATAAGGTGCCTTCAGCAGTAGGGTTTTACCATTAACTGCTGATGGGTAATAAAGTGCTCTGGCAGAACTCTGATTTATTTTGAGAAACCTTGTAGGTCTCTCTGATCAACAGCTCATTGTGGGTGTTAACCACATTCTGGTACTAGGAGTTACAGGACAGTGCCAAGGGTAAAGATAGAAGAAAAATAAAGAAAGAAAGAAAGAAAGAAAGAAAATAAAAAGAAGAAAAAAATGAAATAGGAGAAAATTAAGGTTAGGCTTCATCTCACCCTCTCCAGGAACCTTTGATTCAGGTGCTACCTCTAAGGTCCTGATGAGGATTCAACCTTTAGTCTGTTTCCAGGATATAGGATTTTATGGTAGCAGTTTCATTTGGGTTCAGTTTTGTGTCCCTCTCCCCACACCCTTCCCTCTCCTTAAGCCCTACTGTAACTATTGTCCAGGCGTCAAAATGCCTATTAGGTATGTTTATATCTTGGCCTGATCCAGGTTAAGAGCTGCAAATGAGTGAGACCATGTGACAATTTTTTTTTTCTGTGATTGTGGGAATTTGCTGAGCATGATCTGTTCCAAGTTTAATTATATTTCTAAAAATTTCATTGTGTCATTTTTTTCTAACAGCTGAATAGAATTCCATCATGTAGTTATACCACATCTTGATTATCCATTTGTCCAATGATGGGCACTTGGGTTGATGCCAGCTCTTAGCTAATATGAATTGAGCTACTATAAACATGTTTGAGCAAATATCTCTGAACTGAGCTATGGGGCTTTTAGGGTAAATGCCCAGTGTGATGGTTTGAATAGAATAGATGGCCCCCAATATATTTAGTTGTTTATTTGTTTGTAGTTTGCATCTCTATCCACCTGGCTGGAGGCAGTGTCACTGGGTGGATCTTAAGGTGTGGTGGTGGGTTTCAGATTACAATCTAAAGATATGCAAAATTTACCAAGCTGGAGTCTCTGAAATGTGCTGTGGTATGTGGCATTAGGCTGGTGCTTCTCTCTCTCTGCTTGGACCTGTGAAGGCAGGCCAGCTTCTTCTGCCATTTATGGAACTTCCCCTGGATCTGTAAGCTTCAATAAATATCCCTTCCTCCATAACTGTGTCTGGTCTGAAATTTCATCTCAGCAAACCTGAATCTGTCTGCTACAGAATTTGGTACCGTGGAGTGGGCTGAGATGAACCTGACTATGTGGATGTTGATCTTTTGGAACCTTTGTTTTGGAGGGATAGGCATGGACTTGGTGCTTGCAACTGAAGATGTCTTCTGGGGTGGTAGGCCAAGTTTTATGGACTATTTTGATGAGACTCTGAGAATGCTAAGTGCAGACAGCATTCTACTTCGAGGCTTGGCTTATGAGCTTTCTAAGGGGAAGGAAAGACTGCAGAAGACTTTGTTGGAACTGGGCTACTGGCGTAAAGGCTGGCTGCGTCCTGCTGCCCAGGCCCAGAGAATTTGATCAAGGTTAAATTTGTAATAGACTGATGTGCTTGATTGGACTGAGAGATTTAAGATTTTAAGCTGGAAAACCTCAAACAAGTTAAAATTACAGGCACTGAGACTAGTTTTAGGTTACTGAATCTGCTATTGTCAAACACATTAACAATCTTAAGGAAGATGGTCCAATTGCTTTACCATGGAAAGGATGCCTGAGGAAAGACTATCATAGAAATGCAAACACTTTTTGAAAGAGTTGAATGGAGAAGAAACCTGCTTTTCAAGATTATGATTTATTTTGCCTGTGAATTAAGAAATGGCTGTGCCCTGCACACCTGGTATTGGTATCAGAAGCATGAAAAATGCGAGGAGTGGTCGTGAATTGCACATGGTTCCAGGAGCTGCTGCTGAGATGGGCATGAGGTAGGGCCTGATGCCCTGATAGGCTGAAAGAGCCTTTAGGAGATGGACCGTGGTTTGCATGAAGACCTCAAGATGTTTTGTATATACCAGGACTATGCAAGTGCTACTATAGAGCACACTGTTGGCCTGAGATGGAAGTGTTCCCTGGCTACTCTGCCCAGCTGGAGGGGCAGAATTGGAAAATCTGGAGACTTCCAGTCTTTGGTCATATTGGTCTTGAACTGCAGAAGTATGATGTTTGTTTGATGGTGGTTGAATTTGCATTGCTTTAGTCTCTCCTTGCTATGCCTTAGGCCGGTTGAAAATGTTTACTCTGTGCCTTTATGTGTTAGAAATGTTTAACTTGTTTGATTTTACAGGTCTTAATATCTTAAATTGGTCAAGACTGTGGGGACCTTTGAAATTGAACTGAGTACAATTTACAATGTGTGATGGTTATAGATCTATTGGGGGCCAAGGGCGGAATGTGGTGGTTTGAATAGAATAGATGGCCCCCAATATATTTAGTTGTTTATTTGTTGGTAGTTTGCATCTGCTGCCACCTGGCTGGAGGCAGTGTCACTGGGTGGATCTTTAGGTGTGGTGGTGGGTTTCAGATTTCAATCTAAAGATATGCAAAGTGTGCCTAGCTGGAGTTGCTGAAGTGTGTTGCGGCTTTTGACCTTTTGGCTTGGGTTTCTCTCTCTCTCTCTGCTTGGACCTGTGAAGGCAGGCCAGCTTCTTCTGCCATTTATGGAACTTCCCCTGGATCTGTAAGTTCAATAAATATCCCTTCCTCCATAACTATGTCTGGTCTGAAAGTTCATCTCAGTGAACCTGAAGCTGTCTGCTACACCCAGTAAGGGAATAACTGGGTCTGTTAGTAACTCTATAGTCAACATTTTTAGGAGTCTCTATATTGCTTTCCATAGTGCTCGTACCAGCTTATATTCCCACCAATAGTGAATGAGGGTTGTTTTTTCTCCACGTCCTTGCCAATATTTGCTTTTATTTGATTTTTCAATGTTTGCTATCCTTACTGGCGTAAGGTGGAATCTCATAGTTGTTGTAATTTGCATTTCCCTGATGGTTAGGGATGCTGAACATTTTCTTAAGTGTGTGTTTGCTATTTGCATTTCTTTCTCTGAGAACTCCCTAATTTAGTTCTCTGCCCCACTTTTTGAGTGAGTTGTTTCATTTTTCACTCTGCAGTTTTTTGTTTTTGTTTTTTTTTGTATTTTTGAGGTACAGTCTCTCTCTAGCCCAGACTGACCTGGAATTCACTGTGTATTGTCAGGGTGGCCTTGAACTCAGGGAAATCCTCCTACCTATGCCTCCTAAGTGCTGGGATTAAAGGCATGTGCCACCACACCCAGCTTTTTTCTTTTTTGAGACAGTGTCTTGTGTAGCCCAGGCTGGCCTCTTAACTCACTATGTACTTGAGGATAACCTTAACCTCAGCTTCTCAAGTACTGGGATTATAACTCTGTACCATCATGTCTATTTTTTTTTTTTTGATTTTGAGTTTTTCTGAACATACAGCAAAGGAATACCTACCACCTCTGAACTAATTCACTAGTGGTAATATTTGGTTACATTTGCCTTCTCTTGATATGTAGACAATTTTTAAATATTTAAAAATATTTTATTTATTTATTTATTTGACAGAGAATGAGAGAGAGAGAGAGAGAGAGATAGAATGGTCATGTCAGGGTCTCCAGCCACTGTAAATGAACTTCAGATGTGTGTGTCCCCTTGTACATCTGAATAACATGGGTCCTGGGGAACCGAGCCTTGGGTCCTTTGTCTTTGCAAGTAAATGTCTTAACTGCTAACCCAGTCCTCCAGCCCTGTAGACAATTTTAATTAAAAATAAATTATATCAAAGCTGGGTGTGGTGGTATATGCCTGTAATCCCATGACTGTAATTTATTTCAATTTCAAGAGATTAATGATACTTCAGTAAAAACAGGCATTGAGGAACTGAGATAAAATGCATGGAAGTTGTAGCATTCAATTTTTTTTTTCTTTTTCTGTAACAAAATTTCTGACAAGAAGCAGTACATGAAATTAAAAAGTTTCATTTGGCTTACAATTCCAGAAATTTTAGTCCTCTATCACACAAAAAGCATAAAAGAGGCAGGAGGTAGGAGTCATAACATAGCACAGGAAGCTGAGAAACAGGGTTTATATAAAACCTCAGAGGAATGCTCACTGACATACCTCCTCCAGATAGGTTCCACTCCCTATTGTTTCCACAGCCTTCTGAAAAGCACCACCAGCCCTTGATCAAGTGAGCCTATGGGGGCATTTCAAATTCAAACCACCAAAGAAGTCCACGATGAAAGCTATTATTGGAAATATTTAATGATATAATTTGTAAATATACACATTTTTGCATGTGTGTGCAGAGTGTGTATGATGTGTACTATGCAACACATGTCACATGCATATGAACCCCACACCTTTTGTGTGTAGGCCGAAGATCTTCAAGCACCCTTCTCTATCACTCAAATGCTATTTCCTTGAGACAGGGTCTTTTCCTTGGCTAGGAGCTGCCATTGTCAGCTATCCCTAGCACCTCTCCATTCTCAGCCCTCAGCCACCCAGAGGCACAGATGTGTATGGCTGCACGCAACTTTTTATGTGGGTTCTGGGTAGTTGAATTTGTAGCAATGGGGTTAAAAGGTCCTCATGTTTAAAAGACAAGTGGTTCTAACTTCTGAGGCATCTCCTCAGGCAGATCATACGTGTATGCGTGCGTGTGTGTGTGTGTGTGTGTGTATCTTTATTGGGCTTAAAGAAAAGTCCTGCATCTCCTAGCTGCAACATATTTATCCATCAGTGACCCTGAGAGTTCATCACATTGAGTCAAGTGCTTTTACTTCAACCATCTACAAGATGGAAGGATGCTAAAATCTATACTTCCATCCATATATATATATATATGTTTTGGTTTTTCAAAGTAGGGTCTCACTCTAGTCTAGGCTGACCTAGAATTCACTATGTAGTCTCAGGGTGGCCCTGAACTCATGCTGATACTCCTACCTCTGCTTCTAGAGTGCTGGGATTAAAGGTGTGTGCCACCATGCACAGCTCAGAAACATTTTAATAGTGCGCAGTCAATGTGTTAAAAAGAAGATCAACAACATAACACTTTTCCGTTTTTTTTTTTTTTTTTTTTTTTTTTTTTTTTTTTGATTTTTCTAGGTAGGGTCTCACTCTAGCCCAGGCTGACCTGTAATTCACTATGGAGTCTCAGGATGGCCTCGAACTCCCGAGTGCTGGGATTAAAGGTGTGCGCCACCATGCCGGATGCCCTTTTTTCTTTTATTTGTCAAAAACTATATCAAATAACAACTAACTATTTTGTTTGTGTTTTATGGAAAACAGTGATATGTTGATTTTGTCATCATGCTCGACCTCCGTTAGATTGATCACTGTATTATTATTTAATATTATTGTGTCCTATATATTGGTCGAAGACTACTCTGGTCCTATGTCAAGCACTGCCAGGCCACAGGTTGGAGCCTTCAGGAGAGGGGCCTGAGCTTCCAGGCATGGCTAAGTATCCCCGGGCTACAGGAGGCCATTCCCTCTCCAAGCCCTGCACACCTGAACATAGGCTTTGTCCATAGCTGGTGACCTTTGGCCAGTTTCCTAGGAAATTCCTCATCAGCCAGCAGCCTTCACACAGCCCATCCCCCTGGGACCCTCTTGCTGTCACTGTGTAGATCACCTGACTCCCTATGTACTGTACCTGACTCTCTCACATGCTGGAATGAATGTCCCTAATCATCGGCTAGCAACCTCTGAACCCACCAATCCCATTAGGACCCTCTTTCTGCTCTCAACTGCTTCTAAGCCCATTTCCCTATGGAATAAACCGAGTTCACAGAGACTGCCTCCCAAAAGCGGTTCTTTTGTCATGCTCACGAGCTTGCTATCCACGGTTGCCTGGATGCCTTCCCGGAACTGTGGACCCAAGGATCCACGGACCCACAGTCCTATATCATCTGGTATATTATCTTTTGCAGGACACCTTTCCAGTATTCTTTTCACATTATACTCTGCTATTCTAGATGTACAATTTATATTTGTCAGTTTAAAGACGAATGTGTCAGTGTTAAGACAAAAAAAAATTATTATATTTAATGATTCCAACCCCTATGAATGTTTCAATAAATGTTTTGATAAAAGGAATGGAAAAATGGATGGAAGTATGGATTTTAGCATCCTTCCTTCTTATACATGGTGCCAGTAAAGGGACTTGACTGAATGTGATGAACACTCAGGGTCATTGTTGGATCAATATGTTGCAGTTAGGAGATGCAGGACTCATTTGTTCAGCCCAATAAAGGTTTAGAGAATAGAAAATAAAGAATGATAGTGCAAAGAAAAGCTTATCTAAGAGAAAGTGACACCTCCTGTCAGGATAGGAGGGTCACTAGGAACTCCTGGCTCTGGGTTTTTATAGAATGCCTGGAGCTCTAGTCTCCTCTTTACTAATTTTACGTTTGTAGGTAGTTCCATTGGCCTGCAGCCCTGATTGGTTCCCTGCTCCCAGTCAGGAGCCTAGGCACACTCTAGGAGATGTCTTGAAGGAGACAAGCCATGGTATTATTTCCTGTTGTTTAACCCCATGGCTTAACTCTGGTCCTATAGTGTCCCTGACTATCTAGTTCTTTAACTCAAGAATAAATCATGATTTTTCTGATTACAGAAGTCCATCCTAAAGGCACAAACTATATGAATATATATCATGATTTTATATGGAAATATAGGAAGATAGATGAAATAGTGGTTTTAGAAACACCTAACCTTATATTTCTCTAATTTAGTATATTTCCAGAAAAAAAAAAAAGACACATTAGCCAAGGAGAAAGGGACAAAATCTTCATTGGCATGAAAAAAAGAGGAATATATATATATATATATATATTTTTTGGTTTTTTGAGGTAGGGTCTCACTCTAGCCCAGCTGGAATTCACTATGGATTCTCAGAGTGGCCTCAAACTCACGGCAATCCTGCTACCTCTGCCTCCCGAGTGCTGGGATTAAAGGTGTGCACCACCACACCCACCAAGAGGAATGCTAATGTGATGGTTAATTGATCCTTGTGTTCATATCTAGACAATCTGTTTCTTATCCCATATGATTTAAAAAATACCATAAAGTTTTGCTTTTTATTATAGCTTCTACAAGTTTAAAAAGAGTGGGAAATGACAGGGTGACAGTTTTAATATATAACATGAAAGTTAGGAAACAGTGATATTTTATGAGGAGGAAATAAGTGTAGAACTACAGGAGCTCAATATCTATTACTGCAATCCGGGGATCTTTACATTTAAACTATACACACACACACACACACACACACACACACACACATATATATATATATATATATATATGTCTGTGTGTGTGTGTGTGTGTGTGTGTGTGTATATATATATATATATATATATATATATACACACATATCATTTTACTATAGAAATAGTATAGCATTGCAACATTGAATATTTGAGAAATTAAAAGAGTTTCAAGCTGGTCACCCTGAATTTTATTTGATATCTCTGTCTCCCATGCAACCAAATGCAATTTGCAGTGTAAAATGTGAGTAAGGTATTCTACCATATTATCCAGACATTTCATACAAATTACTCTTCTTAAGTCCATTTTGCTATGGTTGCTGTCATCTTAAAACATAAATTGCTCCAAGTTCATGTGGGGCTTTCCAGTGACTTTTAAGTTAAACACTGGTTATGAATCCCACTTTGAACACATTTCACAAATTCTGTGTATTTATGTAAACAGCCTGCCATTTTTTTTCACATTTATATTGCTTTCTAACTGAATTATGGAGACAAAATGAATCATCAATATCTTTCCTTATTATTTGGTGCCTTGGGCATTTTTAGTTAAGGTGGATTCAAGAAAAAAATTATTTTTGTTCATTTTTATTTATTTATTTGAGAGTTACAGAGAGAGAGAGAGAGAGAGAGAGAGAATGGGTGCGCCAGGGCTTCCAGCCACTTCAAACAAACTCCAGATGAGTGTGCCCCATTGTGCATCTGGCTAACGTGGGTCCTGGGGAATGGAGCCTTGAACCCGGGTCCTTAGGCTTCACAGGCAAGCGCTTAGCCGCTAAGCCATCTCTCCAGCCCTCAAGAAGATGTTTTTTTTAATAGAGAAGGGATTTTATTACCTGATTTGGGGCACAAATATTGTAGAATCAACTGCAGAGAAAACATTGTGCTGGTGCTGCTCCTGTTCTGCTGGACAGGCCAGCAGGCTGGGTGTGTAAGCAGGTCAGGCTGAACAAACAACCCTGAAGAACAACACTGTCCCAGTTTGTTCCAAGGCTCCCAAATGTCACCCCTTGGAAAAAAAAAAAAAAGAGAGAGAGAGAGAGAGAGAGAGAGAGAGAGAAACAGCTCATCCAAGACAACATAACAGCATTTCTTTCTTTATTTATTTGAGAGAGAAAGAGAGAGTGGCAGGCAGATAGAGAATGGGTATGCCACGGGCCTTTACCCACTGCAAATGAGCTCCAGACATGTGTCACCTTGTGCATCTGGCTTTACATGGGTACTGGGGAATAGAACTGGTCCTTAGTCTTTGCAGGCAAGTGCCTTAAGTGCTAAACTGTCTCTCCAGCCTCCATTTAATTTTTTTTTGAACTGAAGAGTTCACACTTGTTTCATTATCCCTCTGAACTCTGATGTTTGATTCTATAGGAAGGTGATCATGTCTCCTGGATAATTTACATTTCTAAGACAAATACCTGACCCAAACTCACTTCCTGGCCTATTTTTTTTCCTGTCTTTCTAATGTACTAGAACCATGAACTTGTAATCACCAGGCACATAATTCTTTGATCTCATGCTTTCTTCTGCTAATTAGTTTCTCTTCATACCTCTCTTTCCAAATCCTGCAGACCTTAGCTCTGACATTTTCTTCTATTTATCACTTCTCTGGACCTATTTGTTTCCATGATCAAATAAATTATACTTCAATATTCTTACTTTTAAGCTCTATAAACCTTTTATTTAATCCATGTATTAATATCATGTCATCTATCAATTGATATCTACTCATATTCATAAACCTATGCCTTTTTGTTATAGACAACTTATATATGTATGGCCATAAGTTTCTTTTCACTTTGGCCAAAATTTCTTTTCTTTTTAGTTTACCAATAATGATTGCACACATTTATGAGGTACAATATAATATTTCAACATATATCCATATAATTAAGCAAGATAATTGTATTTTTCTTCTGTAAATATTTATCATTTCCTTGTGTTACAAAACACCAAACTCTGCTAGCTTTTTCTTAACTATATAATAAATCATTGTGAACTATATCTGATTTATTTTGTTATAGAACACTAGAATTTACTTCTCCAATCTGCCTTTCTTCCGTCCTTTCTATGTATCCATCCTACAACTACTAGCCCCTCAATGACCATTATTCACTCTCCTTCTATGACAACAAATTTTTAGCTTTCATGTATGAGTAATAATACATATTTGTGTTTCTTTGTCTGGATTAGCTGAATAAACTGCAGTTCAATTCATGTAGTCTCAAAAGATAAGCCACTAAGTCATACTAATTTTTTTTATTATCCATTTAATCAATCAAAAGACACTTTATTTGATTTCATATTCTGGTAGTTGTGAATAGAGCTGGAAAAATATCAAAAAGTGGGTTATTTTTTATATACCAATTTTACCTACTTTAGATGTATATATAATCTCCGTACTGTTGTGTGGTGAGGGATGTACTAATGCATATTGTTTTTACCAGTGTCTGTCTTTTTCATTGTATCCATTTTTGTGGTTTGGCTTGGTAGTTGCTTGGTGATTATTGGTGCTAATCATATTTTCATGTATTTTTTACTCTTTAGAGCTTCTTCCTCTGAGAAACAGAGGTCTTTTCTGGCCACTTGCTTTTTTTGTTTTAAATAAGAATGGTTGTTTCATTCATGTTAAATTGCTGGAGTTCCTGATAAACTCTGTATATTCCTTGTTGGATGAATTGAATGAGAATTAATTAGCCAAATCTTTGGGTTGTCTGTTCAATTTCCTTTACATGAAGAAAGTTTTATTTTAATGTAATGCCAAGTATCTTTTTTGCATGTGTTTTGGGGTTTTTCCTTAAATCCTTGCATAGAACAATATCTCATAACATTTTCCTGGGGCTTCCTAGTAGTTTCATGGCTTCAGATGTGAAATTAAGATCCTTGTTGCATTTTGAGTTGGTTTTTATGTATGGTGAGAGACAGGATAAACTACATTCATCTGCATATGAATATCCAGGATGATTCTGTATTCTAATTTTTACAATGCATGTATTGTATGCCTTTGTCAAAAATAATTCCACTTCAGTTACATAGATAGACCGCTGCTTGTTGACTTTTGTGTCATTTTTGGACAATATACATTTACAATATCTTTTGAGGACAAATATGATGTTGCCTATAGGTTTGTTGTTCTTGCTCAATTGCATTAGTCATTAGGGATCTTTTGTGGTCTCATTTGGAAGTATAGGATACTTTTGTATTTCTATTTAGAATGTCACTGTACCTACATGAGAAATACATGACTTACCATTTGCCTTAGGTATTAAAGGCCTGACAAACGTCTTGGGTTTAATAATCTTTGACCATTATCTTTAGTAAATTTATGTTCTCTTCAATCTCTTTCATCAGTGTTTTGTGCTTTTCATTTTAGAAAGCATTTACTTCCTTGGTTAAAGGCATTACCTTGTATCATTTCTATGCATTATTTTCAATGATATATCATTTGTGATTATTTTTTTCATCAAGTTATTTAGCATTGATTTTTATATGTTGATTTCTTTTATTCTGTACTTTCACTTAATTTATCCAGTCTAACATTATTTTGTTAGTCTTTGATTTTTCAGGAGAGGTAATTTGACTTTGTATTTTCTCTTTGGATGTCCTTTATTTTTTTTTCCTTGCATAATTGTTCTCACTAAAACTCCAAGTATTTAAAGTAAGAAAGGTCAAAAGGTGATCTTTGCCTTGTTTTTTTTATCAAATATTATATATATTTTTTTTATCAAATGTGATGTTGAACATGGAATTGATGTAAGCATATTTATTGTGTTGAATACTTTTGTTCTGATTTTAATTTAGGGGTCTCCTTTCAAGCTCACATTTCTGAATTTTGCTCCTGTCCTTGCTATTGATTAGTAATAGTCACATACTTTGTAACACATTCCTTTGTGAATATTTGTCAGATATTTTCTAAAAATAACATTGATTATATATTCCTTATTAAGAGGAATAAAAGTAGAGGCATAGTAAAACTTTCCATCAAATTTTATTAAGGGCATGTGCTATCAATACGATCTATAGCTATATCTTTTGTCACCCCCTTCCTCTCACTTTACCTTCAAGGATAAAGGTTTCTAATTTGGGTTCTTTTTGGGTTTACTTTTGTGTTTATTTCCCACAAAATTTCCTTCTCCTTGCACATTGAACATTTTGAGTAAATGCCCAGTAAGCAAATAACTGGGTCTGTTGGTAGTTCTACATTCATCTTTTTTAAGAGTCTCTATATTGATTCCCATAGTTTGCACACCAACCAACAGTGAATAAGAGTTCCTCTTTTCCCACATCCTTACCAACATTTGTTTTCATTTGAGTTTTTAATGCTAGCCATCTTTACTACAGTAAAGTGGACTCTCTTCTTCCGCTGAGAACATCCCATTCAGTTCTCTACTCATTTTTGAGTGTTACTTTAAATTTTTTTTATTGTTTAGTTTTTGAGTTCTTTGTAGATTCTAGATATTAAGCTTCTGTCAGTGGTATAGCTGGTGAAGATTATCTCCCATTCAGTGGGTAATCTATTGGCTCTGTTTATGCTGTGTTTGTCTGTGCAAAAGCTTTTTAGCTTCATGAGATCCCACTGGTTGAGTGATTTTTTTAATTTCCTGGGCTACTGGAGTTTTGTTTAGGAAGTCTTTCCCCACTCTTATATCATGGAGAGTGCCTCTTCTTTTTTTTTCCCAGTAGGAGAAGCTTTTCAGGTCTTATATTGAGACCTTTAATCAATTTGGACTTGAGTTTTGTGTATGGAAAAATGAGTGGGTGTAGTTTTTTTTTTTTTTTTCCTACATTTGGTCATTAAATTTGTCCAACACCATTTGATGAAGATGCTGTCTTTTCTCCAGTCTACATTAATTGGCACCTTTGTCAAAGACCAAGTAGATGTAGTTACTTGACTTAAGGCTCAGGTCTTCAGTTCTGTTCCATTGGTATATATTTCTGTGTTTTTTTTTTTTTTTTTTTTTTTTCGAGGTAGGGTCTCACTCTAGCTCAGGCTGACCTGGAATTCACTCTGTAGTCTCAGGGTGGCCTCGAACTCTCAGCGATCCTCCTACCTCTGCCTCCCGAGTGCTGGGATTAAAGGCACATCGTTACTTTGGCTTTGTAGTAAAGCTTTAGATCAGGTGTGGTGAGGTATCTTTTTTCCCCCCCTTAGGATATGTCTGGATATCTGAGGGCTGCTGCCATTCCATATGAATTTTGAGATTTTTTTTCTATCTCTGTAAAGAATGATGCTCGTTTTGTTTTTGTTTTCAAGTTAGGGTTCCACTCTAGCCTAAACTGACCTGGAATGTACTATGTAGTCTCAGGGAGGCATTGACTTCACTGTAATCCTTCTACCTCTGCCTCCCAAGTGCTGGGATTAAAGGCTCGTGCCACCACACCCAGCTGTAATTTTTATCCATAGTATGTTAAATCTGTATATTACCTTTGACAGAATTGCTATTTTTTGGCAATATTAGTCCTACCTATCCAGTAGCATGGGAGGTCTTTTGATCTTCTCAAATCCACCTCAGTTTCTTTCTTGAGTGTTTTAAAGTTTTCATTATATAGGTCTTTCACATCCTTGGTTAGTGTTATTCCAAGGCATTTAATTTGTGTGTGTGTGTGTGTGTGTGTGTGTGTGTATTGAAAATAGGACAGCCTCACTGATTTCTTTCTCTGTATATTTGTCTTTCAATAAAGAAAGCTAGCTTCATAAAAGGAGTTGAGGAACATTCCGTGTTCTCTGACTATGGAAACAGTTTGAGAAGTAATGGTTTCAGTTCGTCAATGAAGATTTGATAGAGTTTGGCTGAGAAGCCATCCGGTCCTGGACTTCACTTTTTGTGAAAATTTTTGATTACCTTTTAAATTTCAATGGATGAGTTTAGTTTTTTTTTTAGTTTATTTATTTTTCTTTATTAGTCAGTTTTGTATTCAGCAAATATAGTCAGTTTGGAGACCAAAAATGAACCCAACATGGCTTAGTTTTTTTTTTTTTTTTTTTTTTTTTTTTTTTTTAATGTGGAATGTATATAGGAATTCTTCCATTGTTTTCCCCAGATTATCCAATTTTGTGGAGTATAGATTTTGGAACTATGTCCTGATGTTACTGGTTAAAAATCGCAAATTAAAGATGCATATAATAATTTAATTCAGGTTCCACTTATTTGTGAATGAGCTTCTAAATTTGTTATGACCTCTCCTTTTTCATTTCTGATTTTCTTAACTTGAGACATTTTTTTTTTTTATTTGATCAAATTGGCCAGTGGCTTATCAGTCTTGTTTATTTTTTCAAAGAACAAGCTCTTTATTCCATCAATTTTCTTAATTGTTTTCTTACTTTCCAACTCATTAATTTCCACTATGATCTT
Organism: Dipus sagitta; assembly: GCA_036346955.1. Lineage (NCBI taxonomy): Eukaryota > Metazoa > Chordata > Mammalia > Rodentia > Dipodidae > Dipus > Dipus sagitta. Next base: position 78,193,792 of record CM070770.1, on the reverse strand, counting down.
GATTATTTATTTCCATCTGGAGCTTTGAAGATTAGCTTCCCCTTCTTTTTCCAATGTCTTTAGGTCAGTGGTTAGGTTATTAATTTGAGATCTCTCTTTCTTTGTTATGAATGCATTTACTGCTATGAATTTTCCCCTAGGACTGTCTTCATTGTGTCCTATAAGTTTGGTAAGTTGTGTTTTCATTATCATTCAAATCTTAAAAATTAACAGTTTGCTTTTTTGACTTGTTCCACTACTGATTCATTGTTTAAATGTGTGTTGTTCAGTCTCCATGTGCTGGTGAAATTCCTGATGTTTCTCTTGGTAATTTTTAGCTTTAAAGCATTTCAATATTTCATTATGCATGCAGTGTTATCAATTTTCCTGAATTTATGGAAACATTCTTTATGCCCTAATATATGATCTATTTTGGAGAAGGTTCTATGGGCTGCTGAGAAGAATGTGAATTCTGTAGAGTTCAGGTGGAATGTTCTGTACATGTCTATTAGGTCTACTTGATCTATGGTGCTTTTGAGGTCTATTATTTCCCTGTTTATTTTCTGCTTGATGATCTGTGTATTGATTATAGTGGAGTATTGAAGTCCCCAACTATGATGGTATTGGTGTTTATTTCTGTTCTGTTCTGTTCTGTCAAGTAGCTTTTGTTTTACAAACTGTAATGTGCCTGTGTTTGGTGCATATACATGTATGATTATAAATTTCTCATCGATTTCTTAGATCAATCCCTTGCAGAGTAAGAGGAGTCCATCTTTGTTCTTTTTGATAACTTTGGTTTGAAGTCTATTTTGTCACATATTAATATAGCAACACCCACTTGTTTATCATTTCCATTTGACTAGATTATTATTTTCCATCCTTTCACCTTGAGGTATCTGTCTTTAGTGGTGAGGAAGGTATCTTGAAGACAGTAGATAGAAGGATCTACTTTTCTAATCCTCCCTGTTGTGTCTTTTGATGGATTGGTTAAGACCATTAATATTTAACGTTAAAACTGTGAAGTTTGATTTAATCCCTGCCATGTTGGTGCGCTTTATGGGGTTTGGTGATTTCTTGGGCTATGTACTTTTTGAGCCTACTGTAGTTCTGTTCATTATGATCTTCTTCTTGTAGGCTCTTCTGATTGGTCATTTCAATCTTCTGTGTAGAGAAATCCATGAAGTGTTCTATGTAGGTTTGCTTTTGTATTTACATAATCATAGAGCTGGCTTTTTTTTTTTTTCACCATCTATTGTGAGGGATACTTTCACTGGGTACAGTAGTTTGGGTTGGAAGCCATAGATTTTTGAGACTTTGAAGTGCTCCATTCCAGGCCTTTCTGGCTTTCAAGATTTCCATCAAAAAATTTGATATAATTCTGATGAGTTTGCCTATGTATGTAAAGTTTCTCTCTCTCTCTCTCTCTCTCTCTCTTTTTCTCTCTCTTTCTTTTAGCACTCTCTGTCTCAATTTTTTGGAGTTTAAAAGTTTATGTACCTTGGATAGTTTCTTCTTTGTTCCAGCCTGTTTGGAGTTCTTTTAGTTTTTGCATGTGGTTGGGACTTTTTTCTGAGAGGATGGGAAACTTTTGTTTGATTATTTTAATGAATAAGTTCCCCATTCCTTTCACTGATGCTCTTTCATGAAATTGTTAAGTTTCATACTTTGTGCTATAAGGTTCTGTAGCAGACAGCTTCAGGTTTGTTGAGATGAACTTCCAGACTAGGCACAGTTATGGAGGAAGGGATTTATTAAAGTTCACAGATCCTGGGAGAAGTTCCATAATGGCAGAGGAAGCTGGCCTGTTTTCATAGGTCCAAGCAGAGAAAGAGAAGCACAAGCCTAAAAGCCAAAAGCCACACAGCACAGCACACTTCAGGAACTCCAGCTAGGTAAACTTTGCATATTTTTAGATTGAAATCTCAAACCAACTCCCACACCTTAAGATCTGCCCAGTGTCATTGCCTCCAGCCAGGTGGCTGCAAATGCAAACTACAAACTTATAAAACACTGAATACGTTGGGGTCCATCTATTCAAACTACCACATTCTGCCCCTGGCTCCCAACAGATTTATAACCATTGTAAATTGTACTCAGTTTAATTTCAAAGTTTCCCACAGTCTTGACCAATTTATGATAGTAAGTCCTATAAAACCAAACAAGTTAAATACTTCTAACATATAAAGGCACAGAGTAAACATTTTCAACTGGTATAATTCACAGCAAGGAGAGACTAAAACAATGCAAACTCAACCACCATCAAACAATCATCAAACTTCTGCAGTTCAAGTTCAATATAACCAGAGACTGCCAGTCTCCAGATTTTCCAATTCTGCCCATCCAGCTGGGCAGAGTAGCCAGGGAACATTTCCATCCTAGGCCAATAATGTACTCTTTGGTAGCCCTTGCATAGTCCTGGTATATCCAAAATGTGTTCAGGTCTTCATGAAAACCATGGTCCATCTTCTAAAGGCTTTTTCAGCCTATCAGGGCATCAGGCCCTGCCTCATGCCACATCTTGGCATTGGCTCCTGGAACTGTGTGCAATTCATGACCATGCCTCTCATTTTTGTGCTTCTGAAACCAATACCAGGTGTTCAGGACACAGCCATATTCTTAATTCAGGGATGAAATAAATCATAACCTTGAAAAGCAGGTTCCTTTTCCACTCAACACTTTCCAAAAGAGTTTGCATTTCTATGATAGTCTTTCCTCAGGCATCTTTCCATTGTAAAGCAGTTGGGCCATCTTCCTTAAGATTGCTAATGTGTTTGATAATAGAAAGTTCAATAACCTAAGACCAGTCTCAGTGCCTGTAATTTTAATTTACTTGAGGTTTTCCAGCTTAAAAATCTTAAATCTCTCAGTCCAATTATCTTTAACCAAGCACGTCAGTCCATTACAATTTTAACCTTGATCAAACTCTCTGGGGTGGACAGACGAACACAACCAGCCCTTATGTCAGTAGCCCAGTTCCAACAAAGTCCTCTGCAGTCTTTCCTTCTCCTTAGAAAGCTCATAAACCAATAATTGAAGTTCAATATTGTCTGCATTTAGCATTCTCAAACACTCATCAGAATAGTCCATAAAACTTGGCTTACCACTCCAGAAGGCATCTTCAGTTTCAAGCACCAAGTCCATGCCCATTCCTCCAAAACAAAGGTTCCAAAAGATCAGCATCCACATGGTCAGTTTCATCTCAGCCCCTCCTTGGTACCCATTTCTGTAGCAGACAGCTTCAGGTTCATTGAGATAAACTTCCAGACCAGGCACAGTTATGGAGGAAGGGATTTATTAAAGTTCACAGATCCAGAGGAAGTTCCATAATGACAGAGGAAGCTGGCCTGCTTTCATAGGTCCAAGCAGAGAGAGAGAAGGACAAGCCTAAAAGCCAAAAGCCACATAGCACAGCACACTTCAGGAACTCCAGCTAGGCAAACTTTGCATATTTTTAGATTGAAATCTCAAACCAACTCCCACACCTTAAGATCTGCCCAGTGTCATTGCCTCCAGCCACGTGGCTGCAGATTCAAACTATAAACTAATAAAACACTAAATATATTGGGGGACCATCTATTCAAACTACCACAGGTTCCATGGCATTGGATCAATGTGTACTACTGTGAATTTACCATTATGGTTATACACACAGTAATTTTATTATTCTAAGAAGCTCCTGAGATTTTCCCCTGATCTTTCTTTCTTTCCTAAACCCTTGGAAACAGTTCATCATTTCACCACTCAAAGTTTTGTATTTTCCTCAATAACATAGAAATGGATCATAAATCATGTTATCTTCATATGGTGATTTGTTCCCCCACCTTTTGGGCCATGACTATGACTTTATTCAAATACAGGGTAATATGTGCCTCATTGAGGCCAAGTTATATATCTACACAATGATGCCATATGAATTATATATGACTAGTTTCTAGATTAATTGTGGCTAGGTTTTGACAATTGAAATAACAGAAATATTAACCTTAACAGTATGTTTTTGTGTGAATAAAAGTTTTCAAATAAATCAAGGGTATATCTTAGATTATGAATATTGGCACAAGGTGTGAGGCTATATAGTTTTTGAGCTCTTACCAAACTTTGGTTGAAGTGGCTGTGTTCTCACTTAATGCTTTTTATGCATGCAAATAGTAAGTGTCTTTCATATTTTAAGTTTCATGATTACAATGGGGTAAAATTATCAACAAGTGTGATATTTCAATTCTTAGTTCTCTGCTGATCAGTGGTACTGCAGATCATATAATAGGTTTAGACATTGCCAGCATACTTTATTTCCCAGAATTCTTGTCCCTTTTAGACAGGTTGCTGACTTACTGCTAAATTTCTTGTCAGATATGTTCTTCTTAAGTAGTTTCCTGAAGCTATGGCCTGAATCTGTTCTCTAAACACTGTGCCTTGGTATATCAGGTTTTCATTTGGTTGAAGTCCACTCATTGATGTGTTAGTATTGTACATGATAATACTTACTAAACTTAAGGTTGCCAGATTCTCTCATGTGTATCTTTAATTTCTACACAAATTCTCTCATGTATATTTTTAATTTCTACCTAAACGATTAAATAGTAAATGCAATAGATTTTCTGACTTCTTGTTTATTACTGTAGTTGTTACCTGGGTAACTAGTTCATAGGAGCCAATTTCATATTTGGTTCATCATCTTAACTACCTGAAACAATTTCTATGAAGAATGTGAGCTTAATACAACATTAAATATACATCCAAAACTTTAATAGGCCCATAAAATTCATGTGCCTTCTATTTAAAATTTGGCCCTTTTAAATATTATTGATTTCTCCATACTTTAACATAATGAAAATAACAAATGCATATTACAAATACCTTCTGATTTCGGGTTCTTCTAATTTGTGACTGCTTAAAGCCAGCCTTCAGGCATTTATCTTGACCCATACTCTCATTTTTAAATAGGAGCCTTTTAACTTTTATTTCAGTCAGTTATAAATTGGCTAAATATGTAGCTTTCTATTTAATAAAGGTTTAAAGTTAACATGGAGCCTCCCATATCATCATCTCATTCAAAAAAAGGGGTTAATTTAACTTTTATCTTTATACTCTTATTCTAACTAATCAAATAGTCACTTGAAGGAAAATCCTACTTATATGAAATTGTTTACAATGCTACTTTTATGTGTTTTCCTATTAATTTGAATTTTTATGCCAATAGCACTCATCAAACTTATACAGTATCTTCTGTGAGAGAAAGAAGAGCTATCTGTTTCAGGTGGATGGAGACCATTATTTCCTACAAATGAAAATGTTTATGTGCATATTATAGTATTCTAAAAAGAAAACCAGCTCATAAATATTCATGGATTTCTTATGAATACAGTAGTCTCTCAAAATTATAAACTTTCCATTTTGCCTATTATATTCTTATTTTAAAATGGAAGATCTGTTTCTTATGCACTTTAGCAATAGAATGCTCATCAGAACACTACTTATTTAACAAGCATGTTCAAAATGTTAGAACTTTTCTAAATTAAATATTTGGGGAATATTTTTAATTTAATAAAAAACATGATGCAATTATATTATGTGACCATTTAAACTATGTATGGTTTTAATCAATGATCTTAAATATCTAGAATCTTCAAGGTAGTAAATTGATGAAAGTACGATTAAAATAATCACCTCACTTCACACACATATTTTTTTGTATTTATATACATAGCAGATGCAAAGATGAGTTTTATGGTAGAGACTGTGTTTGTGTGTGTGTGCATGTGTGTGTGTGTGGTATAAGTTTCTTATGGTAATGATATGCCACATGTCAATAAAACTATGTGGAAGGAAGTGACCAGTAAATCAGATGAGCATGTCAGAAAACATTACCAGTTGGCACCTGCAGCCAACTGTTTGAGCCCATGTTAACCAAGTCCTTCAGCAGTCTCCTGTGAGCATGAGATCAACTGGGTTTCAGTAAACTTAAGTCAAATACACCAACATCATAGACTTTATCCATTTACTTCAGTAAAAATACCACATACTTCATGATCTCTAAAACCTGAACAATCCCAAAGCCTTCATTCCAATAGGATAGTAGAGATAGTATTTCAACTAGCGTATTTTCAGTGTTAAATCCTATTCCTGAAAGTTTTTCTCTGGATACTTTTTTTTTTTTTGCCTATTGAACACTTATGCTAAAAAAAAAAAATGTGGACAAGTTTCATTGCAGAAGAGGGTACATATATATAGGCAGTTGTATTGTAAAATTCTTCCACAATAAGAGCCAGTTTAACATTCACTCATGTATATATAACTAACTTAGTTGTGGGAAAAGAGTAAGAAATCTATTTTCATTAGAGTGAATGAGGTCACCTTGTGTTACCATTTATTATCCTGAATTTTATAATTTAATATAATATCTGTATATGAATTTGCTATGAGAACTCATAGTTTACCAGACATTGTCAGTGGTGCCTTTGGACAATGTCACCATGACAGCTAATGTAGTATCTCTAAGCACTGTGACATTTCCACCTTGTAATCTTGTCTTTGGTAGTTAGATAGAGTTCTTGGCTTCTCACACTAGGAAATCCAGTCGTCATCATTGAATATCACAAAGCCATAAATCTCTCACCTCCCACCTGTGAGCTTCCCAGTGTGACCATCGCCTTTGCTCCATACACATTTTCAGTCTTGCAGATTGAGTCTTCTAGGCTCTTCTGAAGACATAGCTTTGTGGGGGTAAGTTTTCAAATAATAAGGAGTGAATTGAATTCAAATTTTCTACTAGTCCTAGCCTTTCCTCAGTATGCTGCTAAACGATTTTCCACATTTGTTACAGAAGAAAGAGCTGTTATAGAAGCTAAGGTAAACTTTAAGGATTCTACACTTTAGAACCAACGCTCAGAATAAAATCCCAATTTTCTTCTCAGTACTATAAGCCATCATATTGCGGGTTTTGTTGTAACTGTTAGAGCTTATGCAAAATATCACTAGGAAGGTCCTGAAATTTATCATCCTATCCCATGACTTTAGTAGAAGCAAGAGTTATTCACTATACTAAAGTCTTTCTGAGTGATAAAATATGTAAAAAAGAGAAGTGCCTACTTTTCATCTCATTCAAGTAAGGCTTCATAAAAAGAGATAATTCCTTTTCTGGTGTTTTGGGGCTCATGGACTAAAGAGTTCATTTTACTTTCTGTTCTTCACAAGCAAATAGAACTCTAATGGGTTTCCAAATTGTTATATTAATATTTTTCATTATTATTCATCATCACTTTCATTAAAACTTGATAATGTCTGAATATTCATAGTTGTGCTTCACATAATCTGTGCCTCAGTGAAAGCATATTTTCAGTGATAGTAGAACTTCTTTGCTTTAATTTTGTTGTGAAAATCTCTTGATGACATTTCAGGAACATACTGAGGAAAATCCTTTGTGTTTTTAGTCTTTTAATACACATTGTTGTTTTCTATATTTGTAGTTCTTGTAGTCTTTCCACTGATCAGACTGGATCCTGTGAATGCAGAACTGATATAAAGTTGAGGTAGTTGCCTAGTATCCAAACCATTTCTGTTTTCCCTCTAATCTGTGTAACAGTGGTATCCAGGAAATAGGTTGTCACTAGCCCTGAAGGGATTGATAAGTAGCTAGTAAGCCCTGGATATTTTCCCTAAGTTTCTTTGTTCAGCTACGTTAAAGAGGGACTTTCATTTTAATGTAACATAATTCAACTGATGGTGTCCTATATGGCTTTACATACCTAAGCTAGGTGTTTTTAGCAATTTATATATATTTTTTCATTTGCACTTCTAATATTATAATATGGTTAATTAACAAAAATCTCTCTTCTTCTTGATCAAGTCATGCACTAAGTTCCAGCCATATGGTAATTAATTTGGCAAGTGCTAAAGATTACCAAGAAAAGTAAGTACTTGCATTTAAGCTGCACACAGTGTTGTAGAAAGATAAGCATATGGTCACACTATCCTGGAAATAAAGTGCATGCCAGTGATTCTGTGAGCAGAAATTTTAAGTGCTCTTCTGCAAATGGTACCTGATGCTAAAGTGGAGAAATGGGGGAGGGGAGAAGGATATGAAAGTTTCACATGTTTCAATATATTGTGATTGTGTTATTAACCTACTGTTATTGATCTACGGTGACATTTTTTGCACTGTTTACAAAGGTGTAGCCTATAACTTCCAGCTTTTATGTATGTACATGTGTGTTTAGGTTTTAAGTGCTTTTTAACCCATTACCATTAAAGTTAGAGGATATCATTTGCAGGACTTCAGTCTTGGGAAATTTGTTGAGGGTTGTTCTTTGACATAGAAATGATAGTAATATTTTTTTAAAAATACAGGGTGTGTCCATTTTCCAGTTTCTTGCCTTATTTTCTTGAGTCTGTAATCTGATATCCACTTCTAAAAGTAGTCACTAAAATGTGCCTTCATCATCACCAATGGGTATTGCAAATATATTGTGCAGTTCTCAGGCTTCATGCATGACTCAGCAACATTCACTGTGGTAGAACACACCTTCCTCCTGGGGTCGCTGTTCTCAGTTGCCATTTGCACCCTGCTCCTTACTTACCTGAATCTCACAAAAGCAGCTCCCTTAGGTCCCATTTGCTTGTTTTATTTTTCTGTCCCCAACTCCAACTCTAGAGTACCCATGACTTCAGTCCTTGGGCTTTCTTTTCTAATGATACTTTCTACTTTAGTGACTGAAACTTCCTTCTGTGGTTTTACTGTTCTGGTTTGTTCTAGACACATTTTCCCTTTGAAACTCAGATTTCTGCCTGCAAGTATTTGTGTGATGTGTTCATATTAATATCTAATTGACATCTTGAAGTTGGATCACAATAAAGTTTAATAGTCTATCCAGTTTACTAGGTGTAGTGTCCATCATCAACATAAATGCTAACTCTACTTTTTCATTTGTCCAGGCCCAAAATCATAGCACTTGCTTTCACTGTGTTCTAACCCTGTATTAAATCTGTACAACCCATATTCCAGTCCCTGCTTAGCTCTAGTGCTTCTGTTGTGCTCTAAGTCATTTCTTTTCTCACCTTCCTAGATTCATTTAGACACCTTTCCTATTCTTTCTCTGACTTTCATTTTTACTTCTTCAAATTTCTCCTCAATATTCAGCCAGAGCCATCCTATCAGTTTTTAGTTTTTTAATCTAAAGCTGCCATTTTTAATTTGAAGACAAAGTTTATGTCTCTGATTTCTAAAATAACTCATGTAGATGATTATCACTTCCTTATGTATTGACCTCTTCTACTCCGTGTTCTACTTCTTTCATTCAGTATACCTTGAAACCCTCTGGAGTCCAGCTAAGACAGTCTAGTCATGTTCTCTCACTGTAGTGCTCTTCCCATTTCTTGGAATAGAATGTCTCTTTCTGGTTATCCACAGTGAGCCATTTTCATTGCCTTTCTTTACTAATGTGGATCAATTAAGTTTTCTCACTCCAAAAATCAAGTCAAAATCTCTTCTCAGACATTTATTACATTTTTATGCTTTTAATTTTTTTCTCCTTAGCATGTGCTGCTATGTTATATACAATATAATTTATTAGTTTCATTTCATTTTGTGTTCTCAACTATAGTTTCACAGAGACAATGACTTTTGTGTGTGTATTTCATTTAGATTGATATTTTCTAAGCACCAAAATTAGTACTAGTACCATAGAATACGTATACAGCATAGTATAATAGGTACTCAAAAGCATCTATAAAGAGAGAGAATGAATGGATTCTGTATCCTGTTATTAGCAGTGCAGCATATGCCTTTCAGCTCCCCAAATAAATAGACAACAACACACAAAAATACCATATAGTATGCCTCTGGAAGGTATTGTAAAGATTAACATATGTGAAAGAGAAAAGCTACAGCAGGAATGAGCAAAGCAGATAAGATGGGCTGCAAAACGTCTAAGTGTTGCCCCAGCTTCAACCACATGAAGCTGTTTTGGATAAGGCTGCCAGGCCATTGTACCAGCCAGTCACTATGTCAGTCTGTGGGATACCGAAACAGATGTTAGTGATGCCTCATGTGTAGCTGGCTTGTTCAGAGCAATTTCCAAAGTCAGATAAAAGCTGTTGTGGGTATTTGCTGTACTTACAGTAACTGAGACAAAGGACTCTTAATAGTACAGAAAGAAGTTTTAGGTATCTACTCAACTTACCAAGCATGTTTTGTCCTTAGGACTATACTTCCCAAAAGGCTTAGTCCCCAGACAGCTATATTGTTAAGCCCCACACCTCCTTTACACTCTTTTGAATAGGTCTGTCTGTTCTTTCTTTTATGCTGAAATATGCCACCCACACATACAAAGCCATGTCTTGAAATATAGTAGATTATTTGCTTAGTTGCATATTTTCTGTTTGTTGTCTGTAACCTGCAATGAGAACATATGGGCCAAAGAAAAGATTTGTTTCTTCTTTATTCAATGAAAAACATCATAAGCATGTAGAACACTACACATGGTATGCCAAGTATCTGTGGAGTACTTAAATGAAGGAATGTCTTTAAGACTTTGTACCAGGTTGGTATATTTAGCTCTTAGAAATCTGGACAGGGATTGCAGTCTTTTAATTTAACGTCAAACAGAGAATAGTGAAGAAAAGATATGTATTTATAGCAAGCATGCACTGTGGCCCACTTAACTCATTTTCCAATGCCATTTTTAAAATGAAAGTACAAATAAATTAATTCCTGTCTAATAGTACACACAACAAATTTCTCACACTCATATGGTTCCTTAGTTTCTCATTTCTTATTTTTATCTTCATATTGTCTCAGGACAAAATGCTAGAGTAGACTTTAGGCTAGGGAGTACACACTATGTACTTTCCAATAACTTTTATCCCAAACATTAAAGCAGGGAACATGCAATGGAACAGAATTCCACCAGAGGGCATTGTGGGACCTCTTGTGATGAGCTACTGTCAGAAGATTGCAACAAAAGAAGCTTGGAGACAAAAGCTTTAAAAATTCATACAGAAGGATGGTTTGCTGATGTAGTAAGTGGTTTTGCTTCGTTTCAGAACAAAAGTCAAGAAAGGGAGAAAGAAAAGTGCTTCAAATTGTAGTTAGAATAGCAATAATAAAGGTATTTGTAGAAACTTCACAGAAAAAGAAGCACAAATCTCCCTTGGAATGATAAACCAGGTCATATTTTTTAAATGTTAATTAAAATGATAGAGATATAACTTGTAACCAATTATATTTGCAAAGGTCTAACTTCTTCCTTTAGTAGTATCATAACTTGCTGGGAGAAACAAAATTCCAAAGGAAAATGGCAGAAATTATATCAAAGGTTAGAAAGGTTGCCCTGCGACTTCTATACACACACTTAGAGACATTTCCCCTACATGTGTACTTCTCACATGCTACTCACTCAAAGTTATTCACTTCTTAAATAATATCAAAGTTTAAAAATAAATCAATTCTGTGAAAGTTGTAATTACATTCTTTGTGGCATATAAAAGATAGAAAAAAGTTAAAAAATAATATGAAGATGGGTTGTTATTTACTGGTAATGAAAATTGCCTGATTTACTTTGATTCATCGAAATTATTTGTAAAAGTAGGTAAAGCATGTAATTTTTAAAAAGGAAGCATATATATATATATATGTGTGTGTGTATATATATATTTGGAGAAGACATGTATGCAAAAGAAACGTAAGCAGCAGTAAATGTAGTGTTATTGAGAAAGGAAAAAGCAAGGGTGAACGCAAGGGTGGGAGATTTGCTATATACCAATACGTATCACTTAAACACTTAAATTCGCGGATCATTGTAATTAATCACACATTCTCAAATTGGGATGACTATTTTTAACAATTAACTAATTAATTTGCAAGTGTTGAGTGGGGGGAGAGTCTGCTTGCCACTGCAAAGAATGCTTAATTGGCTGTGTGGGTGGTGAGGCTGGGGAATTGAACTTGACTGATAGGCTTTGCAAACAAGGAACTTTAACTACTGAGCCATCTTGACAGCCTATGAATATTTTTTTTTCTCTCGCAGATGCACTAGGTAGATTCAAGTGTTTGATGTCAGAGCTAGCTAGCCAATAACTCCTAATTGTCTATTTGATATCATTTAAATCTACAATTTGGGGGATGCTTGAAATGAATGAGGCAAATTTTCTTGCAAGGTTATCCCAAACAGAAGTTGCAAAGTCTGTTGGATTTTTTTCCTCCAGTGCTTTTATGCAGAGTTTTCATGACTTTTCAGGATAATACTATTCCCTATGGAGGGCCAGTTATCACAGGCTCATCTGTCTTGGGGAAAAGAGGGAAAAAATCCTTACCTACCCTCCACTTGCCTTGTAAGAGGCATTTTAGAAATTACATTCATTTCTTTTTTTAAACAATTTTATTTTTATTTATTTATTTGTGAGAGAGAGGGAGAGTGAGACAGAGAGAGAGAGAGAGAGAGAGAGAGAGAGAATGGGCATGCCACTGCAAATGAACTCCAGGTGCATGTGCATCTGGCTTACATGGGTTCCTGGGAGTCAAACCTGGGTCCTTAGGCTTCGATGACAAGTGCCATAATTGCTAAGCCATCTCCCCAGCCCACCTTCATTTTTTAACATAATATCTAGTAGAACTTAGCAGTGACACTCCTCCTGAAATACACATATGTCAGGTATAAGTCTCTTTCCTTGAGAAGTTGTGGTCTAAACAAATGCTTGACAAAGTGCTGTGTGCCTTTGAGAAACAACCAGGGGAGGGGCCAGCTTGCCTTAAGAACTGATGAGGGCCTTCCCATCCCTTTATGGCTATAAATTTTGAACTTTATAAGCAAAGTGCATGAGATGGCAGGAGGAAAATAATTCTTAGTAGAGGAAAGAGCACAGAAAAATACAAGGTTTTTAAAATATATGGTTTATTGGAAGAATTGTGTAGTGTTTACCCTTCCAAAGCAAGTTTTCTTGTATTCATTAATTACTTTTGTATTTTGAGAGGAACCAAATCACTAATACTAATGCTATGAAACTTAATATGATGTGTTTTAGGTAGGCTATGATACTTAACAGGTGAATATTCTGAGAAATATATAATTTATGTAACTTATTTAATGATACACACACACACACACACACACACAGAAAATCAAACGTACATCAGTTTTAAATTTCCATGCTACCAGGCCTCAACAGGATTGTTTGCTGGTTCTCTTTTATTTTACCTTTGATCCTTCTCATGATGCTCTGTAACCCTAAAACTAGCTGTCCTGTGTCTTCAATGGATTTCCCAGCACTTAAGTTTTCTGTGTGTTTGCCTCATAGGCAGGAAATCCATGGGAAAAGGAAAGGTTAGGTGTTTTATTCTCAGGCTTGCTCTAACCTGCAATTTTGTGTCACTTCTAACCCTCTAGAACCCCCTAATTTTAGCCTTTGGAAGGCCCTCCCCACATGCACCACCCTTGTAGGTTCAGTACCGGCTACCCCCTCCCCCACCTTGTCCTCTGCAGCCTGGACAGGAGCACCTTCACCACACATATATGGCTATTCACTCCGTACACCCTGCATTTATGTAACTGGGATCTTTATTAAACTTTCCTCTAGTTATCCATTTGAAAATGTTACCAGTTTTTAAATGGCACACAGTGAACAGTCCAAAAGTTATTGTTATTACCTAAGTAAAAACTGAGTCTACTGAAGAAATAACAGAAGAAATGAAAGGGCTACAAAGGATTCCAGATTGATGACTCAAATTAATTCTAGAAGAGAACAAGAAGAAAGGGGGTTGGGGATACTGTAGTTAAAGTAATTCAAAAGAATTAATCACCTGAACATACCTGCAAGAAAGAAAGAAAAAGAGGAACTTCTTAAATGACCAGTACCAAGATGGAACAAAATGAGGGATTCATATAAGTGAATGCCAGAGGGCAAAGTTTGGGGCAGGGATAGGATCCGCAGCATGTGTGGAAGTACATGGATGCAGGGGCACATGGCATTCCATCATCATTTGTGGAGGGTGGTGCTAGAGTCACCTAGAGACAAGCAAATAGAGGCAAGTAGGTGTACAAGACATATGGGAGTGAACATCAAGAATACTACCATGTGTCAAGTTCCTCCCCATGAGACTCACTCAATCAAATCCAGGCCAGATGCCTGCCAATGGTGGATACAAAGTGGACAGTTGGGTGTGGTGTTACATCTGGTGCAAGACTTTCAGTTTTCCATCACCATGGTACCCACGTCATGCCATTGACTGCAGCAAAGTCAAGTGGGTACAATAGTGGTAAGCCAAAAACCTGCCTGCCGCAGAGGCCTGACCACACACACATTTAACCAAGCCTGAAGGTTTGGTCAAGTCTGTGTCTTCATCATGTGGCCAAGTTGTCTGTTTTCATCATGTTTCACAACAGCCACGTTCTGATCCATCTGGAGATGTTCATCAGTGTCTCTCATGATGAGAAGTGCGAATGGGGCAAGGTTAAAAGTAATGTAAAAACATTACTAAATTCTAGATTCTTTCCATTATAAAAAAGTAGATGATATTCTCAAAATTTGCTTCCCTTTTTTATAAGTAGTATGCACTAACAGATTGTACCACTGGAACTCCAGGTTCCTTCTCTATTTTGTAACACAAGACTATATGTATTTTAATTTACAATTTCCAAGGACAATAAATAGAAAATGGTTTTCTAAATTAACACACCCAATACTTAAACCAAGAGGATAGAAATGTTAAAAATAAAATAATAAACTTAAATAAAGGACCTTTTTATGGGATATAAAATGTAGATGGTCCCTTGCCCATGAAAAGTGCTGTATTAATACTGAGGTGCAAATGATCAAGGGTGCAAGTCTACACAGCTCGTCTTTGTGTTGAACATTCTGGTGAATGAGCTTCTCATGGGACAGAAAAGACAGCATAATGAATATCTTATTATACTTGACAGAATTAGAAAAAAGAATGACTGACAGTCTATTTCATTCCAGGCAGAAATAAGAAGCAAGCTGTTCCTGGCCTGCGGTACTCTAGTGGAGGGTGTCTGACTGGCAGCCTGTTGGCACTGGTGCTGAGCGACATGATGTGCTTCGGCTCCAGGTGAGTCAATGAGGCAGCATGACAGCTACCCCATGAGCCAGAGTGTGCTTCTTTCCCTTACAACATTATAACAAAGCTCATTCCCCTACCCGGCCTTTCCGGTACTTTGATTCTTTACGAAACAAAAACAAAAGAAATATTTTGAAATTCTATATTGTGTCTAACATGCGAGTGTATTTGCCCACCCCTAACATTAAGTGACAGATTAGGAAACTATAAGTATATTTCCTTTCTGTTATCAGAAATCCTTGGCTGGGACATGGTCCAGTAGGCTTCTGAACAGCAGGCTCCTTAGGGCTGAGTAAGTCCTAGAAGCCCAATTGCTGTCACTTTTAAAGAAGATAATTAGAACAGGCCAATAGCCTAATGACTCAAAGAATCTTTGAGTCCGTAGAAGTCTGTATATGTATACATTATAAACTTTATATAATATACATAATTTTAAACTAAGAAAAATTCTTGTTTATCAAAATATGATTTTGAAAGAGTGATGACAATAATTCCTATATGGTAAATGTATAAATGCTACAAAGAATTTACAGAATTTGAGGAAGACATATAAAGGTAACTAAAAAGAATTATGCTTTCAGACATGTTTGTAATAATTTTGTCAGTCACAATGGAGAAAGACACATGTGATGTTCAGAATCACAGAGTATTACACACTGCATCAACTTGAAATTTAATGTATATTTTAAGATTAGGCAGAATCTTTTACCATACATATATACTTCACAAATGTTGCTGTAATTTTAACAAAAAACACACCTTTGCATAAATAATCACAAGAATACATTGACCATCAAAGCTTTGAAATTTACTTTTCCCTTGACATGGCATATTGTGACTTTTAAAAAGTTTTAAAAAGTTAAAAGTCATACGTTGCTGTTCCTTTGTTTATATTTAATTTCTTTGTGGCATGAAATTGCATTGGTAATATATAACAAAAAAACAAAACAAATTAAAAATATAGAACATGAAATAGCTAAAGAATAATATATGACTTTATAATTTTGCTTACCCCTTCAACTACGTTTTAATACCTTTGCAGATCACACATACACATGCATAAAGAATTTATGCATTTTCATAAGTACTTAATTTTTTGGAACTAGTGTCTCCTTCTAGCCTAGGCTTCAAACTCACTGTGATCCTCCTATCTCAGCCTCCTGAGTGCTGTGATTAAAGGCTTATACCACTTAGCTATATGTAAAATTTTAAAGAATATTGGTAGAAATCTCTTTCCTAGACTTCTCTGTTCCCAACTTCCACATAGATTGTGGTATCCAGGCCTATCTCAATCTTGCCATTCGTACTGTATGTCCTACTGGTTATACATTCAGCCTTTTCCTTAAGTGCAGAAGTATAAATGGTACATTCTGCATATTAAGCTCATATTTTGTACTTGAGCCCAAAATGTCCATATTTCAAAATCATTACTTCTAACCAAATTTTTGTATTATGTTGCATTGATATTCCCAGTGAATCAAAGCTACCTCAAAATCTCTGTTTCCACTGTTGATCTTTATTGTAGGTTTGTTTTTTGTTTAATGTTTCTCTTCATTGGGGAAACATTTATGTATTTACTTTTAGGAAGACATATGCAGGGTTATTAGCCTTAAACTTGGCACTGCTGGGTATTTTTGCCTGTTTTATGCCACAGTACATTTACTGCTGTTTTGGTTTGTTTCTTTAGAACTTTAGTTCTTACTACTGGTGTCTTACTACTGCACCAGTTAATAGGGTTCTTATGTACTGGAAACAAACATCTGTGTCCCCTGTAAAATTCTGGACCATGTCATCTAAAACTGGAGCCAAAAGAGACAGCCAAGCTAACAATCTTAGCTGGAACAGGTGTAGTCAGTATAGTATGGCTATAGACCAAGCTGCAAATTCCAAATAAATCAATACATTTCTTCTCCTTACCCATCACTCCTCCCTTCACCTTCCTTACCTGTTTTTACTATCTCTCTCCTCTCCTTTCCCCATTAATAAGATGAAGGTGGACCATGATCTTCACATAACTTATATATAGCTTTTGAAATTTAAACATTTCAAAAAATAAATAAATTTCATCCTCCTACAGATTCAATAGTACAGTACCACCTTTGTTTTTCCTGCCCGACTTTGTAGAAAGTCACGGAAAAGTGAAATCTTGCTTTGGATTGAAGAACTTTCCAGACTAGGTAGAACATCCCCCATAGCCAGAGCAAAGTTTGTGAACAATTAGATTCATATTTTTGTCGCTTATTGATTAATAAGATTACCTTTGAGAATTATCCATTATGCTCTTGTTGCTCTTGTTGCTCCTCTGCAACATGGCTATTATCAATATGGAAAGCACCTAGCTTACAGTGGAAACCGGGAGGAGAGCAGAACAAATAAGAACAATGGAAGCTTGATTCATATTCTGGCAGAAAGCCAAAGTTGTAGAATGTAGATGTGATATTAGTTGGCATAGGAACCAATGTTTCTTTTGCCATGTAAGGGACCTGTAGTTCAGAGACTCCCATTCTCTTTGAGCGTCTGAGCATTCCCTTGTTCACCATTATCCCATTCTATAAAACTTTTATATTACCCACCCTACAAATGATAATATAATATTTGTAAATATTATTTTATCCATTTTAAGCACTATGTATGTATAAACAGAGATTTATAAAACCAGTATAAAAAGAATAAATAAATCCTATGAGAGCATCAAGTTTAGAGGAGCTAAATAGCCTATAGAAATGAATTGGTCTCCATTGCAGAAGTATGAGCCTATGCTTCAGCATGTGTTTAAAAGATAAAACATATCTGTGGAATTAGATTGTAATTTATGTTTGCCTTTTTCTGGTCTTCTGAGCAATATAAAATTACGCTAGACAAACCTTAAAAAAATGAAGTTAGTGGGGCTGAGATTATGGCCCACTGGTTAAAAAAATATGCTTGCAAAACCTTCTGGTACAGGTAGATTCCCTGGAACTCATGTAACACCAGACTCCAAGTATAAATAGTGCTAGCATCTGACATTCATTTGCGTAGGCAAGAGACCTTGTTACTGCCCCAACATGCACATGTAAAAATAAACAAATATTTTAATCAAGTTGATTAAGATAAATTCTAATGAGCTTGTAATCCAAAGACTTCCCCAGACTCCTTATTTTTTTTTTCTACTTCATGGCTTTTCTTTTTAATTCCCATAGTGCGCTATCTCTCCACTGTGTCACAGACCTTCAAGGTTTTCTCCTATTCGCATTAATGCATGTGGGCTGCCTATCAAATCAGCATGGTTCAATAGTTCATATGGTGCTCCCTCTGTTCTTAGATAAGAAAGGACTTCAAATCTGGAAAAAAAAAAAAAAAAACCCAAGGTAATGAGCTTGGCAACATAAAGCAGCTCCCTTTTATAAAATCCTCCCACAAAGCACATGTGCTATGAAAATTAAAGACTCAGAATATTAAGATAGCATTGACTCATTGATCTGTAAATTAATTCCAACCATATAATTTTAATAACACTCCATGATCTGAAATTTAAGCTTTAGCTTACATAGTGCAGCAGTGCAAGTCATTCTGTGTTGCCAGCTGTAATAATGTGAGATTTTAAAAGTTGAAATTATGTTTTCTGATGTACTATAAAGAGAATGTCTTGAAAAGTATAAACATATTGGAAATTATCAGATGAGAATTTTTACATACATCAATATTTTATTATTAATTCAATAGTATGCTTATAGAATAAACCAAAATAGGTTCCATGTTGGTCATATTCAAACTACTTAGTTTTCAAACGAATAGGTTTCATGTAGTAAAAATAAATTGTTACAAACCATAAGTGTAGTGGGATTTTTCATATGTCTTTACTTACATCACTAGAGAAAGTATAAATGATAGGCAATGTAGGCTGGGGTCTCAAGAATGAGACTGATTTATCATTATGCATTTTAAAAACTAAAAAAATACAATAGATTGAAACATTAAATAGCAGTAGTTATGACACTGTTGTGTGCATTGCATTGCACAGATCTGTGGAGCATCTTGTTAGTAAAATGTCTTCTCCTAAGTAATTTATTATCCAAAATAGCAAATATAATATATGTTAAGATTATGTATATAGTAGGTGCTAGTATATTATGTAGTTAAGTACACAAACATATTTGGAAATAATTACATTATTTTTGAGTGCTAATGGTAAAGAGAGATGAAGTGAAAGTCATTATCCTTGTTGAACACAGACATGTTAAACAACTTAGAAGGCTTTGAATAGAAGCTTCATTTGGTATAAATCATATAAAAGAGATGCATGAGCTGGGAGTTAATGTTGTTGGGGGGTGGGATATGTATACAATTGGTGAGTTTGACTATATAGAGAAGACCTATAGCAAGAGGGGAGAAAATGAAAAATAATGTAGAAAAGAGACGACATTTGTTAATTTTATGGGATCATAAATTTCAGTCTAAGCTATTTGGAATCCCCATGTTTATTTCGTGCTTTTGTTCCATGTGTTTTACAATGTTTACTGTACATTGAACCCTAAAAACACCCAGCAGGAATAGTTTTATATATTATTTTAGAATGGACATGTTCAATATCTTAGGAGTAAGTATAAAATAGTGGTAAGAGTCTATGAAAGCTACAGCAGGATATGAACTTATAGAATTAACAAGGAAAATCAACTCCTAAGGCACATAAAATAAACCAAAATATAAAATCTTTTTCTAATAAAATTTAAATATACTTAATTTTTGACAACAAATTATTCCAGTGTTAAAAATCATCATTTTTTAACTACTAAAGTTATGGGCTACACAAATGGCTTTTGTAGGTAAAGTGCTTGCCATGTAAGACTGAGGTCCTGAGTTCAGATCCCAGAACACACATGAATCCAGAAGCAGCCACATGACCATCTACAATACCACCATGTCTGCAGCAAGATGGATGGCATAGAGTAGAATCCTCCCAGACCTCCCCCAAATAAGGTGGTGGGTGAATACTGACACCTGAGGTTGTCCTCTGCCCTCCACAGGTGTGTCATGGCATGTATTTACCTGCATGTGCACACACACCCATAAACACACACACACACACACACACACACACACATACACACACATCATATACACAAAGAAAGATTTTTTTAAAAAGCATTAAATTGGAAAGTAACTGAAGAGGACACCTTACATAAATTTCTAACTTCCATGTGCATGTGTACATGTGTTTTTATGCTCACACATACATTCACACCTTATGCACACATACAAATGCAAAAATTAATAAAATAAAATAAAAATAACTTGCTATTTTTGTGAAACATTTTTCTTTCTTATAGTAAACAAATATTCAAATTTATGATAATATAATTCTAAAAAAGTATAAATTAAAATGCTAATGTTATGTATGATATATTCAGTGACTTTCTTATCTTTCTCAACATGAGCCATTGCCTTGCTTTCCCCGAGCACTTGAGCAGACTCCCTTATTAAAGACTGCCTTAATTGTTTTCACATTTAGAGGCAGATGTGGTCATACACATTTGAGGTTTAAAATAGTTATTTCTACAAGTTGCCACTCTATTAGAAACAATTATCTTCATGTTCACCTGTTTTCTCTTTTTGGGGTTGGTATTTCTTGGTAGAGTCTTGCTTTACCCTAAGCTGACCTGGAATTTACTATTTCTTCTCAGTCTCACCTCAAACTCACAGCAATCCTCTTACTTCTGCCTTCCAAGTGCTGGGATTAAAATAGTGAGCTGCCACACCCGGCTGTTACAGCTTTTAAAATAATCATGCTTTGCTTGGACGGCTAAGATATATTCTTACTGATATCCCATTTCTGTCTACATAGATACTATTCCTTAATTGTATAAATTTCATATCATTTTTTTCTTAGATGTAAGTACAATAATATAGTCACCATGCTCAAAACATAGTTCTCCTGTTCATACTCTGTTTTTAAGGACTTGGCATGTCAGAATATTGGGTAACTATGATATGGATTGAGAAGTATAAGACCAAATTAAAAAGATGCAGCTTGGGGCTGGAGAGATTTCTCAGTGGTTAAGGCACTTGCTTACAAAGCCAAAGGATCCAGGCTTGATTCCCCAGGACCCACGTAAGCCAGATGCACAAGGGGGCACATACATCTGCAGTTTGTTTGTAGTGGCTGGAGACCCTGGCATACCCATTTTTTCTCTCTCTCTCTTTCTCTCTCTTTCTGTTCCTCTTTCTCTCTTACCCTATTTTAATATGCCAAGTCAAATTGAATGAAGTTAATATTCGGTGTCCACAATACCATGAATATGTAACTATGATTTTTAAATAAATTTCATTAAATTTTTAGGTTTATAATTTCAGCATAAGATCTTTTAGTTTTGCTAAGTTTATCAAATTACTAATGGTTGCTTCAGATTTTATGTGCAGGAAGTCCTTGTGAATCCACTAGTGTCTGTCCTAGGTTGCATGCATAAAGTGTGGCCAGTCCATGTGAACTCACTGGTGTGCATTCTCAGTATCAGTCTCTCTTCTCATTTCACCCCTCTGCTCTCACCTTTCTGCAGACTTTCTCAGTCTCCTCTCTGCCTTTGTCTTCTGAGTTTCTTGTTTTCAGATTGTTTTTCCTGGTCCTTGGTTATAAAATCTTCCATTTGCCTAAACTTTTCTCAAAGCTTCCTAAGAGGCATGATATATGAAATGTGCACATTTTGGATCTATGTTTGTCTTCTAAGGCTTCCAAACTTCCCTCTGATTGATATAAGCTGTAGAATATAGGTTGCACATGAGTCTTTCTCATAGTTGTGAAGGATTTCCCCTAATGCTAGATTCATTTCCTTCATATTGGTAGATTACTTCTGTTTTACATAATTTTGTTTTATAGAGCCCTTCATCATTACAGAAATTCTTGATGATTTGCCTTGGAGTAAGACTAAATGTATTTTTGAGACTGATAGTTTTTCTTTGTGTATCTTCAGAAAATATACTTACATCACCTCTTCAATTGTGTCATCTTATCAGCCATCAAATTATTATTATTAACTATTGAGCCTGTTGGATTTTTCTTTATCATCAACATGATGGATTTGAATGAAACATAATAAAGTCATAATATTCAGCTTGGCTATTGTCCTGAGGGCCTTTCTAGAGAGAAATAATGAAGAGGGAAAATCTGCCCTGGATGTGGATGGTACAGTCCTATGTGCAGATTGAATAAAAGTGCAAGGAAAAGGAAGCCATTAGAATGTATGCTTATGCTCTCTAGCTCTGCTTCTGGGCTCCATCACATGAAAAGCTCTGCTATCCCATACCCTTCAGCCTCACCTCAGACCCAGAAACAGTGCAGGCAGACACGCTGAACCTAAAGTGAAACCTCTACATGTCTAAGACAATAAAGCACTCCTCCCTTGACTTGCCTTCTCAGGTATTTTGCCACAGGGAAAAAAAAAAAATACAAGAATCTTCTTAATTTTTGGTCTTTTCTATCTCTTTTCTAATTTTTTTATTATTTGTTTTGTGAACAACATTTCATTTGAAGTAAATAAAAAGTACATATCTTAACTGCAAAGTTGTGAAGTGCAATGAATGCCAAATTAGTTTTTACTATTGACACATAATAATTGTCCTGTTTACGATGAGTTTTGGGAATCTCTCTCTCTCTCTCGCTCTCTCTCACACCCACACACACACGCACACGCACACACACACACACACACACACACCCCAATCCTCTGCCCTTTTTCGGTGCATGTTTACATGGGCTCTATCCCTTCATCAGACATGGTTCCTCAGAATGAGGATATTCTGCTATGTAACTATAACGTCTAAGTTAGGGCTAGTAAATGTATCAATGGAAGCACTTTGATACCCTACTGCTCACATTCTGATTTTATCATTTGAGCCAATTCTCATCACATATTTTCCTCTACTATACTGGGCACTCTAGATCTATGCAAGGTAATCAGTGAGCATGTATATGTCCATTTTCCTCCAATCTAGAGTACTGCCCTGCCTTTCTTTCTTCCATGATAATGTCATCCTTTTAGGAATAAAGTCCTCCTTTTATTATTAGTGGTGTGTTCTCATCTGCCTGATGCCCTACTAGTTTGTAAATTTCATGTGATTATGTTTTAGTTTCCAATAACTATTTTATGTCTTTACAGTACTTTTTATTGTTTTGATTATGACGCCTACATTTTCTTGCATAGATGTTGGCTAGAGGTCCCTGTCCTTGTTAATTTCACAGTCCTTTATTATTGTTATGTGTACAGTTATTTATGTTTTTATTTTGCTCACATGATGAATAAGCTGTGCTTCTCTTTTTAAATTTTAGAGGAATTATAAGCTAAGAGCTGGGGTAATACTGTTTCCCAATGATATTTTTGAAATCAAGAAAAGAAGGGAGGTTATAGGTCCCTTGATTACTTAAGTCAACTTTTTATAAAAGCTTTACCTAAAATCTGAAGTTTACCAGGAAGAATATCTCTACCAGAGAAGGTGCTTAGGTTTCATTATAGTGTAGAAATGCAAAATATAGTATCGGCCACTGTGAGGAGCAAGAATGTTCACTTAAGTTTTTTACAGATTTTGTCCTTTATTGAGATATACTCTTTCCTTACTTCCAAAACATGGGTTCTGCCAAAATGCTTGGCAGTGTGCAATATCTGTGTAGAACTTGACCTTTTCCGTGTGTCCCACATTGTGGGCATGCAGACAGTCCCTTCTCAGCTCAACTCAGTCATTTGTCTATCTGCTTATATATCTCCACCTCATATTGGAATACAGAACAGTCACTGATCATATAGCTCTGAAAGAGAGGCTGCAAGAGTCAACTACTAGTCTCATCACTTCCTAAATTTATGAACCACAACCCACACTAACTACTCAGTTTCTGTGACTCAGTTTTCTTCTCTGTATGATAGGGTTTAGAATGCCATGGATACTGAGCTGGAACCATGCCTGTTACAATATCAGCTGCTACCAACTCTTTTTAGATGAAAGTGTCATTATCTGTGTTACATTAGCTCTCCTACAATTCAGTGAAACCTATTTTTCACTCTTTAAACACTATTTCATTCGATGAACAATACAAGAATAACATTTTAAAATATTTAGAAAAATCTCAAGACTTTATATAAAATTCTCGTACTATTTTCTGTTATTTTATTAGAACTAATCATATCTGTGAGTGTTGTGAACATTTAAATCACTGATCATTGTTTTTCTTGTGATATTGGTACTCCTTAGTGAAGAACTTGTGTTCAGGATGATTTAAGGACACATTCATAATAAGCATAGCTGCATATAAACATTGCAAAGGAGTATTTTTATTTTAATGTATAACCTATTAAAGACATTGAGTCGTCATCTTCAGTGCACAGATATTTATGTTGTAGAGATTCACAGTTATTTAAATATTTATCAAATGAGAGTTTAGAGCAGCCCTTTTGAAAGGCAGTTAGTAGTGAACAGACATCAAGGGAGCAATCATTGTAACAGTGAATACTTTGCAACTCCAATAAGTGAATTACTACAGAAGCAGGCCATCAAATTTAATTAAAAGCAGTCAAAAATAAACTGTAAAATGGAACTGTAAAAGGCTCCTCTTACAGGAGCTGTAGGCAAAAAGGAAAGGGATGGCCTTGAAAGTGGTAATGAATTGATAAGCCTTACTGCCTGTAACTTCTAATTTGCTCAGTCAGATTTGAGTATCAGTTAAACGAGATTAATAGACCAGTCACTGATTCTCTATCTTAAATCCTTCTTCAACAACTCTTTATTATAGGCTCCCATGATAGAAGGAAGCCCGAGTGGGTCAAAAATTCTATGCTCTCTCTCTCTGCTCAATCACTCTTTAAATAATGCTGACATACACATTTGCTGGACACCACTCCTTTCCTGATATTTAAAAAGCAGAAATATATTCAGTTATTGACAAGCTATAGCCCTCATTTCCAAAGAAGCTGAGCTTATTTTGATTCAACAGAGGAAGAAATTGCCTAGAAGGTTGACTTGACAGGATTTCTACAATTAGGGCTATTGAGGAGGAGTGAATGATAAAGAGAAGATAATAAATGCATTGTTGTTCTAAACTCACAGATTCATGTGGGTCTGCAGACTCAGTCCTGTGAGCACAGAAACAATTTGCCCTCCATCATTTTGGTTTTTGTAATAATGTTCTTTAATGAAGCTAACGCCTCCCTGCTGTGGCCTTGTTATGTTTTTTTTTTTTTCAACATCAGTGAGAAATAGATTTCCCTGAATTGTAGGAGAGCTAATGAAACAGCGGGAATATTGAAGTAAAGGATCAATTACTTTTTTGCAGTAATTTTGAACTTGAAATGGCTGTAGCACAGACTATATAGATTCAATAAACGCCCTTATTGGAAAGCAGTGTGTAAATTATGTAGAACATAAGAGGAGGAAATATACAAATGGTTTTGTTTTTTAATGTATTTTAGCAACATTGCATGGTGCCCATGAAAACAGTAAGTATTTGAGACATTACTTTGAGAGAGAGAAGAGAGTTAAAGAGCTCAAAAAAATTTGTGTTTGTCATTACCTGGAAATTTTTAAAACACGTTTAAGAACCCTGAATATTGCTAAAACTAGGGATTACATTTTGCATCCTTTATGTTGTGATTATTGTGATTGAAATTTCAACATAATGTTAAGGTTGGAGACCTAAAGAACAGAAATGTTGCAAAAATAAAAACTCACTCTACCATTATGAAACACTTTCTAATTGGTAAGGGCTTTGAAATCCTTCATGCCATTTAATCCTGGCAGTCATTCTAATAACATATGAGTTCAAACAGGTGTTAGTACCTTATAAATGTTGGAGTGATAAATAACAAGGCTCATATAGGTTAAATAAATAACACCAGGTCATACAAGCACATGGACTTATATAAAAGCCCAATGTCTTTTCTGATTAGTTTATAAGAGCTCTTAACTTGGTATATTCAAAGTAATATCATCAGCCTTAGGAGAG
The DNA here is from genome assembly GCA_036346955.1 of Dipus sagitta. Lineage (NCBI taxonomy): Eukaryota > Metazoa > Chordata > Mammalia > Rodentia > Dipodidae > Dipus > Dipus sagitta. The sequence continues at coordinate 78,167,783 of CM070770.1, read as the reverse complement.
TATATCATCTCCATTTTCATTAGCTGCATTCACCCAGTAACTTTCTCATTGTGTTGATCTGGGAAATACTTAATCAATGGGCTTGTGAGTGCTTCCCCTGGGGCACAAGTAGAACTCCACAGCTTTCTAAACCATGGAAAACAGGGAAAACTGCAGAGGGAACTTTCAGAATAGCATTTGCTAAAATGATATAGGACTTGAAAGGCATACTATTTGGGTAGGAACTTTGCTGTAGGGAGATTGAAGTGGATGGAATATGGGACAACCATCTATCAACTTGTTCATGAAGTTGGCTTGAGAGAGATGGCTGGGGTTCAATGGTATAGTGTCTCAGCACTAGTTAGAAGAAAGGGAAAACACTTTAAAGTTTGAGATCATATAAAGAAAAAGTAAAATTTAGAGGCATGAATATTTTTTAAAAGTCTAAGATAGTGTACATAGAGACACAGTAAGAGTTTTGCTAGGGTCCAAGTGATATGAAGTTATTTCATAATCACACAAATCAACTTGTGCTACTGATTTAGTTTCAGTGAAAACTATTTTCTGTTGTTTTTCATTGGCAAATAAGAGGCACTCAAATTATATTCTATGTCTCAGATATTAGGATTAGTATGGTTAATTATAATCAGAGCCAGGTATGGTGGCACATGCTTGCAATCTCAACAGTCAAGAGGATGATGTAAGAAGATTGTTTTGATGATGAGGTCAGTCTTGCATACCTAGGCTAATCAAGGGTACATAGTGAGGCCTCACATGATTAATGATAATAACAAAAATAATGAAAATGCTCCAAATTTGCAATGGGGTTGCCTCCTGATAAAATCAATTGGAAGCTAAAAATCTCCTATGCCAAAACAACAGAATTTAGCCAGCTAACACTGTTCACTGTAGACTATACACTTGGGTAGTTTATCCTCAGGATCTTTGATCAGGGCTGACTGAGAACTTTGGCTTACTGCCACTGCTTAGTGTTAAAAGGGACAGGGAGAATACTATGATCTACCACTGGCCCAGCAAAGGGTCACAGTTCAAGAACAAAGTAAGAATTCTTCTGACAATGTATTGCTCAGTACAAGTCACACTTATAAGTCAGAAAGTACCTAATGGCATGCTAAGGATGCCCTATTCTGTATTGTATATAATAAAATGCTTGTGTTTAAAATATAACAACAATGTAAACTCGGTTACTTATGATAAACCTTCAAAACTATTGACTAGCAGAATCAGGGATGTTGAACTCCTGAGCACTCACTTTTCCTATGTTCAGGCTATGTTTACATTATAACAATGAGTCAGCTAGATCAACCTTTCCTGTGTGTACATAGGTGTATATATGCATGTATATGCAAATAATCAAAGCTGTGAATTTACTGACTTGCTAAGAGTAATTGGAATCTGAAATCATTGCTTTGTGCACTTTAACAGTTACTGTGTTATACTCAGAGCAGTGAAAAGTTTAATTAACCCAGTAAATATTGACAACTAAAGTTGAACATTAAGACAGCCTTCTTGCTTCAACTTTTCTACTACAAAGTTGTAGTGATTTTTTTTCATGGTCTATTTAGCACTGCTTTTTTCCTTCATGTTTGCATCTCTATGGTGGCTTTCATTGTTTACAGAAATGTTCCACAGTATAGTGTGGAAGTGCTAGCTACTGTGGCTACACTATAACATGCTTTATGTAGACAACATTTGTTGGACAAGCTTCAAGAAGACATGAGTTATAGTGCCCATAAATGTCTAGATTTAAGTAATCCCATATCCTCAGCAATTATAGAATTTATGACGGAATGGTGATTTTATATTTTATCCTTATACTTGCCAAGACACTCTACTACATTTCAGTCCAATCCAGTCCATGCCTCCACCATGACACGTCAGCTATGATCTCAGAAACTTATGTCCATACAATCCAGAATTGTTGAGCAGTTCCTTTGCTCTAAAAATCTCTATTATAACATTAAATTATTGTAGTTTTTCAAAAATATTCTGTTTTCATCATACCATAATCCAATAGTTGTGTACAGAGTATGTTATATGGGCCAAAGGAGAATCATTGTCCAGAATTAATTTCTTGATTATATGACTCACACTTTAATAATAATGAGAATAGATGTGGAGAAGGAGAAAATTATTGTTAGATAAGGCTCAAAAGAATAAGTGACCAAAATCCAAGATGTGTGTGTGTGTGTTTGTGTACATAAATACATGAAGGAGCAAATACTAAATAATAAAAGATGCAAATAAATATCTGAAGGTATTGATCATATGATAGGTTGTTTGGGTAATTTTAATTTTTAGGCAAAATAGGGCAAATTTAAGCAGTTGTGATTTTTAATTTTTTAATTATCATTTATTTATTTTAAAGCAGAGAAAGAGAGGTAGAAAGAGAGAGATAGAAAAATATGGGTGTGCAAGAGCCTCTAGACACTGCTAGTGAACTCCGGATGCATGTACCACTTTGTGCATGTGGATTTACATGGGTATTAGGGAATAGAACATGGGTCATTGTGCTTTTCAGGTAAATATCTTTACCACTGATCCATATCTCCAGCTCCTAAATGATTTTAATATATTTTTGTTTATTTAGAAGCAGAGAAAGATAGAAGAAAGACATAGAAAATGGGTCTCTAGCCACTGCAAACAGATTCCAGATGCATGTGCCACTTTGTGCATTTGGCCTTATGGGGGTACATAGTAATTGAACTTGAGTCATTAGCCTCTGAAGGCATGCCCCTTACCCTCTGAGTCATCACTCCAGCTCCCCATAGTTATGATGTTTTTAATACCTATGCATAATGCAACTTACACTTGATTAGAAATACAATAAAGAGGAACTAAACTCAGATTACAAGCATTTTTAAGATTATAGTCTCATCAAAGAGCAGAGGAATATCCATAAATGTATAAAAAGAACTATGTGGATTGAAGTGTATATCATAGAGTATCTGTAAAAAAATATATAAATATTGTTCTGAAAGTAAATTTAAACATTTTATTTTCATTGTCACAGCTGAGTTCCTCTTATGCAAATTCAGTTCTCTTTAAGAAATACATAAATAAAAAAGTATATACAGAAATTTAAGGGTTTTAATACCTCATAAGAAATATTAAACCCTAAGCCGGGTGTGGTGGCACACGCCTTTAATCCCAGCACTCGGGAGGCAGAGGTAGGAGGATCGCTGTGAGTTCAAGGCCACCCTGAGACTCCATAGTGAATTCCAGGTCAGCCTGGGCTAGAGTGAGACCCTACCTCGAAAAAAAAAAAAAAAAAAAGAAAGAAAGAAAAGAAAGAAAGAAAGAAATATTGAACCCTAAGTGAGTAAATAAGGAGTATTGAGTGTAGGATAATTCCTTAGGGAATTATATAATCTACAGACTCAGCTTCTCTCTAGTAGGTAGTCTATGTTTTATAAATTGCAATAGTTTATTTTAAATAAAATATGTGTAAATTAAACCAAAGTTACTTGCATATTTTTGATTTGTTTTGTTTTTCAGGGTAAGGTCTAACTCTAGCCCAGGTTAACCTGGCATTCACTATGTTGTCTCAGGCTGGCCTGACACTCACAGTGATCTTCCAACTTCTACTTCACAAGTGCTGGGATTGAAAGCGTGCAGTAACATGCCAGGCAAAATATTTTCTTTTCAAAATGCACATTTTAGTGCATTAATATCAGTTTTGTTTGGTTGTACTTGGTAATTGTGTGTGTTTGTATGTACGTGTCTGTTTTTGTATATATAAATATACATATGGGCACATGTGTGTGGAGGCCAGAGGACAACCTCAAATGTCATTCATTAGGAATACTCTCCAGTCTCATTGTGTTGGTACTCATCAGCTAGGTTGGCCTTTCCTGCCAGAGAGCATGAGGAATCTGCTTGTCACTCTATTCCCAGCACTAAGGTTATGGGCATGCCCTACCATGCTGTTTTTTACTCTGTTTCTAGTAATTGAGCTCAGGTCCCCATGCTTGCAAGGCAGATACTTTATAGACCGATATATCTGCTGAGCACCCTTCTATCCTTTTTTATTTCATGTGCATATTCATCAGTTTTGGAAGGAGAGAAAGTCCAGAAACTATAACATTAACTTGACTAGCTTCTACTTTCAGTGTAAAAGATAAGCAGTAGTGGTTGCTTTACTGTAAGACATTTTCTCTCTCTGTGTGTGTCTGTGTGTGTGTGTGAGAGAGAGAGAGAGAGAGAGAGAGAAACTATTGGCAACATTTCTGAGGTAACATTTAATACGGAACTTTTCTTAGAAGTATTATACTTAATTAATTAATCCCTGTTTTGTTTTTTTGTTTTTTTTTTTTTAAATGTGTGGTAAATGAAACTTAAAAGCACTAAGGAACTTGCTATTGTAGTTACCTCCTTGTTGCTGGGATCAAGCACGTCACCAAAAAGCTGCTGATGAAAGGAAAAATTTCATATTGGGTTAAAGACTCAAGGGGCAGCTCCATGATGGCAGAGACAGCATGGTATGACCACTGGCTATACATCACCTTGACCACAAGAAGGGAAATGAGCAGCAAGAGAGTGATCCACACTCTGCAAGGGGGAGCGAGGTATAATACTCTTATGCCAACCACCAACAACACACCTCCTTCAGCAAGTCCCCTCCTCTCAAATTGCCATCAGATGGGAACCCACAGTGAAAAACACTTGAGTTTGTGGGGGCCATCTGATTCTAACAACATTTGCCACACCTATACCAATCTCTAATATAAGAAGAAAGATAGAGTGAGCCTGAAAACTATGACCTTTACTAACATCAGGCTGCCATACTTTTCATAAATTTTTCTTCAGCGATGATGTGTTAACAAATTCTATGTCTATTAAAGATATATAAAAATCTATTGTTGTAAATGGTTTAATAAAAACACACTGTATTGGGGCTGGAGAGATGGCTTAGTGGTTAAGGCATTTGCTTGAAAACCAAAGAATCTCGGTTCAACTCCCCAGGACCCACATATGCCAGATGCACAAGGGGGTACATGCATCTGGAGTTCGTTTTCAGTGGCTGGCAGCCCTGGCATGCCCATTCTCTCTCTCTCTTTCTCTCTCTCTCTGTCTCAAATAAATAAATAAAATATGTTTAAAAAAAACACATTGCACAGGGACTAGAGACATGGCTCAGTGGTTAAGTGCACTTCTTGCATGCACATGTAGGTATAATGGGGCCTGAGATTGCTGAAATTCAAATCTCCACAGTCCATGTGAAGCAGCTGGGCCTGGCCTCTCATGCTTGTAGCCCTAGTCACACAAGGAAGCAGAAACTGGAGAGTGCAATCTCCAGAACTGGTAAATGGAGACTCATGGCAAGGCAGAACAATAGAGAAATTCACCTGCCATTCAAGTCTCTTCTTCACAGCCGAGTGTCTGGGGTGCCACAAGGGCACAAACATGTGCATACAGTACACATACCAACACGACTACCACACTACACAAGTGAAACAAACAAACAAACAAACAAAAAACAAACCTTGGATGAATTCATTGAAATTTTGAAGTAGCTCCTGTTATTATGTTAGTTATTTTTACCTCTTAATTAGAATAATTGCTCTAATAATAAAGTAAGACAAACAGATTTGGTAGTTTGTCCTCCAATTTTCTCAGAATAAACTCTTCCCAGTAGAAGCAGGATTGCTATGCTGAGGCCTGGGTACCTCTCTCCCTCTCAGGTGACCCTTCTGTCAATCCCATGTTCTCTCTGAATGATGCTACTTCCATGTCCTTTCCAGGTTGTAGGCAGAACTGGGCATGTCATTTCTTTTCAGTCTCTCATTAATTTTATTCACACACACACACACACACACACACACACACACACACACACATGAATGTATGTATTAAATAAGTCCTTGTTGACTGCAACATATTGAAAACATCAGAGAAATTATCCAGCCTATGGGAAGAATTCCTTCAATGTTCCATTTCAGAATAAACTTGTCATTCTGTAGAGCTCAATCTTTTACCAGCACTGAAGTAAAACCAGATACTTCAGAATAAATCATTTTTACCCAGCTAGTAATTCAGACTACAATCCTTTTCAATTTTTAGATAAATGTCCACTCTCTTAAATTACAGTTAATAGCGCTATTGATTTATGCAATTACAAGGCATAAATCAATGTCTCTGAGATTTTGTAAGATATTTTTCCTTTGTGAGCTTTCACATAAATTACATCTATTCAAATACTATGATATAGAAAATATTTAAAACATCTACAAGTTATAATATAATCTAAAGTAAATATAGCAGTTGTAGTAAAGTCCTAATACCTGCACAACAGTGAGGAAGGGACAATTGATCTGGCTGGGATTACAGGAGCTGGGTTCAGCTTGGTCCTCTTGTGACCAGGAGAGTAGAAATCCAAATAAATTGCTTCAGATACTACTGTGATCCCACAACCTACCCCTGCTGTTCACCATATTGCAGCACTCCATTCTTCTCCATCATATGTATAACATCAGTTCAATTTTTGTTTATCTCAACAACATGATTTATGTGACAAACCGGCATAACTCACAATTAATTTTGACTTCTTTTTTAGACAGAGACATGTAGACTATTGTCAGAGAAAAATTTGAGCAAAGAATCAGGTTGCTCAAGAAAGATGCAGTAATTGGTTGTCTTCCTGAACTCTGCACAAAGATTTGGTTATTAAGGAAGATATACATGAAGTAACACTGTAGGAATCTGTGTCTTATCAGATCCTCTCTATTCTCTATGTTTAAAGCTTATGTGAAGTCAGAATTCTACTGGTAATCATGATGTATATGGGCATTCTAAGTAGCTATCCTATCAACCCTTCCCACATTTTACTAATTAGCTACACTATCAGTCTTTGCCACATTTTACTGTAAATGTCTATTTCTCATATAACTTTTCTTTTTCTGAAGGACAATGGAAGTAATTTGTTCAAGCCTCAGTGCCACATAGCACACTGTTCCCAATGAGAAACTATAGTTTCCATCTTCATGGATACCATGCTTTTCCTAATTATCTTTCTCTTTTTGACCTGGCTCCTCAAATGCCTCACAGCAATGTTCAATGGCTCAAAAAGCAGAAGAGACCTAAAATCTGGGAGAAAGGCATTACAATCTAATTTTGTCCTTTCTGTCTTAATCTTGTTGATATGTGATTTTATTTAATGTAGCAGTTAGATTCTCACTGATGAGGTAAAACAGCTGACAAGAAGCAGCTTGTGGCGGGAAGGGGTCTGGTATGTTTCAGACTTACTATTTGAGGGGAAGCTTCATCATGGCACAGAAAAGTAACAGGCTCACAATATCACACACCTATAAAGAAGAAAAATCATGAGCTCTCTCCGAGCATCCAACAGGGCAATAGAAAAGGTCTGCCCTCAGTAACATACATATTTTAGCAGGGTTCACATGCTGGGGACTAAGTAGGAACACAAACACTTGAAGCTATAGGGAATAATCACATTTGAAACATTCTTTACAACAAACTTTTAGTTCCTTTGCAAAGCAATGGGATCTACATGGCTTTGTAATAGGTTAATGATTGATTTATTTGAATATTGATCACATAGACTTAACATTTATACTTTTTGGTCTTTTAACTAAAAATGAGGAATTATAGGCATATATAATACTTTAAGCAATCATTTTAAATATTTTATTTTTATTGATTTATGAGAAAGAGAGAGAGAGATAGAGAGAAACAGAAATAGGCAGGTAGACAGAGAGAATGGTCATGCCAGGGCTTCCAGCCACTGCAAACGAACTCCGGACTCGTGCTCCCCCTTGTGCATTTGGCTAACGTGGGTCCTGGGGAATCGAGCCTCGATTCAGGGTCCTTAGGCTTCACAGGCAAGCGCTTAACCACTCAGCCATCTCTCCAGCCCAGCAATGATTTTAAAACAACAATCATGTAGAAGGAATATTGTGTCTACACTGAAAAATGAAAATAGATGTAAAATGTGATTTATACCTTAAAGTATATATAAACTCATGATTCCATACTTTGAGGAAAATGCATATTTCCAGGTCTATATGTATCTCTGTAGAGATAGCCTTGCAGTATCAAAAATAATGTATATCATGGCCTCTTTATGCTTTTCTTGTCATTCCTGCATTTGGAGCATATTGTTCTGCACCTGCATCTTGCACCTGACAAAGGAAAATTAAAAGGATCACTGTGAGTTCAAGGCCACCCTGAGACTACATAGTGAATTCCAGTCAGCCTGGCTGTAGCAAGACCCTACCTCAATAAAACGAAAATACATGCATGCATACATGCATAAAATAGAGTTTTAACTTTGCAGAATGCTAGTAACTGTGTCTCAGGAATAGTCTAAGCCCTACAAATGATAATGTCATTTAACTCTCATAACTCTACTCTGATGTTATTATTATCTCCTTTTTGTAAATAAGGAAACACAACACTCAGGAAATTAAACAAATGACCTCAGTTTGCTTACTTAGCCTGTAAATTCAAATTAGGCTTGAACCCAAACGGTAGGACCTGCTTCCTCCATCACCATCTCCTTACTCCCCAAAGATAAAATAAATAAAATATGGTGTGGTAGTTTAGTTCAGGTGTCCCCCCTAAACTTAGGCGTTCTGAATGCTAGGTTCCCAGTTGATGGAGATTTGGGAATTAACGCCTCTCAGAGGCAGTGTATTGTTGGAGGCGGGCTTATGGGCATTATAGCCAGTTTTCCCTTGCCAGTGTTTGGCACATTATCCTGTTGATTTTGTTCACCCAATGTTGGTGAGAAGATAATGCCCACCCTTTTCTCATGCCATTATTTTCCTTCCATCAGGGAGCTTCGCCTCAAGCCTGTAAGCCAAAATAAACCTTTATTCCCACAAGCTGCTGTAGGTTGGGTGATTTCTGCAAGCAATGTGAACCTGACAGCAACACATAGGAAATTTCTGATTTAGTTAGTAACATGATATTGGTTATACTGTGTCAGTTGGTATAACAAATAGTCAACTTTAAGAGAGAATGTATAAATGCAACCTTGAAATTCTTTTTTTAACTGGCAAAAATATTTTCATGCAATTGTGGTTAGATCCCTCCCCTTCCATCATCTCTCTCACTCACTTTTTTTTTTCTACTCCTTTTCCTTTCTATATATTTGTTTCCTTTTTAATATTTTATTTTTATTTATTTATTTGACAGAGAAAGAGGGAGAGAGACAGAGAGAGAGAGAATGGGTGTGCCAGGGCCTCCAGCCGCTGCAAACAAACTCCAGAAGGGTGTGCCCCTTGTGCATCTGGCTAATGTAGGTCCTGGGGAATTGAACCTGGGTCCTTTGGCCTTACAGGCAAATGCCTTGACCATTAAGTCATCCCTCTAGCCCTTGTTTCCTTTTCTGATCTCAGTACCGTAACTAAAATAAGTTGAAAGTAAAATGATTGCTGGAGAAAGTATACCTTCTTATCGAAGCCCAGCTATGGAGTAGACAATATAAAAAGGATGGGGAGTTAATTATGAGCCCTAACCAAGATAATTAACTCATTCTCAATGGTGAGAAAGTTTTTCAGAGTGGGCAGACACAGGCAATATTTTTTACATTTTTATAAGGAAGAGAATCAATACAAAGGAGACAAAATTTAGTGGCAATGAAAAGACTGATTAGCTAGCAATAGAAAACTGTAAAGGACAAAAAAGCCAGTACTTACTTTAACCTCTTTCCATCAAAACATGTTACATGTATCAGAAACAGGAAATTTATAATAATATGTATATTATATTAAAACACTTTTATAGCAATGCTAACATTTTTTTTTTTTTTTTCTTTTTAAAGGCTTATACAGTCTCTCGAACCTCGGCAGGAGGCACAAACCTTTAAACCTAGTAGCCAGTTCCATACTGTCACCTTGTGGCAAATCCTGTAACTACAGGGACTGATCCTTGTAAAACAGTTAGTTAACTCATGTGATTTTCAGAGTCCAGAACGCTATTATACCATGGAACCTTCCTTTGAATGTGAGTTTCCAATTCAACTTACAGAGTGGTGATGGGAATGGGCAGAGAGGCTGGAATAGCTCAGAAAGTTGAAGTGGAAAAAGCAGTGGAAGATTATTTCCAAAAATCCGTGTGTGGTGGAAAATGATCTTGATGTATTGGAATTACTACTAGCTTTTGAGAGAAATAAATTCCTGAGTAATTTCAGTTATTTTCATATGATTACAAAGATAAATCTGGGCATAGTGACTCACACCTTTAATCCCAGCACTCAGGAGGTAGAGGTAGGAGGATTGCTGTGAGTTCGAGGTGACCCTGAGACTAAATAGTGAATTCCAGGTCAGCCTGGGCTGGAGTGAGACCTTACCTCTAAAAACAAAACAAAACAAAACAAAACATAAAAAAGATTAAGAAGATAAGACAAAATGAGAGCCAAATTTATTGAGGCAAAGTTTTAGACTATCTATGTTAGGCCTCAGTAGCGTACACTACCTCATATTAAATTCCAATGACCAATTGTGAAACTTATTCACACTTTTCCAGGAAGGTAAAATTAATGGCCATATGTGGAAATCTATCCAGAGGTGAAAATATCTAAAAACTGCACCGAACCAATGGACAAAATAGCCACAGGTAAAGCAGTGGTTGTGTACCTTTGAGGATTTTCCAAAGCAAGATAGGTACAGGACTAGAAGTGAGAGGAGACAGGAATCTCAGCAGTCCGTCTTTGCTGGGGTTGTAGGAACCAGCCCAGACTGAAACCAGTATTAAAACTGGTGCAGGGATGGATTTGTGCAATGCAGAAAATGAGGAAAGACATAATAAAGGCAGCAACATGTCAGAGTTCTTTCAAAGAAGAGCTTGAGATTAACCCTCATAAAGGAAGAAAACTTCACAGCAGTGATAGTATCCAAAGCATGGACATATATTGGGAAGGTTTTGAGAGACAAAAAAAAAAAAAAGGCAAGAAAATTCCCTTTAATTTTAAACTTTATTCTGTACACATTTATCTGTATTATTTTATGTTCAGAGAAATCTTTAATTTGTATATTAATGTCCTCTTTTATAGATAAAAATATATTGTATATTGGCTATGAGGGTAGAGATACTTCTCTACAGTTCCATAAATGTTATGTGAAACAATATTGTTCCAAAACACATTTATTTCTATTATTTGTGGTACAACTAATGTCCTGTTTACTCTCAAGTTTGATTTTACAGTAAGTGTTCAAATATGCCCAGAAACACAGGGATATCATAAATGATTACTTAATATTGATGTTGGCATTGTAAAGCATATAGCTACATCTGCCATCAAACATTTTGAATGCCACATTCTATGTACACAGGCTTTATCCTGTGCTTGAATACATGTGAGTCTGTGATAAATGAAATTTCCTGGTAGTTTAATCTAAGCCTCAATTTTTAAAAAGAGCTCATATTCCAGAAATAAAGTTAGAATAATACATCTAAAATATCTCTGTTATAGAACCTGAGCTATGGGAAATGTTAATTAATGTTCTGTAATAAAACACAACTCTCCTAACTATGGGACTCTCTCTGACTTGATTTCCAGTACCAGATATGAGTTCTATTCTGCTGAGCAGACCTCATATCCAATCAGAGAACAGACGGTTACCCACAAAGGCTATGTGGCACTAAAACACAAGTGTGTACTACTTGTCTGGCTGGTTGATATCATAGTTTGCAGAGTCTCTTGCTTATTCACTCTTTAGTTCACTATTTTCTTCTGGCAGCTCCCATAATGCTTTCCAGCACTATGAGAGCTGGCCAGGAGGGAACCCTTCAGGTCCTGTACCCTTAGGCTATGGTGTATTCAGTAATGGGGTCTTACCTTTTAGCTCTGCAGGCAATCAAGTGCTTTGTCATGGTTTACAATGTTTTGAGGATATCATGTGTCTCCCTGGAACTTAATTCTGGGCCTGGGAATTACCAGAGTTCATGGCTTTAAACAGGTTAATTAAGCTAAGCTTTTTTTTTTTTCACTTTCTGTCTGAACTGTCCCCCTCCCCCCTTTATTGGTGGTTATATCTTATAGAATGCTAGTTCCTCAGAGAGAAGCCCCCAATTCTCTCCGGAGAAGAAGAGTAGGCTTGCACACCAAAAATATCTCAAATAACTTTGCACACCTCCTTCAACCCGAGCTGCTCCTACTCTTTGTTGCAGAATCTACTTTGTTTATCCAATGGCAGAACTAGTGGAGGAGAGTCAAGATCCACTGATAAGACAAGAAGATAACCAACTGACTACCCACCCCAGGCTTACCACATCTTCCACATCTTCCAGGGCCCAGAAAAACTTGCAGAGGAAGGGGTGCCATGAACACTTCTCTCACTGAGAAAATGAAATCAGCTCCAGGGTGATGGTGGCAGACACAGTGATCAAGCACAACCTATCAGAGCAGAAATCTGGAGTCTACAAAGAACTCAACATTAAATCAGATGGGCAACATGCTTGCCCAGTCTCAGGGATTATTGCAGAAAAGGAAAGATAGTAACAGCCACAGAGTGGGTGGCATTACCCTGAGTCTCTTTCCACCCTCCCCCACTATCCCATTGGGACTGACTGATACTTTCATGACCCCACAGAAAATCCCATAACCCCACACAGGACAGCCCCAGTGAAACAGGAACAGGAGAGAGGGAATAACAGTGTATGGTCTGTTAAAAATATAAATAAAGACACAACAGTCTTCAATAGAACATAAGCAGAGGAACACTGAAGCTAAATAATCTGGAGAAACAGACCTAACATTTGTAGAGAACATTTCACCCCCAAACTATAGAAAACATATTCTTCTCAGCAGTCCATAAGATATACTCTAATATAGACCATAAATTAGGACATGGAGCAAGTCTCAACCATTTTGAAAACTTGAAATACCTTCTTGTTTTTCATCTGACCATGATACATAAAGCTAACTATTAACAGCAAGCAAAACTACAAAAAATACACAAACCACTACAGATTAAACAATGCACTATTGAATAACAGAAGAGTCACTGAAGTTATCAAGAAATACATTTTTAGTCTGGAGAGATTGATTAGGGGTTAAGGCACTTGTCTGCAAAGCCAAAGGACACAGGTTTGATTCCCCATGACGCATGTAAGCCAGATGCACAAAGTGTAGCATTCATCTGGAGTTTGTCTGCAGTAGCTGGAGGCCCTGGAACACTCATTCCCTCTATCAGCCTCTTTTTATCTCTCCCTATCTCTTCAAATAAATAAATAAAAATAAAAAATACATTTAAAATGTAGAATTTAATGAAAATTAAAAAAAAATACCAAGACCTTTGGGATAGAATGACATCAGTCCTGAGAGGGAAATTTATATCTTAAAGTGACTTGATTGAAAAATCAGAGAGAATTCAAGCAAATAATTAGGCACCCGATAGTCTTTAACAAACAAGAACAAACCAATTTTATGAAACAGAGGTTGGAGGACATAAATAAATTCAGGACAGAAATTCATGAAATAGAAATGAAAAACAACATAGTACAAAGAACTAATGGAATGAACAGGTATTCTTTGAAACAATAAACAAGATTCACAAATGTTTAGCCCATCAAACCAAAGAAGATCCAAACTAATAACATTTGAGATGAAAGGGGAGACATTACAGTAGATACTATTATTTTAAAAAATATTTTATACATATCATAACAGGTTATATACTTCTATCCCCTTGTCCCAACTCTCTTTACCCTGGGGGTCCTCCTCAGTGTTGTTAGGGTAATCACTGTGGAGGTCATAACGGCCTTAGTCCCTATGGGGTAACATGGGACCCTGTCTCCAAGTATTCATACCTACTCTGTGCCTCTAACAATCCTTCTGCCCCTTTTCTACAATGTAACATGAGCCATGGCAGGCCTGTTGGCAGTATGATTTAGAGTTGCGTTCTGCGTAGATTCTGTATTTCCACTTTCATATTTTGATTAATCATTGTGTCTGTCACCATCACGTGAGGCTGGTTGTCAGATTAGCAGTAAGAGCAGTATTCATGATGGTAGTTTCCTCGGCAATTTCTACTGGGCCCTGGCAGACTTAGTGGAGGTGGCAACTCTTATGGTGGGTTGTCAGCTATATATTTATCTTGGATGCATTTAGGCTCTTCTCAGTTTTCTCTGCTATCTATAAAATAAAACAGATTCTCCAACCAAGCATGAAAGCAGTTTGGGTTAAAGGGGCTGTGCGTAGTTGTTTATGACCATGGGATTGTAACATGGTTTCAAGCATGAGTTCCCTGCTACTGAGCAGGCCTTTCGTCTGCTGTGCTTACTCACAGGAGCTGTTTTCCACTATTACACAAGTGCATGATTCTTGTCTGGCTGGTTGATTTTGCAGTCTGCAGGGTCCCTTGCTTATTCATGCTATTGGTGACCTTAGTCCTCTGGTAGCTCCAGTGGCACTCTCCAGCACCAGGTGGGCTTGCTGGGGGAAGCTAATTTCCCTTTTGGTTCCAACATGGTATTCTGATGTTCTGTGACCACAGCCTGAAGATACCAACATTTTTTTTTAAATCATAAGTGGATGTGTTAAGCATATATACACAAACAAATTGCATAATATAAGAGAAATGGATGGATTTCTAGATGCATAAGATTGGCCAAAATTCAAGCAAGGTAAGATCAGTAACTTTAACAGATATATAACAAGTAATAATATTTATGCAGCAATAAAAAAATCACTACTTAAGAAAGCCCATGTGTAGATGAATTCACAGTATTAGCAGAATTCTACTATACCTTTAAAGGACAAAACTAAAATCAATACCTCTCCAGTTATTCAACAAGAGAAAAAAATGTAAGGAATACTTCTAAACCCATTCTCTAGAGACAATATTACTTTGATAACAAAACCAGATTAAGACAAAACCATAAAAAAGAAAATTGTAGCCAAATCTCCCCAGTGAACAGAGATACAAAAATTCTCAACAAAATCTTTTCAAACAAAATTCAAGAACACATGCAGAAGATAATATGCTACAATCAAGTGTACTTCTTTCCACTTTTGCAGGGGTCATTAAACATTTGCAAATCAATAAATTCAGAGCATCAAACAGATAGACTCAAGGATAGAAAGCACATGATCATCTCAACTCATGTAGGAAAGGCCTCTGGCAGCAGAACACACTTTCATAATTTCTATAGAAACAAGGGATGGAACATAGCTTACAATATACTTTCTATGACAAATTTATAGCCTACATCAAGCTAAGTGGAAACCTCTGAGCATCTCCCATAAGATTAGGAAAAAAGACAATGGTGTCTACATTTTCCATTTCCATTCCATATGGTACTTAAAAAGTGAGTTAGAGCAGTAAGACAAGAGAAGGATGTGATGGAATACAATTTGGAAAAGATAAAGTTAAATTCTCTTTATTTGCAGATCAGAAGGTTCTATACCTAGGGGACTCTAAAGCCTCCATCACAAAACTCCTTGAACTGATAAATAATTTTAGCAATTTGACAGGATTTACAATTAACTTACGAATATAAAGATTTTTAATATATATTGATAACAAATATAAGGAGAAAAAAATCAAGAAAACAATCCCATTACAATAAAATGCATTGGAATTAACCTAACCAAGGACATGAAAGAGCTTTACAGTGAAAACACTAAAGGAGAAAATTGTAGAAGACACTAGGAGGTAGAAAGAGCTCCATGCTCATGGTTCAGAAGAAATAATTTTGTGAGATTGGCCATTCCACCAAAGACAATCTACAAATTAAATAAAAGTCCAATCAAAATTCATCACCTACGTTCACAGAAACAAAGACAAAATCACCTTAAAATTCACTTAAGAGGTTGGCGAGATGGCTTAGTGGTTGTAGTACTGGCCTGTGAAGCTTAATGACCCAGGCTGAGTTCTCCAGTTCCCACATAAGCCAGATGCCACAAGGTACAGTAGGCCTTTGGAGTTCGTTTGCCATGTCGGGAGACCCTGGTACACCCACTCTCTCCCTTTCCCTCTCTTCCTCTCTCTCTCTCTCTCTTTAACTATCCATGTGTATAAAAATGAAGCTAGACCCTTTCTTCTTACTCTGTACAAAAATCAAATCCAATGGGATAAATAATAAACCTCAACATAAACACCAAAAAACTATGAAACTAGTAAAGGAAAATGTAGGAAGCATACTATAAGATACAGATATGATGGGTAGGCATTTGGAGGCAGGGATTTTCTGCATAGGATCCTAGTAGTTATGGAAATAAAAACAAGTATTGACAAGTGTGGCCATTTGAAATTTAAAAGCTTTTGTACTGAAAAAGCTACAGTTAACTAAGTAAAGAGGTAGCTTATTCAGAATGGGAGAAAATCTTTACTAAGTACACATCTGGAAAGAGGATTCATATCTAGACTATAAAAAAGAATTTAAAAAATTAAACACCCAGAAAATGAACAACCAAATCAAAAAAATGAGCTATGGGACTGAGAGTTCTTATCAAAAGAAACAAAAATGACTAATAAATATCTAAAACAGTGCTCATGATACTTAGTCTTCAGGGAAATGCAAATTAAAACCACATTGCTCTGATCAGAATGGCTAGCATCAAAACAACAGATGCCAACAAATGTGGGGGGGAGGGGTATGGGGAAAAGGATGTGGGAAAGAGAAACTCTTATTCACTTTTGGTGGAATGGAAGCTAGTGTAGCCATTATGCAAATTCCTGTAGAGTCTCCTCAAAAGGCTTAAAATAGTCCTACCGCATGAACAAGAGAGCATTTATAGGTTTATGTCCTAGGGGTGTACACTCAACTTTAGAGATACTTGCTCATCTATTCACAATAGCTAGAAAGTGAAATCAATGTAAATATGCATCAACAGATGAATGGAATATGGCAATATGGTATATATAAATGGAGTTTTATTCAGCTATGAAAATGAAACTAAAAAAAATTACAGAACAAAACAATGGAGATAATCTGAGATTATACTGAATAAGGAAACCCAGACTCAGAAACACAGACGATGCATGTTTTTTCTCATATGAAGATTCTAGCTTCACATTTCTAGATAAGTGGGTATAAGATGGGATGAGTGTCTATAAGGTCCAGTAAGCTAGGAAAGGACAACAGGAGTGATGAAGAAAGGTTAGGCAGGGGGAAGGTAGAACACACAGGAAATGAAAATGAGGGGGTGTAGGAGGTTTAAGCAGGTATGAGGATGGGTGGATGAGAGGGATGAGGGTGTAGGAAAGATGAATCAAAATTTAAGAGGTGTGAATAAGCCATCTGGAAACCTACTACGTGGTAAAGCCCCTTAAAATATAAATCTTTAAAATGAACATGTCTACATGGGTGGGTAAAGCTGCTCCCCAAACCATTGTGTATTAAATTAATAAAAAAAACTGCTTGTCAGTGATGAGATGCCTCCTAATGAGATTTTAAGAAGGGTGGCACAGAAGCCCCTAAGACAGTATTGACTATTGCCATTGCTTTTGTTTGCTTACTAAAACTTGATGGCATGTTCTAATTGCTAAAGATCACACACTACATGCACATGTTTTTGTTGTAGGTTGTAAAACAGCCAAGCTAGAAGTGACTTACAAACTTACTTCCTGCCAGCTACCTTATTTTGTACTCTGCAAGCTACTGGTGGAGAAAAGTCACCAACAATCGGGCACAACTGTAGACCCTTAATACTTCACAACCAACTTGCAAGAGTGGTCCAGTGGTGCAACATCACCACGAGAGTTATAAGAGTAACCACTTGCTTTCCAAGTGGATTCATTGTCCTCTCCAAAGCAGGGAAATCATGCCTGACACATTAATTCTGACCTAATGTCTATGGCTATGGACTTAGACACTAAGAGCTGTGCCAGCCTCCTCCGGCAGGTAGTGCTAAGGAAGGACCAGGCCTGCTGGTTCCTCCCAAGGGGTTGAGGAAGAGGGTGAACGTCAGACAACTCAGAACCTCTCCTAGTCACCAGAGAAAAACCACACTGACTCAGGAGTCTTGTCGAAGCAGGAACTCACTTTATTGTTACAGGCGGTTGCCTATATAATGTTGAGAACGAAGGCGGGGATTCTAGGATGGGGGGAGAGGTAAGGGCCAATAGTAAACTGTGACTACTGAAATGATAATTTCAACTCCTATGTGGAAGTAGCTGGCAAGAAGCCATTAGGCATCTTGCTGAGTTGAGTCCTAGCTAGCCAGAGACAGGTCACCAAACTTTAGCTAGGCTCAGGAAGTTCCACTAGGCCTCGCATCTGGGCCTCTCAAGGCCCAACAGAGCTGGACCCAGTACTGTAGTTAAACTAACTGGACAGCATGCTAAACTGGCTTGTAAATATCTATGTCTGGTCCCATAGATTGTGACTGCTCTCAGCCATGAACACAGAAGTTCCTTTATGCAATGAGTAGAGATGAATACAGATTCATAAATGGCAAGGTTACCCAGAGTGACTAATGCTTAGCCCTTAACATGACAGGTAAATTACATTCCCCTGGGGTCAGGGTACCTGGTGGCAGAGGAGCCAGAAAGAATGTAAGAGGAGGATGGGATTGTGGAATGTTGTTTTGATACAAAGCCACAAGACTCAAAACACGGCCACAGATGTGGTTTCATGTATTTTCTAGAGCCTGTCAATATTTCATCATAGATGAAGGCCAGGTTCATTCAACCTCTAACCTCTGAGAGTCAATAGTAGAAATTGGTGATATCTAGGAAAGGGAGAGTCATGACTTTTAGTGGTATAGCTACTTAAGCAATGACCATTTTCCAGTAAATAACTTCCACACATTGTTATGCAAATCATCCTCATTTAAGTCAGTGGGCTAAAAAAGAAAAAGAAAGAAAGAGAAAGAGATAGAGAAAGAAGAAGAAGAAGAAGGGAGGAAGGAAGGGAGAAAGAAAGGTGGGTATCTAATAGGAAGAAGGGCTTTAGAGTGATAGGAAGGAGGAAGAAGTTGAGAAAGAGGACAAGTTTTGGGAGTGGGATAAAAATGCATCATCACTGTGTATGAAAGTATCAAGATATATAAATATAATCAACAATTCAAAGTTTGATATCACTTACATTATATCTGATTGTTTTCCATTATGTTCCTCTGAACTTATATTTACTAAGAAAAGAAAGGACAAGAGAAGAAAAGAAGGAAGGAAACTAGGATATGTTCATCTTCCTATTTTTAGGCTTTCTACTATGAGGAAGTTAGCATATTAGCAAGATTAAAATCCTTTCCTGTGTTTAGAGTGCCACTGAATCACATTATTATTATTATTATTATTGTTGTTGTTGTTGTTTAATACTAGGATACCTGCCTCTCAGGACTGTTTTATTTAATTATTACTTTTTTTCTAAATTAATTTTATTTATTTGAGAGAGAGAGAGAGAAATAAAGAGGCTGATAGATGCCGGGCGTGGTGGCGCATGCCTTTAATCCCAGCATTTGGGAGGCAGAGGTAAGAAGATTGCCATGAGTTCGAGGCCACCCTGAGAGATGACATAGTGAATTCCAGGTCAGCCTGAACTAGAGTGAGACCCTACCTCGAAAAACCAAAAAAAAAAAAAAAAAAAAAAAAAAAAAAGAGGCTGATAGAGAGTGAGAATGGGGGCCCCAGGGCCTTCAGCCACTGTAAACTCCAGATGCATGTGTCACCTTGTGCATCTGGCTTACATGTGTCCTGGGAATTCAAGCTGCATATTTTGGCTTTGTAGGCAAGCACCTTAACCACTAAGCCATCCTTCTAGCCTACATTGTTTTTTTAAAACATGAAAAATTATTTGAGTCAGGGAAGCGTATGTAGCATATTCTCAACCTGTAGTTATTTTTTTCTAGAAAATATTTATAGTTTTGTTCAAATGTTTACATTTGGAATATATCCCAGAACTCATTTCCACATGACTACAGGTTTTTTTTTTTGTTTGTTTGTTTGTTTTTTAGTGTTTAAGTCATCTTTTATTTATTTATTAGTTATATACACAGTGTGTATACAACCATGTCGGTACCATCGTTAGCCTTCTTTCTGTCCTCTCCCATCTACAGGGACCCTCCTAGTTGGGGAATGTGGGTTGCGCTTTGTGGGGTTAGTCATCAGTTATGGGGAAGAGTCAATGTCTCTGTGCATAAAGTCCCAACACGTAGCTCTAACAAACTTTCTGCACCCTCCTCCACAAATTTCCCTGAGCCATGATGGGTTTGTTTTATCAACAGCTGGTTATTAACATCCTATCTCACTTATTCCACTCATCATAGATGTGGTATCTCCAGCTGTCCATTTCTCCTTGACATCAGAGGGCGATGGAAACTCTCATGTAGGGATGTTACTGCTTGCTTTGATACCATGCAGCTTTATTCAACTGTTACTCAGGGCCTTCATTATCAAGTTATTTCTAGTCACTGATAGGCAAAACATGCACCATTGAAGAGGGGCCCTGTGATCTCAAGCTTAAAGTCATATGACAAAATGAACATTATTTTATACAGAAGAGCCTGTGATAACCGCAGAGAAACAGGATGCTTCCTAGCATAATTAAAGCTGATGTTTGAAAAGGGAGACTTCTACCTCATGATAAATGAGTCAGCTCTATAAATTTTGAACAAATGTCTTATTTGAATGCAGTGATTTGAATATTTTAACTCAGAGCCATGAGTGTCTTTTTGTTGTTGTTCTCAATTTAAATGGCAGGTTTTCTGGAGGAACTGACCTGCTCAATTTTAACTGAAAGAGCAAAGAGCCTGTGTTTTCCCTTTTGCTTGTAAGTGAACATGATGGAAACTCATTGCACTTGAAGGTGTTATTTTGTTTAGTTTTTCTACACCTATGATATATAAATACACAGAAAACTGAAGATTATTGACTACATTTTTCTTATTATGCTTGCATGACATCCTTAAATTCATGAAAGAACATGATAATCTATTTTTAGGTCTAGTAAATTGTTGCAGTATATGCTGGAATCATAAATTGACAATTTGAAATTTTATTTCAAGAAAAAAAATGTCCTAGTTACCTTTAAAGATTTAGCTTTCCAAATGTGCTTTTATTAAACAATAACTCTAGAGGAGAAATTTTAAAATGGATTAGAGTATTAAGTTTTTATTGTGTTTATTATCCTGGATATTTTGCTTAAAAGTAGAAAAAGAAAGTCATTTATTTTTGTTGCCTGGATTCCACTGTTATTTAGCCTAGTCCCAGGGCATGTGGAATAACATGAGTATTCATATCTAAGTGGAAATATAAAAGCAATAATTTTTGAAATCTGTACATAAAATGTTAGTTTAAATGGAAGGAAAATAGATTTTTTCCAAAAATGTTAACTTTGTTAAAATTATCACATATATTTTTTGTAAAGGCAGGGCCTTTTAAAAAATATTGTATTTATTTATTTGAGAGAGAGAGAGAGGGAAAAAAGAAAAAAAAACAAGCAAAAGTTAACATTTTGGAAAAAAATTGTATTTTCTTTATATATATATATATATATATATATGCATAGCTGTATTTGAGTTCCTTATTATGTCGTCAATGTTCATTTTCATATACATTCATATTCTATAGTCAGACTTCAATACAGAGACTGTGTTTTAGTGAGCAAGTGATTTTACATTCAACTCTCAGAGACAATTTCTGTACATTATTCTTAAAATAATGAAAGCAGTGTCCATGGCAATCCTTTGTCCTCCTAAATGAATGGATATGTCAGACCTGGCTTCTGCTGAAGGGTATATGCAGGTTTCAAAACAGCCTTCAAAAATACAATCATTCAACTCCCTCTTCTGCTGGGGATTTAATCTAAAGGTATTATTTACACATATTTGTAAACATGCATATATAGGCATTCATTAATAATATTAATTCTCTCATATCAAATATATAACCACATACAGGGAGAGATGAGACTAAAACACAAAAATGTGGGCTGGAGGGATGGCTTAGTAGTTAAGGCACTTGCCTGCAAAGCCAAAGGACCCAGGTTCAATTCCACAGGACCCAGGTAAGCCAGATGCACAAGGTGACACACATGAGTCTGGAGTTAATCTGCAATGGCTGGAGGCCCTGGCATGCTCATTTTCTATCTGCCTCCTCCCTCTATACCTACATCTATCTTTCTCTGATATATATATATATATATGACAAAATGTTGTCCAGGAAAACAGCTTTATATCTCTCTCTCTCTCTCTCTCTCTCTCTATATATATATATATATATATATATATATATACATATATATTTATATATATGTATACATTCTATAAATATGTGTATATATAAATAGATAGATAGATATATAGATATATATTTAATGACAAAATGTGGTTCAGGAAAACAGCTCAGAATTTAAGAGCTTATGCATGAGGACCTTAGAAGCAAGAGACTGCCAGATTCCACTTCCTGGAATCCATTTTAAAAGCTAGATGTGGTCATGAATGTTTATAACTCCTAAATATTGGGGATCAGTAACCAGAGAATCACCAGCCTATGGCAGCTCTGGGACAGGGAGAGAACCTGTTGCAAGGAAGGAAATACATGGTTGAGTCATAAGAGAATGACATGGACATTCTTCCCTGAATTCCGCACATTTGTGCATGGGGTACACTAATCTGCAACACACACGTGCATGTACCACATGTCATACACCATGCACAAGTGCCAAAAAGTCTATTATGTTAAATGAAAAACACTCATATAGCTAAGATTATTGTATTGTAAACAAAATAAGTAAGTACTGGCTCAGTACAGGTAAGGTGAGGCATACAAGTTAGCCCAGCCACTGTGGGGCTGAGACAGGAGGATCAAGGAGAGTTTAAAGCCAGTCTGGGCTATGTTACAAAACTTTGTCACACACACAAAAAATTACATAGCATAGGTTAATAAGAAATTATAAGATATGTGCTTTTCGTGAAGTATAGTACCTTACATCAGTAATTGTTCTCAGTACTTTACACATGATCATTTATCCAGTCTTGATCACTGAGTGAGACACTATAGTAACCCTCATTTACAGATGTGGCTGCTGAGGCCAGCCATTGGACCAGGTCCTGAACCCAGGAACAATATCTACAGAGGCCATACACACACACACACACACACACACACACACACACACACACACACACACAAACATATGGTTATTGTTGTTGTTACTTTGAAATAGACTAAAAAAATGTTTTCCTTCGATTGATAGGATAATTTTGCCATTTTTCTGCATACCTCTACGTTGTTAGCATGCATTACAAGGGGTGTATGTTACTTTTCTATTAAGAAAACAATTATGTAGATACTGCAGGCTAGGCGAAAGAATAATTGCACTTAGAGGCACAAACAGATGTTGAGTCATGTTCAGTGAATAGTGGATATTTCTGACAAAAAAATGTAGAATCAACAAATTATAACATCCCAACACCTCATATGTCTGTATATTCAAGTGACATTAATCAACTTCATAATTGGTTTATTAAAATATAAATGGACTATAAAGAAAAGCATGTCTGACAACATAAAATTGAGAAAAAATTATAAAAGTGATTTTATATTTAGACATGTTTATTCCAATTAAACTTCCTTGGATTTTATGTAATATTTTACAGTGGTGTCTAAAATTACACCTTGTGTCAAACCCATATGCTTAGTATATTAAATGCTAATGCATTTTAAGTAGAGGGGTAATTCCTTATATTTAATGCAATACCTCCCTATTTTTCCAAGTCATTATTTTAAGTAACTTGGCATTTACACAGATCTGTAAGCATTCTTAAACCCCTTTTAATACTTCTTCCCAGCTCCCCTAGGCAATTCTGTTAAATTAACAGTGAAATCATTAAAATGTTTAAACGTGGAATTTAAAAATCGCCTTCATCATCATAGCAGTCACTCACAGCAACAGGACATGAGTGGCAGGGAAACACACGGTAAGTGCATGGTTGACAAATCCACCATTTCAGGGGGAAATGTGCTTCTTCAATGCATTTTTCATGAACTGAGCAAGTGAATTAGGCACCAAAAAATCACAACACCAGCTCCTGCTCAAAATAAAAGAGAAAGTATGGACTCTTTGATTTGCATTTGCTTTTGAATCCTGAGGAAATACTTGGGAAAACATTCCTGTGAACAGCTGAGTGACATGGAGAGAATATAATACTGATAAAGTCAATCGGTTTTAAAACCACTTTCTTTACACAAATTGAAGGACACACCTATTTTGTGTGTATACTTTGGTTTAACTGATGATAAAGATCAAATACTATTTTCATCTTGATATCAAAGATATAATACTTCTTTTTTCCTGCTATTCATATCACTACATAGTTACATGAGTTTCCTAATAATAAATTTCATATATTGATATAAACTGACATGTTTTGTTTCCTTTTCCTTAATGTTTTGTTATATTCAACATAAGTTACATACTCCACACAGTAAAAATATGGACAGAATAGATGATAGAAAGACACAAATAAGAAATGAAAGGCATATTTATGTTTAGGAACTATCCAGATAACCTATAAAATCCATTGCTTTCACCAATAACCTTTGACACTTCATTACCTCTCTAAAATGCCTTCTGATAAAGAATATGGACCCACACCTTATGGACAACAGACGCCCAGCCTTTATCCCTGTAGGTATAATTCTGTTTCTTTCCAAGTCCACAGGGGAAATGTCTCCAACAGGCTGTGGGTCAACATTTCCAAAGGCTAGTCCTCCTGATAGTGCACGAGTCTCTCATTGGCCAGAGCAGTTTAAATAGCCTGTCTCTTTCCCTAGCTTTTCCACTACATGCCAGCCATTAATATATTTTCTTAGATTTGGAAGAACTCTTGGGTCACATGGAATCTCTGCCGGCCTGGCCTACAGTAGGGCTGAAAGCTTGTGGGGCAGGAAGGCTCTACGAGGAAAATCAATGCCAGAGAGGAGTCTTCTTTCCCCTGGAATAAGCCATTTTTGTGTTCTCCAAACTATTCATTTTTCTTTGCCAATTAGATACTACTTGATACTACTTGTTTTCTATTTTCATTTCTGTACATACTAGACATATGTATTTATATATCTTTACATATCTATCTGTCTCTATATAGCTGCATAGATATATAGATATAGATACATATTATCTTTAAGGTGTGGACACACACACACACACATATATATATATATATATATATGTATATATATATATATACCCTTCTTATCAGACAATCCCTCAAACTCCTATTTAGGGTTATAACTTTTAGTCTGCTATACAGGAGAAGGTTTCTATGGTATGAATTCATTTTTGTATAGTGTTATGTACATTTCCTTCTGCCCTCCCATTCCCCTCTCCCCTCCAAGCCCTTCCATCCCTACCATCTGACCCTTGAGTTGCCTACCAGGTATGGTAGCAACTCAAGCTATTCCAGGTTAGGAATCTCGTGAGGGTGAACATGTGGCATTTGTATTTCTGTGCTTTTGTGAGTTTGCTTAGTATGATCTGTTCCATGTCTTCCCATTTTCCTATAAATTTCTCCTCACTGCTGAGTACAGTTTCATTGTATATATGTACCACATCTTCATGATCCATTCATGAAATGATAGGCATGTTGTTGATTCCACTTCTTAGCTATTGTGAATAGAGCAGCTACAAACACAGAGGTGATTAAAGGCTCCACTCTTCTTTGCAGAGATATTTGACTGATATTTTGTTTCTTTGTTTGTTTTTCAAGGTAGGGTCTCACTGTAGCTCAGGTTGACCTGGAATTCACTATGTAGCCTCAGAGTGGCCTCAAACTCACTATGATCCTCCTTCCTCTGCCTCCCAAGTGCTGGGATTAAAGACGTGTGCCACCACACCTGGCTTTGATTGTTTTTTTAAAATGGCAGTAGATATTAATGACAAATACACTTTGATCAAACTGAAAAAGAGGGCCCAAGACAAAAGGGCATGAGCAAGCTGAGAAGCGAGGTCAGTCTTGGGAGAAACTCAAACTTGCTGACACCTTCATATTGGACATCTTGCCTTCCAAACTGTGAGGAAATTTTTTTTTCTATTTTAAGCCACTCATTCTATGGTGCTTATTATGATAGTCAGAGCATCTTTTTATAAAAGTGATACACTTCCCATCATGATGCTTATATAAGATCCCATCAAGAAAAATTCCATCCTCAGAAACCTTCTAATTGTGCATGGCATAATTACACATTGGACCAAGTTAACCATTTGCCACTGCAGGAAGGTTAATCCCCAAGGTTTGTGAACAGGAAGCGTGGGACTCATCTCTCTTGACTAGGAAGTAAAACCTCACCACCTGTCAGGAACTAACCATATGAAGACTTGGTTTGTAGTGTATGTGTATGTGTGTGTGTTGGGGAGGAGGTATGTGGGAAGGCATAAGATTTAAAGGAAGAGTGTATTGAAAGTTCATTACACAGAATCCAAGTTCCATGTATATCAAGTATTAGGTTTTGGTGTTCTCATTAAGTAGAATTCAGGTTTAAGTAATTACCACTGAAAGCCTACTGTGTTCATCTTTTGGAAATGGTGTTTTGTCCTCTGAATCAAGCATGGCTATAGTCTTAGTCACTGGAATGTGGGACATGTCCCATATGCCAGTTACCACTTTAAGGATTGAGTAATTTTTAATTTTTTATATCTTGTTTATTTGAGAGAGAGAGAAAGAAAAAGAGAGAAGGGGGCAGGGTCTCTAGCCATTGAAAATGAACTCCAGACACATGCACCACCTTGTGCATCTGGCTTAGGTCGGTAGTGGGGAATAAAACCTGTATCTTTAGGCTTCAAAGGCAACCACCTTAACCACAAAATCATCACTCCAGCCCATCAAGTAAATTTTTGATCTAGAAAGAATTTCTATTTGAAGTTTTGAGCTTTATGGAAAGAATCATATGAAGCTGATGAATCAGCATTTGAACTAACATAGTAGCTCATAACAGAGAACACTCATCCAAGTATTTTTGGAAGAATGAGTTTCAATCTAATTTAAAGCCTGGCTTTCCCTGACTGTGCATTGTGTAGGTGGAACTCAATCCAAACCTTGGGATTTGTTCATTATGATATAAGAGAGTTAAAACAATTTAAATGAATTCCCTGTGGAACCACATCACTATGGAATTTAATCTAGATACATTGCGAAACAATCTACAGCTGACCTAGTGTCTTTGAAATGCATTTAATTGCCAAACAATATATACACCATTAAAATAAAAATTAACAGTAATGAAAGCTTCTGCCATTTACCAGTATCGGCTCACTGAGAAATGATAAATGCATTGCTGCAGTGTGCAGGAAGGAACATGATAAAGAAGGAATGTACAGCAAGTTTAAATTTACTACAATAGTCTACATCTGTATTGAGGCAGAAGCAAGGAGGCGACCACATCAAAGACTGAAAAGCTGGAATTAATTCTTCCTTCTTTTTTAATTTTTAAAATTTTGTAATTTTGCAATTTTTTTTAATGAGAGAGAGAGAGAGAATTGGCGTACCAGGGCCTCCAGCCACTGAAAATGAACTCCAAATGAGTGCGCCAACTTGTACACATTTGAGACCTTGCACTCTTGTGTCACTTTGTGTGTCTGGCTTACATGGGGCCTGGACAGTCAAACCTGGGTCCTTAGGAAAGCACCTTAACCACTAAACCATGTCTCCAGCCCTCCTTTATTTTTTATATTCAATTCATTACTAAATTGGTTGTGCTTTGGAAAGTGTATTTTTATATTCTCTCTTTTTAAAAATATTTTATTTATTTATTTATTTGAAGAGAGAGAGTGAGAGGCCCTGGGTGTACCAGGGCCTCCACCACTGCAAATGAACTCCAGATGCATGTGGCCTCTTGTACATCTGGCTTACATGGGTCATGGAGAATCAAACCAGGATCCTTTGGCTTTGCAGGCAAATGCCTTAACTACTAAGTCAGCTCTCTAGCCCTATATTATCTTTTAATTTTTATCTTTACTTATTTGATAAAGAGGAAAAAAATAGAGGCAGATGGAAATTGAGGGAAAATGGACATACCAAGACCTACATCTGCTGCAAACAAACTTCAGATGCATGTGCCACCTTGTACATCTGGTTTACATGGGTCCTGGGGTATTGAACCTGAGCCCTTTGACTTTACAGGGAAATGCTTCAACTGCTAAGCCATCTCTTTAGCCTGGAAAGTGTGTTTTCATCCCTTTCTTTTCTAATGAATCCCAGCCTCATCTCTCATGACCAGATGGCTTGTATAACTGATATGACACCACCAAACAGTAATGTGTCTTGCAGGCACCCTGTACTTTTCAGCCTTAACATCACGTATTTCACTTGTACTTAAAATCACAAGAACAACTACTGCCTTCAGAATTTGTTTAGTTGTTTCCTCTCTGACAAACACACTCATCACTTCCCACACCTTGTATTCATTGTCTGTGGGGGTTTGAATTAGATGTTCCCCATAAATCCGTATGTTCTAAATGCTGGATCTCTAGCTAGTGGCAATATGTGAAGTGGAGTTTTGCTAGAGGCGGTGTGTTGTTGAAGGTGGTCTTGTAAGTATTATAGACAGCTCCCCTTTGCCAGTGTTTGGTTCACTCTCAGGCTGTGATATATTTTACCTGCTGTGGCAGAGGTGATGTCCAGCCTCTGCTTAGGCCACCCTTTCCCCCTGCCATTAATGATTCCTCTCGAATCGATAAGCCAAAAAATCAACTTTCCTCCCAACAGCTACTTGTGGTGAGTGCTTTGTGCCTGCCAGGAGAAGGTGACTGCAACATTGTCCATTAGAGTCCAGTAAACTTCTCATGCTGAGTAGGTTCATTATGAGTTTCCACCATCACCTATGTTCACCATATTACATTTGATTCTCTTGTTGGTCTTTGTTCCTGTCCTTTTTCTTGGGTTTAGTGATGTCCATTCTCTTACTTCTACATCTTTAGCTACTGTTCTTATCTTGTCAAATTCCTGCCCATTGCCATCTTGAATTCTTCTAGCCTACATTTGGCTGCTGTGGGTTCTATAATAGTAATTATACATTTCACTATTTATTTATGTGTTATCTGATATTTACAACCATTATTATAATAAATGATTTACACAATCTTTAAAACATAATAATTTTTAAGGGCCTACATATGGATGATTTCTCTTATACAATAAATACATATTTTTCAGTAACTATATAACTGATGTGATAAAAACTATATGTACATATTTATATTTATATACTACATTATAAATGAAGTCAAGCATGATGAAACATGATCAATACCAGGACTTGGGGGGCTGAGGCAAGAGGCTCACTGTAAGTTAAACGTCAGGCTGAGTCACATGGTAAATTTAAGGCGAGCCAGACCTATGTAATGATGTTCTGTTTTATTTAAAAAAAAAAAAAAAACACTAGGGCTAGAGAGATGGCTCAGCTTTTCAGGTGCTTGCCTGGGAAGTATAAGGACTGGGATTTGACTGTCCAGTATCCATGTAAAGCCAGAGCACAAAGCGATACATGCATAGGGAGTTCATTTTCTGTAGCTAGAGGCCTAGGTGTGTCTATTCTCTCTCCCTCTGTCTGTTAAATAAATAAAATATTAAAAAAATGAGAATCCCCCCAATTTTTTTAAACCTAAAAGTTTCGGTATTAAACTATAGACCTTGTTGTACATGATGAGGTTGAATATATATATATATATATATATATATATATATATGAATATGTTTATTTGAAAATTAGATTTTGGATATGATTTATATATTTTACATTGTTTAATTTTTATTAATGAGCAACTTTTGAACTGAGAATTTATGATTCTAACCAAAGTATAAGCCTTCTTGAAAAAAATTACCAAACCATATGTGGTGGCACACAACTTTAACCCAAACGTTTGGGAGACTGAAGCAGGAGAATTTTGATTTCCAAATCTGCATGGGCTACAAGCTAAAACCCTCTCTTGAAATAAAATAATTAATAAAACTTCACTTTCAACCACTTGAATTTAAAGCAGGTATGTGCAAACTAGAGAGAGACTCTCTTATGTAAACATATAAACACATATATGACAGTGTAGCAAGAGCTTTCAAAAAATATCTGCCACTCGGGAATTCACTTATTTACTAAATTCATGCACAAGAAGCTGAGTTATTCAGATGACAAGTACTCATTAGAGAGGAAAGCCACGAAAGAGATCACAATGCATATTAAACAGAACATTGATAATGTATGCCCCACTGATTTGTGTCTTTAGGAAGATGATTTAAGCACACAGAAATCCATGTTTATGCATGCTCTTCATTAATGAACTGAATAAAAATGTCTGACATATTAAAGGCACTTCAGTATCGAAACTAAAAGCTTTACTTTATTCCACCCACCTATGATTTCATGACTTTGATTTTCTTCAGGAAAATATCTTTAATGAGCTTCTTTTACATCATTTATTTTCCAAATAATTGGATGTATCATTAAATTTCCCCAACTATAAATGATAGTTAAACTTTATTTTCTTTGTCTTTTATACCTTATACTTAATTACTGCTTTGGTTCTTCAGACCATTATCCTAGGTGTTGTTATATTTGATGCATTTGACATAATTAATAAATTCTTATACTCATTTTGTATATGAATATAATTTAATTTTTCTGAATCTTAAGAAAGTACGTTGTTTATACCACATAGCTTAGCTCATTTTTTTTAGCTTATTCCCGTCTGAAGTGTATATATAACAAAAAATGAATGAAATAGTTTATTAAAATAAAGACCCAAGCATTTCAATTACAAGGTAGGTGTAGAAAAGGTGTTACTTTAGCCCTAATATGTCAATCCAAAGCAGTTTTTACACCCCACTTTTGTAAATCTCTTCCATATTTAAGTAGTCCATGCCTGAACTATCAGGAATGTTTCATTTCTCTCTGTGTGCATCTCACATCGAAATCTATCACACTGCCTGTAGCTCATTGAAGGATGAGGCAGAAGCATATTCAAGATTGAGAAAAGAAACATGTTCAAATTTTAGAAGCCAATTTGGTCTTGGCTTTCTCTGTCTTACGTAGACAAGTCCTTGAGCAGTGGTGATGCTAAAAGGAGATGTATCAGTCTGTCCTTCTGGCAGCTCACTTTCGTGCAATGACTGCACCTTCAGTGGTGACAGTAAGTTTGCTGAAGATTGTCACCAAACTGATGTGGGAACTTTTATCCCAGGTAACCACAGGTTGTGAATCAAATTTTGAAAACTGAGCAGTTTTTTCATGACCTGATGTGATTTATAACACCAATACTATGACACACCTTGGTGAGATTCAATCATGATGTAGCTACTTGCTAATTACTTGCAAGGGTCAGAGGGGTGAGACAAGCCAATGAAAACCTTTGAGTATTATGAAAGTCTTGCCTTCCACAGATATCAACACACACAAGCGCACACGCACAGCACAAACACACACACTCATGTTTTAATATTTCATTTATTTATTTATTTGAGAGGGGGGAGAGAATGGATATACCAGGGCCACTAGCCACTGCAAATGAACTCAGTCATGCATGATTTTGTTCATCTGGCTTAATGTGAGTATTAAAGAATCAAAACTGGTTTCTTTGGCTTTGCTGGCAAGATCCTTAAATCCTAAGCCATCTCTCCAGCCTGTGTGTGTGTGTGTATGTGTGTGTGAGTGTGTGTGTTTTATAAATACTTATACAGCTATGGAGTGATTCTATAATTATTACCTGTCTGCTCATTCATTTGCTGGCTTACATAATTCTTGATAATATACTCAAAGCAGTGAGTCAACAATGAGTTCAGATGTAAGTAACTAGGCAATACATCAATGTGTAAGTTTTAAAAAAAAGCATTCAGATATATTTGGAAATATCAAGTTAATCTGGCGACACTTTATTGAAAAAACTTCAAGTACTTTACTATGAATATTCAAAATATTTAGACATTGAGATGTAGGGTTGTTTGGACTCACACAATAATATTTTATGAACCCTTGACCTAGTGTGGCAATCCAAGGTGTGGCTTTGGTTGCTGGTGAAAATGAAAGTGTATTTCATTCTTACTCTGAACATGTGTTCTATGTTTGTTCCAAATCTATGACAGTTCCTAATAACAAGCTAACCTCCTTAAGAAAAATTTATCATGACATTAGATATCTAAATTTCTAGTAAATACATCTAAATTTTTACACAGATACATAGTTTCCTTTGATATATATATATATATATATATATATATATATATATATATGCACAACTATTTAACCTTTTGTGACTTTAAATAAGTCATCAAGTAAGGAAGAAGGAACTAATTTGTTGCATCAAATCATTTTCTTGCAGTGATTGCACAACGTACCTGGCGCACAAATTGCATGCATATGAATGAATGCGCATACTTCACTTATGCTTCCTTGCGATTTAAATATGTATTTTTTCACTTTTTCTAATATTTTTCTATGAATCTCTCTGAGAATGAACTTTACTAGTACTTTTAAAGGTTTTACTTTAATTTTCATGGAAAAAGTCTTTAGTATTTGTACAAAATGTGTGCCATCTTTTTTGTAAAGGAGATCTTTGTAAAACATTTTAAATTTTGAGAGAAAGAGGGAGGGAGGGAGAGAGAGGGAGGAAGAGAATGGGCATTCCAGGGCCTCCAGCCATTGCAAACAAACTCCAGACCCATGTGCCACCTTGTGCATCTGGCTTATTTGGGACCTGGAGAATCGAACCTGGGTCCTTAGGCTTCGAAGTTAAGAGCCTTAATTGCTAAGCCATCTCTCCAGCCCGTAAAGGGAATCTTTAAAAAATATATTTTAGGGAGGAGGGGGAGGAGGTGCCCGCTTCCGGCCCGCGAGCTGGGGCTCGTGTGGAGTGGTGTGGAGCTGGCTCAGCTCCCACAATGGCCCGCAACACTGTCTTCGTGCTTCCGCCGGATGGACATGGACGAATTTGATGAGAACAAATTCGTGGACGAGCAGGAAGAGGCGGCAGCGGCGGCGACTGCAGGAGAGCCAGGCCCAGATCCTACCGAGGTCAATGGACTCCTGAGGCAAGTGAACATGCTTCCGGCATTTCATGCTGCCTTGAGGAACTCTCCAGTCAACACCAAGAAATAAGCTATGAGAGAACGAGCCCAGGGAGTGGTGCTGAAAGGGCTAACAAACTCCAAGAGCAAGAAGATTGAACAGACTGCAGTCACTGGACAGAAATGGCATCGACTTGTTAATGAAGTACGTTTACAAAGGTTTGAGAAACCCGCAGAAAATAGCAGCGCAATGTTACTTCAGTAGCATAAAAGGCTTTAGTTGTGGGTGTCGGCTCCATTATAAGAGTTCTTGCAGCAAGAAAGACTGTAAAAAAAAAAAAAAAAAAAAAAAAAAGACTCATGTTACTTTGAGATAAATTTTGGATACCCAGGCTGATAAAGAAGGGACTGACAATGGAGTGTCTTCCTAAGAACTCCCAACTAATTATTTCAGGACACATATCTGCTGAAATGTATTTCATTTACAGGGTGGAGGGAGAAATTGTCTTGTTTCCTAAAACCTTTGCAGTATCTGAGAGTCTCTGTCTACAAAGTAATGCAGAACTAATACTTGACTGTCCACAGACTGGGTAGTGTCCATCTCTTCAGCCCCCATTCCATCTTTACTTGATACCATCGATGCTATATTTCCAAAACTTTTGCAGTGTTTGATCGGCTTAGTCAACTGTATTGAATGATATTGAACGTATATATTGAAAAAACACCATGGTGAGTAAATAAAATGAATGCGTTTTCGTATCAAGCCCTTGCCAACTTCATGTGCATTATAGTGACTTCCAATGTGCTATTTTTAGTTCATCTATCATAAGTTAGAAAGATCTCAATTATAGGAAACTATCCTAATACCAGCAAACCTAAACATGATTAATATAGTTGATAGCCAAGAATAATTATAACACTTTACATGCAGATTCTTCATAAACTCACTACTAGATTTCATGAAGAAAACTATGGATTTCTGTGATTTTTATTAAAAAATTATTTATATATTCTTAGGAACTTGATGCTTTAGTCATTCATACCTCAAATCAACTATTAATTCTCAAATATTGATGTATTAATTTATCAAAAACCACTACAAAAGTTAATGTAGCAGCATTTTTTTCATAAAACCATAATAGAAGAACCATCTTTGAGAAACATTCCCCCAAAATTGAATCATTCATGAATATGAAATGTGCTCCACGAGTTGGCCTGTACATTTCAACAGTACTTCAGGAGTTTGGACATCAGAGGTCCATTTGTTTTAATGAAAACTTTAACAAATGACTAAGAGTTATTATGCTAATGGTATACCTATGCTTGCAGTATTGTACATTTCCCTAGAACAGTAACTCTAAATTCTAACTAGACAAGAATTATTAGTGTGATGCACATTAGAAAATCTTTAAATATGTGGAAAATATGTAAACCTGTGATCATTACTAAAAAAATTAATCCAGTATATTTAAGATGAATACAGATTTGTTTGGTTTTTAAAAATCAATTTTAGGGTCTGGGGAAATGGATCAGTGGTGAAAATGCTTGCCTCAAATTTCCTGATGGCCAGAGTTGGCTGGCTGTTCCTGTACGCAAGTAAAGTCAGATGTGGAAAGTGGCACATGTATCTGGAGTACATTTGCAGTGGTGTAAGGCCCGTACTCACTCTCTCTCCCCTCTCACACATAAATAAATAAATAAATAAATAAATAAATAAATAAAATTTTAAAAATCTACTTCAGGATACAAAGAATAGTGAAAAGCCAAACATTGTTTAAAAGTGGTCTGGTTTCCTGTTATAGTTATGGGGATATAGTATAGCTATGCGAAAATATCTCTGTCCTCTACTCTTGTTTTTTTTTATTAATTAGTTTTGTACTCAGTGAATACAGTCAATTTGGTACCATTGTTAGGCTCATCCATGTCCTACCCCCTGCCCCTGGCCCCTGCTTGTTGAGGTATATGGGTCATGTATTGTGGAATTAGCCCACAGTTATGGGTAAGATAAATGTCTCTGGATATCATGACCCAACATGTGGCTCTGACATTCTTTCTGCCTCCTCTTCGGCAAAATTCCCCTGAGCCATGTTGGGTTCATTTTTGGTCTGCTTCAGTGATGAGGTGTTGGGGGCCTCTGGCTCTCTGATTTGGTAGGAGTTGATTTTTCTCTGTGTTGATCTCCTTCACCCTTGTGCTGGTACCTGGTTCACCAAGAAATAACACACTTGCTTGTTTCACCAGTTTTTCTTAGTTTCAGCGGGGCCCTTTTGAGGTATGGTGGGGTGGCTCTCTCCTTAGGATCTACATCTATCTGAAAAAGAGAAGCAGATTCTCCAATGGAGAGTAAGTTTGCACCAGACAAATGAGACAACCCATACTTTTTCTATAGAGAATTTAATAGGTGTAGTCTCTCTTGTAGACCACGATTGTGGTAGCTTGTTAATGAAGAGTGGGCTTATGTTTGGATATGTTTCTGACTTGTTTCCCAGATCTAGCTATGGGTACCGTACAACTGAGGGGATCAGTTAGCCGAATCAAGAGCAGTTGGTTTCCCACCATGGCTGTGTGCCACTATTGCACTTGTGTGAGCATCACGGCAGGTTATATTTGCTGCTAAGTAGGTTAGACCATGAGTTGCTTGGACAGATATTGGTCATTTTCCCCCAGTTGCCCATGAAGCACCTTCTGGCACTAGATGCGCTGACTCTAGGGACTGACTCTCTTCCAGCTTCCAGCCATGCCATTCCATTTTGGGTGTCAACCACATAAGGTGTCTTCAGCAGTAGGGTCTTACCACTAACCTTTGGTAGGTCATCAAGTACTCTGATAGAAATCTGTCTTTCTTTTAGGAAACCTTGTAGGTCTCTCTGATCAAAAGCTCATTGTGGATAATAGCCACATGCTGGTACTGGGAGTTACAGGTCAGTGCCCACTAAGAAAAGGAAGAAAAAGATAACTAATATAAAAGAGACTCTTTTATGTCCTCTGCTCTTGATGTTGAATGATATGTTGCTATGTAACTAAAAGCACTGCCTTGCAGTAACCACACCAAAGATCTTTGCTATGACCTCCTATATCTGAAACCCCAATATTCCTCAAATGTAAATGGGATATAAGTCCAAAAGTACTACTGAGAGCACCAAATATGTTTGCATAGAGTACCCTGGGTTAGAGATTGTTTCCTGTTAAATAATGGGCAAAAATACCCATCAAATAACTTTAAAAATGTATTTTTTAGGGAGTGAAGAGGAGAAATAATTTTGTAAGGCATTCTTTAAGCCTCATCATCATGACCCTAAACGGTGAATTGAAATGTGTCCTTCTTATTGGACATATACTGAATTAACTACCTCCAGAATCAAAATGAAATGCTGATTTTTAAATTTGTCAAAATTTTAAGTGTAATGACATAGACTTTCATATTTTTTGTGTCACTCTTTAAAATTAGTGCAATTTAGTTTATTTTCAAAACAAGTTCAAGGCTGTAGTTTCTGAAAAGTTAAAGCAATAGAAAAATGCATTCTGTTAACAGCTTACATCATTTAAGGTATCTGATTATTTCAAGGAAGGAGACGTGGCTGCCTCTAATCCCAGTGAGTGTGTGTAAGAGATTCTCTTCTTCACTTAATTACTGGAAGGAATGTAGTATTCAGAATAGAATGGCAAAAGTATTGTGATACATTGCCAGTCCCCAAAAGGACACAGCTGTTGACCCCAGTCCCATGAACAACTGTACTGAGATGCCCTGCACATCAGGATATTACATACAAATAGAAAGCTGGAAGATGCAAATAGAAATTTGCTCATGTTCACTCATCAATTTTTATTATTGTCGCTTGGTAAATGAATCTACAGTTAATGATTTTTTCTAATGTATTATTAAAAGTGTTTCCCATTATAATCCAAATAAATGGCGATTGATGAGATGTTTGCTTTGTATTTATTTTTGAAAACACAGTCAATTATGATAATTGCTAATATTTCAGTTGGTGCCTAAAGCTACTACATTTTCTGATGTTTCATTTAATAACCCATAAGTCATCAAGCTCTTTAGCCCCACCCTTTGCTCATGAACTTCATATATCTAAGCCTTTGGTGCTTGTTATTCTGTGAGAGAAATAGCACTGCTATTTTGTAATTGATTTTATGCTATTCCATGACGAGCTATTTCAGACATTACTTTAAAAAAAAGTTCAGCAACGCAAATGAACTAAGCCCTTCTCTGTGGTTATGTAAATATATGAAATACTAAGGATAAGCAGATTCAGCTTGTCCTGGTTTTAGCAGCTTAGAACTTTTCAGTGGTCAACACTTCCTCAATCACTTTAAATTGAAATATATCATCTCAAAAATTTTTATATATGAGTATCTTAATTTTTTGATAATTTGATTTCTTATTTTGTCTTTAGACCCTCCAAAAGTGTTTGAATTTCTTTTCAACTGAAGCGAGACCACTAGAATATGAAACTGTTCAGAGCATGCATGTTTCAGAAGAATTTCCACAGTTTCTAAGTATTTGTGTGAGGCGTCTGTGTTTTCAGATGCTTCAGCCTCCATCATTCATAAGCAAAGGCTTGAAGGAGAAAGTAAAAGATGGAAAAATTAATCTGTCTGTGTAAACAAATGGATGGACCCGCAGCTCTGTAGCCATCTTGTTTGCAGCAGTGGAACAGTGACAAACGGACCCTTTAGCCACCCATCATTCATGTAAGGAGTAAGTTTCAGCTTCTACTTATGTCTCACACAACCTTAAGAAGGACAGGCTTTTCATTATAAGTGAAAAATGACCTTATTCATCTCCATTGTGATTGTCTTCATTTTTAAGCTATTTATCATAACCCTAAGAAATATCAAGTGCATAAATCAATGAGAGTTTAAGGAACTGCCTGTAGTGAGTATTAAGCTGAAATTTAGCAGCCATGTGTCCTTCACTTTACAGTTTGCAAACATAAACTAGTCTTGTCTTGGGGTATGTGTGCCTTCCATCTGTCTCATTCATTCTAAGAGTATGTGGTTTAATTATTCCCCTTGTCCTCTATTGCCACTGAGTATAATTTCTTTCTATTCTTCCCCAGGGGCTTACTGGTATTCATCTCTCCTCTTGAGTTTTGATGCAAAAGCATTTGGGGGACTAAGAACACTACTTTGCAAAGAAAGAGGACAGTTTCCATTCTCACCATCACATTCACTCACTGTCATTCAAAGTCTCAGATTGTTTTCCATGTCATCCAGATATATTCCAGAATTGCTTGTTTTGATCCATTATGTAATTAGACCCATCTTTGGCTTTTGATGGCAGGGTCTGAATGAAAAAGCTCAAAGGATTTTAGGGAAAAAGAAAAATTGAAGCATCTTCTGATATTTCTGCAGTTATATTTTGAATTCCAAGTTGAAGCCCCTGAAACATCTAAATCAGAACTGAAGTGTTAAATCATAGAGACAAATTTATTTGACACATATTTATTCCCATTTTTATCAGAGTTTGAGAGTGACAGGGTTGTTTACAACACTGGTTAAACCTAGCTTAGGGATCACTAGAAGTCTAAACCAGTGGCTTTTAAGTTACTGTCTTATTACTCACAAAGAATTGGAAAGTGTGACACAAAGATGGATAGGTTATGAAACATATATTTTCTTTTTTAATTAATTAGTTAATTAATTTTTAATGAGAGAGAGAGAGAGAGAGAATAAGCATGCCAGGGCCTCTAGGCACTGCATATGAACTCCAGATGCATGTTCCACTTTGTGCATCTGCCTTTACATGCATACTGGGGAATTGAACCTGGGTTACTAGGCTTCACAGGCAAGTGCCTTAACTGCTAAACCATCTGTCCACACTGAAACCTTTGTTTTAAGAGAGAGTAGAAGTAAAGCAGAAAAGCTCCTAAGCTGAGGTGTGTTCTAGGAGGTAGCTACATGGTGATCTGGATTGTGTTTTGCTAGGGCCTTGGAAATTTAACTTAGGTGTCCAGTTGGGATGAGCTTTATTGTCAAGTTGAAATTTATCTCAACGTCTCTGATTGGGTATGTTTCAGAGAGGAGATCATAGATTTGGAAAAAGCTACCTAAAACTGTTCTGATCACCCTATTTTATTACACTTGAAGTTCCCTTTGATACTTGTCAGGTATTGTAGTTACCTTCTAGCTGCTTAAAGCACCCAACCATAAACAGATGATGGCAGAGAAAAAAGATCGTAGACCAGGGCCTGGACATCACCTCCTTTTGGCAGCAAGTGGCAAAGAGCACTAGTAGAATGAGCAGAACTCTAACCAGGGGGAGCTGGCTGCAACACCTCAGAGCCAACCCTAGCAACACACCTCATCTAGCAAGGCTCCACCTCCCAAATTCCAACCAGCAGGGAAACAAGTATTCAGAACAAATGAGTTTATGTGAGGCATCATTCAAGCTGCACATTTTACCCTGGTCCCTATCATTCATGACCACCCATGATATAAAACGCAATGTATCCAGCCCATCTTTAAAAGTTCCCATCGTTTTTATCAGTCCCTATGCTTTCAGATACCCCTAAAGCCCAAGATTTCTTAAGAATTAACTATAGAACCAACAACACACAATGGCATAGAGTAAATAATCACATGGCAAATGAAGACACAGCAAGAAAAGATTGAGCCAGTGCAGAACCTAAAACAAACAGAATACATCTAATCATTTTGCTTCAAGTCCAACTTTTGTCAACAGTGGTGAATTCTCTCTGGTTTCAATTCTGCCTCTCTGGCTGGGCTGCCCACAACATAGGAAAACACATATATCTCAGGCTGGCAGCTCTTCCTAGCAGCCATACCACAGTCCTAACATCTCCCAAAATCCTAGTTTTCCCATTGCAACACATGGTCCATCCTCATGGTCCCCTCACAGCTCCATGCAAAGATTCCAACAACCCTGCTTCACATTGCTCACTGACCATTTTGAAAAATCAAACTACATTACAAATCCAATAACCTTTTATTCCTGCTTTTGTTATACTCCCATAGGACCAGATGGGCTACTGAATTACTAACCCAGGGTGGGATAAAGTTGACTGTCAAGAGAAGGAAAACTCCTTTAGCATCCTGGCCTCCTAATATCAAGAGTCCACATTCTTTCTGCTATCCCAATGCAGAACAGCTGGGCCAGTATTAATGCTGATAATCTCTCAAGCAATTGCTGCTGAAGGAGGCTACTGTCTCTTGCCCAACATTCATTTTTTTGTGTCATGTCCGTTGACTCATACCAGTCCATTTCTTCTAAACTCAACCCTGCTCAAGTTCCAAGAATATAGGCAGAGTGCAGTAAGCCACTCACACAAATTGTTTCTAGCCTAGTCCAGACAATGTTCTCCCCCACCCCACCTGGACCACCATAAGCTAAACCTGCATACTACAGAGCATTTTTTTGCATTTGGATCTTTTTTTTTTTTTTTTTTTTTTTTTGAAGTAGGGTCTCGCTCTAGCCCAGGCTGACCTGGAATTCACTATGTAGTCACAGGATGTCCTCAAACTCACGGCAATCCTCCTACCTCTGCCTCCTGAGTGCTGGGATTAATGGTGTGTGCTACCATGCCTGGCTCTTGCATTTTGATTTTTCAACTCTCACTAGAATGGTCCATCAAATTGCTTACAGCACTTCAAGACTTCTCTTAGAACAAGGGTTCAAATCCACATTCTTCCCATAAATCAGTTTCAACAAGCCCAAAGCCACACAGCCGGTGTCTGACAGTAATGACCCAACTCTCACTATCAGCTGATGGGAAGAAAGGTTTATTTATTTGTTTGTCGTATAATCTTAAGAGGAAATTTCATGATGACAGGGCAAAGATGGTAGAGCAGAGGTTGAATACCACCTTTTTGTCACAACAGGTGGCAAACAGCACAAGAAAAGTGGGCATAAGTACTGGCTATAATACCCCAAAGCCCACTCTAGCAATGCACCTCTTCCAGCAAGGCTCCACTTTCCATATTGCCTCCAACTGAGGATCAAGTATACAAAACATATATATTTATGGGGGACATATGATTTAAACCATAACATCAAGATAGGTCAGCATCTGTGTTCTTTTGGACCTGTATTCATAACTGTCTTCCTTTCAAGAGTCGACCTTGCTCTCAGTATCTATCACCATATATATAGCAGCTGTTGTCAAGGGACAAAACAGCATAAAAATTATCTGTAATCACAGAGCATATGTACTGTATCGAAAAGAGAGCATTTAGCTCATCTCAAAATATGTATGAGATGCTTACACCTGAAACCATGATGTGCTGTGGGGTCCCTGGTTTCTCAGGAGGCTGCTGCATGCACACTGGCTCCCTCGAGGCATCCAGGCAACTGTGGAGCAGAGTCTTGAGAGGCCAAGAGTGTGAGGGGCAGAAACACCTGGGAGACAACTTCAGAGAACAGCTTGTTGATTTGTCAGAGGACTGAGTTTTATAAGCAGTAGAGAGAGAGAGAGCAGAAAGAGGGTCATAAGGGGATTGGTGGGTTCAAAGGATGCCTGCCAATGCCTAGTTGCCATATAGAGATGTTCATTCTAGTACATAGGGAGGATGTGATCTACATAGTGGCGGGAAAAGGTGTGGGGTACTGGTCACAGGGGAATGGGCTCTGTGAACACTGCTGGCTAATACCATATAAGGAGTTTCCTAGGCAACTGGCCAAAGGTCACAGGACTATGAGAGAAGCCTAAGTCTTATCAGGACTTCCAGGTGTCCCAGGCTGGGGGAGGGAGTGGCCCTACTTCCTGCCAATCTCAGGGCCTGAGACTTGTAGGGGGTCCAGTCTCACTACAAACCCAGAAAATGAGGGGAGGAGCCTGGGACCCAAGATTATGCCCAAATGTTCAGGCTGCTAAGACTTCTTCGTAGCCTGGGGGCCCAAGTCATATCTGATAGCTTAGGCTTGCCTTAACCCGGGGCCATGCCTGTGCCGGACAATGTGGGAGTAAATGTTAGAAATCGGGGCTGACATTGCAGCTTCTTTTTTTTTTTTCTCTTTTTTTCTTTATTAGTTAGTTTTGTATTCAGCAAATACAGTCAGTTTGGTACCATTATTAGGCTCATCCGTGACCTACCCCTCCCCTTGGCCCCTCCTTGTTGAGGTATATGGGTCATGCATTGTGGAG
Source organism: Dipus sagitta (assembly GCA_036346955.1). Taxonomy (NCBI): domain Eukaryota; kingdom Metazoa; phylum Chordata; class Mammalia; order Rodentia; family Dipodidae; genus Dipus; species Dipus sagitta. The sequence continues at coordinate 78,125,762 of CM070770.1, read as the reverse complement.
TTAGCCCACAGTTATGGGTAAGATAAATGTCTCTGCATATCATGACCCAACATGTGGCTCTGACATTCTTTCCGCCCCCTCTTCCGCAAAATTTCCCTGAGCCATGTTGGGTTCATTTTTGGTCTGCTTCAGTGATGAGGTGTTGGGGGCCTCTGAGGCTCTGGCTCTCTGATTTGGTAGGAGTTGATTTTTCTCTGTGCTGATCTCCTTCCCCCTTGTGCTGGTATCTGATTCATCAGGAAAACAGCCCCCTTGCTTGTTTCTCCAATTTTTCTTAGTTTCAGCCGGGGCCCTTTTGAGGTATGATGGGGTGGCTCTCTCCTTAGGATCTACATCTATCTGAAAAAGAGAAGCAGATTCTCCAACGGAGAGTAAGTTAGCATCAGGACACATGAGATAACCCTTACTTTTTTTTATAGAGAATTTAATAGGTGTAGGCCCTCTTGTAGCCCATGATTGATGGTAGCTTGATATTGGCGAGTGGGCTTATGTTTGGATATGGTTCTGACTTGTTTCCCAGCTCCAGCTATGGGTCTGAAAGGATGAAAAATACAGCCTAAGCCCGGGCTCCATCCCCACAGCCCGACACAGGGCGGTGAGGGAGAGAGCTCCTTCCTTTTGGGAATGGAGTTCATATGGAAATTTGAACAAAGAAGTTGGGGGAAGGAGCTAGGGGCACCCCAGGCAGGTGTCGGCTAAAGCAAACAGTGGTGGCCCCCTGCAGTAGAGTGTCTCTGGAGGATCTCTGAAATGGAGATTCCTCAGAGACTTTGGGAAGGAGAGGGCAACAATTAAACGGGCAAGGATTGCAGAATTAAAAAAATTGGCACATTTGGCTGGCTATATTATCTATCTGAGGCAGGCCTGGACCCCTTTTTTGTTTAGAATAGTCATGATTGATTTCTCACTACCACACTCCAAAGGAGCCTTAACCCCAGCCTCCTAAGAAGCCCTAAATACCTCAAATTCCAGACCTGGCTCTCTGCCAGTGGATGGGTAAAAGGTCACACTTCTTGCTATTCCAGAACCTGCTTTCTGGCCCAAGTGACCTATCTTAACTGCAATTTGTCACCCCTACCCAGGATCCCGCACAAATGCAGACCTCTGAGGCTATAGGAAGAAGATTATGGCGTGTTACAAATTGATTGGTCCACGGTGCACAGGCTTGGACAATTTAAAATGATTAGCCTAAGAACCATAAAATGTTACACATTGATTGGTGAACACTGCGCGGGTACCTGAGGTTATGGAATGATTGGTTCATGATGTGTGGGCATTGTTGTAACCCTAATAAAAGCTGTCCTGGCCCTGCACTCGGGGTCCACAGCCCTCTACCCCTGTGTGGCATATGACTGTGGGCCCCAGGTGCTTGAATAAAAATCCTCATGCTGTTTGCATCAAGACCATTTCTCGTGAGTGATTTGGGGTGCCGTCTTTCCGAAGACTGAGCCCGGGGAGTCCTCCGGAGCGGGACTTTCAGGTCCCATACCAGTGAGGGGATCAGTTAGCCGAATTGAGAGCAGTTGGTTCCCCACCATGGCTGTGTGCCACCACTGCACTTGTGTGGGCATCACAACAAGTTATTTGCTGCTAAGTAGATTAGACCATGCGTTGCTTAGGCAGATATTGGTCATTTTCCCCCAGTCGCCCATGTAGCACCTTCTGGCACTAGACGCGCTGACTGTCGGGGGACTGACTCTCTTCCAACTTCTAGCCATACCATTCTAATTTGCAAGTCGATCACATAAGGTGTCTTCAGCAGTAGGGTCTTACCACTAGCCTTTGGTGGGTCATCAAGTACTCTGACAGAAATCTGTCTGTCTTTTAGGAAGCCTTGTAGGTCTCTCTGATCAAAAGCTCATTGTGGATGATAACCCTGACATTGCAGCTTCTTGACATCATGACAGCCATGTGCTTTTTTGCATTGTTAATTGGCAATTTTAGCCTCTCACTTTTGCATGCTGCCTCCCTCATGGTGGTAAGATGGCTGGCTGTTCTCTAGCTCACAACTTATTTCTGGAGAAGAAGGGAAAGAACAAAGAATAGGATGTACTAAGGCACATGTTCACTGTTTTACCTTTGAAATGCTACAAAACAATTTAATCTTAAATGCTTTCATACAAAACTGTGTGAGATGGTATTTTATGCTACAATACAATGCTAGACTCTGAACGCACTCAGCTGCGTTGGCTTCCTGTACAAAGTCTGAGATATGTCAGGAATTTGTCCAGGCATCTGGCAACTAAGCTGTATGTGATTTTTTTTGATTATTGTCTAAGTAAAAACAATTTATGAAAATATTTTCATAAAACATACTTACATTGACAAAAACTATATAAAAGTAAAAGGCATACTAATTAAAGGACCTAATATTACTTCAGTTTGGGGGGAGTTATTTACAATGTCAAATATATTTCTTTTTCTATTCTCTAGTAAAATTCAGAAAAGAAAGTCATTAGAATTAATCATAAAACCAAGTTCTTATTCAACTCATTTTTATAGCTACATTTATTTGCAATCAATTTTAAATAATACTTCTATTTATTCCTAAAAATTAACTTTCTAAAAGCTTATCATTTTTCATGACTTTTTACTACTAAGATATTTTTGTGATACACATCAAGAATCATGGAAGTTTATGACATAGCAACAATGAGATTTCATAGCAACTGATCTAATAAGTGCATTGAGCACTCACATCTCTATTTATATAAATAGTACAATAAATATATACAGAAAAGGAAATATCTTTTAGTTACTCATCTTTAATAGTGTGCTAAAAATTCTAGTGAAGGTCTCAGACTATGTGATGCAATGGTATTAGGTCTGTTTCAAATTGCTGCTTACCACAATGAAGTCCCAAAATTTTTGCCCATGAATTGAGATCTGTATCTGGATACCAATGCCCTTCCATAGTAGATAATTAACTCCACTTATTTCTAAGGAAGGAGGAAAAGATTAGCAGGAAACAAAGAGATAGAATGTTAACATTTGTTAAAATCAAAGCAAAATTGGTGAGTTGGAATGGCAGAAGGTAGGGCAATCAGTAATGACTAATGGGTATTATTTTTATTCACTTACATATAGATCTGTTTGAAGGAATAAATGGGAGCCAACACATTCAAATCAAGGAAAGCCATATTTCTAGGCTGCATGGAAGAATATGAGTTTCAAGTAGACCTTAGCCTGAATACACCAAATTCCAAATATTATATATGCTACTACAGAACTTTAGTAAGCATTTCTTCTTTAAAATCTATATATGTGGGACTGCAGGGATTTCATAGTCATTAAGGAACTTGCCTGAAAAGGCTGAGGACCCAGATTCTATTTCCCAGTACCCACATAAGCCAGATGCATAAGGTGGCACATGCATCTGGAGTTCATTTGCAGTGTCTAGAGGCCCTGGTATTCCCATTCTCTCTCTCTCTTTCTCTCTCTCTCTCTCTCCCTCCCTCTCTCTCTTTCTTTCTACCTTCTTCTCTCTCCTTCTCTTCTTCTTTTTCTCTCTCACTAAAATAAATAAATAAGATAAAAACACCTAGGTAAAATAATCTATCATATTCTAGATAGAACAATATAATTTATAAGTCAATATTAAAAAACACTCTATGTATGTCTATATTTGTATAAAGTGTGTGTGTGTGTGTGTGTGTGTGTGTGTGTGTGTGTGCCCGCTATGGTACATGTGTGGAAATCAGAAGACAACCTCCAGTGTACTTGCTCAACTTCAATTTTGTCTGAGACACAATCTCCTTTCTTGTTCTTCATTGTGTTAGCTAGGATGATTAGCTTGCAAGATTCCAGGGATTAGCCAGGCTCTGCCTTCAGTCTCATTGGGATTACAGATATACTATACATTGTCCCTTTTTTTTAATGTGAGGTCTGGGGATCAATAACTGAGTATTTGTTTTGTGGAAAGTGGTTTATCCACTGGGCACCTCCTAGCCCTATACTAAGCATTTCTTAGCTTAATCTCAGTTCTTTGGTTGTTCAAAATTGATGTGAAGATTACATGCAGGAAATCATCAATAGAACCATTGACACAAAATAGACAAATGTGCACTATCCACAGTTACTCTAAATATAGTCAATCAGTTAATATTTCCCAAGTACCTGAAGTTATCTCCTGCATGTCACATTCTTACCTGCAACTCATACTCTGCACATCTTCTTGGAAGTCTGTTACCATATCCCAAACCAAACCTATAATCTAATATCCATGTTTAACACAGCTCCTTCTAATATTACAATAACATAAGCCATACTGAGTATATCCTACAATTTTTTAGGCTGACACCTTTGAATCATCCTTTATTCCTCTTCTTTCTTGTATGCTCCAACTAGATGCAAATCCACAAATCCTATGACATTATCTTTAAATCACGTTGTATATTATACCTTTTAACCTCTTCATTGCTCTCCAAGGCACCGCTATTTTTCACTTGAATATAATAACACTCACCTGACTTATGTGCTCTTTCGTGCATTTATTCTTATCTCAAAACACTGTGCTGGAAGGCAAGACAATGGGATTCTTCAAAAGGGATGGCTTGGTCATGTCACAACTCTGCTGTGTTCAGAATGCCAACAGATTTTATGTCATTCAGAAAAAGCCAAGTTGGGATAGAGCTCTAGATGTTTTGAGTGATTTGTCTTTGTTCTTAAGCTTTGGCTGTGTTTTCTCTTGGGTTCATTGTGCTTCAGATTTATTTCCTGTCACAGCAAGTGTAGATACACCCTTTCCTGTCCACCTCATCCCTCCACAATCATAACTTGATTTAGTGTGGGTGATCACATTTACATGAATGATCCTATGGGGCTGTTCTAACACCCTCAGTGTTTCTGTGGTCAGAATATCTCAGGCCCTCTCTATTTAAATATCATTTTCTTTCCTCTCCATTCTGTCCCTTTATCACACATTCCTATATTTGATATATTTTCCCCATGGAACATTTCAACATCAGAGATAAAATACATTTTACTTAATCACTAGCTTATCTGCTGGGATAAAACATGGTAGGCACTCAATAAATGTTCATTACATGAAAAGATGTGTAAACAGAAGCAATTAAAGTAAATTTTGTTTTTCATCTCCTCTGAACTATTCTCATCTGGTAAAATGAAGAAAATAAGGGCCATACTTATTTTCCATGCTCAACCATGGGAGTAGTAAAAAGCAATATAATTTCAAGATAAGCCTTTTAAATTTTCAAATTAAATTTATAGACTGGTTAGTGAAAAATATCTGTAATATAAAATACATTGATAAAATGTGAGAGTTATGACATAAAAGCAGTGGACCCTTTGTATTCAGTGTCTTATATGCCTATTTATACAAAGGCTAGGCTTATTCTTAAAATATTTGCATTTTTTATACTTTTAAAATACTGTACATTTGACCAATACTTTATTTCATACTCTGAAACAAAAGTCTGACTTTTGGGATTTAGAGCACTTACTTAGCATTATAAATCCTTAGGTTTAATTCTATGATCCCCAGTATGACCCATATATGCATACGCCCATACACTTCCCTAAGTGATTATCCAAGTCTTTGACTGAATATATCTAAGCAGATCTAACTGAGCTTCAAAACAGGTAAACCTGAAATTTCTGTTAAGAAAAGTCTCAGTTATTTTTCCCTTCTCACTCTTTCCTGTCCATCTGACTTTCTTTCTGTAATATTCTTATCTTTTGTTTTTGTTTTTTTTGGGGGGGTTTGATTTTTCGAGGTAGGGTCTCACTCTAGGTCAGGCTGAGCTGGAATTCTCTATGTAGTCTCAGGGTGGCCTCTAACTCATGGTAATTCTCCTACCTCTGCCTCCCGAGTGCTGGGATTAAAGGCATGAGCCACCACACTTGGCATATTCTTTTTTTTTTTTTTTTTAAAGAAATTGGGTTTAGAGGCATGCATAACCACTTACAGTGCCTTATGAATTTCTTGTTGGTCAAACTCAGTCCTTCACGCTTGTGGGCAAGTACAAGTATCCATTGAGCTACCACCAAAAGCATCTTGTCAGCTTTAAAATGCTTATTTGACAGAAAAATGTATATGTTTATTATACCAGCATGATGTTTTGAAATACACGTACATTATAGAATGGCTAAATCTAATTAACATATATATTACCAAATATTTTCACCACTTTTTTGACAAAAACATATTAACCACTCTATTTTATTTTATTTTTTAACGAGGGAGGGAGGGAGAGAGAGAGAGAGAGAGAGAAAGAGAGAGAGAGAATATGTGGGTGCCAGGGCCTTCAGCCTGCATAAATGAACTCCAGATGCATGCAGCCCCTTGTGCACATGTGTGGCATTGTGCACTTATATCACTGTGGATCTGGCTTACATGGGACCTGGAGATTTGAACATGAGTTTTTAGGTTTTCCAGGCAAGCACCTTACACACTAACCCATCTCTCCAGCCCTCTGTCTATTTTTTAAGAATAAAATGTTTCATTTTTTATTTTTATATTTATTTATTTAGTTATTTGACAGAGAAAGAGGGAGAGAGAGAGCGAGAGAGAGAGGAGGAGAGAGAGAGAATGGGTGCACCAGGGCTTCAAACCACTGCAAATGAACTCCAGATGCTTGTAGCCACTTGTGTATCTGGCTAACCTGGGTCCTGGGGAATTGAGCCTGGGTCCTATGGCTTTGCAGGCAAATACCTTAACTGCTAAGCAATCCCTCCAGCCCAAGAATAAACTATTTCTTAGCTATAGTTCTTATTGTATAATCAGTCTCTTGAATTGATTCCACTTCACTGAGATTTTTGCATCCTTTGACTAGTACTTCCTCAACCCTTGGCAACCACATTTATCAACATTTTACGTTTCACATCTCACTGAGTGTGTATGATGCTTCTCTTTTTGTTTGGCTTTGTTCATTTCATATAATCTCAAGGATTTCTGTATTTATTACCATGAATTTACTAGCCAATATCATGAATTTGTTTTAAAAAGTATGTTAGTTTTTCTTATCAAAATACCAGTGTAAATGATCTAATATTTGCTTGTGAATCATTGAAAACAAGGCCTTAAAAGCAACTCCTCCCAAGTCCCAAGTAGTTTAGGGTAGAGATGAGCCCAACTTCCCCTCTTTGCTTTCAGGCTCAAGTTTGAATTAATGTCCACATGGAGATAAAGATCTTTAAAGTTACTTCCTACTATATCATTTGTTAAAAGACTCCTATTAATACCAATATAATAGGTATCAGATAAGGTAAACACTAAAATGCTAATTCAAATAGTCAAAACAAGACACACATTACCTAGTATGCAGGAAGCTCTGAAAATAAAACAAAATTGGGGGAGGAGAGGGAGAAAGAGATAGAGATAGAGAGAGAATTAATGGATGGAAAACACAGTTATTAGCAGACACTAATTCAGTGCCCATCCAGGAAAATGCTATCCAAACATTGCAGTTGTCTTCTTATGTTCCTACCTGAATGTATTGGCACAAATCTTTCTCGATAAGAAGTAGTTATACTATATATAAGAAAAAATTTTGACCTGTTTCCTTTCCATAGAAATTAATTTAGCATCATATATACATTTTTCTTCAAATTAAAATATTTTTCTTTTCGAAATCTGTGGTTGGTCAGGTATCAGGAATGTACTACAGCAGACAATGTCTGTATTCAAGATGTCTTTCTCACAGGCCCTTTTCTTTCCTGTGGCCTGCAGTGTTGGGTGTAACAATCTTAGTTACTTAAAAACTGGAGATTTATCACCATACATTTCTGAAAGTCAAGGTTACAGTGGGTCAGCTCAGTCCTTCTGGAGCTCCTAGGCATTAGCACATGGCCCACCTTTGTTCAGTGGTGCTTGACCTAGTTGCCCCACACAGCTCCTGCTTCCATGATCATATCTTCTACTCTAATCCTGACCACAAATCGTTTCTTTTCTATGAGACTAAAGTGGGCCCATCCTATCCAGTGTTTTTCTTCCAGTCTAAAAATCCCCCTTTCCATCTAAGCCTGCTGTGTGTTTGCTGTGTAAATTCCAAGAATCTGTACAAATCCTGGTGGGTAATGGAGGAAACTGCACTTCACACCATCACAGCATGCCAATTTGACCTCTGCTAGGTATAATCACATGAATTCATCTCACTCTGGCCTTTCTTCTTTGAGAACTTTTAGTCAGAAGAAAAGATTGTTCTGGGTTCTTCTTTCTGAATCAATAATTTCTCATCTCTTTTCTTTTTTTGTGGCAAGCTCAACAGACTGGCCTTTTTTTTTTTTTTTTAGTAAAGAATGATAGAGGGGGAAATTGGTGTTCCAGGGCCTCCAGACACTACAGTAGAACTCCAGACATATAAGCCACCTTGTATGCATGTGTGACCTTGCATGCTTGTGTCGTCACTTTGTGCACCTGGCTTATCTGGGACCTGAGGGGGAGTCAAACATGAGTCTCTAGGCTTCACAGGCAAGTGTTTTAACCACTAAGCCATCCCTCTACCCCAATATCCCATTTCTGATCAGTAACTAAATAATTCACTTTTTACTTCACCTCTTTCTCTTCATAGTTTATTCCAGGAAGTTAGAAGGAAATGCAGTGCTTTTAACTCATCGCCCATAAATAGTTCTATCTTTGAATTTTAAGGGATATTTTATTTTGATTTTTAATAGGCTCCAACTTATTAAACTTACTAATTGTTCCACCATTATATGTGTCTTCTTGCCTTCACATTTATGAAAGTTTTTGTTTTTCTTTTCTTTATTTTTTTTCCCCCCTAAGAGAAGTCTAGGAGAAAACCAGGTCCTGCAGACTCTCTCCTCAAAGTCAGCCACCTGCTGTAACGTTCCAGAGAACGTGACATCAACTTTGGCCAACACTGGGAATATTATGGAATGTTATATATTTAGATGTTTAGTGGTTGTATTGGTTATCTCTTTAATAACCATGACAGTTATCTGACAGAAGAAATTTAAAAGAAACATACGTGAGTTAGAAAGATAACTCAGCGTTAAATATGCTTTCTCGCAAAGCCTTCTGGATTGGACTCAATTCCCAACCCATGTAAGGCAAACACAAAAAGTAGTGCAAGCACCTGGTGTTTCATTTATAGCAGCAAGAGGCTCTGGGATGTTGAAACCCACACACTATATGTGCATACATACATGCATACATATATACATACATACACACACATAGTTTCTAAAGAGAGAGGATGATTTATTCTGACTTGTATCTTTGAAGGTTGCAACCAACGTTTGGCTGATTCCTTCTTCTGGGCATGTGAGAAAGTCAATGTGAAAGCAGAAAAGCAGAAATATATAGTGGAACAGAGCTGCTTGCTTCAAAGCAGTTCAGAATCCCAGAGTGAGAATGTCCTGGGACAAGATGTAGCCCAAAGAACACATCCTCAGTTACTTTCTTCTAGTAACTGGGCTACACCTCTAAAGGTTCTGTAACCCCTTAATGGTACCACCACATCATGACCATCATAATCTACTAATTAGCCAGAGATGTGAAGATCCAATGACTTGTTCTTGGCCTGGTCCACCAGAAAACTCTCTTTTCAGAGCTAACAAGTGAGGTGAGTCCATTCCTGGTCTAAAATACTCAAGCTGAAAAAAAAAATGGGTGTAGCTATTTTCTTATTTTGATGATTGGAAGAAAAGCATAAATGAAAACATCTGAATTGTGAAACAACACATAGGTGTGAAGTTTCATTCACCATAAAGCTGCCTGTGTTGCCCTGGATAGAGCACACAGTTAATATTGGGTAGATGACAGGAGGGCTGAGAAGGAACAAAATGGACTTCACCTTCTTTAGACCTTACATAGGACCAGCCATGTTTTCTTCTCTATTTAATACTCTGTAGCTTATTGTATCAAGGTAAATATGAAATCATTCTAGACAATTTATATTTTCTAAACAAACATACACTGATAAATAAAACAGTTCAGTTGAACTGCTAGGATTAAAAATTTAAAAAAAGAAAAAATTTCAAGTACCCATTGCACACAGAGTATTCAGCAAGGCTTCTGTGGCACTACTGGTAGAATGATTTCATCAGTATTGCTTCTCAACCCCACACTGCAACTGCACTCTGGGCACTTATGCCTCCATTGTTTTCTCTTAGGTACTAAAAGATGTGCCCTGGAAATGAGAAAACCTAGTGATAGGAAACTTTCACAGGATATGGCTGACTGATAAATACAATTACTCTAACGCTGGAAATAGTGGATGAGAGCTCACACAGGGCATTCCTGAGGCAGTGGCTTCACATTGCCAAAATACTTTTAGTATTTCTGGTGATTTCTTCACTTATAAGTTCTCTCTCTCTCTCTCTCTCTCTCACACACACACACACACACACACGCATATACAGAGAGAGAGAGAGAGAGAGAGAGAGAGAGATCTTATTTTGATACAAGCTGATCCATTCTCTTAAAATTTAGAATAAAGAAACCTGCTAACTCTGAGGATGATAAACAGAAAGGACCTGAAACATCTTTGCATGCTAGGTGTCCTGTGACTTTCCGTCTCCATTTGTATTTACCTGTTTGGCTGCTCTACTCTTCATATATTTATGACTATTCTTTGAACATCAATTTCTAAAAACTATTTTCTGTATAAATACTGTTATGATTATAATTTATTGTCTATTTTTTCATAGAATAAACAAATTTGAGGAACATAAAAGAGTAAGAAATATTTACTTCATTTAGGTATTTGCAGTACCAGAGGGAAACACACATACTTAACTATGTCTAATCTGTGAAAATGTAAGCATGTTTGAATAGGGACCCTGGCTTCTGGGTCTGTGTATGATGTGTTTGTGGGGGAGGGATATGTGCACAGCTCCAAGCTTAATAAGCAAAAAAGGCACTTAGTTCACAATCTAAATGCAAAATTCATAAGTTGGCACATAGCTTGCAGTGGGCATGAAGATGATTCTCCAAATCAGAAATGCTGCCAACAGACTCGTATTTTCGTCTTCAGAAGCATCAGTTAATTAGATGAAATATCTGTTCTGTGTCTTGTACTTCTAAAGTAAAGCCCTTGTGCATTGGATAGATGTTAGTACTCTTCTGTCTCAATGACAGTATAATCTGAATACTTGCTTCTCACCAGAGGAAACAAACTTTAGTATATATTATCCAAATAGGAATAGGAAGGTAAACAAATAAGTAACAGGAAAAGATGGGGAAATGTTTCTTAAGGATTTTATGTCAGCTATGTTAGGGCTTATGCAGTCTTTAGTAGATACTATTTTTGTTTTTGGCTTTTTGAGGTAGTTCTTATCATGTAGGCTGAAATTAAATTCATTATGTGGCCTCAGGAAAGCCTTGAACTCACAGTAGATACTTTTTTTTTTCTTTTTTTTTTTTTTGGCTTTTTGAGGTAGTCCCTCTAGTTCAGGCTGAAATCAAATTCATTATGTGGTTTCAGGAAAGCCTTGAACTCACAGTAATCCTCCTACCTCAGTATCTCAAGTGCTGGGATTTGAGGGAGAAGGGAGAAAGAGAAAGAGAGAGAGAGAGAGAGAGAGAGAGAGAGAGAGAGAGAGAGAATGAGGGAGGGAAGAAAGGAAGGAAGGAAAGAGAGAAGGAGATAGGGAGAAAATGGGTACACCAGGGCCTCTAGCCACTGCAAATGAACTCCAGATACATGTACCACATTGTGCAGCTGACTTTACGTGGGCACTGGGGAATCAAACTCAGGTCGTTATGCTTTATGGGAAAGCAACTTAACTGCTGAACCATCTGTCAAAGCTAAATACTAAATTTTTGAATATGATATTAAACATAGATATTGCACATTCTTTAATCCTTCTATATCTCTTTTAATATTCAAAATAGAATTTGGGTTACAGTGAAATCTATTATGGAGTTGGTGGGTTAAAGTGGATTAAGGATGGGATTTAAGATGCTGATGACATTTTCTTGAAGGACTTGGGATTGTTCAATGATTTTTCCAATAACTCTAGGGAGTTTGAACAGTAACATTTGTAACATATGTGCTGGAGCTTACTAGCATACAAACAGTCATTGTGGCACATTTGACGTATCTAACCTCATTTTGATAGCAATCTATTAGCTGAAATGAGTTACATGGAGACTAATTTAGATGCAGAGTCTTATATAATTGGAGGTAAAAAAAAATTAGACGGTGATTAAAAAATGCACCTTGACCTTAGTCTACACCTATGGGTGCATACAACCCTACAGCTAATTAGTATGCTCCAAAGCTTGTTGCAGAATAGAAACATTTCAGGTATCATCAGTGATTTATTACATAGTAATATCATTTTATTTTCACAACCACCCTGAAGGTAAATATTTATTGCTTATGAAAGATGAACATGCTGAGAAGGAGAGATAATATAACTTATTTCAGTGAACTTGGACTCCAGCCAAAGACAAATTATAAAACTCTTGATCTTGTTATAAGAACAGAGAACTGAGAAAATAGGAATTATAATTTGAGATGAGCAAAATAGTAATCATGAAAAAAATCAGTGGTGAGAGAAACAAATTCATAGTCTAATAATTATTACAATAGCTGACCAAGCTGTGCCTTTGTTAATTAATTCAAAAGACAAGTGTATATCCCAAAATAGCTGTTTTGATTTATTTTATTTTAAGTATACAAACTGTGCAATATTAGCTAATTTTAAGATATATTTTATTTTTCCAATAAAGTTTTTTTTAAAAAAACAACACTTTTGAATAATGTTTCAAATCATTGTGTGAGGATATTCATGCACTCTTTCAAAATGACTGAGAATTTTCAGTACTTCATAATATTTTTATTAGCAATATCTTTCAGTGAGGGTTCCCACAAGACCGTTTTTGGATGCGCATAGGTACTAGTAAAATAGATGTCATACACTATTTAGAAAATATTAATTTTTCTGATAACTATCTAAGGAAAAAAAACAATTAGTCCATACTCAACTTAAATATGAGCTATTCTTGAGTCTGAAGCATATGGATCAGTTAAAACCAGAAATGTGAAATCTGCATGGGCAGTACAGTGAGACATTTACTTTTCATATGCCTAAACAAATGGAGGGATGAAACACACATGGAACACTTTTAGTTGGCAGAAATAGAGGGTGAAATAGCCTCTGTCTAAGGATCTCTCTGTGACTTGCAAAACAAGACAAATACAGGCTTGGTTAACTTGAATAATCTCAGCACCACATAGCACCTGCTTTAAAAGATCTTGTGTTATACTTACAAAAATCGAATTGTAGTAATTAACACCATTCACCATGTATAATTAACTGTGCCACTGAGACACACACACACAATGTGCCAAGTTAATGAATCATTCTCTAGTTCTTGGAAGACCAGATACAAGCAATAATAGCCACCACTGTGCACAGGAACAGGTCACTATCAGAAGGAGGGTCATGTACATGCTAATTTGGAATTGAATATGCAATTAGATATATTTAGAATTATACCTTATGGGGATGGTAAAATGCCTGATTTTTGAAATGAAAAAGTAAATCAATTAACAAGATGCATAATATTTTCACTTTAAGCCACCTAGTTTTTAACCATTTTGTTTAGTCAGAGGTGCTCTGAAGTGGTTGGAGTTTGGTGGTGTTCCTATAGTTAACAGGTTCCTTTACATTGTCTAAGCATCAAAAGGGTATGTTTGAGTTCTGGAGGGTAAACTATGGAAGTCAGAGAAAGGAATATGTGAAATGCTGGGGAAAGCAACCATATTCTAAGAATTCCTGAATGTTCTTGTTGTTGTTTGAGAAAGGGCCTCATGTACCTCAGGCTGCTTTCAAACTCATGATCTGCTTGCCTTACCATCTGAGTGCTTGGAATTAAGATGTGAGTCACTAAGCCCAACTAAGAGTGCTTGCTTCTAATATAAATCTGGTTTTCAAACTTGGTGATTTTAAATGTATCTAACAGAACATCTGAGAACTGTTCTTTAGTTATATTGAGAACTATGATGTTTAGTAAAAACAAACAAACAAACAACTTATTGCTCCTTTATTAGGTATTAATTCTATGTAAGTAAGCGATAAGGAGAAAAGCAATGTCCTCCACAGTACACTCATTCCACCATGCAACCCACAAGCCTTGGTTTTATGATTAATTCGTATTGCAAATCAGTTTTTCCTGATGGACAAAAGAGTGAAAGGACAGGGGCCTAAACAATGAACATATATGCTGTTTGAAATATGTTTATATTTAGGGGACTAACCTCTATCTGTTACATAAGAAAAACAAAATTTTCTAGCTACCTGATACTTGAGAGATATATAACTCACCATTTTTACAAAGCTTATATTGAATTTCAATACATCCCAAAATATTTCATGATGAATTTCAAATTATAGATTACTTCTTTGCATTGTAATTATACTTTTTACAGTTTTACAGTAACATATATAGTCCTTGAATCTCAAAAATTTTCCTCTGTGTAGGATAGTATACAGTCACTTGAACTGTGTACCTAAGTTTTATTTTTTCTTGCTATTGTTTCATTTAAATGTTGTCTATTATATGATGCAAATGATTGCTAAACCCCTAAAATGCATGTCTTAGAATGACAGTTTGTTCCAAAATTATTACTTACAGTCTTCCTTAATGGATGGAATGCCAACTGTGTGTTTTGAAGTTCATGAGGAGTAAGTTTGTGTCATCACATTATCATAGCTACCACGTGATTTCTCAGTTCCAGTGTAGAATGTGTATAAAGTTAATGTGATGAAAATCCTATGTGCTGGGAGGTAGCATCAATATAAATATTTTCTAGACATTCTGCACAAATTCTCATCTAACAAGCCTTAAGAAATGCAATGAGCTCACGTTTGTCTTATTGTTGAAAATTTGGTGATGGTTGAATAAGTGTTTCCACATCATGTATGCTTTGTTAGATGTTACAACAGTTTTTTTTTTTTTTTTTTTTGGAAGTGGCATAATTAAAACAGAACTGTAGATGCCCTGAAGAAACAATCACAGCTCGACTAAAATATAAGTGAAATTTCACAGAAGATAACCAAAATTTCTAACTGCATGCTTGCTTCTGAAGGAATACATTAAAAAAAGATTTCTAATTTATTTTCCCAAGATGTTCAGTGATTATTTTTCATGTAATAAGCATCTTCATAAGTGAGATAAATATATCTTCATTTTAATAGAGCAAGAATAGTCTGATTGTATAAGTTTCATTCCCTAAAGTGTTACAGAAAAGGTGATTTGTAGCCGGGCATGGTGGCGCACTCCTTTAATCCCAGCACATGGGAGGCAGAGGTAGGAGGATCACTGTGAGTTCGAGGCCACCCTGAGACTGCATAGTGAATTCCAGGTCAGCCTGGGCCAGAGTGAGACCCTACCTCGCAAAACCAAAAAAAAAAAAAAAGAAAAGAAAAGTAAAGTAAAGGTGATTTCTCACTCTCCCACACTTATCTTTGAAGATCAGGTGCTCAGGATTGCATTAATCATACTCCTGTGGTCAGAATGTAATCATAGACGACAGGTTGCTGGTACAGGCTTACAAGCCAAGCTCCTTGGAAAATTGAGTCAAGAGAAACAGAAGTGCAATGCCTGCCTGAATCTGAGGCTTCACCAGTACAAGGCAAGCACTCTGCCACCAAGCTGACATACATTCAGTCTCCATGCACCTATGCCCCAAAGTCATTGTTAGGGATATATGATCCACCTTCCTTCTATAATAATTGAAAGAACATTCAGAAGTATGCCCTATATAATAAAAACCAGTTCATGTATATTCCTTATCCTATCTTCACATTTCTATATACTAGTGAAAAATCATTGTCTGAGGGCTTATACTTATTCATTCTTGGATTTCCTTTTTTATGCAATTTTATTAATATTAAACTTTTTTCAATTAAATTAATACTTATTATAATTGATAACATTATTATCAGTTTTTTTATTTTTTTGTTCATTTTTATTTATTTTTATTTGAGAGGAACAGAGAGAAAGGGGGGGAGAGAGAGAGAGAGAGAGAGAGAGAGAGAATGGGAGCGCCAGGGCCTCCAGCCACTGCAGACGAACTCCAGAAGCGTGCGCCCCCTTGTGCATCTGGCTAACGTGGGTCCTGGGGAATCGAGCCTGGTAACAGGGTCCTTAGGCTTCACAGGCAAGTGCTTAACCACTAAGCCATCTCTCCAGCCCCTATTATCAGTTTTTTAACTTGGATGTTTTACAATTAATATGATAGTTTTTCATAAGCTTTGATTTTAGGTCAACTATCTGCAGCATGATACTGTCTAGGATTTGCTGTTACTGATATTAGTTTTCAGACTGTTTATCCAATCTCTCTGAAATTACCTAGGTATTTAATGACTGTTTCCTCATTAATTTAAAAACATTAATTAATACTGAACTGTACCAACAGTTAAAAATAGGTCAAAACATATTTTTCTCTTATTCTAGGTAAAAAACAAGATCTTTGTTAATTTTTATTTATTCATTTGAGAGCGACACAGAAAGACACAGATTGAGAGAGAGAGAGAGAGAGAGAGAGAGAGAGAGAGAGAAAGAGAGAGAGAGAGAGAGAGAGAGAACCGGCGTGTGCCAGGGCCTCGGTTCACTGCAAACGAACTCCAGACGCGTGCGCCCCCTTGTGCATCTGGCTAACGTGGGTCCTGGGGAATTGAGCCTCGAGCCGGCAGCTGGGATCCTTAGGCTTCACAGGCAAGCGCTTAACCGTTACGCCATTTTTGCAGTCCTAAAAACAAGGTTTTTGTAGAATTAAAAAAAAAAAAAAAACTCTTTAAAAGCCCCTATGTTACTATTGTTCCAGCAAAATGTTTATAGGACCAAACCAATAAAGGACAAGAGATTATAGAGTTTGAGTAAGAGGGGAAAAAGCATCTTAAGAGTTACAATAATAACTTTTTTGAAATATTTTAGTTATTAGAGAGAAAGAGGCAAATACAGAGAGAGAATTAGTGTGCCTGGGCTTCCAGCAACTGCAAATGAATGCCAGATGCATTTGCCACCTTGTGAATCTGGCTTACATATTTAGTAGGTAATTGAACCTGGGAATTAAACCTGGGTCCTTAGGCTTCAAAGGCAAATGCCTTAATCACTAAGCAACCCCTCAGGCCCCCAATAATATCTTTTCTTTTTAAACGAGTCTGGAGAGGGGTTGGCTTAGTGGGTATGGTGCTTGCTGCACAAGTGTGACCACCTGAGTTTATTTACCAGCAATCCCCTTAAACCCAGATGCTGTATTAGGCATCTGTGACCAAGCACATCTAATACAAGATGTGAGGGGGAGACTGAAGAGTCAACCAGAAGCTTTCAAACCACCTAGGCTGGCAATATAACAGAAAACAATTGAAACCCTTACTCAAATAAGGTGGAAGATGAGGAAACACATCCAGTGTTGCCCTTTGACTTCCACACAAGTGCATGGCATACTCATGTCTTACACATATAGCAAAAAAAAAAAAAAAAAAAAAAAAGCTTATTAAAAATGTACTTTTAGCCAAGCATGGTGATGCTCACCTTTATTCCCAACACTCAGAAGGCAAAGGTAGGATAATTGCTATACATTTGAGGCAATCCTGGTACCACAGAATGACTTACAGTTCAGCCAGAGCTAAAGTGCGAACTTACCTCAACAAAACAAAAGTATTTGCTTTTGTGTCTGGGGGATGCAGCTTAGTAGTGTCGTGTGTTGGGGCCATGCATAAAGTCTCAGTTCAAATGCCAGAACCCCCACCAACCCCCTTAAAGCTTTTGAGCTCATCCACTTTGCTGAAAATAGTTTCATTTATACCACATGTTCTAGTCCATCAGCAGACAACTGGATTGAGGTTAATCTTGGTTATTGTGCAATTGTTGGATGTTAACTATAAACTTATTTTTTTACATTCATTAATATTACTTCTTTCAGCTATATCCTGATTCTCATATTTCCTTATAGTAAGAAACTATGCACCATTCTCTTAGTTTGATTAAATTTACCTCAGGAATTTAAGATATTCTATTACAAAATTTGGAATCATAATATTTTATATTTGAAAATATTTTAGATTTCTAATCTATGACATGCATCATAGATTAACTTGCCACTATATTCATTTCCTTAGGAACAAAATGTTAGGTTTCAGATTTATTTTGCATGCCTTTACTAATTTACAGGAGTTTCTTAACAATTATTTTTGAATTAAACATCAATTCCTTGATTTAGGAGAATTGTTCTGAGGAATGAATAAAAAGTTTCTGGTATGGCTAGGAGACTACTGGTATATTGGCTGACAGAAAACAACCCTGTATTTTTGTTTGATAAAACGAAGAGTGGGAGGGACCAAAAGATGCCTGCTAGACTCAGCATCTTTGCTTGGAGATACATCAATATCTCAGAACAGATGGATGGATTGATTCTAATTCCAATTTTACCTTTCATTAGTTAGGACTGTTCCTAATTTTTTCAATGTTTGTATCTCATATATAAAACAACACTCATGACTTAGTGAGGACTTAGAGGCCATAGCTATTAGATATCACAGAGCAGCTGATTCAGACACATGAGTAATAATAAGCTGTCCTGGAGGAGATCCCACCACTCTTTGTACAGGACAGTAAGTCTTAATGCCTAGTCTCTTGTACTGTCCTGGCCCATGCCATTCATGTCTTGACTCATCCTCCTCAGCCTCACTCACATATGCATGGTTTGGGATTTTTTATATTTATTGTTTACTTTTTCAGTCATTCGCAGTTTATAACTCTCGTTATATTATTCATTCACATTTAAACTGCTCAATAAATATTCCACAAGTCTTTTGAAGTATTTTTTCCTTACAAAACTTTATTTTTACCTGAAAACTTTATCACTTGCTTATATACTTTTCATTTTATATGTAATAGGATATGACATTAGTACTTTAGTATCTTACCTATTATTTTCTTTTTGTGAATATTAACCCTATAAGAGGACTAACTACATTCAAATGTGCTTTTTCTTGTTTTCATAGTACTGATTCTTCTTTTTAAAAAATATTTTATTTATTTATTTGAGAGAGAGAGAGAGAGGCAGGTAGGGAGAAAGAATGGGCATGCCAGTGCCTCTAGCCATTGCAAATGAACTCCAGACATATATGCCCCCTTGTGCATCTGGCTGACATGGGTCCTGGGGAATCGAACCAGGGTCCTTAGGCATCTCAGGCAAATGCTTTAACCGCTAAACCATTTCCCCAGCCCAGTACTGATTCTTCTTAAGATTTGTTTCTGAAAACTATTTTATTATGTTGGCTACTCAGAAGTACAAGAATCAAAGATAGAAAACATTGTTGTTAAAAAGAATTAAGGATAATTGTTTATTCCCTCTCAGATTTTGGTATTTATGTAACTTAGTTGTTTTTAAGGCAGTAAACTATATTCTATTTTTCTGGTATATGGTTGATCCTATGCAACCTGAGAAGGAAAACTACTTTTAAAATAAGTTCTCTAAACTCTGTAGTAAACTACCCAGAAAGCCAGTTTATCTACTTTTAACTTTCTGCAAAATATAAAAACCAGTAGTGAGATCCAAGTTTTAACTAAAGTTTATGATTTTTTTGGTATTTTTTCTGTTTATTTTCACTAACAGTTATATTTTCTTTTTCATGTGTCTTTACTGTTTTTTGATTATGTTTGATACCTTTGATAATGTTTCTTCTGCCTGATAGACCTCTGCTATGATAGGGATTCTAAGGACTGGTAATTGTTCACTAACATAAGCTTGAAATTTCTTGTTTATTTGTCTTTTTTATATACTAGATTCAATTTTAAATTTGAAAATTCAGAATTTCATTCCTTAATCCTATTTTAGATGAATAAAATATGCATCCTCTAATAGATCTCTATTGAAAATTTCTTCAGCATGATTGGTAGACTCAGTTGATAGATGCTTATTAAGCATGTCTGTGATGAGAGGCAGGCACTTTCCTCAGGATTATAAGGACACATAGCTTGTCATCTAATTACTTGATTGGTATCAGTATGGTTAAATTCTGCTTCGCCCCAGGTCAGCTAAATGCTTTTGATTTTGCAAAATAATAACGAGCTGAAGCAACTGCAGTAAGAAACGTCCCCATCATAACAATGGCATTTGGCATGGCTTGTATACTTTCTATGTGGCAGCACTGGACTGTGTCTTCCAAGTGTGCTTTCTTGTCTATCACACATACTCCCACCACTTCCTAAAACTGTTGTCATGTAGTAAATTGGCAATGTGGGCGAAAATCATTTGAATAAGGGCAAACAACTAATGATTATTATAAATAGAATTTCCATTGCAGGGAGGATACCTTCAGAATCTGGCTCCTGAATCATTATGCTAAGGTAGGCATGAAAAAAAATACTTTATTTATTGGAGGATAGACATATCTAGACTGATGGGAGAGAGAGATGAAACTGATGTGAAATTATAATGCTTATAATCACAGAGCATTTCCAATCTACCTACCCACACCTGGAGAATCACCATAAAGGCAGAGGATATTGGGGCCAACCTGTGAGTGTGTAGTAAGGATTAAATCATGCAGCACATGTCAAGTTCACTTCACCACTTGGCAATCACAGTCTGTAACCATTAACTTTTACATTAGGATTCTTTTCCGATACTTGAGCTCATTTGTCCTAGTTGTTGAAAAGACTTTAAATGGCATTGTTTCCAAGACATCATTCCCCTTCAGAGAGAAGATATGAGTTTAAATTCCTAATTCTGCTATCAGCCAGTTTGAAGAGCAGGGTTTGAAACACAGAGGCTTCTTTCACTCTAATATTGCATTGCTATTTCACTCATGTTTCATAGTCTAAGCCAGAGAGGATGCAAGGTTCTGTAATAAAGTATTCCAAAGTTATTCAGAATGGGGAAGAAACAAGATTATCAGGAACAGCTACATGAAATAAAGTGTTTCAAAAAGATTATCTCTAAAGAAAAATATCAACCCCTGCACTTTACTCTTCTTACATTTTTCTATTTCATTATGTAAAATGTCATCTGTGTTTATTTTCTTTTCCTTTCCAATTTTTTTCCTATAGTATTGTAATTGACATAAACACTAAGTTATCTTATTTCTGATTTGATTTTTATCTTTGTTTTTATTTAATAACAAATTTAAATACCTGCATGAATAAGAATTTTATAGTTTCAAGTATTATCTTAAAATCTCTGAAGTTCTGCCGGGCGTGGTGGCGCACGCCTTTAATCCCAGCACTCGGGAGGCAGAGGTAGGAGGATCGCCGTGAGTTCGAGGCCACCCTGAGACTCCATAGTGAATTCCAGGTCAGCCTGGGCTAGAGTGAGACCCTACCTTGAAAAACCAAAAAAAAAAAAAAACTCTGAAGTTCTTTGAGTTGATGTTTTTAAATTGGGATAAAGATAACATGCCATTTGTTTGTATATGAACATGTTGCTTTCCCAACCCAATATATTGGTATATACTGTAGTGGTTTTCCTATGTATGGCTTTGGTAAATTAAATAAGGGATTAGTTTACTGATATGTGTGGATTTATTTGGGGGATTTCTATTCTGTACCATTGGTCTTCATGTTGGTTTGAATGGTAATGTCATGTGTTTGCTAGTATTTTCTCCTATAATATTTTGAGATGTAATCTAGTAATGCTTTCAAGTCTTGTTCTTTTTTTTTCTGCTCAAGATTTTCTTTGGTTAGTTGTTATCACATGTGATCCCATGCAAATATAAAGATTTTCAGAAATATTACTGTGAATATTACAGTGGTATTTTTATTAAGTACACACTAAATATGTTAATTGTTTTGGCAATGGAATTTTAACAAAATTAACTTCATATATATGAATATGGGAAGCGTTTTCCTGTGTTTTGGCTTTTTCAACTTTATCAGCAGTGTATTGGAACCTATGTCTTCACTTATTTGGTTAAATTTATTCCTAGATTTTGTATGCATGTGTGTGTATGCATGAATGTGTGTCTGTATATATACCAGTGTGCTTGTGTCTGCATGAACATGTATGTATCTGTATGTACACATGTACATGGTTCTGTATGTGAGCATGTTTTGTGTGAAGCATATGTGTATTTGTTCATGTTTCTGATTTTGGAATTAAAATAATTATTCTTGCTCTACTCACTATGACTAGATGTATGAAATCCTGCCTTATCCACTTTGCTAAATAATGGGAAAGGGCAAAATGTTCTCCTGTCTCACCTGGGATACAGGCACATCAAACAGGCTGATCTATAGGAATAATGTTTGCTTCTCAATCTATTCACCCTTCCTGTCATTGATAAGGGATTTGGTCAGAGTGTTCAGCCACTGATGAGCTTTTGTGGTAGCTCATCTTCCAATCTCATTCAATATTATTGTTTTCATAGCATCAAAACAAGACACAGGACAAGATCTCCCTAAATATTGACATTTTTTAAACCTCTGTTGTAGCCATGCTTTCATATGGACCATTCACAAGCTTAAGTTCACTATCTCGCTAGTCCCAGTATTTTTTTAACCTAAGAAAATGAGTTCTAATTGAAACTGAAAATCACATGGATGAAAAATCTATATGATTGAAGATATATATTTCTTGAAGGAGCAATTACTGTTGTTTTATATCACTTATGCTTAGGAAATATTTTAGCTTCTATCTTAAATTCTTTGGGATGTACTGTTAAATTAGACTTATTTATAGGCATACTATGTTGAAAATCAGCTTATTATATGTCATATTTAATCAGGTAGGGTATTGTAAATCCTTATAGAAGTACATTAATAAAGTCAGTAAGTAAATTATTATTTCTTCCCAGCATAGAATAGGAAGACAACCAAGATTTCTTAAGATTTTTATACTTCTTAAAATATTTTCACCTAATATTAAATTTCTCTGCATTTGTCTAGTGTGTGGTCAAAAGCATAAGTAATTTGGCTGGGTATGGTGGCTCTCTCCTATAATCCCAGCACTTGTGAATCTGAGGTAGAAGGATCACACTGAGGTCAAGGACAGTCTGGGATATAGAATGAGTTTCAGTTCAGCCTTGTCTAGAGTTAGAATTTGCCTCACAAAAAAATAATATAAGCCATTCAATTTAATGGAAAGTCTGGACTTTGAACATGATAACATTACCATGTGATTTTGTAATCTTTGGATGGAAAAAACCATAGTAACATTGCATTCTCACATTTAACTGTGGTTTTCACGTAAACTAGGATAGATAGACAAATGCAAAGTGCCTGATTTTCTAGAAGGCACAGGGAATTACATAAGAATCCAAACAATTGTCCTAAAGGTATTTTTGTGGGATTGAACATATAATAAAAAAGGTCTCTATCTACTCCAGAGCTAGGAGACATTACTAAATGGCAAAAACTCTTTTCAATCAGATTCACACTGAACCTTGGATCATTCTCAACATAGTAAACTGGGAGTCACCAAAACTATATGAGTTTATTAAGCCCATTTCCTTGGGTGTTGCATGCATTTTACCCCAAGATATATTTGACTATTTTGAATAAATCACACTTCTCATTTTCTGTATCTAACAGTAGAAGTTACAAAGCCATGTCAACCAGTTTTTTTTTTTTTTTCCTTACCCTGCTAGTGGTAAGAAACTGAAACATGGATGAGTAGTTATTTGCTGCCTTGTATTAACTTCTGAATCATCTCAATCTAAGTATTTTCTGGTATAAAATCATTAAAAGATAAAATAAAATAAAATAAAATAAAATAAAATAAAATAAAATAATGCCTCAAGAAATGTTATTCCTGTTCTGCTGGTAGGATGTGGAAGTGTTGACACATTGGCCAGTGCTTGCCATTCTATAGATTAATTACTACCTCTAAGTATTTATATAATTATTATAGTCGTTATTTGTCAATTCTTATAGTAGAGAATGTTGAAACAGTTTGGAAAGCACAAGTACAATTTTCTGGAAAGGTGTTGCTCTCCATAAAATCAGGCAAATTTCCATTACCTTAGCTAAATACAAACTTCATAACTACTATCACATTTATTGTTCATATATATCTACTAGTTGAAAATGCCTTCTAGTTACAAAGCCTCTAAAGCACCGTGAAGCAGTTTCTATTTTAATGATGACAAAGTGTTCTCATTACTACAATGTATTTTTCATAATTCAAGCAGAGTCTGTGGCTCTGTATTGCCTAAGACAATTGAGCAGACCGTAGATCACATCATGGTTGGAGTGTCTGGTGTAAAAAAAAAAAAAAGTATTCAGTTCTCATTGGTTTAAGGAATGAATCTTTTGTCATAGATAAAGGTGCAGTGTAGAATGGTAATGTCCTCATTGCATCTTTTCTTTCTTTTGTCACTTAAAATTATTTCTATCCATATCAATTTTTAATATATGAATTCATCAACCATGCTCATTTAAAAGATATTAATGCTATTTTCATTCAGACTTTTCATCTTGCTCAAGACAGATACTAAATGTGTTGAAAATGAATGCTGCCATATTAGTTTTTTTAGAAACATAGATCATGAGGAGAATTTGCCTTAAAATAGAAATTTCAGACATCTCTGCTCAAAAAATTGCCATCTCTCTCCATTGTCTGACTGAACTACCATTCATATCTTGTATATGTGCACAAAGTAATTTTAATTTCATATATAAATGTAAAACTTCAGCTTGCACTAACTGTAATAGGGACTCCATGTTTTCATTTATTTATTTATTTATTATCAGCCAGGCCAGCATTCTGTGAGCTTCTGTGATGAGAATGCACTGTGCAGTGACTGACTCTATTAGGCTATGGGAGAGGATGAAAATGGTTTGAGATAAATAAAAAAGCAATTACCTAGGCCTGGGAAAAGAGATACATTTATTCAGGAGGCATTTAACTTACTCAGGGTTCAATTTCAATGAATTGTTGTTCATTTTTTCCATTCTCCCTAATATACTCCAACTCAAATGGGAAGATGTGAATGATGCTTCTTCCCACTTTGGCAATAAGAGTGAGAGAAATTTGAGGATTTGAAAAAGCTATCATTACAAAAAAAAAAAAAACAAAACAAAACAAAAAATAAGATGTCCTTTATTCCATTCCTAATATGGCTACTGAGGGAAAGGCATTTGAAATTGTGACAGCCAGTCCTGATAGCCATAGGGCAAGTTTATGGTTCTGAGCAACCAGTGTCTGACTTCCAACTAATATTGAGGAATAAAAAAGACCAAGAAGGATATGTAGGTCTTTTAGGAATTGCCCTAACTTCCCTCTCTCATTCTTACCTACTTTAATTTTCTTCAATTATTCTTTTCTTGTTTACTTCAGTCCTGGACTTTTCCTTATTCTCTGCAGCTCATTTATTTATAGAAGTCACCCAGTCCTTTTAATAAACGTTCTTTTACAAGGTGGTGTCCATTTGAGAATGAATGAAGAGGGAAAACATTGTGCTGAGTGATGGCCAATTGAGAAAGGCCTTCCTATCCCACCAGGGTCCATCAGAGAATTCAGAGACACTTAGCAGGTCTGATAACCACTTTTCCATCAAGATTTTTGGAAATAAACTTGTCTTTTTTTTTCTAAAATTTCTTCTTTTGGTATAATGTATTTTTTTGAGAGTACAGGGAATTTTCACTGATACTTTTCTATTCCTTGAGATCATAGGTATTAGAGCATTACTTCTGTTGTCACTCATCCTGCTAATCTTGAGGAAAAATGATTCCATTCCCTTGTCTTATGCACTACATGTCTTTCATTTTGTCATTGTTTTAAAGCAGGGTACATCTCCTGTTCTTCAAGTGATATTGCTTTTGGGCAATTCTAGCTGCTTTTTGTTTCCCATAATCAGCTACATTGTGGCAAAATAAAGGTAACTTCTGCTGGCTTAAGAAAGAATTATTGTTAAACTATTGGCTATTGCTGTGAGGTTCAGGCAAGAACTATATGAGAATAAATTGAACACATTACTAACTTTGGTAGAAAAATAAGTCACTGATACTGTTATCTTTAAAGATCATAGCTGCAATGCTTTGTGTGCACTTTTATACTGTTAATGATCAAACACTGTGAAACTATTGCTTCTATGAAAAAAAAAAAACTGCCTCACAATGGGATCAAGGCCAACAGGCATGAATAATGATAGTATGTGGGCCTACTGAAATATTTCAATAATTATTAGCTTGTTAAAAATAATTAGCTATATAGAATACATACATATAAAGTAGTGTACGTTTCTTCCATTAAATTTTACAATCTACAGTAAAAGTTTCCTCATCTTTTCAATTTGTTGGTGTATTCTTTTAATTTTGTTTATTTTTTATTTACTTATTTGAGAGCAACAGACATAGAGAAAGAGGCAGAGAGAGAGAGAGAGAGAGAGAGAGAATGTGTGTACCAGGGCCTCCAGCCACTGCAAACGAACTCCAGATGCATGCGCCCCCTTGTGCATCTGGCTAACGGGGGTCCTGGGGGATTGAGCCTTGAACCGGGGTCCTTAGGCTTCACAGGCAAGTGCTTAACCGCTAAGCCATCTCTCGAGCCCGTGTATTTTTTTTTTTTTTTTTTTTTTTTTTTTTAGTAAAAGAAGGGTGGGAGGAAGGTTAACCATAATTGTTGTAAGAAAATAAAGTAGAGATAACTGGTAGTTTATCTGTGTTTTTGAGGATTACCCTAGATATGTCCCAATATGCAATTACTGAAGGTCACTTGTCATTTATACTCATTTGTCAAAGTGGGCCACAGGTCAGAGATGCTGTGTTTATTTTTGTTGCTTTTTTGGAGATTTTGCCTTTATAGAACATAGGAAATTGAAAGTGATTTGTTTTTTTGTTTGTTTGGATATTTCAAGGTAGGGTCTCACTCTAGCCCTGACCTGAAATTCACTCTGTAGTCTCAGGATGACCTTGAACTCCTTCCTCTGCATCTAAGTGTTGGTATTAAAAGCACGCACCACCATGCCCAGCTTGAAAGTGATGTGAAAGCCATTACAATTCAGATATCCTACTTAATTTTGAGAAGTAATGAAATCATTTGGAGGACATCATTTCCTAACAGTTGGGGAGACTGCAAAAACAACACAAATGTGGCAGATGAATTTCCATAGTCCATGTTAAAGTTTTCAACTAAGATGAGACATTTTATATTTGAGGAATTATTGAAACTTCTTTCTTTGTGAGTTCTCCAACAAAGCTTGTGGTCTTCCAAAGGACCATGCTTGATGTTTAAATTTTAATCCAGACACGTGACTTAGTTGTAAGAACCAGATAAACCTTGTTTGTAATATGATAATAGTTTGATTTCCTTGTATAGTATTGGTGAAATTGATGGCATTAAATCTGAGCTGTGGAGCATAGTGAAAATATGAAAGAATAGAAAGCGAATTCATGACATCTCAATGTAAGTAGTAGGATAAAGGAACACATATTTTCTGGATATTCACTGCCATGAGCCAACACTTTAGCTACAGGTTAAACAGCAGGTCTGAGACTGAGTCAGATCTGTCACCTGAATTTATTTGGGCCAGGATTTAGTATATGTCTATAAACTTAAGAAGTTAAGACAAAAAATATTGGTTCATGATATACTAAAATAGCATGAAATTTGAATTTATGTCTATAAATAAAATTTCATTGGAATATAGCCATACTCATTTGTTTCCATCTTATTTCTGGCTTATTTTGTCTTATAAAAATAGGTAAGTAGTTACGCCAGAAACTATTTCCATGAAAAGCCTAAAACTATTTCCTGTTGTTTTACATAGAATGAATGCTTTTCTGGATGGATGAGAGGTCTACTATATCACACATCACACAGAAATTATGAGTTGAGCAATGTGTACGAGGTCCATGCGTCATGCAGAATGAGACCATGTGAAATGACAGAAGATGATATAAGGGTGATGCCTCTGAACAGTGCTCGCTTCAGATTCCCTTGGGCATATCACAATAGCCAAGAGACTATACTGTGTACATTCTTGTGTAAACCTCTGTGATTAGAGAAATTAATAAACTTCCTCAACTTATATAAATTTATCTGGAACAAAAAAGAAGAAAACAGTAGTAACTGTCTCAAAGGATTATCATTAAAATTAAGAACAGCTTCTAAGAACAGCCTCTTTACCTAGTATCAGCAGCACAGTAAATAAGTACAAAAGAGACTACAGTGATAATTATTATTAAGAGGAGGGATGGGATCTTTAATTTTTAATTTATTAATCTAAAACAAAGGATCACTGAGTATGATCACATTCTCATGAAAACAATTATCTTTATATTTTGTTCAGTGAACATAAAAGTTAAATATAATATTTTCTGTAGCAAGTATTAATATAAAATTTTAGT
Organism: Dipus sagitta; assembly: GCA_036346955.1. NCBI lineage: Eukaryota > Metazoa > Chordata > Mammalia > Rodentia > Dipodidae > Dipus > Dipus sagitta. The sequence goes on along the minus strand of CM070770.1, from coordinate 78,097,531 downwards.
TTCATAAAAAACTAGTTAGAGATAAACTATTAATAATCATAATTTTCTCTTTGTTATCAATGACAATCAACTTGGCCTGCTGTTGCTGTTCTTCCACACTGAAATGTAAGGGGCTTCCTTACTGATGAGGAAAAATGCTACCAAACATATCCTTCCCTGTATTTGTTACAATGATTCAAAATTCTGATTTTATGTATACCATTCTCATCAATTCTTTTTTTTTAATTTTAGTTGAGGAGTATAGGAGTTTGAATGGATGGCCCTCAATATATTCAATATTTTATTAAAGTTTGTAATTTAGATCTGCAGCCACCTGGTTGGAGGAGGTGTTAATGTGGGTGGTTCCTTAGGGTCCAGCCCTAAGGTGTGGGGGTGCAGTTGGGATTCCAGTATAAAGATATGCAAAATGCAGGAGCCTTACCTGGTGTTCCAGTGGTATTATTGCTTGTTTGTAGTGGCCTCTCTCTCATTCTCTCTCTCTCTCTCTCTCTTTCACACACACACACACACACACACACACACACACACGCACACACACACGCCTTGGTCCTGTGAAAGAGGGACAACATCTGCCATTATGGAATGTCTTCTTCATCTGTAAGCTTCAATAAATCCCTTCTTCCATAACTGTGCCTGGTTTGGAGGTCCATCTCAGTGACCTGAAGCTGTCTACTACAGAATAGTACCAGAGGCGGGTGTGATTGGGATGAATCTGACCATGTAGAATTTGGTCTTTTGGAACTTTTGCAGGAATGGGCATGGACTTGATATACTTACAACTTAAAATGCCTTCTGGAGTTGTAATCCAAGTTTTATGGACTATTCTGGTGAGAGTTTGAGAATGCTAAGTGCAGAAAGAATTACATTTGGAAGCTTGGCTTATGAACTTTCTTTCTTTTAAAAATATTTATTTTTATTTATTTGAAAAAGGGTAAGAGGCAGAGTGAGAGAGATAAATAGATAGAGAGAGAAAGAGAGAGAGGATGGGGGTGCCAGGGCTTCCAACCACTGCAAACAAATTCCAGATGCATGTGCCACCTTGTGCATCTGGTTTATGTGGGTCCTGGGGAAGTGAACCGAGGTCCTTTCACTTTACAGGCAAACACCTTAACAGCTAAGCCATCTTTCCAGCCTGTCTTATGAACTTTCTAAGGGGAAGGAAAGACTATAGAGGACTTTATTGGAACTGGGATACTGGCATAAGGGCTGGCTGCATTCTGCTGCCCAGGCCCAGAGAGTTTGATCAAGGTTAAATTTGTAATGGACTGATGTGTTTGGCAGAGAGATAGGACTGAGAGAATTAAGATGTTAAGTTGGAAAAATTGAAGCAAGTTAATATTACAGAAACATAGGCTGGTTGCTGAAGTTGCTATTGTCAGACACATTAATCTTAAGGAAGATGGCCCAACTGCTTTACATTAAAACATGGAAGGGATGCCTGAGGAAAGACTATGATAGACATACAAACTGCTTTGGAAAAGAGTTTACTGGTTAAGGAACCTGCTTTTCAAGGTTACATGTTTTTTTTTTTCATCCCTGAATTAAGAATATGGCTGTGTCTTGCGCAGATAGTATTGGTTTTGGAAACATGAAAAATAAATGGAGTGAGTCAAGAGGTGCACACAGTTTCACGAGCTGCTGAGACACAGCATGAGACATGGTATGATGACCCTGATAGGCTGGCAAAGCCATTTGGAGATGGACTGTAGTTTGCCTGGAGAACCAAAGATATTTTTGATATACCAGGACTGTGCAAGAGCTACCATCAAGCCTGTTGTCTAGGTATGAAAGTATTGCCTGGTCATTCTTCCCAGCTGGAAGGGTAAAATCAGAAAACCCAGAGAATGTAGTAACTGGTTATATCAGACTTGAACAGCTGATCTTTCATTTTTGCTTGATGGTTGTTGAGTTTGCATAGTTCCAATCTCTCCTTGCTATGCCTTATAACAGTTGTAAATGTTTACTCTGTGACTTTATATGTTGAAAATATATAACGTGATTGATTTTAAAGGATTTACACTTAAAAGCCTGTCTTAAATCTCAGATGAGACTTAGGACTTACGAACTATCTTAAGTTGGTAAAGACTATGGGGTCCTTTGAATTTGACAATATACAATGTGAGATTGTTATGACTGTTGGGGCATAGGGGAAGAATGTGGTAGTTTGAGTAGATGGCCGCCAATATATTCAAGGCTTCGTTACACTTTGCAATTTAGATCTGCAGCCACCTGGCTGGAGGAGGTGTCATGGAGAGTGGATCCTAGGGTATAGCCCTAAATTGTGGGGAAGGATTTGGAATTCCGGTGTAAATATACGCAATGGGGGAGCTTTGCCTGGAGTTCTAGAAGTGTGCTCACTTGCTTGTGGAGGCTCCTCTCTCACTCTCCCTCTGTCTTTCTCTTTATCTCCCTCTCTCTCCCTCTCTATCTCTTTCTCTCTCTTTCTCTCTCTCTCTCTCTCACTCTCTCTCTCTCTGATCTAGTGAAAGAGGCCCAACTTTTTGCTATTATGGAACTTCCCCTTGATCTGTAAGCTTCAATAAATCCCTTTTTTCATAAATTTGTCTGGTTTGGAGGACCCTCTCAGTGACCTAAAGCTGTCTACTACAAAGAGTATCTTAAATTCATCAAATGATTCTGAGAAAGAGTCCACTAAACCCTTGTCTGTTTTAGTCTTCCCACTGATCAGTGAATGGAATAGAAAAATGGAGTAATAGCAACACAAACAATAGCAATTTTGTTTACGTGTTCACTACATGTAAAATGTGACTAGATTGTGTCCTATGTCCAGAAGAACTTCTGATGGCCCAGGTTCAATTCCCCCATACTCATGTGAAGTCAGATACACAAGGTGGCACATGCATCTGTAGTTCATTCACAGTGGCAGGAGGTCCCGACATGCCCATGGTCACTTTCTGTATTTGTCTCCTCCCATCTCTCTCTCTTTCTCCCTTTTTCTCTCTCTCTGAAGTAAATAAAAATATTTTTAAAAGAATATGTTTGATAAATATGTTTTTATGAGATTTTTCTTAATCTTTTTAGCATATGTTACTGGATAAATAGAAAACGTTGGTTGAGAGCACAGGAATCTAAAGATTCAATTTGCTTAAATCTGTGACATAGATTTTCTGTCATGTTGGGTAAGGTCTTAAACTCTCTACGACTCAGTCTTCTCTTCCATGCATATTGAACTGTGATGACTCAGTGCTGTAAACTACATAAACGCTTATTAATGTGTTAATTAACAAAGATTTTGTTTAATGTTCATCTCAGCATGTAATGCATACAAAATCTGAGTCTAGGGCTGGAGAGATGGCTTAGCAGTTAAGCGCTTGCCTGTGAAGCCTAAGAATCCTGGATCGAGGCTCTATTCCCCAGGACCCATGTTAGCCAGATGCACAAGGGGTCGCACACATCTGGAGTTCATTTGCAGTGGCTAGAGGCCCTGGCGTCCCCGTTCTCTCTCTCTCTCTCTCTCCCTGCCTCTTTCTCTCTGTTGCTCTCAAATAAATAAATAAATAAATAAATAAAATTAAAAAAAACCATGATCTGAATCTACTTTTGAGATGCATATTTTGACCCTTCTGGAACATATAGTCTAGTGGTTTTATTTCATGGCATTCATTGACAGACCCCAATAAAACAAGGTAGTCATGGTCGTGTATTGATATAAATGAGCAAAACATCAAGTGCACAGGGGATTTCTGGAACTGCTAACAGTGCCTGTAAGAATTATAATGTCAATCCCATGGGTTAGTTCATGAGGTTAGTTAGATTGGACTAAAAATAGAGAGAACACTCTGAAATGAGTGTAGCTTATCAGAGGCCCTTTGAAGTCACCCCTCCACTGTTCTCAACTTGACTTCGCAGTTCATCCGATTTGTTCACAAGTTCTGCCCTCTGAGAAAAGTCCTCAGTGCTGATTGGGAGCCACGTGGGCTGCTGCTACCTGGTGTGATTTTCGTTTTCTGGCACTTCTTGCTGGGGGCTGCTTGAGCAGGATATGTCTTCATCACGTGGTGCTGCCTTTTTAAAAGTGTGATGTGCATCACCTCCAGGCAGGTTCTGCAGCAGGTTCAGTGAACAGGGGAAGCATCTCCAATTCCGAGCCTGCAGGCTCCACTCCACAGCTACCCAAGATCCTCCGTGAATGATTCAAGAAATGTACCTGATGGTTCTGGTAAGTCTGGGGTGAGTAGCAGGTTTCCTGTTCAAGAGCAGTCACTTGACAAGAACACATGGGGCTTACTGGATTGATCCTATGCCAACAGAAAGAATGGAGTATCATGATAAAAGTGCCTAGATTTTTGTGAAAGAAACTTGATCTCTGTAGAATGAGAAATGGCCAAGTTGTTATATATAGAATATCCTACTCAATTCTTAGTCTGTGGAAAAGCTTGATGTTTTCTTTCTTATAAAGTGTCAGGGATAAGCACAAATTAGGCTAGGCAGCAGTGGTAACATAATGAGATTATAGCTTAGTTTGGGGCATGGAGTGGGGCAATATAAGTTAATTAGGGTAGATGTTTTCTAACCAGTCATTTGAACCATTCTCAAAAACAGTAGCATAAATTGCATAAAATTCCCTGAATCTTCAAGATATTTGTATGCTTTAAATCTTGCGGATTGTACTCTGCAAGTGCAAATATATATTGCATTCATTTGCAAAATAACATATAAATCATTAGTCACCTCTTATGGGTGGTATGTATGTGTCACTGAAGTGAAAATAACATGATCAATTTTTTAGTAACTGGCCTAATATGATTTGTGTTATTTATTTGTTTACTTTTATTTATACATGTATACACAAAAATGGGTTTAAAATACTCTGGAAAAATATTTTGAAATGATTTTGATGTTATTCTTTCTTGTTAAAAGCAAAATTAAAAATTATTTTTTCATTAGTGATTTTAAAAATGCTAACTCTAGGGACTAGAAAAAGAGCCTGATTCCTTGAATGTCTGCATGCCTCCTATTTTCTCTGGTGTACTCAGGAAATTTTGTATTTCAAGGCATGATGTTTTTCTGCCAGTTTCCCATGTCACAGCTTTTACACTCCATCAGTTTTGTCCAAGATAAAAGCTTCATCATAATCTCTCCTCTCTCTAATTCTCCTGGGGGTATAAAAAACAGCCTCCTTCACCGATGACACTTTTAGTCACTATAAAGGAAGTCCTTCACCTTTTTGTGTACTAATAATCCATTTCTACTGCCCAAACCATCCGCTAAGGACATATTTCAGATTCTTTTTTTTTTTTCATCTCTGGTTTATTTCATGCTTGGCACAGTAAATATCTTGGTAGCTTCTTAAAAAGAAGTATACAAGCTCATCCTCAAATGATGATTGACAGCTTGGTGTTATGATGTCTAGAGAACTCGAGACCCTTCTTATACCTCCTATGCACACTAGGGTCTAAGATTCACTGTCCTACAGTATGAAATAATTTTGTTCCAATGAAAAAAGTTACCTAAAAATACATTATTTCATAAAAAGATCACAGTACTTAACAATTCCTTAAGATAATTTAAAATCTCTTAATTTCATAAAAGATGAAGTAAAAAATAGGTATGTATTTTCTCTGACTTCTTTATTTTCAAGCTGCTCACATACTTCTGTCTAGTCTGACTTAATTCACTGTAGATAACTTTGGGAAAATTAAGTAGACCATTTAAGTAAACATTTGCAATTATGACTATGAATACTGCTTGGTACAAAGGGGGTGAAAAATCTGTTTCTGTGGTGCTTTGCTTGGTGGTACAGACAGAAGGATAAGTGGGTGTTAGATAAAGAAACCACATGAATTTTTTTAATACCAGAAAATTAGCAAGTTATAAATGCAAAATTTAGACTGTTAATTTCTTTTCTTCTAAAATTTTAACACTGAAATGATCTCTCTCAAGACCCAAATAGATACCTTTCCTGCCTGCCTTAACACTGCTCATTTGCCTGTTTTAAAGAGCATCAAACTGAGGCTTTTGATTTGATTTTCATAGGACTCCATCCTCACTCCAAGTATGTGTGATGCTTCTTCCACAGAGGTAGAGCTGGGGACAGTTCTGTAGGTGACAGCTGCATCACTCATATGCTTGCAACTTCTGCTCAACATTGAATAGCCAGCCCAGCTGGATTTCTGACTTTATCTGTTTTTGTTCAGCATTCTAGATATTTTCTCATGATTGACCTCCTTGTTAAGTACTTTCTCACAAGCACAGGAACAAGTGCATTTTTCTACCTTCTGTACATATCTTGTGCCTGCTTCCGTCCAACATGTCATAGAGAAGACATGATTTTGAACATAACACCGACTAAATGAAGGATCCATAATTTCAATCCTCCAACCACATGAAATGTCATAAAGACTTAAAAAGAGCTCAAATTTAACTTGAATGTACTTATACCCACATATATACAAACACAGAAGGTTCATTAACTTACCCTATGCTTTATCCTGTCTAAAACAAAAGGCCCATCTCATCTATCTGCCTTAGCATATTTGCCTCAAGGCCACCACTGTGGTCCCATGGGGTAAGATTATTCTATTCTAATCATGGAAGATAAGAGGTTTAGGATTTGTAATCTAGCTCTTTCCCTCCCTTTTCATAGAGAATACTAGAAAATGTTTACAAATCACTAAATGATTAAAATTACATATATATACACAATATATATGCACATATATATTTTTATGTTTAGAATTAATATATGTATATATATGTATAGAATATATATTCTATACTTAACACCTATTGTGTATTTACAGAATATATATGTTTGTATTTCAAAGAGCATCAAATCCTCATTTATTGATATTATTTTATAATCAATTATGCAATAGATATATCTTGTCAACATATGTGTGACTAGAGGTAACTATCATTTACTCATGGTACATTTATCAAACATGAGTAATATGTGAGACCTATAATTCACAGTGAGCCATATAATACATTACAGCCCTAATTTTTTTTCTATATAAAGAAATTTAGTCATAGGGCTTCATTAAGTTGTCCAAGGTCATTCATTTTCTTTAGCAATAGACACAGGCCTATTTTGGAAAACAGATATAAAGTGTACTTGGCATTTGTGGGAAGAATAAAATGTGATACACTGACACCTTTTTTTATAGCTGAGAAATTTTCAAGGTGTAACAATTATTTATAAACTCTAGAAACAAGTCTCTAATAGGCATTAAGAATTTTTGCTTTAACCAGAGCAATTTTGACCTGAATTCATCTCTGGCTTCTCTAGAACATAGACTGACAAAAATATATATACATGCTTTGTAGGCCATTAATATTCTCTTGCAACAACTTGTTCTTAGAGTGCTAAAGTAGTCTTGTACAATAATCAAGAATGACTGAGTACCAACTAAACTTTATTGATAAAAAAGGGTGTGATATTTGACCAGATAGTTAGTCATCTCCAAATAATTTTGATCACACACACATTCATTTGAATTCTTCCATTTGTATTTCCAGAAATATAATTTTGTTTATTTATTCCTATCAAAATTTCTACTCTAATATTTGACATTCATTTTTAAATCATGCCTCAGAATTTTAAGAATTATATAAGTACATATGTAGAAATCACTTTTCCTTCATCCACTAGGAATGTGAAACAGGCAACTGAGGAACTCTGCCCTACATACCTCCAATGAGGCAATGATCTTAAAAACAAGAAATGTAAACAGTTTCTTAGCTTAATGTGTTACCTGAAAGTATTGTTTCCATCACAATATCAGGTTTTTACCAATCATATTAGTTTTACAATTAGTTCATATGTCTTCTATCTCTTTTTATTTGCTCCTGAATCTATCTTCTGTCTCTCCCACCCTTACTCTATCCATCCATCTTTCCCTCACTCACTGTAACAGTTACTTTCAGTGCTAGGACAAAACACCTGAACAGAAGCAGCTTATGGGAAGAAAGGTTTATCTTGACTTACAATGTCAAGGGAGAAGTTTCATCAAGCTTGGAAAACCATAAGAGAGCAGCCAGCCAGGATGCTGTATCTTCTCACAGCCACCGGATAGAGTAATCTGAATGAGCTAGATCTATACACCCAATGTGCTTGACTAATAAACTAATAGGCCTACCATCAGTGGCATAGCCCATCTCACAAAGGTGCCAAAGTCATCCCAAATTGCCAACAGCTGAGGACTAAGTACTAAGTATTTAACACTGCATGGGCCTATGAGGGATATTTCATTCAAATCACCATGCTCACTATTTCATGTCTATCTTGAAGCCTGTTTGATAGAGTACCTACACAATAAGTGTGAATCATTGTGTTCCATCCCTAGCAACACACTTATGCACACACACCATATGTATAATAGAATTAGCAATTTTAATTATTAACTGTTAATCTTAGCATTAATTTAATTCTCCTTTTCACTTAGAATGCATAAAATGAAATTTAAAATAAATCTGATCATGTTGCTATAGAGTATTGGACTAAATGTTTTAAAATCTTTAGAAAATGGTGCTTTTTCATCTGATTTCAGGCTTATTTTGTGTTTTTTATGTTTTTATTTTTTTATTGACAGCTTCCATACTTATAGGCAATAAACCATGATAATTCCCTCCCTTCCTCCACTTTCCCCTTCACAAATCCACACTCCCATCATATCCCCTCCCTCTCTTCATTAACCTTTCTTTTATTTTGATGTCATCATCTTCTGAGTGTCTTGTGAAGGTAGTGCTAGGCAATGTGAGGTCGTGGATTTCAAGGCCAGTTTCTGCCTGGGCATTTGCATTGTAATGAGAGATACCCTTTCTTTGGCTCTTACATTGTTTCTGCTACCTCTTCTGCAATGGACTCTGAGACTTGGAAGGTGTGATAGAGATGTTTCAGTGCTGAACATTCTTCTGCCACTTCTTCTCAGCACTGTGGTGCCTTTTGAGTTATCCCA